>JALPQD010000230.1:467500-1067500 GCA_023101885.1 Typhlomys cinereus | reverse complement strand
GAGACAGGATGCTGGGCTTATATAGTAAGTGACTTGTGTAAAGTCATCAAGTATTCTCTGAGCAGGTCTCCATGCCACACTGCTTCAGACCACTATTTAATTAATTACCAAACATGGGGCTGAGAGATGGCTCAGGGCTTAAGCTTCTGCCTCACAAGCAGAAGGACCTTAGTTCGAATCCCAGATCCTATGTGAAAAACACTAGGTAGAAATAACAGTGGTCTCTTTTTCTGATTCTGAAAGGTGGGGCCTGGGAAATCCCAGCAAAAAGGAAGTGAAGCAATCCAAGTTGATTCCCGAAGTCACCTTTGACCTCCCCATGCATATACACAGTGCTTCTCACACACACACACACACACACACACACACACACACACACTTACATACCAAACAATTCAGATTTTATATACTCACTCAGATGCCTGATGCTTTTCTGATTGGCTCTGTAAATCGATCAGACTAATCTTCAAATTGAAAATTTTGCTACTTCCTGTAGTGCTTTACAAGTATTCAGTAGCAGCTTCGGGAAATGCCTGATCTAATGGTGTCTTTGTCTTTGTCCTTCCGAAGCATGCAGTTAAGTATTATTTCACTAAGGTGTCTGATGATGACAGCCTTATGTACTAACCGATTTTAGATTGTTCAGAATAATGGTTTAAACATGTGTGCAAGCAAGAGGATCTGTTCAAATCCTCACAAATCATGCAAATGCTGGTTGGGCATGACAGGCTATCTGCCAGTGCAGGGGATCCCCAGAGCAAACAAACCGGTAATCAGCTATGTTGCTGAGCTCTGGGTTTCACTGAGGGGCCCTCCCTCAAGGAGTAAGATGGAAGAATGATCAAGGATTGTTCTCACCATTAACTTCAGGCCTCCACAAGCACACATACACCCATGTACCCACACACACGTGGATATGCACACATACACATGTTTACCATGCGTGTGTACAGATTTGAAAAATTAGAAATTAGATCAGTATCAAGATAATTTGTAAACATGTAATAGGAATTCAACAAATGGTGCTACTGTTAAATGGACATAAATATTCACTCGTTCATCATTCAGCAAGAATTTATTAAGGGCCTTCTATGCTCTGCGTCCACTATGCTCTGAGTGAGTATATAAAATCTGGGCTATGTAGTGAGAACTTGTCTCAAAAAAAAAAACTTAAAATGCAGCTTTCATCTGTGTCATAATCACTGATGCCACTGTTTTTAACTTCCATAGTTGCCTGCGTCTGGCTGGTCACAGTTCTGATGAGTCACTTCAGAGAGCACTCAGATCATCCCACCACTGAAACGACTTCTTGTCTGGTGACTGTGATCTGACTGACCCTTAGGGTTCATGTAGTCGGATCTGCAGCTATTTTCCACACTTAGAGTAATTCTAGTTTTTTCCAATTTCCTGAATTTAGCTAATTTTGTACTAATCTGTCAAAGACATGATTTCATTCAGGGCCATTGATGTTGCCCAATGCTATTCTAAACCAAAGAGAAGCTTCATTTGAAAATTAAGTATTCTCCAAGTATTGTGGTACATCCCTTTAGTCCTGGTGCTTGGAAGGCTGAGGCAGGAAGATCTTAAGTTTGAGGGCAGCCTGGGCTACGTAGTGAGAACTGTCTCAAAAAAAAAAACTTAAAATGCAACTTTCATCTGTGTCATAATCACTGATGCCAGCATCTGACAATAGTCCAGAAATCTTTGCGTAATCTGCATTTAGAAATAAACTGCCTCTGGATCATTTTGGTGTAAGCACACGATGATAATAGGTATCCTTCTGCCAAGCACCCACCCTCCCCGCCCCCACATGCTTACTTCCGTGTCCCTGCCTGGGGTCTCCGGAGCTGACACTTTAGGGACACAATGATACTCTGTCACTGCAGCAAGCAGCTTTTTAGCATCTGTGGACTTTCAGTAGATTCAAAGGAATTAACAGAATAGATAAGGATAACATGTATATAGACAGACATTATATGTTTTGTAAATACCTAAATTTATTTAAAATTTGGATTAAAATAATACACAGTAATGATTTTTCTTTTTGAAAGTAAAAGGGCAGATTCATCAAAAATGAAAAAGGTTTTCAACGATGTGGCAAACGGTGACTGATAACCAATCTTCAGAATTATTTTTGAGGGTAATTTTAGCAGTTCTGTTCAAATGATGCTTTTTTAAAGACTGCTATTTTTCTAAGTGGAGCATATGTCAGCAGAGCAGAATAAAAGCCTAATAAAAACATGTCTGATTATAAATGAGATTTTCCAGTAAGTTGCTTTTCACTAGCGGAGGTACTTGCCGTTGTCCTTGAAAACCAAGGTTCCAAATGATCTGCTTGAGAAGTTAATGACATATCTCCTCGTGACAAAGGAGTCTACATCCCGGGGGTATTATATAATTTTGTGGATTTTTAAATATTCATTTAACAGTCCCGTGTTCCCATTTCAAACTGCTTCACAGAAGTTCATGTGGTTGGATTATATCATCTATATACACAGATGCATATCAATGCTGAAGGGACAAACTCATTTCCAAATGCATAGTGGATCTCCCATTGTTGCTCTGCAATGTACGTCACAAAGGAGGAAGTCAGAATGGACTACCCGCAGCTATGCACACTACTCTGGCCTGGAACCACAGCTGCAATATGGTGCCTCACCTTGCTGGCGGTGGAGACACCCATCTGGGTCTATACTATTTCATCATAGCCTGTGATGATGCTGTCGCATCTCCTGGAAGGTTAGTAGCCACCACGCAGCATAAACTCACAACACAAAAGGCTGCCTGCTCCAAAAGCATTATGTTATACAATTTACCAAGACTACCATAGACACAAGACCTGGAAGGCTTGGAATCTATCTACAGTTTACCTAAACTACACCAGGACTCTGGGCAAATCACTTTACCTTACTTCACCTTGAGTTTCCTTGTCTATAACATGAGAGGATTGCAGCAGATTTCTCTCAAAGTCTCAGATAGCACTCACAGTCTGTAACTAATGACAACCCCAACATGTCTATCTAGGTGTGGGGTTGGTTTTACTTACTCTTCACGTGATAGAAATATATGACCCAACAAGTTAGGGGAACGAGAGGTTTATTCTTGCTCACTGTTCTCAGTTATAGTTCATCAGCATAGCAAGAGAGTTCCCACCCACATTAGGAGCTGAGGAAACTGGCCATACCATATCCCTTGGCCTGTGGTGTTGGTGTGGACTCTCCTGCCAAGCTAGACTAAGACTATAACCAGACAATTTTAAGCCAAAATAAAATCCCTTACTCCCATAACCTATTTTGTCATGAATATATCAACAACATGCAGAGTAACTGGGACATTCATCAATTTTGCATATCCATGCACATGCATATGCACACAACTCACGAATCCACCCAGAAATATGTGCCGGTTGTTCCAAAAGCATTATATATAATAGCAAAAGTATTGAAAATAACCTGGAGTGTCATCATCAGGAAATAGGCATGCACTATGATCATATTTTTATATAAAGCTTGAACTCATTTAATGCTATGTATCATTTACATAGAATATTTATAAGCATATGTGTGGAGATATTTTATACAAAACTTAGGGTAGTTTGATCATCGTACAGGCAGCAGATATTACCAGATGAGTCGTTTATATAGTTCACCAATGATTAGACTTTTTGTTTGGTTTGGTTTTGATTTCAGTTTTGTTTTCCAAAGTGCTGAGGACCAAGCCAATAGCTTCCAACCCTCATAACATGTTAGGCAAGCACTCTCCTACCAAGCCACGCCCTCAGCCTTGACTGCTCATTTTTAATTAGATAAAATCATGCTTGCAGAAATGTTCCTTTTATTTTCTGAGATCATGGCAAACCTTGGGAGTACAGAGAAAATAGCATCTATCAAAAAATAACCATACTTTGGCAGTGGAGGAGAAGTTGAGTTACTATGCTACATTTTTTTGTGTCTTATGAAAAGAGTCCTCTACCCCTCTCCTATATACCATCCTCCTGGGATAATGAATGTTCTCTTTCTTCCCAGTGTCATGGAATCTAGCTTTGTTAATGACATGTGAAACCCATGACTGATGCTGAATTTGATGTATTTAGGAATTTCATACCTGAAACTCCAGCAATAAAACTGTCATGCATATGGTCCTGCTCAATTGTCACATGAGAGATTTGCATTTTCAAAAGGAGATTTGTTTTTGCAGTGACTTACCATCTAGATAACATACCTCCATTCTCTGTCAAGGGCCATATGTCCTATACTGTGAACATTTTTTCCCCATAATACCAGGGATAGACCCCAGGGCTTTGTGCATGCTAGGCAGGTACCTTACCATTTAGCTATGTTTCAAGCTTTCTTTCTCCTTTTTATTCTAGAGACAAGTTGCGCAGGCTGATTGTGAAGTCACTGTGTAGCCTACAGAGGCTTTGTATTCTCCTTCCTTCTGCCTCAACCTCTGAGCAGTTTGTAGACAAGTATATGACTCCAAGTCTAGCTGGGAATTGTGTTGTTTCAAACAACTTGTTTTGTTGTCCAGTTGGTTTTAGTTATACTATAGTCGAACAGAATTTGATTAGGCTTTCCTTGAATTGATCTGATATTGTAAGATAGAGTCTTCTTGCTGCTGCATATGCCAGTGAGATTTCCTCCATTCTCCTGTCTCCATATGCCTCCTCCCATCTTCTGGCCAGGGAATGCCATAATTAAGACTCTTGTGTTATTGGCTTTCATGTGGGTCTAGAGATACAAATTCAGGTCATCAGGCTGCTATGGCAAGCACTTTGCCCAGAGTGATGAAGCCCATAAGGTTAGATATGTTTCTCAAGATCAGCCACATGAGTGGTAGATGAAGAAAACCTTACAGGAACACAGGAAAGACCCAGTAATGCCCTCTGCATCAAAACAGACACGGGCAAATCAAGTGACTCGAGGTACACAAGTTCCAGTTTTACCTTTACTTGGAATTTTATGGTTTTATTTACCATGTCTTTTGAATTTTTTATTTTTAATACTTACAAAATATTAATTTTAATACAAAATACTTACTTTGATTACTGAGTCTTTTATTAATTGTTCTTTGACAGCTTATACATGTATATAATATTTTGATTACCCATTCTCTCCACTCTCTCATCTCCCTCTCATCACTAGCAGCTCCCCCTCCTCTTTACCAGTCCCCTTCTCAGATTCATGTCTTTCAGTTTTGTGTTGTATCCCATTGAGTTTAAACAGGGTTGTCCAGGGAACCACTGGATTGGAACTCTCCACTGGAGCCTGGTGGGTTCACCAATGGGTCTACAACTAAAGATGCTTTCTCTCTTGCTTCTCTCTCTCTCTCTCTCTCTCTCTCTCTCTCTCTCTCTCTCTCTCTCTCTCTCTCTCTCTCTGAATCTTGTCTTAGAGATTGTCCCAAAGTATAATATGGCCTAGTCCTGTATCCACTGGCAGATCCAGTGGCTCTGTGTTGAGAATAAAAAAATGAGCTACCGAGCCGGAGCGACAGCTCAGGGGTTAAAGCCTTTGCCTCTAACTAAAGAAACTAAATTTGGATAAGATCCCCAGACCCCACATAAAAATACTGAGTGGAAATGGTGGCAGCCTGAAATTCCAGTCCTGGAAGGCAGAGCCTGGGAAACTCCAGGACAAAGCAATGAAGTGGTAAAGCAATCCAGGATGATTTCTGATGCTATCCTTGGGCCTCTACAGGCACACACACTCAAGTGCCTTCTTGTGTACACATACACACACACACACACACACACACACACACACACACACACACACACACTTCAGAAGAAATGAGCTACACCTCTTGTCTTCCTGACCTGCTTCCTTTCAGATAAAAACTGACTAGCACCAGTTCTTTTCAGCATTGTTGTCTTTGTCAGTCAAGCCACTAGGGGTCAGCACTAAGTTCCTAAGATCCTGCTCTGGGTTACTCCGAGATGTTGTTTTTCAGTGTTTCTGAAGATGTCCGTCCTACATGGAATTCTCTGGTTAAACAGGGTTGAACAGACTTTTCTACCTCAATATTTCTCAGAACCTTTGAATAGTTGATGGGAGTGAGATATCCACAAAAATGTGTGTGGCTGGCAGCATTTCTTGATCCTACTTTCCAGGGTACGGATGGATGTGGAGCAGCTTTTACCATGCACGGTGTGGGATGCACTTTGGAAAGTATTTTGTCATGATTCTTTAAATGCTGTCTCATAAGGAGGAGTTGAGTAGGTGAACATCTGGGAAATGATTCTCCAAATGGCAGTGATTTCCTGTTCTCTTTTTGCCCTTTATCATGGCAAAAATGAAAAGTCCTACGACTGAAGTTTCAGAAATAGGGCAAAAATCACCTGATTTTTCACAATTTAAAAATACACATGCTTCGTCTTTTCCACATCCATTCATGGCCAAATGTGTTCTCGCGTTCATCTGTGCGTTGAATACTTGAGTTACCTAAAGCTACCTGCTTTACATGAATCATCCCACTGGATCCTCACAGTAAGTCTGGTAAGTTGATAATTGTAATCCCCACATTGGACCTTGAGGCTCAGAAGGCTGAAGGAACTTCCCTTTGGTGCACAACAAGTACTCAAGTGAGCTACTGTTAAACAGAGAAGCTTTTTGACTCTGTAGCCTATAAGCACCGAAATGGTCCAATGGGTATTCATTTATCCTTAATTTATCCTTAATTTCCTACCAGGGAGTTCATCTTACCTTGAATCACCCCGTTAGCTCGACCCTAGGATGAGTGATCAATCTCACTACCTGCTCTGATTTTGGAGAAGTGTCACCAGGGCTTCTCAGTGCACAGCCCCGGTATGCACCACCTTGTTACATTTCACGGCTCTGTAATCTCCTCTGCTATAAAGACATTCAGAAACAACTGTTTTTTTTCTTGAAGCTTCAACTTTTTAAAAAATTATTTGTTTTGATGGTGCTTTAGCCTCGTGGTTTCAAGTATTAAGTTACTTGATTCAGGTGGTCTTATATTTTTCCCATAAATGTGTTTATGTCACCCTGCAGACTGAGAAATTTCATTCCGAGTTTTTTTTTTTTTTCTCCCTTTCTTCATTTGATTTTTTCCTGCAGGAGGAGAACAGAATTCTTTGAACTTGTCAGTAAAGGAGAATGTGATTGGAACATCAAAAACCATCGTGATATATTTCGGTAAGAAAAAGCTTGTGAATGAGTTTTCCATTATTTGAGCATGTAGTCACACCTTTCTTATAGTGCTAAGAACATACAAGTGATTTTCAAAACAGCAGTCTTAGCTTACCTTCAGAAATGAACTGAATAACCAGAAACAAGGATGTATTTAGAGGCGTGTAATATGATATAGTTTTTCTCCTTTCTGCAACGCTGCCTTCAAAATTAGAGACGGTGGTGCTATTTCAACAAGTCATGGTTTCAGCCTTTTCCTGTGAGTAAAAGAGTGGAAATTGGGTAGAGAAGGAACTTTTAAGACTTAAAAACTTGTATTACTGAATGCAAAGAAAGGTGGAGAGAGAATTCTTCTTCGGAGACAGTTGCCATTGGGGATATAAACCAGTCAATGGATTTCTGGACATCAGGAACTTGTGCCACATGGTTTGGGATGGCAGTGAGCCTTTGTTCTTTTGGGACACATCTGTGGCCCTCCCTGTTAGGCACCCCTCCTTTCTCGCTAATCTCAAGCTCCTATTGACCTCCCTCATCCATCCCAGGCCTTCTGCTATCTCCTTCTTGCCCTCACCAGTAGGGTTTTTGGGGAAGTTTTCAAGGCCAGAGTCAGCAAGTTGATGGTCAGGTGCCAGCTAGAATCACTCCAAGTGGAACCCTAGTGTGGTCCCCATCTTCAATACGAAACTCTGTTACCAGCTTCGGGATATGAGGCTCCTCTATCTCTTCCCGCTAACATTGCTCTGTGTTATCATTATAGATATTTTTCCTGAGAAAGGGCAAGAGGGAAAAAGAGAAAGTAAGGGAGAGGGAGAGAGAAGTTAGCATCCAGCCTCTATACTCTCTTGCCTGTTTCTACCTAATCTTGCATTAATCAGTAATTTTTGCTTCCATTTTTGAAAATTTATTTTCATGACCTTTCCGGACCATTCCTAAGACATTTACATATGCAAATACTCCTGGATAATATTTAGTTAAGAAATGGTTTGCTCATTTAACTCAACTTATATGTTTATGTGCCAATATCCTCACTTGCTTTTCCACCAAACTATATACCTTTAATTTTTGCACGCCCCACCTTTCATCACTGTGTTGGTGTAGAGACACTGTCTTCACCGGGGAAGTGCTCCTGAGACCTGTGCTCTCTGCTCCTTTTGAAAGTCACTGATCACCTCACAGTTTCAAGCCCTCTTGACTTTTGAGCTCTTTCTTATCCTCAAGTGTCAGTCCACCCTTCCTTAAGTCTCTGCCTAGCCTTGTACTCTGTGAAAGCTGGGTCTCTGTTTTCTTTCCTTCCTAAATTCTTCTTCCTCCCAACACATATCAGGTACTTACCTGCTGCCCACTAAGGACCAGTTTTGATGCTCCTCCCTTGCCCCTCAGCATCCTTGTGATTTCAAGCATCTCAAATGACACTCAGCTCTCTCTGAGCTCCTCGCCTCAGATGCCGGTGCTCATGCAGAATCTCCACCTGCATGCTCCCCTTTTTGGTGAGGACCCTCATCAGGAAGAAATGGCTTCTCTCAGGATATAGAGTAGAGGTGTTCCAGGTGCCCACCTTTAGGTTCTGCCCTGCTTCCCCACTTGCACAATTAAACTCTCTGATTGTAGGGGACTCTGCCAAAGCGCTCTCTATAGAAAAATTTAAAAAGTAATAAAACCAAAATAAAACCAAAGTCAGTTTGCTTTCCATCATGACCACATGCCAGTTCTGAACAAAGTCAATGATGAACTGCTGGATCCTGAAGAAAATCTTTGGAGGCATAAGTTCTTGACAAATGCCGAGAGTATTGTTGAAGCAACGGACTGGAAGCCTTCAAAGCAGTGTGAACTCATCGCTTATCCTCCCATGGTACATGAGCAGCTATGTTAAAGAGATGCCAGTTAAACAGTGGGCCCTTGCACAGGTATGGCCTCCACTATTAGATTTCCAGAGTGAGCTCTGACATGGAATCTTCTGGACTCGCCTGGAGAGTGCTTTGGGCCTACAACTTTGCAGCACTTCATGAGTTCCTTCCATTCTGTCATTGTGTCACCTTTTGGTGGCTTTAAAATATTCTATTTATTTGAGAGAAAGGAGGAGACAGAGAGAAGCAGTCACACATGTGGAGATCAGAAGATATCTTTCTGAAGTCGGTTCTCTCCTTCCACCATGTGGGCTCTCCAGGGATGGAACTGGGGTCCACAGATTTGTGTGCCGGTGCCTTTACCCACTGAGTTATCTCATCAACCCTATTTGTGTCTAAGATTTAAGACAGGTCTGGTGAGGGTTCAGTGGGTGAGAGAACTTTCTGTGCATGTAAGGACCTGAGCTCAGGTCTTTGCAGCCACATAGAGCCCAGCTTGTCGCAAGTACCTATAGCCCAGCACTCTGGCAGGGAGGGGCAGAGACTGCTGGATTTCCTGACCTACCAGTCTAGCTCCAGGTTCAGTGACAGACTGTGCTTCAAAAAGAATAAGGCAGAGAATGGCGACAAGGACAACCCAAGTTCACATGTAGTACACACACACACACACGTGCATACACCACACAAACACAGATTCTCTCTACACATGCGTTACATACAGGCACACTCACACACCAGTTGAAGACAGTACAACAGAGTCCAAGCTGCAAGGTTTGTTACTTTTGTTTGGCAAGTGCAAATTTTAGTACCTCCATGAAATCTTTTACTGAATTTGCATGTATCTTTGAAGTTAAAGTTTATTCATCTTTAATTGCTCATTGTTTTTAAACCATAAGCTAAATAAAGGGATAACCATGAGCCCAAAATAATCATTGAAATAATGTTGGTACATAAAGGCCCTCCTCTATATAATATAATAAATATATAATAAAATATATAATAAAAAAGCCTGCTGAGAATACCAGATCTGCCACATACACAGCCATTCTTCTCTCACCTCACTTAGAGTGAACTAATTTTGCCCCCTTTCTTCCAGACCATCCATTTAATTACACTAAACAGGTTGACAGGACTTTTCTATAATTCACACTAGATTTAAACTCCCTTTCTACTGTCTTAACGTAGAAAACAACTTTAACTTCTTTGGAGAGTCGATCGCAAAGACAAAGCACAAGTATGCACTCCTTGGCATTTCCTTTTTATTATTATTATTATTATTATTATTTCCACTCATACAAACTTAATAGGTACACGGGTTCCCTCCCTCCCTCCTTCCCCCCCATCCCTCTGCTCCCCCTCCCCTCACTCCTCCTTCCCCTTCCTGTAGTGCCTCCCTCCCCAATCCCTGGAGAATCTTTTAATGTGCCTGCCAGTCTCTCCTCTGGGCTCTCCTCTCCGATGACGTACAAGGACCCAGCTTCCTTGTTTCTGCCTTCCCGCTTTCCTTGTCCTTTGTTTTAGGCTCTTTCTAACTGCTAATCTGTCTGCTCTTCCTCCTTCCATTCTCTCCTTCTTCAGGTGATCTTCTCGTCCACCTCCATGTTTTCTCCCTAAAATCTAGCTAGGTATCTTCTGCGTCCTCAGCCATGACCCTCTGTCCACTGCCAACTGGATGAAGTTTACAGTCACTCGCCATCCTGCTTTCCCACCTTTTCCATCTTGCTCTAGGAGGCTGCTCACTGAAGTAATGTTTCTTCCATCAGGCCTGCATTGTAGACTGTGGCTTTGACTCTTCCTAGCTGTTCTAAGTGGGGCAAGTTGCCTAATGTTGCTGAGATAATTTTTTGATCTCTGCCTTATATAGAAACTGTGAATCATCCCATTTGGTTGCTCAATAAATACCACAGTTATCATCATCTCAGCGCTTAGCAGATACTCAATAAGCTTGTTGACCAACTGATTAAGGTGCTATGCATTGAAAAGTTTCAAATGATCAATTGAACAGGCTCTGAATAATTATCCTAATTATGATCCAAGTAGGCAGCTGCACAGAGCTTATTTCTGGTCCTGGAGGCAGATCATCCAGAGTCACCTTCTGGTATCAACAGAACCTAAAACAAGAACCATCGGAGTGTAACAAGATGGGGTCTGGAGGCTCTGAGAATCGTGAAATCTTGGTTACTTGTTCTCGCCATGCTCCTGTCTACTATCTGCAAATAAAGCACCTCTGAGGCTATGGCAGATCTTATGTTAGGAAAGCACTTAGTACAGAGGTAGAAATGCTTGATACAGAGGATCAGAACCGAACATTCGGCTCATGCCTCTTTGCACAGTGCTTTGCATAAGGGTGTTTGGAATCTGCTGCTTCCTAAATGCTGCTCCAAGCCAAGGGGGCCGCTCACGCTGGCACTGCCTGGCTGTGCCTTGAATAAACTATTGTTATCTGGGACTCTGGCCACTCAGGCCCAACTCTGCCATCTGGACCACAGACATGTTTCCAAGGTGTTAAGATCCATCAGAGTGTAAATGTTAATGCCCAGCAGCAGGACAGCCCTCTGACCTTTCACAACACGCCCTTTCTTCCAAGGCAGTCAGCCAAGATGACCTCCTGGCTGTCATCCTACATTAATTACTTTTCATCACATACTGCTGGTTTTAACTGAAAAAAGACAAATTTGGAACAAAGAACATACTTTTTTTTTTTTTTTTTGGCCTTCCCACAACATCACTAATACTCTGCATCTTGAAGAGGCCCCTACATTATTGTGGTTCAGGGTAAATCCTACTTAAAATCTACCTTTCAACAATCCGATTCACATCATGTCTGTGTTTTCTTGGATGCCCAGATAAAGGAGAACTGGAGCTGAGTCTGTTGATTTTTCAGAATGTGCCAAAAAAAATGGTGGGTGCCAGGTGATATGTCCTGACTCTCTAACCTAAATCTTAGCTCTGTAGAGCCCTCAACATGAAACAGCTCCTTGCACGCATGCACCTCACCTCTTTGGTGTGGCATTTGATGATGCCACTCATCAGTGATTAAGTCAGTAAACAGATTCATGTATACAGTGGTGTATACTGATGATACTTGGAAAAAAGAAAAGAAAAGAGCTTATTGTGCATTCTTTTAACCAGAGTTTGCTTGACTGGGGTGTGAGAGAGGTGTGTTTTGCTTGCCTTGGTTCACTGCAGACAAGACAGAGCAGGGAAGGATGTTTGAGAGCTTTGTCTTCTAAGCAGCATGGTTGGTGATGGAACTGCAGAACTGGGGGGAAGAAGGGAATAGAAAACAGTGCGGGCTCTTGTCAGGACCCAAAAATGTGAGCTGGCCTGGGTTTCATTTTCTTTCTTTATGTATCCAGGACAGGTTTGTTTAAGAAAGCGACAAAAGATCATTCAGGCTGCTTTGTTTGGTTCTGTTTTTCAGATCAATGTTAATGACAGCCTGTGACCTTGGAGCCGTGACCAAACCGTGGGAGATCTCCAGACAGGCAAGTGGTGATTGATGATAGGGCTCAGCCCAGGAGGAACTGAAGGAAGGGGGTTGGGCAGGACAGCGCCCCTGGAGCCCTGACTACCAGGCATGAGCCCCTGGTCACTGCCTGTCAGTTCAGCATGACGTGAAGAGCCGCAGCCGCTTTGTGGAATCCCTTCCCTCATTGTGCATCTGCTATGCGATGGTATTTCTGCCTGTAAGACTTTTGTAATGTGCTGAATCTGGATAACACTTTGTTGGCGTCTTTAAGCAAGCAATTCAATATGGTGTGTTTGAAGCAGTACTTGTGTTTAACCTGACACAAGATCCTGTTTTTCATATCTCATGAAAAAGCAAATCCTTTTGTTTCTTTTCAGATACTAGTCAGTTATGAGTGGGTTTTGTGGCCAAAGTGTGCAGTATTCTGTTAAATTTGTACGAACACAATCATGAAATCATGCCTGTGCAGTTTTTCAGTACCCCCAAACATCACTTTAAAGCGGGAGTTGTTTTCAATCGACTAGCTCCTCGACTCAAGATTCTTGATCACTGTTGTTATTTAGGGGGAATAGCTTCTCAAAATTTCTCTCTTTCTAATTTTGTTTATTTATTTATTTATTTATTGACAGGATGATGTTATAATCTGGTCTCTAATTTATGGGCTCAAGTGATCCTCCTGTCTCAGGTGCTGGGACTAGCAGCTAATAATGGGGGATCTATTATGTAACTTGGTGTCTTAAGATGACACTCGAAGAAAAATAAGACATGTCCATATATCAATAATTAACAGCTTTGTGTGTATTATTTCACTTAATCCCTTAAAAAGACCTTTAAGGTAGGTGTACTTACCTACCTTAGTTATTTACTTAACAGGCTAAATAATAGACCATACAAGGATAACAAGTCCTAATCTCTAAAATCTGCAACCACTATTGGAAAAGTAAAGGACAGCTTTGTCAGTTAGATTGAAGTAAGGATTCAGATGTCTGGGGAAAAGTGCTTGGGTTATCTAGGTTATCTATTAGGCCCAAAAACCTAATCACAAGTATCCTTAGAAAAGAGCAGAGGAAGATGAAATATAAAGAAGTCATCGTGAAGGTCAGGCAAAGACTGAAATCATAGGGCCACAAGCAAAGGAGTGCTGGAGGCCACCAAGAGGTGAGGAACTGCCTCCAGAGGAAGTCCAGACTGGGGCTCCTATTGTGCCCCATGGGATTCAGCATTAGCCTTTGTTCTTAGTCTGTCATGTTTTCCTTCACAGAATGGATCTCTCTGCATTTTAAATGCTTCAAGTATGTCCACAGAATAGGGTATGTTACCACTAACCCCAAAACTTCATGACTTAAACAGGTGTGTCCAACAATTTTGACATGACATTCTTGCCTATAGAGCTCATAATTAAAAACCACGTGATCAAATTAAAAAAATAATAATACGATGTCATATAAGGAGGAGGGGCAATGAGATGACTCAGTGTATAAGGCACTTGTCACCAAGTCTGATAACCTTGAGTTCTATCCCAGGAGCCCTCATAGTGGAAAGAGAAAAACTCCCACAAGTTATTCTCCGACTTACAGATTCACATATATCATGCACACTCATTAAATAAATTAAAAAACTAGATTTCATCATGCTTTATGTAACTTTATGATAAAGGTACATTCACATCTCTGGCATCTCTGTTCTCATTGTGGACTTGACCAATGAAGCAGACACTACTGTGGCATATTGTGGCAGAGACCCTAAAGAGTCTTATACCAGAAATTAACGGCTGGAGAGATGAGGCTCAGGGGTTAAGATTCTGTCTGGCAAGCAGAAGGTCCTGAGTTCATGATCCCAGGTCCCACACGACAGGCAGAAAAAGCAATGGCCTGCACTTTTGGCCCTGGTGGGCAGAGTCTGGGAAATGCCAGAGGGAAGCAAAAAAGAGGTAGAAGCAATCCAGGATGATTCCCAAAGTCACCTTGGGTCTCCACGGGGACATAGAGTGCCCTCTGACATACAACACAAACACATATATACATACACACAAAATATATATATTAAAAGTTCAAAAAAAATAAACATCCCCTTCAACAATGTATTTCCCCATGCTTGTCATATGACCCCATTCGAACAAAATGCAATCATTCCTCGTGCCCAGCAAGGAGAAGCCAGAAACCCTTAGTGAAAACATGTCTCCCACAGTTTTACCTTCTAATCATCAAAAATGTGATTCGCCATCCTTAAAAATAAAACATACCTGCTCTCTAGGTGGATCAGGGGTTAAGCCTCTGCCTTGCAGGCAGAAGGTCCTGAGTTTGGATACTAGACCCCACAAATAGACACCAGGCGGAAGCGGGGGCGGCCTGCGTTCCTGGTTCTGGTAGGGCAGAGCCTGTGAATCCCAAGGCAGAGTAAACAACGAGGAGGTGGAGGCGTCCATGGTGGTTCCTGAATTCTCCCATGGTTCTACACACACACATACACACACACACACACACACACACACACACACACGTGTACACACGCACAATTGTATAAATAAATATATTAAAAATTCATTAAAAAAAATACCTCTTTCTAGGGACAACAGATCAAATAGCCCACCAGTCAGGGCATCAGACTCAAAGTCCAGAATCTCTGGATGGCATATGCCTTCATCTTCCAGAAGTCTGGATGTAAATTAAAGAACTCCACATGCTTAAAATACAGTGTGTAATATCCAGCCCAGCTGGGAACATGGCTCAGTGCTTACAGCCCTTGCCTTACAAAGATCGCATTAAAAAAATGTCGGGTGGGTATAGTGTCCCTGGTAGGCAAAGCCTGGAAATCTCCAAAGCAAGCTGGCGAGCAAGACTAGCCCTAACGGTGTGCTGTGGATTTAATTAGCGACCCAGGCCATAATCACAAAGTGGAAGATCAGTGGAATATGATTCCCAATACCACCCTTGGGCCTTTACCAGTACACACACTCAAGTGTACTCATGTATATATGCCCATCCGTGTGTGTCCACACACACACACACACACACACACACATACACACACACACACACGAAAGAAAAGAAAATCATCCCAAATACAAGTTCCGCCACAGCACCTCTCTCCAGCGTGAGGACAGATAAGGAACATTACAGTGGTTCACACAGTCTGGAGACCCCTGCACAGTCACACGGGGGCTCTGACTCGTGGGGGGCCTGGTGCTCTGGAGATGCCTCTTGCTCATTGTTTGCAGTGACCTTCAGATTCTCCTGGGAAACTATTCCTTCTCCATATGTTCCAGGGCGTTATCTAAGCATCAGGTGGTCTTCTCAGCCTACTTTTCACCTAAAGATACTTGAGAGCTCAAGGCTCGTTTTATAGAGTCATGGGCTCATTTTTTTTAATGTTTAGGATTTTTTAATTTACTTTTATTCTCCGTGTATGTTTTTGGGTGGACTTGTCGGTGTGTGTAAAAGTTGACATAATGCAGCTTTCAAGTAGGTGCTAGGTATTGAACTAAGGTCCTCATACTTGAGCGGCAAGCACCTTACTGGCTGAGCTATCTTCCCAGTCCTACTTTCGTTAGTACTAAAATTCTCAAACTCATTCAGGCACCTTCCAATGTATTAGATTATAGACATTCATTTTGCCAAAAACCACATCCACAGTTGTTTTCTGTAAAACATCATAGATGCTCTGTATTTCTTTGCTTCCTTATGTTTAGAAATAATGAAATGAGATTTTTCTTCTTTTATTTTTTTCTTGTAATTTACTTCCTAGGATCTTGGTCTTCAATGGTTTAAATCATGTTTTGAGCCATTTTTTTAAACTTTATTTATTTGTGTGTATGTATGTGTGTATCAGAGGACACTGAGTGTCCCTATGGAGGCCCAAGGTGACTTTGGGAATCATCCTGGATTGCTTCTACCTCCTTTTTGCTTTGCTCTGGGATTTTCTAGGCTCGGCCCACTAGGGTTGGAAGTGCAGGCTGCCACTGGTTTCCACCTAGCAATTTTACGTGGGACTTGGGATCTGAACTTAGGACCTTCTGCTTGTGAGGCAGATTCTTAATCCCTGAGCCATCTTTCCAGCCTGGTTTTGAACCATTTTATCTCCTCTTCTTCCCTCCCTTATCTACTGTTGTTTCTTCTTCTTCTTCCTCTTCTTCTTCTTCCTCTTCTTCTTCTTCTTTTTCTCTCTCTTTCTTTCTCTCTCTCTAACATACTCATCTTACTTTGATATCAATTTTTGAACTCGTCAGAGTTGGGCTACGTTTTGCAGCAGTAGCAAAAATATCCTAAATTTCAGCTTGTTTCTTTACACAAATAGAGGTCTGTTTCTTGCTCTGGTACAAAGTGGACAGTTTTCTTATAGAGCTGCCCTCCACTTGAGCCCTTGTTTCAATTTCAGTGTGAGGCACTGATGTCACAAACAGCCAGAAATATAAAGAATTCATGATGTTAAGTGGCACCTTTCAACATCTCTGCCCACAATGTGGGGAAGTAGAATTATAGAATAGACCACAGAAAAGAGCAGTCTGAGAAGGAATTATATATATATTTTTTAAAATCCAGGTGTTAGAAATATAATTATGTAAGTCTCTCACACTTGTGATCCCAGTACTGAGTAGGTTGAACCAGAAGGATTGCTGCAAATTCAGGGCCTTAAGAATGCTTCTTAACTGGAGTTACTTGACTTTTCCTTCTGAGCATGTGGGTTCCCCCAGTGCTGCCCTAAGGCCTGATTAGCATCCCAATTTCCTGCTTTAATAAAAAGTTCAGTCAGGACCCACTTAGTGTTCCTGATGGGGTTTTTAAGTACAAGCAAAGCAGCGGTTCAAGTTAAGCTGTGAAAGGAGCACAGGGGAGCTACATCCTCAGGACCACTTTAGGAAGAGTAAGGGCCAGATTTGGTTTCAATGTCTTGACTTTCCAGAACTTCGGATCTTTGCAGGACCCCCCCCCTGGGGTACCTGGGGTGCGCATTTGCATTCTTTAATGCAAAAGACCCTGCTTCAGAGCCCGCTGAGTTCTGAGAGCTGGGTTAATGAAACCATCCCCTAAGGGGATCGGTTCTTCTTTAAAGACGAAGCCAGAGAAAGGAGGAGGGGTGGGGGTACTGAAATCAAAGATAGTGATAGACGCTGTGGATTAGAGTCAGCTTAGTCCCTGTGAGCCTGCAACACACCAAGGGGCTGGAGTCAGAGAGGGGAGGGATAGTTTTTTAATGACGTCCCATTACTTTCATGCATTTGAATCTGTTTCTTACTAGAAACTGTAGTAATCTATCCTAATCGTACTTTTTAAGAATATATAAATGCATGTGTACTACTCTTAAATGGGGAATCTAGCATTAGTCTTGTGTCTTGGTTGATTACTTACAGATGAAAGTAGAGTGTAAGCGAGGCTACCACTATGTGTGTATATGTGCTATTTAAATTTTGTTGTCCGTCTCTTGAGATGCATATAAATAAACTTTATTTTTCCTAGTGCTAGAAACTGAGTCACTAGCTGTATGCATATCAGGTAAACACTCTATGCATGAGCTATATCCTCAGGCCTCTTTACGTTTTATTCTGAGACAGGGTCTCACTAAGTCACCCAGACTAACGTTATAGCCCAGGCAGGCATTGAGTTTGTGATCTTCCTGCCAGACTCCTGGGTTGTTACGTTAAGTCTGTGAGACCAGGCCTGTCTTCCATAAATCAACTTGATTTGACTAAATTGAAACCCATCTCACCTTTGCCAAGCATAAAAATCTTATTATAAAAGTCTAACACGGAGGAAAAACTGGTTTGGGGAATCAAAGTTTTCCTATTGTCAAGCATCCAAGACTCTCTTTCTACTCTACTCTTCCAATGCTACAAATCCAGCCAATCCATGCAGAGATTCCTAGCTGCTGGTCATGGTTGAATGAGACTTGTCTCCCACAGGGTCATGTGTTTGCATTGTTAGCTGACATTGTTACAGGATCCCTGCTCAGGGGCCAAATGTTGAGGGAACGACTGTCCCAGTGTTACAGGACTTGTGTTCCAGAGTCGAAGAATGAAACCAGAACACGTATAGAGGATTAAGGTAGAGTTTGTTAGAAGAGAGAAAGGCTGGAACTCACGGACTCCAGATGTGGAGTGCCATGAGGGGCTAGGGCATCAAACATGGCTGCCAGGGTCAGGCATATTTATGCACCTAAGCAAGCCCAAGAAACTGGTTTTTTCTCATTGCTTAGCTCCCAGTTGTTCCTGGGCCCAAGTGGGGCTAGAGATCAAGTTGTTCGTTTGATAAGAAGAGCTCATCTCCATAATCCTTTCATAGCGAAGTTGGCCATTTTATCTCTGGGAGGATTGGAGTCCGTTCCTCAGCAGGAGTGATCCTTCAGGGAGATGCCAGCAATGGGGATGGCCTTCGGGTATTTCAAAGACCTTTAGAGACCCATCCCAGCATAACTGTTCTAATCCTGCCTTAATATTAATGTTTGGGAAGGTCATGGCACCTTTAGGAGGTGGAACCTTACTGGAGGAAGGCGCGTCACCAGGGGCCGACTTTGAGGTTAGGTAGCCCCACCGTGCTTCCTCTAGCAGTCTGTTCTTGCAGTTTGCTGCTTGCTCCGTCCACCTTCATAATGGTTGCAGCCACCTGAGACGCCTCCCGCTTCTGCCTCGTGCCAGGACTTTTCTGCCATACCAGACCATCTCTCTCCTCTGGAAGTGTAAGAAGAATAAATCTCTTTCTCCCGAAAGCTGGTTATATGAGTGTTGTCTCACAACAGCAGAAAAAGCAACCGTGACACTGTACGACACAGTATTGAAAATACCTGTTGAGCACTTATCTGTTACATCGATCGCTTCCCACCAATGGTCCTGAGAACTACAGGCTGGTGGGACAGTGGGATGGCTAGTAAACAGTCTGTTTAACGTAACTGCTGATCACTATTAGCATGGATGAAGGGAAGGAAAATACAGGCGTCTATGGATTGAGATAGAACCACCATTGTACTATACTGCCAGCAACTGGAGCCTACACTTTTAATATCTGCTTTCTGCCAGCCAGCAGACGACATTTTATTTTAGAAGACTGGTATGAGCTAGGAATCTAGCATTAGTTTTGTGTCTTGGTTAATTACTTACAGATGAAAACAAAGGGTGACCCAGGGTTACCTCTCCATAGGAGGGAAGGAAATTGCAAAAATTTTGTGGTGGAATAATAAAACCTTATTCATCAAATCAAATGAATCAAACATTCAGTGATCATTATATACTATAGCATTATTTAGTAGTAATATGAAATATTAAGGTGTTTATTTTTGTGCATAAGAACTTTTCCTATGTCACCTGTTTGCACATACCTAATAGCACAGTATACTGGTTCTCCTCATGAGAAGGAAATTCAATTGAATAAATTGAATTAAATTAAATTGAATATAAAAGGGTAATGTACTCCCTCATGTGCTTTCCAATGATTGTCTGTGTATTGAAGATATGCACCATGTACAAGAGCCAAAAAACAATTTCCGTGTCTCCCAATAAACTCCTGGTTAAAATACTTGTATGTTTCAGGTGGCTGAACTTGTAACCAGTGAGTTCTTCGAACAAGGAGACCGGGAGAGATCCGAACTCAAACTCACTCCTTCAGTAAGCTCCTCCTTTCATTAGCTTGAATTTACCCTTTTGAGTGACATTTATGAAACTAATTCCAAATCACAGCTTGAAACTGGGAAAGACTTCAAAAGGATTACAGAAGGTCTCTGGGAAGCTTAAAGCTTTAATTAAACGTAAATGCTTATGATCCTTATTCCCAGGGTTCTGATTAAGTAAGAGTGGTGATCTCCTTAACAAGCATTTTCTGAGCACCCACGGTGGGTCAAACTAGCAGGTGGGAGGGGGAGTGTGCAGAGTGGACTGTGGGTGACCAGAGCTGACATTTCGCCGTGCCTACTTTGCCACAGAGATGCAGCAGAAAATTCAAATCCAGCCTCGAACGGTTTTTGTTTGTTTGATTGAATTTCGAACTTTTGAAATCCCCAAAGCAAATAGTTTAAACTTGTTTCTTTGCTTTATTGACAAAATGAAAAGTTTCTACCTGTGGAACTAGATTGTGGTGGTGGTCGTGCTGTGTGTATTGGACTCACTCGTTCTATCATTGTTTGAGAATGTCAGTGGCAGACTAAAGGTGCTGCCATTCCTACCTCAGGGCCCAAGTCAGAGAGGCCAGCTTCTTTATTCCTAATATCTAATATTCCTAATATTCCTAATAGCTATGATATCCATCCAAGTCACTGGGAGAGAAAGAACTTAAAAAGTCTAGCACAGTAGGTCTAGGGAGACTCAGTGACAGCTCATGAGGTTGTCAAGGATTCAAATCACTGTCTTGAACATTTGGAGATGTTTGTAAGGAATTCGACCTTTGACTTTTCACACCTCTCTTGACATCTTAACACCAGGAAAGGCAACAGAAACCTCTCCTAGCTTGAATAGCTACACCTAGTTGGCGTCAAACCCCGCCCCTAGCCTTGTTCATTTGAGCTATCAACCAGTTAGTTGCTTACCTACAAGAGCTCTGAAGACAGTATGGGTTGAAACGCATGCCAATTATTTTAGTTTTCAAAGCAACACCGCTTTATATGGTTGCTTACAATATCCTTCTCTTTGGTGGCCTCAACAAATTTGATTATAAAAACGAAAGGATTACATTAGGAAATATATAGATCATCTACAAAATCTAGCCCTTTAAAAACAGCCTCGGAGGCATACTGTGAAGGGCTTACAAAACTGCACCACCATGGGTTATTTAATTAAATGAAGAAAAAAAGTGAGTAAATCGCCAGTGTTGTGCAGTTAGCAGGTGCGGTGAGCCGCACTAAGAGCCTTATCTGTAGACGCAGGTAAGGCTTTCTCTGGAGACATGAAGGAAATTAATTTTGTGGTAGAAATACAACTGTAAATCTCTTGCCTCACAAAGGGTTACTTTGACAGCTGGCAGCTGGGGTACAGTTGGCCCTAGAGCAGCTCCTGAGTGTTGGGGGGAGGGATGCCTGCCGTACACTTGTAGAACTGCCTACCCCTTGATTTGCTGGTAAGAAAACCATCCCGATCTCTCTGGGGTGCCACGTTTCACAAGGTTACCACCGCTAACTTTCCCAGGCAAAGGAGAGTTTGGACCAGCGCCCAAGGTTGTTATCAGAAGCAGTGTAGTGGTCAATAGAATATGCTTTGGTACCTTGTGCCAAGCCTGAAAGCACAACACTCTGTGTCCAAAAGGGAGCAGGACACCAGCTCCCCTGCCCTCACCTGTCGACTGGAAGAAATACAGATGTTAGACCACAGCTAAAGTCAAGGGTGAGATGCAATGTTCTGTGCAAAGAAAATGCAGAACGACAGGATGCCTGCCTCCTGTTCACTTTTCATCAAACCTCAACAGGTGACTTTCCACAAATAATCTCTTATGATTATGGCTAGAGCATTCCACATGAGAGTTCAGCCAACCCATGAGGTGAAAATAGTCTTTTGGACAAATAGATTGGAGATTAGAGGATATTCACAGCCCTAAAGGATGGAGTTGCTGCTCTTCCTCTTAACCATATTCCGAAATCAACTCTATCCATAGATCTAATTCTGAAAGCTAGAACTATGATATTCAAGAGGCCCTAGGTTCTCTCATTCATGCTATCAGAAAAAAAAAGCTAAAATGAAAAAAAAATTTTTTGAAGAAAATATGGATCTAAACCTTTTAGGTTTGATTCAACCATGGCTACTTAGATATACAATACCTAAAGTACAAGAGATAAAAGATGGCCTAGAGATATTAAAGTGGACTTCATCAAAATCAATGGGACTTTATCAAGAATTAAAAATGGGGGCTGGAGAGGTGGCTCAGGTGGTTAAGCCTCTGCCTTGTAGGCAGAAGGTCCTGAGTTCGGATCCTTAGACCCCACGTATAGACGCCGGGCAGAATCGAGGGCGGCCTGCATTTCTGGTCCTGGTAGGGCAGAGCCTGTGAATCCCGGGGCAGAGTAAACAAGGAGGAGGTGGAGGCAGTCCATGATAGTTCCCGAATGTGCCCATGGTTCTACACACACACACATACATACACACACATACATGCACACATGCATACACTCACAATTGAGTAAATAAATAATAATAATAAAAAGAATTAAAAATGTTTGCACACCAAAGGATATGATAAAAATGAAAGGACAATCAATAAAATAAGAGAAAATATTGACAAATCATATGGATCTAGTACTTAAAACATTAAAACAGCTTATTATGCTATAGACAACACAATTAAAAACTGGAGAAAGGATATATATATATATATATATATATATAAATCACAGGTCAGCAAAAGATTCTCAAAATATTTAACCATCATGAAGGGGCAAATTGAAATCACAGGGGGGGCTACAATCAAAAAGATAGGCACTAACAGTTATTGATGTTTTTGGACAAGTTGTATCTCCAAAAGAAGCAAAAACTATACGTCTACACCTAAACTCACACAGGCTGTTGGTCCCAGCTGGAGCAGTCACTGTTCTTTCGTCGTTGTAGACAGTGCTCACACTCAAGAGACTTAGGGGAAAAGGGAGACTTCTTTGTCGACAGTTCCAGAGAGGTTAGCGTCCATCCATGGCGGGAATCACCTAGTAGAAGGCGTAGGTGGAGGCAGAAGCAGGAGGCTGGCTCAGATCACCACAGCCATCAAAGGACAGAGAAAGCCGGAGCAAAGGAAGCAAGAGGCTGGGCTACCCACCTAAGGGCTGCCCTCTTCCAGATGTGCCCTCTTCTAGATGTGGCCTCTTCCAGCGAAGGCTTTGCCACTTAATGGTGCCCAAACCTTCCCAAACACCAGCCGAGAAGGATTCCAACACATGAGCCTGTGGGAGACAACTCACATTCAGACCATGACACCAGCATGATTCATGATAGCCAAAAAGGGGAAACAACTCAAATGTCCATCAACTGACAAATGAGTATATGAATAAAACATGGAATATTGTGACAAAATAAATGCATGAAAGAAATGCTAATGCATGCTCTGTGGATATACTTTAGATATTATGCTCACCAAAAAAGATCATATGGTGGTGCTGGTGAGATTACTCAGGAGTTAAGACTCCACCTCACAAACAGAAGATCCTACGTTCAAATACGAGTTCCCATGTAAAAATGCCAGGCAGAAACGGCAGCCTGCCCTTACGGTCCTGGTGGGCAGAGCCTGGGAAATCCCAGAGCAAAGCAAGAAGGAGGTGAAAGCAATTCAGGATGATTCCTGAAGTCAACCCTGATCCTCTACAGGGACACATGTGTCCTCTTACACACACACACACACACACACACACACACACACACACACATATACACACAATATGAATGAATGAATGAATGTTTAAAAAGAAAGATCATATAGCATGTGAGTCCATTCATGTGAAACATGTAAAATAAACAAATCCATGCAGACAGAAAGTAAATGAGGGTAGACTATCAAGGAACTCAAGAGAGATAAGAACATAAAGTGGAAATGTTGGGGACTAAAGCTGGATGAGTGAAGGGAAATGCCTCTATCAGTGGGGTGGTCCAAAGAAAGGCAACTTAGTACGCCATAAGAGTAGACAAGCCAGAGGAAATCCTGAAGTCTACAGAAATGGACAGGCAGAAGGGTGGAAGGGAAGGAGGGGGTAGAATAGATTGATGAAGGGAAGGGAGGAAAATGGGAGGGAGGGAAGAGAGAGGGAAGCAGGGATAAGTACTCAATGTGCTTGTAAAACTAGAAAAATAATAATAAAAAAGAAAGTAAATGAGGGATGGAGAGGTGGCTCAGGGGTTAAGACTCTGCCTCACAAACAGAAGGTTCTGAGTTCAGATCCCAGATCCCTCATAAAAATGCCAGGCAGAAATTACAGTGGCCTGTACTTCTGACCCCAGTGGGTGGAGCCTCGGAAACCCCAGAGGGAAGCAAAAAGGGGGTAGAAGCAATCCAGGGTGATTCCTGAAGTTACCCTTAGTCCTCCACAGGGACGCATAGTGCCCTCTGATATACACACACACACACACACACACACACACACAAAATGAAGTAAATAAGTTTCTAGACGACTTAAAAAAAAAAGAAATTAATGTGGTTGGCTAGGTTTGAAAATTTGAAAAATTTGCTATTACTCACACAGGGTTTCCTGGAGAGGTAATAAGCATTCTAAATATGAGTGTGATGGTAGTTGTATAACTCTGTGTAGAGACTAAAATTTTTAGATTTTTTAAGAGTATTTAAAAGGCATACTACCTACCAGAACCAGAGTGAATAAATAAATCACACAGCAAAGTGAGCTGTAGAGAAAATAAAATAATGAATGCTGTGGTGTGGCTATGAACTGAGTTTTGAGTTTCCTGTATTGAAATGTAACATCTTTGTGAGTGCTGAGAAGATGGTAACACCCCAGAAAACACTGAGGGAGTTTGGAGGACATTGGAAGGTGATTCAGATTAGATAAGGTCATGGGGCAGGTCCCTTGATTGAATCCATGTGGTTTTAAAGAAAAAGCACAGGACTCCAGAAGACCTGTGTGTTCTCTGTTTCTTGCCGTAGGATGTCCTGTGGTACTTGGGACTGTCAGTGTGAAGGTCATCAGCAGATATAGTCTTCTGGAACTGTGAGCCACATAAACCCTCTTCTTTATAAAGCTTCTCAGCCTCAAGCATTTTACGATAATGACACAAAATGGATAGATGCTCTGAATGTTTCTTCAGCATATTTCACAGTCGTCCCTGAATTTCAGTCTTCTTCCAGGATAGTTCACCTTCACGCTCCATGACAAGGATGAACAAAGAAACAGGAGTCAGTGACCTTCTGCCGACTGCAGAGATGTTTCCCTCAGATTTGGCAACAAGTGACATCTACTGCACATGCTCCCTCTGTGGCTCATAAATCTAAAGAGGCTTCTTTCAGGGCAGCTTGGGCCTGCCCTCGTGACGTCTATAGGTCACAAGATGGCATCCATATTTCATCTAGAGGAAAGGAATAGCCTTTCAATAAGACAGGACCAAGTTCAAACTAGGCAGCGTGTTCTTCCAGAGCAGTGGGCACAAGGTAGCTTGTAGGCTCTGGCCTTTTGCTTGTTTTTTCAAGAGTTAAGAAGTACTAGTTCCAGGCTGGAGAGGTGGCTCAGGGGTTAAGCCTCCGCCTTGCAGGCGGAAGGTCCTGAGTTCGGATCCCAGATCCCACGTATAGACGCCAGGCGGAAGCGGGGGCGGCCTGTGCTTCTGGTCCTGGTAGGGCGGAGCCTGTGAATCCCGGGGCAGAAGGAGGTGGAGGCGTCCATGGTGGTTCACGAATTCGTCCGTGGTTCTACATACACAGACACACACACACACAGACACACACACGCACACACACGCATACACATGCATACACGCACAATTGAATAAATAATTAAAAAATTAAAAAAAAAAAGAAATACTAGTTCCATTAGAGCTGATGGCCTCATGGCCAAGAGATAGTTTAGTCTTAGGGTGGGAGAGCATTAGGACAGAACAGAGAGCTTAAAGTTGCAGAGAGTAAGGAAAAACTACTATGGACAGATGGGGGGACATGTCCACAACAAGCCCCCCTTACACACCTCATTTTTTAAGAACAAAGGGAGGGACATTTTATCTGGAGAGGAATTTGGTTGTGTTTATTGAAAGAATCCATTCTAATCCTTCGACTCCAGTTGATTACAGTCTTCCCAATAGAAATTGCTCGATGTTTCTCAAAAATATATCTAAATACTATCAAGTATTATAATATTATATAAAGTTTAAAAGCTTCCTTCTACCAATGACATCCTCCTGATGACAAGCAAATAGGAATTTATTAATGACAGAACCTCGTTGGAAAATGTGCATGATTGCTAAACTAGCACACAGCCCTTAAAATTACCATAAATGGTTTCTATTTAAAATTAAATTCCTTTAAAATATCTTTTCTGATCTATCTCACATTTTTACTACAGAAGTAAAAGCCTCTATTATTCTCGTGATGATAAAATATATTTCCTTCCCCTTCACTTGTACCCAATTTTCAGTGACCTAGTGACTTGATTTAGTAACAGTCACCTATAGATGAAGACAAGTTTTGGCCCCAAGGAGTTGCAAGGAGTGTAAAGTTCAAATAAATTCACTTACAAATCTCATAAAAAGACATGAAAATGCTTTATTTCTTATCATAGATAAAGAAAAAGAAAGTATGTCCAAAGATGAATTGTGATTACTGAAATACACTGTAACTGAAGCATTGTTTGACAAAGTACCTGTAAAACAGTCTAGCGTAATGAAATGAGGCTCTCTCTCTTTCTAGGCTATTTTTGACCGGAACCGGAAAGATGAACTCCCTCGGCTGCAGCTGGAATGGATCGACAGCATCTGTATGCCTTTGTATCAGGTAATCTCCACTTAGAAGGTATTGCATTTCCTGCCTAGGGCAGAAAAGGAACATTTCGTGTACAGCTCCATTGAAAGCATTAGTTTTAGGGGACACTTTTGGTGTATGTGTTTCCCCCAAACTCGGGTGCAGTTTGTCATCCTCAGATTTCTGATCCAAGAGTTGGTGCTAGGAGGCTGGAGACCAAACTCCTTTACCTCCTCTCCTCTGCAACATACCGCCCATAGGGCTCATCTTCCTTATCTATAAGTCAAGGGTCATAATATTTTCCTTCAGTCTTCCTCACACGATGCCCCACGGAATGCAAGCATGCGGTCTCTTTAAAACCACTTCACAGGACCAATACCTAAGGACACTCCCACATACGTAAAATTTATGTGGTTTGGAGAAGTCTTGCAAGAAGGAAGCAAAAGTAACCTTGATTCACTCTGAATGTCTCAAGTAGAAATCTTGAGATTCAAGGATTCCATGAAAGAGGGCTTTCTGCTCTGACCCCACAATCTGGACCACTGGATTGTGTATGTGTGAAGTATTTTCTGTCTTCAAAAATCTACTTGTCTCTGAGACAAATGTGACACCTCTCACACAGAGAGATGCACTAATGATGTCTACCTCTGCTGCCTCATGTGTGGAGCCTGCCCCGGATAAGGGGCAGTTTACACCCAACTTTTTGAATTTGGATAAGGGCTGGCACCCATTAACACTAACAGTTTAGTGCACATTGGCTTTTAATTCTGCTGCTAAGCATTAGTGTGCCTCTGTAAACCTCAGCCAGTTCTTTACCCCCAACCTCGCTCAATCAAACTGAGCCTCGGTCTTCTCATTTCAGAGGGAGAAACACCAGGGAAAGCACAGACTCTTCAGTTTCTTGTTCTCTGTCACTCCATTAAGAACACGGGATTGTTTTTTAAGGACCTTACAACCATTAAGCCTCCAACTGATCTGCCACTTCATTTTCAGTACTTTTAGGAACTGCTGAGCCCTGTCACGGTCCCCAGAAAGCAAACAATTTAGAATATGGTCTTCAAGATGCAAATGCAATTTTAATAACTATAAATAATAAAAGTAAATTCACTTTTTGTTTTCTATAACCCATTAAATGCCTGATAGCACAAAATACAGCTCTGCAGTAATCTAAAATCAATTGCTTTGGTTATAAATAATCACAGTATTCTTTTATCTAATAATGAAGAAGTGTACCTAAAGCATTGAGGATGATTGAGCTGATTATAAAGGATATTCTTATTCTCTTTCCATCCTATCATCTCGTCCACTTTCGGTATTTCTGAATTAGTCAGTCCCTGTGTGAAGCCCACGGGTGCTAGGTCAGGTATCTCTTGATTTGCTAAATTGACCTTGGCTGCCCACATTATGACTTAATGTTAGTCAGTTCCCTGTGCACACTTAAACATTAATGAGAAGGATAAATTACCCTTTCAATTAATAATTTTCTCTTCCTTGGAGCGAAACTTGGGAAGATGAAAGTACGTACGTGTGGGGCAGTTAAATTTCAGACACTAGTCCTCAAAGCTATTTTGTTCTTTTTTTTTAAGTTTTTATTTAGTGTGTGTGTGTGTATGTATCAGAAGGCACTGTATGTCCCTGTGGAGGACGAAGGGTGACTTTGGGCATCATCCTGGATTGCCTCTACTTCCTTCTTGCTTCCCTTTGGGATTTCCCAGGCTCCACCCACCAGAGTAGAAGTGCAGGCCTAAGCGTTTCTGCCTGGCAGTTTTTTTTTTGTTTGTTTCTGTTTTGTTGTTTTCATGAAATCTGGGATCTGAACTCAGGATCTTCTGCTTGTGAAGCAGAGTCTTAACCCCTGAGTCATCTCTCTAGCCCATGCAAAGCCACTTTGGAACAACCAGGAGCATGCATAGACTTCTCTTCTCATAGGTTATGTGATTATCCATGTTGACCTGACTGTTTCATTGAGGATCCATGGTGATTGTTTGGTAATTGTGTACTTCCTATTGCACACTTTGAAACCTTCGGATTAAAAGGGAGAGTTCTCTGAATTTAAATTGAAAAGACAAGTGTTGAACAGTCATGGGGGGCATGTTATCACACATGACATTCCACCTTGCTTTACCCTCATCCAAGAGATTAGATACACCTGCACCTGCTGAAAATTAACACACCGTTCAAGGGATGCTCTTTTCAAATCCGTGACCTGTGTTTAGTGCGGTGGCCTTCTGGTTGCCTCAACTGCCTCTGAGAAATTTCTGCAGCTGGAAATGCTGCTGCCATTCTAAAGGAGGATGTGGAAGGAGCTGTATGCCAAGGCTCAAGGTCACAGCTCTCTGTTATGTTCCCGCAACAGAGGATGAACAGCTTGCTCTTTGATTTGTTATTGCCATTATTTTTAGTTTCACTTGTAAAATCTTTATAAGGCTTTGAAACCTGTTTTTCAAAGAGCCCTCGAACTGATACCATGGTGAGGACTGAAGGAATCTCTCTAGCAGTCCTCATCTCGGATGCTGTCATGCACTGGGGCTTTCTGTGCTATTGAAAGAAGCCCTGTTGTCAGAGCTCCTGAAAGGAAATGGAATCAGTCACTAGACAGGAACCACTGCCATGGGGAAGACAAAACCTTGAGGAAATACGGAAGGTCACTGTAGCGACACCACTCCTAAAGCAAAAGGTTTGGGACAAGCAGACTGTTATGGAAAAGTAGTTGGGGTTTTGAGCATAAAAGTTCAATAATGAGGCACCTTGGAAGAGGAGGTGGAAGGCAAGCAGGGCTTAGTACAGGGGCTACCAATGGGTTGACATGACGTCATCTAAAAGGCAAAACATATAAGTCTAGTTTGGCCTCGCTATGTTGACCAGGGAATATGGCAAAAGGTACAGAGCACGTGCAAAATGAAGAATGCTCTCTCTTTGTGGTCAAAATCCCAGCTGCAAAGTGATAGCTATGAGTGGCAAGAAACCTCACGTAGAGCTACAGCAAGCAGATTGTTGGCAAGCAAGCTGGGATGGTCCAGCAGGTGGAGTGTGGAGAGCAAATGGAGGCTGGAGGCTGCTCAGAGCATAAGTGGGACAGCAGGAGTTAGAGGGGGGAGGGTGGACATACCTCTGGGCAGAAGTTGTAAATATGGTGTTAGTGCAGCTGGTTTACTTCCTTGACTTTCATTGGGTTGAATCACATCATGGTTTTAAAAGGATTGTGCTGGTCAAATATCCTAATTGATCAAGCACTTTTTGCTTGAATGTCTAGTCATTGACTTTAGATCTCTTCCAAGCAAAAGGTAAAGATGATTTCTACCCTCGGGTGCCTGAAGGGCCTGTATTTGGATGCATCAGTGGGGACCCAGCCCAATGCATCCTTATGCTCATTGCATAGAAAAACAAAACTCTTATCTATGGGAGCTTCAGTCTCCAGGTAATCTATGAAGATGCTGCAGAAAAACAAGGAAAACAAATCACTCCTTTAAGACTCATTTATTAGGAAGTTTCCAAGTAATCAGGTAATTGAAAGTGATTAGTAGAAAATACATGAAAACACATTGGGCTGGGTGTGCTTTAGTGGTAGGGCACTTGTCTAGCATGCACAAGGTCCTGGGTTTGATCCCCAGCACTGTGAAATAAGTAAGTAAATAATAAATAAATGCATATATATATGTATATGTATATATGTAAAACCAAAAGGAGTAATGTGTGGACCCTTTCGTCTGATATAAAGGAGAGGCTGGCTGACTCCCGAGTGGAGAAAGAGCAAGAACTGGTGCAACTTAGCTTGCATTGCTGATCAGCTCCAAGAAGACGTATATAGGCAGATATAACATGCTGACAGATAGATACCTTATTTATATATATATGCATATATGTGTGTCACATATATATAGACATATGTAGCACATATACATATGTATGTATTACATATGTATCTTTCTAACCTTAGGGTTTAAAACTAAGTTTGAAACTTAGGGTTTAGAAAAGAGAAAGAGAGACAAAAACATGCAGGAGCCATGATTTATCTGTGACAGCATTTTAATCTGGGAGCACATAGGGAGCCAAGAGCGGACAGGGACCATCAAAGCGTGTTCCCCAGGAGAAGACTAAAGCCCTGGTTAGTTAGCTCTGTCCTAGCAGGATATCTGCGAGGAATACATTGACATCTGATTCAGAGCTCTCTGCTGTCTTTGCACCCTGCTGGGGAGCCATTAGCCTGCTGCTCAACATCTTTGGAAGAAAAAAAAAAGCACAAGAAAGAAGAAGAAGAAAAACACTATCAAAGTTTGAAGTCACTGCTGCTGCAGCCTTAGGGATAAACAGAAACCCGTGTGCCACGGTTTCATTCTGAGCATCTCTTGGCAGGAGAAGCTAAGTCTTTTACCTCTTCTTTCCATGCTCAACATCAACTTCAGTGTTAGCTTGGATGCCAGTGATGCACACGGGCATTACGAAGCATCTGTTTGTTAGAATTCGAGAGGCTTAAGCTTTGTTTTGCATATTATCAGGTTTACCCACTTACCCCAAACTGGCTTTTGAATTGGGAGGTAGATTTTCCTACGGATAATCCCAAAGCACTAGAACTGGGTGGGTAGCCTCTAGTCAGAATAATCATCTATTAAAAGAAGGAAATTCTAGGCACAAACAGGGCGACTGTAAAAATGCCTTGGGGGGGTGGGAAGAGATGGGGATGTAGCTCAGTTGGTAGAGTGTTTGCCTTGGGTTCAAATCCCCAACACTACATAAACCAGGCATGAAATGCATATATATATATATATATATATATATATATATATATATGTATGTATATATGTATATATTCCCAGCTCTAAGAAGGTGAAGGCAGAAGAATAACAAGTTCAAGGTCATTCTCCTCTGATACATATCAAGTTAGAGGCTAGCCTGGGGTATATGAGACTCTATTTAAACAAAGGGGGAAAAACACTAGAAAAAAAGTCGTAGGAGTTTTCCAGGCAGGCTTCTGGTAGTGTCACAATTTAACCCGAACATGAATCTTTTTCTTCATTGTGCTGTAAGGTCATTAGAAAATACATTCTACCCGATGAGACTATTAATGTTCTCTTTGGAAAAAAAGTGCGAAAAATTACCTTGAAAATATATTTGGCATTGTGGGGATTGGGAGTTAGAAATCAATAACCTGGGAAAGGGGTTCCAGAGAGCTCCCCAGAACAATGTCTCTGGGTGATGGTAAAAGTCTGCACGAGAAGCTCAATGATCCCAGATGGTTCATGGCTCATGTCTGATTTTCATAAAGAAAAAAGAAAGAATAACTAATGAGCTGCAGAATGACTAGTTAGAGCATAAAGTCGTGTGCTCTGAAAAGGCCCAAAAAGACTGGAATGTGCGTTGAAAGGAGACTTATTTCCATCAGCTATTTGGAAGGGAAGGAGGGAGCTGGTTGAGGGGGTGGCTGAGGGCACTGTGCAGGCAGGGGCCGCTCTCCCTGATTGCCAAAGTATGTGAGCCTCGTGCCTCACAGCCTGTGTGGCAAGCAAATGTCCAGCACGCCTCACCAGCTTCCTGGTCAGTCCTCAGCTGGCCAGTCCTTCCACAGCACCCACGAGCTCCTGGCCACATTCCTTCACCTGCTGTCCGCACAACTTCCTGTGTCCTCTTTTATATGTTCCTTAGGTGATACCAGAATAGAAAAATTCTGTTCTTTTGCTGAATTAGGCTTGAGATTCCAGAGTCAAGTCCCCTCCCCTTCCCGGAGTGCCTGCACCAAGGACAGTGGAGCAGGGATGGTCGCTTGTCATCCCCCTCCTCTCTCACCCTCTTATTCTATCCTTACCCCTTGCTTTCTTCTGCTTTGCTCTCCCTCCTTCTGTAAAACTTACAGTGGAGACTCTTCAAGTGTTCTCTAGCTTGTCTGAAGGGCACTGCTCTCAGATGGACGCCTGCTCTACACTATCCTTACAAGAACTTGGAAGAGACTGGATGCTGTCCTCGGCCAGGCTTGGTTCCTTACAGGTAAAGGAGAGTTCTGGAATAAGAGAGCCTTCCCCCATCACAGAGCTGGCAGGGAGACTCTTCTTTCTCAAAAATGAACAATGACAGTTGCTGTTTCTTGCTGGGAACCACCATTTGCCCAGAGGAGGAGGGAAGCTGACAGGATTACTGAGCATGGAGCTGTAGGCACTGTGGCTCAAGCAGTGAAAAACGTCTCATGTTCCCATTTTCAGATTCTGTCCTTGATGTGTTATGATATTGAATCTAAGTGCTAATAGCAAAATCTTCTCACCTCCAAAATATTCTCTGTTCCATTTGTCGGATAGGAATGGGAGGAGATACAAACATTCAAAAGATGTGTTATACTCATGTTGCTGCAGTGGTCTTCCTTGAATAAAAAAAGAAAGGAGAGAGAGAACAGAAAGGCAGGAAAGGAGGAAGAAGGAAGAGAAAAGAAAGGAGAGAGGGAGGAAGGAAGGAAGGAAGAAAGGAAGGAAGGAAGGGAGGAAAGGAGGAAGGGAGGAAGGAAAAGAGGGAGGGAGGAAAGAAGGAAGGAAGGGAGGGAAGGAGGGAAGGAGGGAGGGAGAGAGGGAGGAAGAAAGGAAGGAAGGAAGGAAGGAAGGAAGGAAGGAAGGAAGGAAGGAAGGAAGGAAGGAAGGAAGGAAGGGTGGGTCTGATCATAGCTAGCACACACACACTCCCTTTCTCTATCCTGGTTATAAGCTTCAGGTTGCACTCTCATCCACAGGATATCTTCCAGATCCCTGATTTAACACTAAGGGTCTCTCATCCAGTCTGAGCCTTTTCTCACCACCATTCCCATCTCTTGGCATCATCTTGTTTCATCTGTCCCCTTGCTTATTCAGATACCCTTTGTTCCAAAGCACAGGGTCTCCTAAATCCTTTCTTTACCTTTACCAGCCCTTCCCTCCCTTTCCTCTCTGCATACGATACATCAGCCCAAAGGCCTCACTTGTTGCCTGGAAACAAAGCTCGGGTAAAGGACTTGCCTAGCATAGCTCTGGGTTCAATCTCTAGCACCCTAAAACAAAACACTTCACTTATCTTCAATTTTCCACAGCTCTTACTTCATGGTCCTACACCATGCTCTGTCCAGCGATTATCTTCCTGTCGCTCTTCTAGTAAAATCAGTGTTTTTTAAAAAAAGAAAAAAAAAGCCATCTTGTTCCTAGTACCTTGTATAGTACCTTGCACATCAGATCTGTTCAATAAATTTTTGATGAACAAATGAATGAAAAGACAGAAACCAAATCATGGGATATAGTAGTTCAGGTTAATAAGCAATGCCATGTGGGAAGAAAGATTATGGTGCTATTTAAGTCATCAAGAAATATAAAACCTCCTCAGAAGTCTAAGCATTGCCATATTCCTGCCCATAAGCTAAAGTATATGGTCTATGTTATTTTTTTAAAACCTAGTTCAGTTCTCATCATGGTTGAATTGGCCTTTAATTCTCCTGTAAAGCACCCATTTATAGCCATGAATTTTTCAGAGCATTGACTTTTTTCAGCTAGGAAATACATTCAATTTTCTTTTTCCTAGTATCACCAGAAAATATAATCTTCTAGTTATTTTAATATTCAAGTTGCTAGATTGAGCTAGAGCGCATCATCCCCACAGTTCAGGAAATTATGCAGAGCCCTGTCTACATGTGATTTCAAGGGATTGGGATGTAATAAAATACACCAGATTTGTCGGGATGAAAATGCAGTGCTTATTCGACTTTGAAGACATTTCTCCAACCCTAGCAGTCATCACTACAAGTGTCACACATTCATGGGCTTTGTGCGTTGGATTACCAAGTAGCAGAGGGCTGGTTAGTAAGAGGCCAGCAGAGCTCATGTCCCCAATACCCTTGCACTATGCTCTGCAGGTTAAAGGCATCTCAGACTTGCAGCTGCATTTTGGAGTTTGCATAATGAGATGGCAATGAGCCTGTGGAGGCCAGAGGTGGAATGTCATGGTTTGAAATGAGAGACAGAGCCTTACTGGAGGACACAGCCACAGGGGGTGGGACTTGAGGTTGATTAGCTCTACCCACTTCTGAGAGAAGTCTGCTCTCATTTGATAATTTTGCAGCTCTCACCCTTCATAAAGGACATGACTTAGGCTGCCTTCAGTTTCTGCCAGCCAGCCATGCCTTTTCCACCTTGAAGGACTGTATCTCCCCTCTGGAACTGTAAGCCGAATAAATCTTCCTTTCTCTCTTTAAGTGCTTGACTTCAGGTGTTCTCTCACAGCACCAGAAAAGAGTAACTGGTACAGATTCATTCACAAACAACTTCACCATGTCTTTTTGGAGTGCACCATTCTTTACACAACTCTGAGCCTGGAAGAATGAAGAAAAACTAGAAGTTGGCCCTGTTGGTAGAGGGTATCTCAGGAATCTACCCCAACCTGCTCAGCCAGTTATACGGTCCTGGTAGTTGCTGCCAACTTTGGTGATCACAGAATTCTTCTCTCCAACACTGGTAGGGGAACCCACTTAAAAGTAGAATGGCTGGACTTCCACAGCCCCCTTCTTTGTACCTACAAGACCACAGCCAGGTACCCGCTGGATCAGAAAAATTCTTCTGCAGGGGGTCAGAACAGCCAGAGAGAGTACATCTGTATGTGCTTGCATTGGGGACTCCCAGTGGATCAGATCCCGCAGGGTGCCCTGAAAATGAAGCCCAGCAGGCCACAATCACAGTTCTTCCTTCTTCCTTCCACAGCCTGCCTTGAGTGACTCTCTCTCTCTCTCTGTGTCTTGTGGTTAAGGACTAAGGACGGAGCAGTTGTGGAAAAGGCTCCCATACAAAAGAACGGACCACACAAAAAGAACACAAAGCAAAAGCAAGAAATAAAAAAGAAGTTAGAACATACAGAAGCACAGAAAACAAAAGACAACTTAAAAAAAAAAAAACAAACCTCTAAGCCATTAAAAGAATGAGAAACTCCAAGGTCCCAGCAAAATGAATGGGTTTCCCTGCTCTATGATTTTCTAGTTTCCAGATCATGATTTTCCTTCACCCTAGTCTACCATTAGTGAGGATCGCTTGATCCTTACTCAGCCTACTCAGACTCTAGTTATGTTCTGCAGTCTCTCTGTACAGTGGCCCCCACATTTCATCCTTCACCCCTCATGTAACGCTAAGATTTTGCTTCTTATAGCAGATCTAATGGCCAGGTTTGATGGCTCACCCTCCTTCAGCCTCTCTCCATTACCAGAGTGGAAATAATACTCGACCTTCAACCCCATCTCCTCTCTCTTTTTCCAGGGTTCCTGTGCCTTTGCTTGCCATTGCTGGCATCTGCCATTCTCACAATGCAACGCTTCCTGGCCAAGGTTCAGTCACATGTCCTCTACCAGTTTCTGCAGCCCCTGCCAGCCCCATTCTGACTTCAGAATCTGCCCAAATAACAAGCTTCTTGTAAAATCTTTGCCCTGGGAGATAGAGATGCCCGTCTCTGGAATGCTCTGTGGCTTCCTTTGTTAGTACATTGTAACTGTTTGTGTTCTTCCTCTGTCACTCAGCACGATGCCCAACACACGTTAACTGCAACTGGTCTCCACAGAATCAGCCCTGTGCTTGCTGTTATCTGGGGGATGCAGGTGTCAACTTGACAACTGAAGGCTTTGAGCTCTGGGTACAACTGCAAAGAGTTGATAGTTGAGTTGAGCCTTGAGCAAACCTGGTAAAATTGGTGAGGGGGAGACCCGGGTCACCATGGAGGGAAGTGAGTCAAGGAGTTGGCGTTCTTCAGTATAGTTGGCCAGACATACTCTCTGACAAGGGAAATTTGCCCCTGGTATAACCAGTTCCCTCAGCACCTGGTAGTGCGAGCTCTCCTGCCAAGCTGGAATAAGAACTGTAACTGGACAATCATAAGGTAAGAATAAAACCCTTTGTTCCTGAAAGTGTTTGATCATGAATTCATCAGCAACATGGAGAGCAACTGTGACAACTGCTGACCTGGGACCCCGAAACCCAACTCATCAGTACAGCAAGAGCACCCAGAGTGGCAGAAACAAGAAACACTGGATTACCATGCTGCCTCCCTCGGAACGCCCTGAAATAACCTACCACTCCTGCATCGTTTGTGGCAGAGCCGAACATTTCATGGATGAGAGACAGAAAAGAAACACTGGCTGTTCAGCATCGCCCATGAGTCACGGAATTTCAGCATCTGGACCAATATTCCTGCAGGCTCGCAGAGGGATGACCGAGGGAAATGAATTCCTAGCGAAGGAAGAAGCGTCCTCCATGTCATCTGAAACATTGTCTGCAAGATAGTAACCGCTACGGGTGATCAGAAAATTTTAAATGGAAACAGGAAGCCAGCAGCAGAGACACAGCACTAAAACTGAGGCCTACAGAAGGGTCGAGGACTGTTTTGTAAATTCCTTTCAAAACTGCCCTCCAGGGTTGTGAAGCTCATCCTTACTGACCACAGAAAGTAGCTTCTTGTTGCTACTTCTTTTTTTTTTTTTTATCATTTATTCAAGTGTGTGTGTGTGTGTGTGTGTGTGTGTAGAACCACGGATGAATTCGGGAACCACCATTGACCGCTTCCACCTCCTCCTTGTTTACTCTGCCCTGGGATTCACAGGCTCCGCCCTACCAGGACCAGAAATGCAGGCCGCCCTCGCTTCCGCCCGGTGTCTATACGTGGGGTCTAGGATCCAAACTCAGGACCTTCCACCTGCAAGGCAGAGGCTTAACCCCTGAGCCACCTCTCCGGCCCGTTGTTGCTACTTCTTAAGGGACTTCTGTCTTGCCAAATAACTTTCCTGGGGAGTAAACAGAATTGAGGATAGATCTTATCAACCTTCTTGGAACCCTTAACTAAGGCAGGTTAGGAATGCTTTGTGGAGTTACTTATTATAACCCTTTAACTTTTCATGTGTTGGATATCATCGTTGGTACATTAACGTTATCTGTATATTGGGAATTTGGTTAATAGTCAAACTGCCCAGCTTGTATCACAAGATGCAGTGAATCTATAGATGCATGTCTTGATGACCTACTGTGTGCTCAGGACTAGTGATTCACGCATTTTTTCATTTAAATTCTTAGCAGTATGTAACAGTGAGAGAGCATTCAAAGTCAACAACTTAAGGGAGAAGAGGAGATTTATTTGGCTTGTGGTTCCAGAGAGGAGAAACAGTCTTTCATAGTGGAGGCCACATGGCTGGTAGCTGAAGCTGGAGGCCGGCTAAGTAGCTGCAAACATCCTAGAGTCTCCTTCTTCTGAGTCTTCTGTTCTATGGTTCCTTTTATCTGGTCCACTACTGGGAGGCTCCAATCAGATCTAGGGAGGTTCCAATCAGATCTAAGGCTGGCATTTTTTTCGTAAATGTATTGATCTGGATAGTCTCTTCAGGTGGTCTGACAGCTAATCTTAGTTAATTCCAGGGGTGTCATTAATTCCAGGGGTGTCAAGTTGACACCCCTGGAATTAACTAACATACCAAATACCAAGTAGAAAGCATGATTTGTTTTTCCTTCCTCGGGGATGAAAACTGAGGCTGCTTACCCAGTATCATGCTTTGGATGTGAGTGCCCCCCACAGGCTTGTGTGTTTGCATCTTTAGCTGATGTTTATGCTTGGGAACATAGTGACACGGTTAGGAGGTGGAGCCTTGCTGGAGGAAGGCATATGACAGGGGTCAGGCTTTGAGGTTGGTTAGCCCCACCCTGCTTCCACTAGTGGTCTACTCTTGCAGTCTGCTGCTTGCTCTTTAGGCCTCCAACATGATGTCTGTGGTGACTTAACCTCCTCCAGCTTCTAGGCCTGCATGCCTTTTCTGCCCTAGTAGGCTGTATTTCCCCTCTAGAACCGTAAGCCAAATAAATCTCCCCTTCAGTTACTGGAGTCTGAGTGCCGTCTCACTGCAGTAGAAAGAGTAACACCCAAGAAAACACTGTCAATAACAGAGCTTAGATTCCTCCTGCTTCCAGACTGGGCTCCTCACCACTACAAACCAGTGATGCGGGAGATCATGCCTATGCAGGTGGTCACATTACTCAAATCTTGAAGCCGTCAAGGGGTCCTTTCACATAGAATTTCCCCGCTGATGTCACACTGACACACTGATCTAGAAGCACACTGCAGGTCTTCTGTAGATGACAAAAACCAAATCCCGAAAGGTCATTGAAGAGTTTAAAAATGAAGACTTTCAGTACAGGGTTTGTCACAGTAGGTCAACCACCAATGTACAAACCTTGAAGCATGCTTTCTCAAGGTTTCTAAAGCCATTCAGAAGGAACAAAATTAAAAAAGGAAATCTTGAGCCAGATGTGCATACTTGTAGCTATTGGAAGGCAGAGGTAGGGCGTTATATGAGTTTGAAATTAGCCTGACTAGCAAGACAGAGAGAGGAGAGAGAGAGAGAGAGAACTAAAGAGAGAGAGAGAACTAGAGAAAGAGGGAGGGAAAGAGGGAGGAGGGAGAGAGGAGGGAGGGAGAGAGGGATTGCTTATGGATTTGATCTCCTGGCTGTGCTTGCCAAAATGTTGTGGGTTTGCTGAGGTTTTTATGTATCTAGGTTCTTGTGCTCAGAAGTCAAAGATTGAAACCAGAACATACACAGAGTTTATTAGAGGAGAGAAAGAACAGAACTCATAGACATGAATCTGTGAGGGACAAAAGAACCACCAGGAATTCACAGACTCCAGGCATGGAATCCATGAGGAGCAAGGAAATCAGAAAGAACTCACAGACATGTAGTCTGTGAGAGGCAAGGGAGCCCAAGATGGCTTCCAGGGTCAGGGTTATTTATAGTCTTAGGCACACTTGGAGAAAGTGGCTTTTCCTCATAGGTGAGCTCTAGTTTCTGCAAACCTGATTGGAGCGTTTGGTCCTCTACATCTTACTGGTCTGTTCTTATTGGGCCTGGCCCAGTTAATCTGTGGCTGGCCTCAAGACAGACTTTATCTGCAAGGAAGAGCTAATCTCTACTGCATATTCTTTCATGAGCAAAGGGTTGGCAGAAATAGGATGTGTTCCTTCAGGGTAAGGGTATGTTCTTTCAGGTTAATCCCAGCAGTGAAGGATACCTTCAAAGACCATTGGAGACCTTCCCAGCATGGCTGCTCTAATACTGCAGAAGGAAAGGAGGGAAGGAGAGAAAAAGAAAGAGAGAGAAAGAGAAAGAGAGAAGAGAGAAGAGAGAAGAAAGAAAGAAAGAAAGAAAGAAAGAAAGAAAGAAAGAAAGAAAGAAAGAAAGAAAGAAAGAAAGAAAGAAAGAAAGAAAAGAAAGTAAAAGGAAAGAAAGAGTAAAAGGAAAGAAAGGGAGAAAAGAAAAGAGAAAAGAAAGGTAAAGACAGGATGAAGCAGATTTCAAACAAGCAGAAAGCTGACTGAACAAGAGTTTATTTCGAAGGACAGTGTGGTGAGCCGAGATGCCTCCAAGAAGGGGAAATGGAATGAAAAGTCAGCAAACAAGGTAGAAAAGACAGCCCAGAGAGGGCCTGAGAAACCGAACAGAAAATCTGAAGGAAGATAAATGGATAATTTAACAGCCATTCAGTTTTTAAGAAAGACAAAGCGCAAGCTACATTGCATCAGAAAAGGACTAGAAATGATGATGGATGGCCCCTTCAAGGGGGCTGCAGCACCAGGGATCACGGGAATTCCCAGCCCAGGGCAGATCTGAGGAGCTAAATAAGGATATGAGACTGATAAAGACTGAAGAGTTTTTCAAAATCTATTTAATGGTCAGACAGGGGCATTGATCGCTTCAGGGAGGAAGTGTTGAGGAGCTGAGGCAGTCAGCCCTTAGCCCTAGCCTAGAGGAAGGGGGAGCTAGGGAGGGGTGCTTATACACAGTACCAGCACAGAATACTTACAGTACTGAAGTAGCTTTCGAAAGATGGCGAGAAAGCACTACATTACCCTGATCTTTATGAAATAAGATTTTTCTGTCCTGGTACTGGTACTGGCCTTCTTTAACTATGAGCGTTCGGATGATTTATTTAATAATTTTTCACAAGGTCAAAGAGGGTCAATTCTTTGATTCGTTTATGGAAAGGTAATCATGTTTGCACTGCAGTGCTGGGGATGAATGCAGGCCCTTTGTGCATGCTATGGAAGCATTCTGCTATTGAACTGCATTCCCAGTACCATGGTAGGCTTTTAAATAAAATATTTTACTGTTGAAAAGTTAACACATACCCAGTGAACGCAATTAAAAAATGTCCAAAAATATATATCAGGGAAAAGATTCTTCCCCTGCTGTCTGCCTGTCACCTAATTCCTCTTTCTAGGAGCAGCCACTGTGAGGAGCGCAGTGTGTATGGTAGAGACAGTCCATATGAAAGTATGAATGCAGTGCATTTTCCTGCTGATTTCAATATGTAACATTTACTTGCTGGGGGACACACAGATATGGGTAGATGTGCATCCAATCCTTATGTTTTTTACATGCAGTATTTTTTAGATTATTCCTTTTCCATCTCTGAGTCAGAACTGATCCATCTTCCTTTCTTGGTGACTACAGCATTAGATTTTGAAGACAGAGATTAAATTATTAACCAATAATCAGTTATTTATGAACACCGATGTTTCTAATAGTTTGTTGTTATGAATAATGCACAAAAATGTCCTTGTAATGACATCATTTCAATACCTTGCTGTAGGATAAATTCCCAGCAGTGAGAATAAGTGCTTATTTGAAATAGATATTTGATAATTACTGCTAAGTTTTGCACTGAGTAGTTTGAACTAATTCATGTTCTCATCAGTTGTGGCCGAAGTCCATATTCATTGCACTCTAACCAACAAGAAATTTGTATTATCCCATTTCTTTAACTTTGTCAATGTGATATATGCAAAATTTATCTCAATGAGGTTTTCATTTTTATTTGCCAATTTCACATATATGATTATGTTTTTATCCTCAATCTATTTATTTCGTAAACTCTGCTTATAACTTTACCGGCTGAGTTGTGGGACCCCACGGTATATTAAAGAAAATGACCTTTATATCAGCAGCAGCAAAAGTGGCAAATATTCTTCCAAGTTTGTCACAGTCTTTTTACTTTGGTCATGCTGCACTTATATTGATGGTTTCTATTCTGCTCTTTTTGTAGTTGTTGTTCTGTTTCTTTGGTGTTGTTTGTTTTTGGGATTTTTTTAGAAGGGTCTCACTGTACAGTCCTGGCTGGTCTGAAATATCTGGATAGACAAGGCCGGTACCAAATTTGAAGTCATCCTCACCTCTGCTCCCTGAGTGCTGGGATTGTAGGCATGCTGCCCCATGCCTCGCTTTATATATTAATTTTAGGTAATCAGATTCACGATGCTTTTCTTTAATGGTAATGTATTTTGTGTAACACTTATAATGCCTTTCCCATTACAAAATTACAAAACTTTTCCGGAATTTAATATGTTTTTAATATTAATACCTTTAAAAATGTTTGTATTTGTTTATTTCCTTATCAGGCTCAGTGGCAAACACCTTGACCCACTGGGCCATCCTGCAGGCCCAGTACTACACGATGTTGATTCTTCTGGTTGGGTTGTTGATGTAAGCTGTGAGGCAGACCCCAACTTTAGAATTTTGAATGACTGCTCACTTGTCTCCACATGCGTTTTCAATCTTTATTCTTAGGATTTGAAGGGTCGCCATCATCATTTACTGTGTTTCCTTAAATCTGATTCTGATTTCGCTCTTGTCCTTTGGTCCTTCTGCCTGGCCTTACTATTTTCATTAATATCACTTCATAATAGATTCTAATACTTGACAAATCTAGTAGCACCTTCCCCATGACTCTTGAATATTTTTCTATGTATGCTTGCTTTTTTTTTCCCCTTATACCCTTTAAAATTTAGGTCCTCAGACAAACTAGTTTGTTTTTTGTTGGAAACCTTATTTCATCTTAAATTGTCTATGTCTGAAAGTAAAATTAATATAAATCTTCCTGAGATTTAAAAGGTCAGAAGTGTTGTCCACTAGGAAGTATTTAACTCATAAAAGTCTATGTTCCTTTAGAACATAATTAAACTTGAGAAATGCAATGAAACTGCTGAGGGTATTGGTCCTACCAACTCTATACATGAAAATTTCCTTTATCTTAACCTTCTGGGGATTGGTACTAACATAAAAGAAGAGCCTTGATGACTTACCCTCTACCAGATGCTACAGGAGGAGTGTGAACAGCTTTCTATGGGCAAAGAGGCCAACTACTGATACTATATCATATATATGTATATATAATATATATATATATATTAGAGATAGAAATATAGACATATCTGTATCGATCCAGTGGTGTGTGTAAAAGAGTTCCTTACTTGCCTTTTTTATTTTCTGTCTCTTGAAAATGTCACTTTATTTAGTATGCCATAGAATTAAGAAAAACAAGATTCTCTTACTGTATGGAAAAAGATCACCAAGATAATAGGAGAGGTTTTGTTTTTTTTTTCTCAGAGGTCTTTAAGAGATAGGCATTCCTCCTGGAACTTGAGTCTTATCTTCTATATATCTGGGGGCATTTGGGTAGGAGGGCTTGGTAATCTCTACTTTGAAATTTTGGAATTTATGGTACTGGGCATAGGGACCATTCTCTCTCTCTCTCTCTCTCTCATTCTCTCACTCTCTCTTGCTCTCTCTCTCTCTCTCTCTCTCTCTCTCTCTCTCTCTCTCTCTCCCCCCCCCCATTTCCTCCCTCCTTCCCTCATGGTTACTCATTCAGTAACCATGAGATTTTCATGATACCCAATAAGAAGCTCAGTACTACATTATAATTAGTCTTTTGACTCCTGGGGAACTCTCAAATATATACTAAAAAAAAAAATAGAAGAGCATATTCTAGAATCCATTCTTGGAGGTCCTGTTGTGCTTTATCAGAATGCCATCCAAACTAAAGGCATGGATGTGCAACTATGTTCATAGACCTCTCTCCCACATAAATACCTACGTTGTGTTTGGGGGAGCTCTGGAATTCAAGGAACATGAGAAGTATATTTTTAAAATGTAGGAAAATGAATGTTTGTAGCTTGACAAACTAATATTTTTTAAATGGTTCCTTTCACACATTGAATTCTGGAAAAGAAAATAGATCTTATATATTTCTATAAAATCTCAGGTGGGCTAATTTTATTGGAAAACACTCTAGTGTGTGAAGAGGTGGATTATTACCATGTGGCTACGTTTTAGTTACATGTCCCAGCCACTCTTACATGAAGCCCCATTCATCAAAGGCTGCAGCTTCTGGGTCAGCAGCCATTCCTGCCAAGTCAGGAGTCGCCCACACAATGAACATGATTGATTAGCTACCAGACTGCTCTGAAAACCCAGCCACCAGGCTAACCCAGGACCCTCTCCTAGAGGGGCTCATTAGAAAAGAAGGCACTGTTCTTCCCGGTTCACACAAGCTGTCCCTCGCCTGCCTGTCATTTATGCCTTACAATCCTTGCTTTATTTTTCCAGAGTAAGGTGGAAATGAGTTACTGTCCACACCTAACATTTGGGAGGTGGCGTCGAGGTTACTTCCCCTCTGGGAATTTGCCCGCATCAATATCAGGGATGATCAGACCAAGAAAATAAAGAAGAGAAAAATGTCCCTTTGTCCTCGGCCCTGCAAGAAGATGGCAGGGAAGTTAAGTGATCTGTTGAGATCCCAGGTGCAAAGATACCACAGACTTTGCACCCAAGCAGGCCTGGATTGACTCCAGCTCTGCTTTGTACTTATCCATTCCACGTTTAACTTGATTCGCCTGATCTCAGCTGTTCCATCTATCCAAGCAGACCTAAAGGTACCTTCTTGGGGCACAGTTGTGGGGTTCAGTTAGCTCCCAGATGCAGGGCTCCTGGTCTAGCACTTGGAGATCAGGACACAACCACATTCGGTGTGGTTCCTTATCTGAGTGAGATGTGTCCATTCTCTGGCACCCAAGCAAACAGGTGACCCACCGAACAGGTTCAGCCCACAGACGGAGTTTATTATGCTGAATGTGGTTTTTAAATTTGTAAAACGTCCAGTTTGGCAAACTCCCCACCACATCCAGCTGTGTCATGCTGCCTAATATTAGGGAGATAGCAACACTAGTAATCCATAAAGCTTGATGTTCTCGCTTCATTAATCAGAATGTTAATGTCACTGTGAATGTCGCATTTTCACAAAGGAATCCTTCAAGCTCATAAAAAAAAAAAAAGCAAAGCTGAGCATCAGGACAGAAATGGAAATGGAAAGGAAGGAACATCATTGTATTCTAACTTTTACAGGCACTCCAGCCTTGTAAAGAAAGTGCTTTCTTAGTAAGCCATTGCTAGTAGTGCAATTAGCTTGTAAGGTATCAGATACTGCCGACCATCGTCTGCAGTGACAGCAGGGGTCTGCGGGTCCCCGTGCCCTGACAACTCCAATTGCAGATCCGAGTCATGCTTCTTCTATGTTCTAGGGACCTGCCTGCTTTTCTTACAAAGTATTTCCTCTGTGGCTTTATCGTTTTTACTGCTGCTTGGGTAACGGTCTCAATTTATGTATATTTTAAGTTCTCCAATATTACTAACACAATAACAAAAATCTGACAAAGGTTTTAGTTTTTTCAAAGTTCTCACATGGCCAATCTATCACTGCTGGATAGTACAAGTTTTAATCTAGTCAATACCACACATAGAAAAGCAGCTTGCTCTGTGTATATATTCACAATGTAATAAGGAAGATCTAACTGGCTAATGGTTTTCCCTTCTGAATTCACCTTGACCATACCAGGCTAAATGTTTGCCACCAGCAAATACCTGTTTGTGGCCCCTCCCTCAGAGCCTACTTAGCTCTGACTTCATTCTGACCCAGCCCTGGAAGAGTTCTAGGGACATTGATACTCAGACAATAGCATCTTCCCCTCTGTTGGGGTGTATGTATGATAAGTTGACTTTTTTGGGCTGAGGGCTGTAAGTGATCTCCACCAGACAGACAGTAAAGGATGCATGCCGTGTAGTCATCTGGCCACGGAAGCTAATCTACATGTTCTGATGATGTGCTGTGCACAAGAGCTCAGACCTGGGAAAAACAGTGGCCCAGAGAACACCCCTGGATTGACTAAAAGCCCAGGCTCTAAGGTCATTTTTTTGTCATTATTGAATATTACATCAACAAAAGAAAAAAGGAGATGATGCTTCTTGTGCATCCCCAAGCTTCTGATTGGTTCAGTTTGGACCTTGGCCTAGTCCTAAACCAATCATAGGGATGCTTCTGTGGTGCCAGAATGAATGAGGCTCATGGAAGAAGGAGGAGGAGGAGGAAGAAGAGGAGGAGGAGAAGAGGAGGAGGAGGAGAAGGAGGGGGAAGAGGAGAAAGGAAGAGGAAGAGGAGAGAAGAGGAGGAGGAGGAAGAGGAGGAGGAGGTACTCAGCATCTGCTGTCCACTGGAGCTCATTTATAACCAGTGCTAAAATAAATTAACTCGTAACATACACACACATATATGTGTGCACATGTGATTGCATGAACATATGTACATATACATAGATGCATGTATAAGCACACACAGGCACATGAGGCAGTAAATCAATTTGTTCAAGTGTTAAGGTGCTTAGAACATTCTACCACCTGTACAAGTAGTCAGAAAATAGAAACCTAACTATGACACCACTTTTTCTTCATTAAGATTTATACTGTGCTGCTGGTAACTGATAAGAATTAATCTAGAAGAGCCATTTCTGGACTGCTATGATGTAGCAGCTCCATAGGCATGAGAGACCAAGACCCTCATTATCTATTCCTCCTTAGCACAAGCCTTATTAAAGTGTGCCTCGTAATCACAAGATAGTCACGGGAGCGCTAGCCACTAAAATGAAATTCCAGCAGCAAGGAGGAGATGGGAAATAAAGGCAAGAGAAAGCACTCCTGGCTGAATAGAGCCCTTACAGGAATTTTCTCTGAAATTCAACTTTCTGAACTCTGCTAATAGCTCCCTGGCCATTCCTAAACTCAAGAAAGACCAAAATTCATATATGACAGACAACTAACATCTCTGCTAGAAAAAACATAGTCCTGACAGATCAAATGGCCATGTCTACAAATAGGACAAAAATCAAAATTTGTGGTCTAATGACAAGTCCTAGGCCCACCATGTCGTCATCTGCTCAAAGCCCTTGTCTCTGCTAGAGTCTCTTTAAACTACTGAAGTATCCCATCTTCTCCTCCTGTCGGACCAGCCTTGATCTCTTCTAATTTATCTCATTGGAGAACATCTGAAACACCACAGCAGCACTAGGATTGACACACACTGTCCATCCTCTTAGCTCTAATCATCAGAGTTGCCCCATGTAAATAGTCATAACATCACAAATATGGTAACCAATCATCAGTGTGGGCTGTGGAGTCAGACATTAGGTTCCTGTGTCACCAGGCAAGTTGTGTGGCCTTTCTGACCAAGACCTTATCTTTAAAATGGCCTGAGGCATATCTTCCTCTGGTTGTTTTGAGGTGTTAGTGAATCCTGGACTCAGTGCAGCGTCTGGCAGTGTTTCATGTGCATCTACAGAAATATTTATTACTTATTTCCAAACTCCTGAGAACTGCAAGAATACATGCCACAAGGCTAATTAATGTTTATGTGAAAACATTTCTTGAAAGGAGTCTGGGTTTGCTTCTGTGTTTACTATTATTGCTTGACTATCTGTTTTTTCCAAGTACATTTTTAAAACAGCTAGGAGCCTGGTGTGGTACTTAATACATTATCTTAAGCAATTTAAAGCAAATTAATCTTTACACAACCTTGAGTTTCAAGAGCCATTGGACTGGGGAGAGAAGGAGCGAGGTTTAGGAGGCTGTTTGCTGCCTTCATCTGGACTCCAGTGCGGCTCCATCTGCTCTCACGGGTACCAGCAGCCCTTGGCGACTCCCCTGCCAGACATCATGCAGAGTCTTGAAACTCAGGAGCTGAAGTGCACGACAAGAGAGATGCTTCAAGTCGTCTAGAAAATATGAGGTTATTTTGCCATTTCAAAGTTTTGTTTGGAAGCATCACCCAAGTTAGACGTCAGGCTTTATAGTGTTGTTTTGTTCCTGAGTGCTCTTCTGTCTCACTCCTCCCATTCTCCTTTTCTGATAGAGTCTCACAGGCCACATTTGAGAGCTTTGGATGTAATCTGCTGAGTGTACTCCTCCTGATTGGCAGCCACTAAAAGGCTCCAAGCAGGGCCTGGGGAGATGGTTCTGTGGGTTAAATGCCTGCTGGATAAGCACGAAGAGCCAAGTTTGAATCCCCTGCAGCCACATAAAAAACTGACTGTAACTCTACTGCTAGGGAAATGGAGTCAGGTAGATACCCAGAGCTTATTAACCAGCCAGTCAGGCCAGGATCAATGAGAAACCCTGCCTCACAAGACAAGGTGGAAAGAGATTGAGAAAGACACTTGGCACTGACTTCTGGACAGCACATACATGTACATGCATGTGCACATGTATGCATAGCACACACGCACACTCAGAACTGAGAACAACCGCCTGGGGGCATGTGTTGATGAACCATTCTTGGTGGCTTGAATGTGAGGGCTGATTGAACAAGAGTGAAAGGGAGCCTGGGTGGCTAGTTAGGATGCGTAGCCAGAAGAGAGGGTGAGAGCATCCCGAATGAGGGACGCGCCTGTGGCAACAGACAGAAGCCCTTTGCAAAAAGGATGAGCAGGTTGCTGATCCCTGGATCTAAGCAAAGAAGACAGCGCTGTGGACTTCAGGGAGAAGCCATTGCATGGATGAGAAGCCTCAGCCGCTGAAGAGAGACCGTCACGCAGAAAAGCTGGAGGAAAATGACAAGCTCAGCTCCACTCTTTCAGGTCACTGCATCTTTGGCCATCCCAGCACACGGGAGAAAGGTGGCAAGACAACTTTGTGGCTGCAGTGGGCATGTGGAATCCCAGGATATATCCATTAAACCAACAGTGACTCTCTCCTTGTGGAATGAGAGGGATGAGCAGGCCAGCAGTTCACTAACTTGAAAGTTAAGACTCCCTCCCACACTTGGTCCCTTCTTTCTGAAGTCATGCACTGTAAACAGAAGCTTCCTCTCTTTCTTGGAGACAACTCTTTTCCCTTGAAACTCATCAATCATGGGAGTCTGAGAAAATGTGAGGGCCTGCCATAGCTCGGAGACATTTTGCCCCTTGCTGGAGGTCTAGATAGAGGTGATGTCAGCTGGATATAGTATCTGTGCTTTTCCATTTCAAATGCCAGTCTCTAGATGGGCTGCTGACATTTTCACTCAGCAAGCAAATAGCCATGGTGGCAAAATATGTTAGACTTGTAGCAAGGAAGCTGCCTCGAAGGCAAGCGACATATGTGTTGTGATGATGAGTGTTTATTGTCAACCTGGCAGAAACTGAAATCCACGTTCCTGACAGCTGATAGTCCACGTTCCTGACAGCTGGCGTGAGAATGGAAGATCTTGAAATCTATGAGAATCTGTATAGTTCTCAAGGAGTTTTACTTTAAGAGTAGGGTCACATTAGTCCAGAATTAAAGATTGCTGTAGACTCACCTAGAAGAACTTAAAATCAGATCTTGAAGGAAGAGAGTTATCTCCCAGTAACCCAACTAATTACACTTCAAAACAAAACTGAGAAGTGTTAGCAGAAGGTGGAGAAAAGGAAAGAAAAAAAAAATCTATTACCCTCCAGCTATGGTAGCAAACACTTGCAATCCCAGCACTCAAGGCAGAAGCGTCAAATTTTAGGCCAGCGGATATGCATGTGCATAGCAAGTTCCAGGCCAGCGGGACTATGTAATGAGATCTTGTCTTTTAAAAAGAACCTGTTACCCAACCACATCGTGATGGTTGGTCTTGATTGTCAACTTGACTGGGTTTGAAATCATATAACTCCAGGCATGGCTGTGAAGGCAATTTTATGGAGGCTTAATTGTGGAGAAATGACCTTTCCTGAATGTAGGTGCCACCAACATAGATAAGGGTCACAGATAAGATTAAATAAATAAGAAAAAAGGAGAAATCAGCTGAGCACCTGCCTTTCCTGCTATCACCACCACACCTTGTCTACTTGGTGCAGTTCAAGTCTTCAAACTATGCAACAAAATAATCTCCTTTTTTTAAAAGGTATTTATTCAGATATTTTGTCATAGCAATGAGATATGCACATATTTGCAATGTGTAGTATCTATCAAAAGTTACCAGGCATGTAAGGAGGCAAAAACACATGACCCATTAAGTGAGAAGACTCACTTAATACACTTAGAACTTATCCAGATCATAGAGTTGGTTGGAAAGCACATTAGTGTGCTTAGAGTTTGTAAGTTAAAAAGGTAAGTGATGATGAAACCCAGTGGGACACACATGTGAAAGACATGAAAATAGGATGGAGACTGGCAGGGAAGAAAAAGGGTTGGAATGGGAAAAGGAGGGGAGGATGGGCTTAGGAATTAAGATGTGACAATATCATAAATCCACTACATTCGTTTATGAAGCATGAAAAGAATTTTTAAATTTTTTTTAAAAAATGTAAAAAGGTAGATGACAGATTATGGTACACAGAATCATAGAAGATATGGAGGGAAAAAACAACCAAATTAAACTAGAAGTGAAAACGTTGATTTTTGAGATGAAACACGCAGTCAATAAGATTCACAGGAAATGAAGCATTACAAAGGATTCAGCAGAGCTATTGAAATGTCTGTGTAGTTATTTTTCTCATTGCTGTGACAAAAAGCAACTCAAAGAAGGGAGAGTATTATTTTGGGTCCCAGTTTAAGGACACGAAGTCCATCGATGTGAGGAGGAGTGGGAGCAGGAGCATGAGGCAGCTGGCCATGTTGCATCCACAGTCAGGAGGCAGAGAGAGATAAATGCTGGTATTCAGCTGGCTTTCTTCTTTTCTCTTTCTTCGGCTTGTGGAACATTGCCCTCACTATTCAGGGTGGGTCTTCCCTTTCAATTAAACCTCTCTAGAAACTCCTACAAAGGCACATCAAGAAGTGTGCCTCCCAGTTGATTCTAAATCCGCTCATGAACATTAACCATCACACCATCCAAAATGAAACTCAAATATAGGACAAACTGCAAGTGGACAGGCCATCCATTGAGCTGCAGAACACTAACTACCACGTGACTTCATTGGCCTGTAGGGAAAAGTCAGTGTCATAGTTAAGCACAGGTGTCAACTTGATTCTTGAGGGTTTGGGCTCTGGGCACAGTTGTGGAGAGTTGATGGTTGAGTTAAACCCAGAGCAAACCTGAAGGAGATCGTCTGGCTGCTGGGGAAGACCCAGCCCATGGTGGGTGAGATTAGGCCCTGGATAAATCACAGAGAGCTGGTTGAGAGAGTTGGCATCCTTCTGTATACTTGGCCAGACATGCTGGTGTGGCAAGTAAGGATTGTCCATCTCTCAGCCGTTATGCAGTGATGGTGTGGCCAGTTCCCTCGACCCTGGTGTTGGTGCATGCTCTCCCATCAAGCTGGACTATGAATTGTAATCGGACTGTCGTAAGAAAGTAAACTCCTTGTTCCCTTAAGCTGTGTGATGGTCATTTATCAGCAACCATGCAGGCGGACTGCAACAGTCAGGTATTAGAAATAGTTGAAAAAAAGGATGATAGAAATTTTTCAAAATTTGAAAAAAAACATTATAGACTCTAAGTAGAAGGAAACTACATCAAGCCACATCAGAACCAATAGCTTACAACCAGTGATACAGAGAAAATCTTTAAGAACCATATTATGTAACAACTGAAAAAATTACTATCCAAAGACATGTAAAGTACTAAAATAACTAATCCATTTCCAGCATGGATGAGATACAGAATATGATGACATGATGTGGATATGCAAGCAGAGAAGGTTCCTGAAGAAGGCAGAGCATCACTGAGAGGTGTAGGATAGCTAGTTCTCCAGGGAGTCCTCCAGCCAGTCACATAACACTTTAATCCACAGGACTTGAGTGGAAATCCTTACTTAACTTCTCACTGGATGACCACAGTCAAATCATTTAACCTTGTCCAACCTTGGCTCACTTATCTATATGAAGGAGATGATAAAAGAGCCTTCTGCAGGGCTGGGGAGGGTGTTGAGCAATGGCTTAAGGGTTAAAGCCTTTGCCTCACAAGCAAAAGGACCTGAGTTCAGATCCCCAGATGGCATCTAAAATGCTACACAGAAATGCAGCCAGCAATTCTAGCCCTGGAAGGTGGAGCAAAGTAATGAAGTAAAACAATCCAGGATGATTTACAAAGTCACCATTGGACCTCCACAGGTTCACAAACTCAAGTGTGCTCTTATACATATGTTTGGGTGCGTGCGTGCGCGCACGCGCACATACACACACACACACACACACACACACACACCTCCTCAAAAAGGGCTTACTGCAAAGAACTGCTAAGAAACTCTGTGAGGTATCCCTAGCCTAGCACAAAACATGCTCAATATATAGAAACACTCATCTCTTTTTTTCTTAAATATCATCAGAAAAATATATGAGGGGATATGAATTTGACCAAAGATGGTAATCTCCCCTTCTGTGCAAGCAAAGATACTATTAGGGCTCATACCACTTGGCTGGTTTTTTTCATTCCTCCTCTGCTTCAGAGGAAGCTGGGTTCAGTTTTGAGGCCTGCAATTTTGGCTGGGATTATTCTCCCCAAGGTACATTTGGTAATATATTTTGTATTTGAGATCTTTTGACTTATCACAACTTGGGGGATGGAAGGTTGCCGTTGGCTTCTAGAATTTGTACAATGCACCCAACAGCTTCCACGGCAAATACTTATCTGTCCCCAAACTTCAATAGTAGTAAGGTTTGAAAAACTTAAGTGGCAGGTCAGTTCTTCCATTATCTACTGAGGAATCATGGGTGAGTTCTCCAATCTAGGTCTTGGCTTCCTGAATCATAAAGCACAAAGATAATGTTAATACTGACTTTAAAGGTTCTTGAGGATGTTAAATGTCAATGAACATGAAATGCTTGGTATGGTCTCACAAAAAAAGTATTCCATGTTCATTTGATAATAATAGTAGCAGCTTCATGATATACCCAGAATGGTTAAGCCTGATTCCTGTGAATGATCAACACAGTGGATTAGTTGTAGAGAATTTAAGTGGAGCCACTTACTACATAGGGAGTTTCTTTGAAGGAGCGAATAAAATTAAAACCTTCCAAAGCAACGTATTCATGATGACCAGGTGAAATCAGGGATAGTGTGTGCACCTTGGCATCTGGAATTCAGAGAGAGGAGACAACCGGTTGTAGACCCATATATCCTTCTTAGTTTATCCACTCTGTCTTTCCAAGGCCTTTATCTAAACAGTAGCTATAGATTCTATGATTCCATTCTCTTGTTAGCATGATTAATATGTCTCTTGCTCTATGTCTTAGATACAGTTTACATGTATTAATTTACAAAAATCTATCAAAATGCAAATTCACATGCCTTTTTGACCCAGGAATATTAATTCTATAATTTGATCTTCTGGTATACTTCATACTACAAAATGTCTACATAGAGGCTATCCATTATTACATCATTATTTAGAATGGCTGAATAAAAACAACTCTTACTTTCTGTTTACAATAGGGAACTGGTTATGTGAATTTTGACAGCAGTGAAATACTAGGTAGCCTCAAAAAAGAAAATCTTACTTTTAACTTACATAGGGAAAAACGTTTCTTAAGGGATATTAAAAAAAAAAAACTTGGGAGGAAAATTCAATTGGGGCAGGGCGTAAGGGAGATTTTTAAAGATTTTTACAATGTACCTTTTGTATGTTTGTGTATCCCTTGAGCTATGTGAATGTTACTTCTGAAAACAAACGAAATGGAATAAATTGTATGTTCTCAGCACAAGAGAGAAAAGAACTAGGAAGTGCCAGCCCCTACCTAACTAGGTATCAGAACTTTGCTCCCTCATGGAGCAAATACTACAGATGCTGTCTGAGTCCGACAGGAGGAACCCAGGAGGGGCTTGGAGGCTCCGTGACATAATAAGGCTGTTCCAAGGGAGAGGCTGTGCATTGCAAGTTGGGTTTTTAGGTGAGCGCCCAAGAATTAGAACACATGGGGCTTCCCATGGCAGATGCCGCCATGTGGGAGTCCTGGGCACACAGAGAGAGTGGCCAGATGGGTGCTGATCCCTGCTCTCAAGTGAGGAGCAGGTCACCCCACAGAACCCAGCACGAGTTACCTGCCAATGACCAGCATTCAGGCCCATTCATGTCTATGTAGACTGGAAGATTCGCAATGCCTTTGCTGGTAGTCTCCATGAACCTTGGGTTTAGGTTTGGGAACGGTTCTTTCTTTACTAATATCCTAATAGTTCAACATTCTCAATGCTGCCTGCATCTATGTAACAAATTTACAGTATCAGTGTAATGCCTCAAAACAGGGGTTTTACTACCTTCAGGCAGAGCTGCCCCTCTCCAGAGGAAATTCTGTCTCAGGGGGACAGGAAATACAGGAAAAGAAGCAATCCAAAGGCAGACACACTTTTCCCTTCCCCAGTATTTCATTTGGCACAAAGGAAGCAAGAGGAAGAATAAACAGGAAAGATAAAGGAAAGCTGTTTGGGGCTAAGCCAAGTACACGTAAACAGTTTAAAGAATAAATTGGTGGAGTAATTCGAATCATGGGCAGGTGCTGAGAATGTAATTTAGTAAGAGCTCGGGAACCTGCCAAAGAAGAGAAAAATGTGTTGCTTTTGAGATCATTTCCCAGCAGCTTCATAAAAGAAAACTGATTACAGGAATTTAATAAGTAAAACAGAGCCAGAAATATTGTAATCAAATGAGTTTTTAATTACATTTCAAGCAGGAAAAAAATTCCAATTTGTGCTCCTGGGATTTAAAAAAAAATAAGTTCGAGAGAAATGCTTTTGTAGCTAGAAAAAAAAGCATAAACACTAATTTCCATAGGAATTGCAGTAGTCAGTTTAATTAAAAGGCTTGATCGGAGTAAAGAGGAGCTGGTGCCAGGCCATGCTAAGTAAAAGCATGGCAGTCATTGTCACTTCACTCCAATGTCCAAAAAAAAAAAAAGCCCACTAAGCATTGAGCAGGAATCAGGCAACCACATTTTCCTCATGGACATAAATAAGATTTTGATCATTGAGTTTTATGTTGCCATGTTTTATATTATCATATGAAGTACCTGCTTTAGTTAGCATGATAAACATCGCTAGGATAGTGGGGAGAAGTATTTACGGGACACCGATGTGAAAAGACAAGGTATCTTCACATGTGGTGAAGGAGAAATATGGAGTTTACTAACAGGGAGGTTGAGGTGTGCTTGGTGGAACGACATTCTGCCATCCTCAACAGGACAAACTGTTCTCATGGGTGGAGGACCTTTCTACTGACCATTCCTTAACCTGAAAACACACCTGCAGAAAGCTGTGCAGGTGTGTGCAGAACCAACTGTGATTTTATCCTGTGTTTGTCTTTTGTCTCCTTATGATGAGTGGAACTCACCTGCTTAGTATACACATGCTCTGCCACCACAGAGCTGTAGGACCAAAGGAGTATCATCATTCCAAAGACTAGCATTCCCAAAGGAAAAATTTTATATCACCTTTCAGGATCTAGTACAGTGGGAGGAAGAGTCATACAAAATGAAACCCTAGGCTTAAAAGAAGAAAGAGTAATAATTTGTAATTCTGTAACTAAAGAGATAATCATTGTTAATATTTGACTTTGTCTGGAATATGATTTTTCTTATTTTTTGCACATGTGTTCAGGCATGTGTATAAGAGTGTACTTCAGTATGTGTGCTGTGGAGGAACAAGAGTGACATCAGGAATCATCTGGCATGTTCTATTCTATATATATATAGGATATGTTCCAAATCATCTATGTTCTCTCTGTTGCTTTGCTCAGTTACAGAATTATAATTATTTCTCTTTCTTACGTCTTTTAACCCTGGTTCTATATTTTTAGAGTTGTGTGCAAATCAGCACACAGTGCACTATAGTGGGCATGTGAATGCCAGAGGACAATATTCGTGAGTCAGTTCTCTCTAGCCACCTTGTAAGCTCTAGGGTTTGAATTCGATTCATCACACTTGTGGAAAAGTGTCTCTATGCATTTGAACTATCTGTTCTGTTTCTATACTTCTTAAAGTTAACATGCTACATAAGAAATTATGTAACAAGCAGAAGGTCTTTGCTGGGACTGGTGGCCAGCATGACCCTAGCTCGTGGAGTGGGGGTGAGGCTAGGTCTCAAATCATCCACCCCTGTGAGGCAGGGTCTTAACCTAAGCTATCTCTCCAGCACTTTTATTTTATTAAACTGTGGTCAGGGTCTGCAATCCTGCAACAGTCTTGTTCTTTAGATCTGCAGGTAATATGCCTCAGTGGTCTTAAGACAATCAAGGGACGGGGCTGGAGAGGTGGCTCAGGGGTTAAGCCTCCGCCTTGCAGGCGGAAGGTCCCGAGTTCGGATCCCAGATCCCACGTATAGACGCCAGGCGGAAGCGGGGGCGGCCTGCGCTTCTTCTGGTCCTGGTAGGGCGGAGCCTGTGAATCCCGGGGCAGAAGGAGGTGGAGGCGTCCATGGTGGTTCGCGAATTCGTCCGTGGTTCTACATATACACAGACACACACAAAACACACACAGACACACACGCGCACACACATACACACGCACATGCGCACAGTTGAATAATAAATAATAATAATAAAAAAAATTAAAAAAAAAAAAAAAAAGACAATCAAGGGAGGAACATACAGGAAAATATCTTGGCCCAGAACGGGTCCTGAGCCGGGCCATGTGACATCCTGGGCCCATTGCTGAGCAAGAAAAAGCAGGAAGCGTTACCATCTCTCAGGGGGTATGGAAGAGGTCACGCCAGCAATTGTTTACCTCAGACAGCATCATGTCATCCAGCTTCAAGAGAATGAATGGGCCTTAGCCCTTGGCATCCCTTGCAGGTCCCGAGTTCCGATCCCAGGTCCCACATAAAAACAAAACAAAACAACAACAAAAATGCCAGACCCAAACAGCAGGGGCCTGTACTTGGCCTCGGTGGGCGGAGCCTGGGAAATCCCAGAACAAAGCAAAAAAGGGATAGAAGCAATAGACTGAATAAAGAAAAAATTAAAATTAAATGCAAAAGAAAATATTTAGAAGAACCTTGAAACCAGTGCTCCATTAGCCAGATGATTCACTTGCAATATCTGTCCATGTGGGATCAGTCACATTTCCTCTCTCATCAACCCTACACCTTCCAGTCCCATTCTCCCTCTTCAAATCTTTTACCTTTATTTTTTTAAATAGTTTTTTGTTTGTTTACTCTGTGTGTGTGTGTGTGTGTGTGTGTGTGTGTGTGTATCAGAGGGCACTGTGGGTCTCTGTGGAGGACCAAGGGTGACTTCAGGAATCATTCCAGATTACTTCTATCTCCTTGTTTCACTCTGAGGTTTTTCAGGCTCTGCCCACTAGGGCTGGAAGTGCCGGCCACTCCTGGTTTTGCCTGGTGCTTTTATGTAGGACCTGGAATCTGAACTCGGGACCTTATGTTTGTGAGGCAGAGTCTTAACCCCTGAGCCATATTTCCAGTCCATCTTTTGCCTGTAAAAAATAAGTCCCTCCTCTTGTTCTAGGAATTTACAGGACTTTTCTTTTCAGGAACATCTGCCCAGAGGCATCTGTGGTAATGCCATTGAGTAATAGATTCCTTTTTGTAAAAGTTTAAGCTCATAGTCTACTGAGATCTAGAGACCTTTCTACTAGGTAGACACTCATAGTACTCTGTTTATGTCAGCTGGATATATTTTCACTGAATTTTTTTAAAAACACAATGGATTTTTGTCTCCCCCATTACTTTTCCTCATCTCCCTTCTCCCACTGAGACACTTCTTTCTCCCAACAAGCTTCCCTCCTACCCTAGTGTCCCTTCTTTTCTGTGTCCCACTGAGTCCACATTGGGAACAGAGACAGAGGGACTTCACAGAGTACTAAAAGTTTGCCAGATCTGGTGCCTGCCAGAGGAGAAATGTGTCTCTCATAAGAAATTTCACACAGTTCTAACAGCTGAAACCATGGTTAGGGACAGTGGGTGGCTTCTATTTAAAGCTTTTCCCTCCTATGTAGGCTCCTGAAGAACATGATGGAAGTAATTAGATTAATTGGATTTACCTCTTCCTAATAGGGTCCCAGTAAATAAATTTCTTTTTTTCCTGCTTTTCTTTGCTCGCTTGATTTTTTTTATTGATTTATGGAGGACAGGGAGCTGAGCAGAGAGGCATAGACCTTGCCAGGGTCCGTAATAGGGGTTCTTCTCCAGGACCTGGGCCTTCCCAACCAAGGGGTCTCAGCCAGGCACGGGCGTCCTCCTGATGAGTCAGCCTTAAATCCAATCAGAGAGCAGTTGGCTGCCTCCATACTGTCATGCCACCTTTCACCAGAACCTGCATCCTGCATGGCTGCATCATGCTGAAGCTCAAAGGGTCGGTCCCTAGCTAGGTGAGACGGATGGTTTTCTCCACTGGCAACTTGCATGTTATCTTCCTGTAGAATGACAGTAGGCCTATAAGAAGGAAGCTTTCGGGTCACTTCCAGGTTGATTTCTTCAGGTATGTGGTCTTCTGTAATAGGGTCTTAATGTCAGGTTCTGGCTGTCACCAAAAGTCATTGTAATAACCCCCCCCCTTTTCTGTCTCCAGGACCTCTCTGTCCAAGAGGTGAATATTTTGTCTTGCTTGATGTGGTTGTGTAGGACGGATGTCCATAAGGCTTACTTTTCCGGGGGTTCACACAGCCGTCCTATCTTACTTTTCTGTCTCTGTACAGATTCTGGTTAATACAATCTAATGGTGCTGGGCGCATATTTACATCTCCTGTGTAGCTCCTGGTTATCACAGTAATCATCATTTCATTTTGTGCAACCACTTCTCCGCTCCTCGTAAAGGAGAGGTGGGAAATCATGCCTATCTGTAACCTAGGCTCTTCTCTCTTCTCTTTTTTCTCTGTTTTCTCCTGTTTCAGGCTTTGGTGAAGATCAATGGGAAACTAAAGCCAATGTTGGAGTCAGTGGCTGCCAACCGGAAAAAATGGGAAGAATTGCACCAAAAACGAATGCTGGTCGCGGCCACCTCCCCAGCCCCAGCCAGCCTTGTGGTGGCAGGGGAGGACGGAAAGTAGACATCCCAGAGCAAGCGGCTGTGAACAGATTTGGCCTGTCTCTTTCAGCCCAACCATACACATCACCCTTTCGTTCTTTTAGCCTGGACAGTCTTGGCAGTGCCAGCATGCATGCCAGGGCTTGCCTGGAAGTGTGGTCGGCAACAGAGAGGGAGAAGGACAAAGGAGGATGAGGGACAAGAGATCTCAACCCTCAACTTTCCCTGCTGAACTCACTCTGGCAAGATAAAGCTCTGAGCAGGGAAATGATTTTCCTGGGTCTGGAGACAGTAAGCCCGGTTGGCCCGAGTAAAGGAACTGAGTGGTGAGATGGGCATTAGTCACGCTTCGTTTCTGTTACACACTATGCTTTTTGCAGCCTCTCCTGAAGCAGCCTTTCCTGCCAGACTGTCCCAAGAATCCAGATCTGGAATCTATAGAAAGATTTTATTCTTAATCCTATTGCTTGTTAATGATACCCCAGAGCCTTTAGCAACACCTGTCTAAAAGATAAACTATTAGAACCAATCCATCCCCACGAAGGTCCACAGGAAGACTACGTATAGTAGATGTGTTTGTCTAGTGTATGTTTCCATAGGATTTATAACCGTATACTGAGATCATGCTCCCTTTTTTCAGAGATTTTTAAATTCACCCCTCACTGTAGACCAAGCCTCTCCCAAGAGGACTGGATTAATAGATTTAATTAAAGCAAAGATGAAAGGAGATCTATAGTCGGATGTGCCACAAGTGATGTACAAATACGACTCCAGCTGTGACAGAGGTCCCACGGGACGCAGCACACCATAGAGCCGAGCGGTGGCTGCCTGGTGGTGATAAGCCTGGGAATAAAATTTAAGGTTGAGACAAGGAGTGAACTCAAAGCCAAAGGCAGGAATCCTCAACTTTATATTTTTTCCTAAAATGTAAGAAATAGTTCAGGTTATTGAGAAATAACCATCAGGGCAGTAAAAGCATTCTACAGCAAGTCAGGTTTACAATAAATAAAAATGGACGTAATGACTAGAAAGCTGCTTTGCTGCCGGTTTTACCTGAGAAACTGAGACGTTCTGTCTTACCCAGAGAACCCAAGCACAAAAATGGGCCCATCCCTCGCCTTCGCATTACTGGCCGGATGTCTTAGACAAATCACCACATCTCTGTTTTCTAAACCATCCAATGAGATCCCACTAGGAAATGATTTTCAAACAACCTAATCTTGGCCACCTTTGTCCAAATAAATGCTTAAGGAATTATCCAAGGCGTCTAAGGTTTTCTGTTTGAAGCAGGGCTTGAGGGTTCAAAGCCTCTTAAATTTTCATGTCTTTAAGGACTTTGAAAATCCATAGGCCATCTCCAGCCACAAAAGTCACTTGGCTCTAAAAAAAAATATTGTTGTTCTCACTTTTACAGATCAATGTCAGTTATTAACTTTATTACTCAAATCTAAAAGAAATAAGGCCAAGCTTTTCCAAGGGACATTGCTTTCTTAGTACAGAGGGGATAGTTGGGGGAATATTGTGAAGATAGATGGAATAAAACAAAGGTACTAAGACAGGAGTGAAGGGGAGAGAGCAAAGAAGTCAGTTCTATCGTGACAAGCAACAAAATAAAATTATAAAGCAGGCAGAGGACAGAGGCCAAGAGAAGAAAAATAGGAAGATTAATATGAGAAAAATAGGGACTAAGGCAGGCGGGTGAGAGAAATCCAAAAGGAGAGGGGAAAAGCAGTCAGCAAAGAAAAATGGCAGTTCCAACCAAAACCAAACAAAACAGAATCCTGTCATCAATCGAGCAGGAAAGAGAGACAATGGAGCAGGGAGGGGGGCTTGACAGGGGAGAGAAGGAAGGAGTGGGAGTCTGAGATATAATGCTGCTAGCCCCCTTCACAGCCCTGCCTGCAGAGAAGCCTGGAAAAGCTGAAAGACCTGCGCAGGAAAACTCTCGCCTCCGCAAAGCAGGTGAGAGGTGGCTGTGCAGATTTATGGATTTTATTAAGCCAGTTTTCTGAATCACTCTGCTACAAAGGAAAATAGCTCTGCAGGGCTGTCTGCCTTCCTTCAGGTGAGGAACAAAGGATGGGTGGAGTTAGGAACAGAGGAGCATCATGTGTCTGAAGCCCTCCCCCCCAAGCACTGCAGGTGTTTCTGAGTATAGCACCGCCTTCTGTTTGTTTCACAAACGGGAATTGAGAATCGGGGCATGTGAGGCAGGAGTGAGTCCACATCTGTTCTTCCTAACAATGATAACATAAATAGCCAAACAAACAGATGCAAGTCCATCTACAGAAAAAAAAAAAAGCACATGTGTTATGATAAAGACCCGAGATCTCACGGAGAATACAGGCAGCTGCAACACAGTAACTATCTTGAACATGGATGCTGCATATTGCTAAGGGGAATATAATTTATAGCACAGACCCCACAGTTCCACTAAGGTTGAATTTTTCTCTCATTTTCTTGCCTTTTTAGCGGTCTCGATGCACGGTTGCCAATAGCAACATCCACTGGTAGCAAGGGGAGTTGAACACCATTGCAATCTGCCATATGGTAGAGCCCTGACAATGTCAACCATCAATCAAGTAGCTGTTTGTAATTGCCTCCATCTATTTCTCCTGTCTCGAGGTATCTTTTCTATTGTGGGTCAAGATTCAGAAACCGCTGACTAATGCCATGAGTCTGGTTCTTCACGACGATGGAGCAGTGGAAAATGGGGTAACAGCCCTCTTGTAGCATGGCCCTAATGGTTACAGGCTGCACTCCTAGGACTTGGAGGTATTTTTAACTCCTCTGTAAAATAATTTATCATCTCCTAAGAATGTGAGGTATGTGCAAGCTTTTTGCATTCCAAAACAGAAAATTTCCCAGATCTTATTATTAATGCTGTTGCCTACTAAAGGCAGGCATTTGAAACATGGACCTTCTTGTTAAACCTCAAACTGACCAGATCATCTGCTTTTTCCAGTCTCTTGGCATTAACAGCAGAAATGACTTCATTCTACTTTTTCTGTGAGATGTATTTTTCTCAGAAATGATACTCATTCATATTAGTTAGTCTGTGGATAAGACATATGCAGCCTACGACACAGCTGGCAATCCTGGTGGATAAGAACAGCTTGGCATATTGCAAAGAGTACCCACTGGTGCATAGCAGACCACGACTCCATCCTAGCCAGTCACTGGCCAGGTCTGTCACCCTGATACTCTACAGGTCTTACGCTTCTCATCTGTTAAATGAAAATACTGGCATTTTTACATTTTCTATATCAGAAAACCAAAATATGCTTTGCTTTTGAAAATTCTTCCAAATTACTTTGTTCTTTATTCTTCTCCAATAAAACTGGAACCAATGTAAAAGAGCTGTCATCTCCACTGAAGACAAGATAAAAAAATCATATGTATGGAATGGTTACAAATACAGTCTTACCACAAAAGTACCTAAGTCTTCTTCCAGTAATCACGAACAATGAGGTCATTGATGCATTTTTAAATATTCTTATTTCATAAGATACTTTAAATAAAGAACAATTTTAAGTTATCTCACATTATTACAGTCCATCAGTGGGAGTCATTAATTTAAAAGTAAATTTATGAAATGAGTCAAAAAAGTGAAAATTGCGTGGTGTTTCCTCTGCTTCTGAAATGTGAGATCATTATAGGCTTCCAGGTATTTTATATAGGAAAATGTTAGATTAAAAAAAATTCTAACATGTTTGTATTAGAGTAACAACAATATGATACTATGTTCTTGGAATCCAGATACCTTCTCTGTATATCAAAATTTACCATACCTTAGTCTCTTGCCTTAGATCATGAAACTAAACCTGTTCAATTATTTTAAAATCCACTTCTGCTGATTCTTGTGAATTATAGAAAGACAAAAAAAATCATCCCCAGTAATATATATATATATATTTCCCTCAAGTGTGATATAATTTCCCTCAAGTGGGACAGAAATCTAAGCATGTTTGAGAAACATTTAACTGTAAAGAAAAAAATGTGCTGGTGCTAGAAAAAAGTGTACAAAGGTTTCATTAAAGTGACAGAACAAAGTCTGACCTGAAGGCTCTGGCAAGCCACTGTTGGTGAAGCTTCCTTATCTGCTCAGACTCAGTCTGGTATTTGTTATTCTGCCCTGTGCTATAAAGATCTCCCATACTTAAATGTACTAGGAACTTAAAGGTTAAATCTGGCTAGAAGAGGCCCAAAATTGCATAAGCTTCCTAAGTGAACAGTAATAGAATAAAACACATAGAAAGAAAATGAACTGTGTCTGGAGAATTTCGTGATGTGCCTTTAGATTTAGCAACGCCCTGCGTTGTGCTTCTGTGGCCTGTGTGGCTCCCTTTTCCTCTGCTGGTGATTTTAAGTGGTTCTTTTTAGTTTTAAATGTTCTTGCATGTCTGGACATCTCTCAGCCGTGCTAAAGACAAATTATTTATCTGTGTAATATATCTGTAATTACCAACCAACATCACTGCATACGCTAGTGCAAAAGTATGTTTGTTTTATTAAGTAAACAAAGTACTTACTGTGGAAAATGTATTCTTTTAAGGCCATCATTTATCTATGTTCATTTTCTGTGTGTATATATATATATACCCGAATCTTTGTTTTTCTTGCTTTAGTTTAGATTTAGATTAAGTAATATTTAGATAAATTTAAAAACATAGCATTATGTGGAAATACAAGGGTGGGTTCGAGTGAATCTTGTTCTCATAGAGAGGTATTGTTTTTGCAGCTTTGAGGTACAGTGATCTAAAACGGGTCCCCTCCTGACTTGCTTTCTAATTATTGTTTTCCACAAAAGAAAGGAACTGTCGTCACTGGAGTTGCCTGAAACACTCCCTTTGTGTACAATCCTGCCCTCATGGTGTATTTCAAGAACACTTTCACAAGCGAATAATCCATGACTTTGAAGCAGACAGCTTTAAGAGAACTAAAAATCCTCATTTTTAATAAAATGCTTACTGTTTAACCAACATTCTGGAGTAGTCTTTCTTATGAGAAAGGTTGAAAGAAAGACATACATTTGAATACTGTTTTAATTGTGACTTATGCGTTTGTGTGAGAGGAATACTGGGACAGTATTTGTAAAATAACAAAAGGCTCTTCGGATTATTAAAGGGTTTTCTGGAGGAAGGATAGTCTTGGGCCAAGATCCCTATGTTGGTTCCACGGTACTCAGATTTGCATGGACAGTTACACAAGCGGGGATGGCATCAATGCAGGGCCGCAGGCCACAATGACACTACACAGTTATATAGCGGCTTCGGTGCTTAAACTTTAAAATTCTTACACCATTGTGCCTGTTCTATTAGAACAAACTGCAACAAATGATCCAAAACCAATTCAAATAATGGAGAGGAGGCGCCCAGGGAGGGAGGGAAGAGGTGCAGTGTTGCCCTCTACTGGCCAGTGTAAGCAATCACCAGTGTGCCTGAGGCGACCACTAGCTTCTTTGTGCTTTATAGTCTGGGGTGAACAGGAAGAATCAGCTATAAGGATTAATGAGGGAAATTAGGCAAACAGGCCTAATTCTGAAAGAACTTAAAATAGCTCTTTGTTTGAATGTTTACACAATATCCACAGATTTACCTTCTCTGCTCGTCATTTTTATAAACTGTAATGTCATTATGCTATGATAGGATAATTTAGATGATAGAACTGTTAACCTCTAACTACAAGCTACTGCATCAAAATCAAAGTGAATTCACAAAGGAAGTTTTGTTAAAATATCAGTAAAGGTGAACAGGCTAGAAAAAGGAGAGTTCTGAATGAGATGAAATGTATCACCAACTGACCACCCATACACCTATGTGTTGACTCACTCACAGATTCCTGAAAGTTTCAAAAGATTGGGCAGGTGCTTCCAAAAGTCAGTTGACTATATAGTACAAACTGGGCACTAATTCATTCTTTTCTTCCTTGTTCAATGTGGAGATGGGGTTGGAGAGACCAGAATGCAATGTAACTGAGATCCCAAAGCCATACTGAAGAAAACAATCTGAAGTCAAAGGGCTAGAAAAAAAATTGGAAAATGTTTCTACAAGACTTCCTTTACCAAGGAAGATGTTTACACATAGCTATGGTTGAAACGCTCATGACTCAACAATATTTGCTAACTGGAAGTAGTCACATTTGTAGAATAAATAAGAAAATATGCCTTCTGACTAACTGTAAAAGAGAATGTTAAATACTTCCTACATACAGACTATGGTATCTCATATTTTGGCAAAATGGGCCAGTGCGATGGATCGGCAGAAAAGGCACCTGCATGCAAACTTGGCAACCTAGTTTGATCCCTGAAGCCACATGATGAAAGGAGAGAAACAACTTCAAAAAATTGTTCTCTGACCACTATATATGTGCCATCAAGTATGCATACCTACTCCCACTCAAATAAATAAGTAAAATTTTAAAAGGACTCAACCATGTTAAGAACCAAACATAATGCTTTCAGCTCCTGTGTTTCACCCAGATGAAACTATTTGACCAATAAAATCAACGAGTCTCTCAACATTTTCTCAACCCTTAACTCTTGTTTGCAACCACCATATAATGACCACTAAATGCTTCCTATTTCTTACTTTTGACATTTGCTCCAGATCTTCAAGATTATATTGTGAATAAAATGATCCTTGATATTCCTAATATTCTATTCAGTTTGCATTGTAAGATTTCTATCATTAATTAATGGACTGCCTTTCACCTCTTTTCTCCAAAATACAATGAATGTATTCCCCAACTACCTATTGGAAACCAAATAAAAGCCGGCCTATCTCAGCAGCAGCGATGGTCATGCCAGTTTCCCAGTGTGACTGGTGTACTCGTTTCATCTTGAAAATGACCCTGCCCTCCATCTGTCCCATCCCGATGTCCTGGTTTTTTCAAGCCAGGCCGCTGGAGCAGCATAATAGGAAAGAAGAAGACCAGAAGGGCCGCCTTGTGCCACCCTGCTCACAGACAGGTGCCAACACAAAACAGAACCCCAAATGACTTCCTGTGGGGTTCGAAGAAATGTGGGAGATGACAGTCTTTTCATTTTTTCATGCGTTGTTAAAAAGTCATTTGAAGATGAATGTTTTCATAATGTAAATACAACTGTGCAACTGAGAAAAGTAAAGGCATGAAGGGAAGTTTCTTGTTTCTGGGTTCTCTCCTCTTAATTTAATCACAACTTATTTTTCTCTTTACGTGTGCGTGTGTGTGTGTGTGTGTGTGTGTGTGTGTGAGAGAGAGAGAAAGAGAGAGAGAGAGAGAGAGAGCACTGTGTGTCCCTGTAGGGGCCCGAGGGTGACTTCAGGAATCATCCTGGGTTGCCCTACCTTCTTTATGCTTTGTTTTGTTTGTATTTCCTGGGCCAGAAGTACAGGCTGAGCGCTATTTCCAGCAAGTATTTTCTTTACATGGAATCTGGGATTAGAGCTCCTCAGGTCCTTCTGCTTGTGAGGCAGAGTCTTAACCCTGAGCCATCTTTCCAGCTCAAATAATCACAACATTTTTAAATTTCTATATTTATTTATTTACTCTGTGTGTGTGTGTGTGAAAGAGAGAGAGAGAGAGAATGAGAGAGAGTATGTGTTTGTCTGTCAGAGGGCACGGTGTGTCCCTGTGGAGGACCAAGAGTGACTTTGGGAATTATCCTGAATCACTTCTTGTTTCAGTCTGGGATTTCCCAGACTCTGCCCACCAGGGTCAGAAGTGCAGGCTGCTACTGTTTCTGCCTAGCATTTTTATGTGGGACCTGGGATCCGAATTCAGGACCTTCTGATTGTGAGACAAAGCTTTAACCCTTGATCTATCTCTCCAGCCCCAATCACAACTTTTTAATAACAGTCAATACTTAAAGATCTTTAAATGCTGAGCCTAAGTTTCCCAGGACCCAGTGTCAGGTGGTCTTCCTATTGAAAGGAGAGGACACATAACTGATCTTTATTTTTGAGCATCACAGGCCAGCAATGCTCTACCCACATACCTCACCTAAAAGAATGCCTCCGAGTAGGAAGATGGAAGTATTCTTCAAGTTTGTTCTGTGGAGATCCTTGGCATCTCCCACTCTACGCTCCTGCAATGGGTGCAATTTGTCCCTTTCTTCATATTGATGCATTGGGATATTTGGAATTTGGCAAGCATCCAGGAAGACATACCTCTGCCAATTCCTGGCAAGACAGAATAATAATATAAATCAGCTGCTTTGTGATATGAGCATCACACACCTGCCCAAGTCTTAACCTGCTGCCTTCATGGCTGCTACACAATCCCCCTCAGTCACTTCCTGTTAATTGCTGGTTTTCATAGAGTAAAATTCAAGGGAAAACAATACTAATCTTTCCCACACCAGTTAGTTGCTAGTTTTCATAGAGTAAATTTCAAGGGAAAACAATACTAATCTTTCCTCACATGCACATTGAGTGACAACATTTGGGAAATTCTTTACAAACTATTGGACTGTGATACATGGACAGGATTATTTGCCAATCACTATTTCCTATGGAATCTGTTGGTTACCGTCACTCAGCCTCTATAACCTAAATACAGGCTTGACTTTTAAATTTTTCTAGGGAACATTATTTTCATCAGTAATATGAGGATTATAAGGTGATTATTAAAATTAAGTATAATTTTATCTAAATGTGCCACGAGAGTACAATGCAATATGGTTAGGGTTGGCTCCAAAATTTATATTTAGAAAAGATTAATGGAAAGCTATACTATTAAGTAGACAGCTATAGGTTTTGAAATGAAGTCTTTACACAGCAAAAGTATCTTTATTGGTCCATGTTATATCTTAAGTGCGTTAGAGAACACAGAAGAGAAGTTAGAGAAATAGAGCAGTAAATACAACCAGACTTGAATATGCACATATGTTCAGTAATATTTGTTGCTTATAACAAAAGCAAACAGAAGAGGGTTATATCTAAAGCATATTTACATGTAACATTTGAGATTAACACCACTTTGTCTCTCTCTGTCAACCACTGGAAAGAACCAAAACTAAAGACACTTGGTCTAGTCCATTCTCGTAAGCAGTATACACTCAGGCAGGGATATAAAGACAGCCTTGAAAGCTGGCGAGATGGTTCAGGGGTTATAACTCTGCCTCACAAGCAGAAGAACCCGAGTTCAGATCCCAGGTCACACCAAAGAAGCAGAAACCCCAATGGCAGCGGCCTACCCTTCCAGCCCTGTTGGGCGGAGCCTGGGAAATCCCAGAGCAAAGCAAAAAGGAGGTAAAAGCAATCCAGGATGACTCCCGAAGTTACCTTTGCCCGAGGCTCTGAGACACACACACACACAAAGGCAACCTTGGAAGATTTCAAGTAGACACCCTAGCATTTCCATCTACTACCTTTCATGAGATGACAGTGTACAAGTCTCAAGAGTCTCTAGGGACACTGGTCCCTCAACAACCTTCAACTATTTCCCCAGAAAGAGGCAGAACCATCATCCACTTACTAACGGTGCTCGGGTTAACAAGAAAAGAAGCCTGAAATTTCCATGACATGCGTAATGGAATTTTGAGTGCTGTTTTCCGATCTGAATACTCCAAACAAAAGCAGGAGCAAAGACAGAGGACTGGAACTCCTCCTAGACTGAGTGTCACGACGGAGACTACAACTCCCAGGAAGCAAAGCGGCCGCATCCCCTGGCTAACCGACCACAGTGCATGCCGGGAGGAAACGGGCGTTTCACTTTCTGATCCAGAGTGTTTCTGTCTCGTCTCACCATTCCTGCACTACAATCTGGACTCTTCCAACACTTCTTGGAAACGAAAAGGCCGTGCTAGGGGATCCTTTTCGTCCTAACGAATTCATTAGTCCTTCTAGAAACTGCTGGGCAGACTTCCGTTTCCGGTTAGCTAGTTCCCTTAGAAACAAGCACACTTCCAAATTTGGCGGCCATGGCGTGGCAAAGCAGCTCCAAGACCCCCGACGGGGAGTTCACGGCCGTGGTGTACCGCCTCATCCGCGACTCCCGCTACGCCGAGGCCGTGCAGCTGCTGGCCGCAGAGCTGCAGCACAGCCCCCGCAGCCGCGCAGGCCTGTCGCTCCTGGCCTACTGCTACTACCGCCTGCAGGAGTTCGAGCTGGCCGCAGAGTGCTATGAGCAGCTGAGCCAGATGCACCCCGAACTCGAGCAGTACCGCCTGTACCAGGCCCAGTCCCTCTACAAGGCCTGCCTCTACCCAGAGGCCACCCGCGTGGCCTTCCTCCTGGACAGCCCCACCTACCAGAGCCAGGTGCTTCGCCTGCAAGCCGCCATCAAGTACAGTGAGGGCGACCTGCCAGGGGCCAGGAGCCTGGTGGAGCAGCTGCTGAGTGGGGAAGGGATGGAGGAAGGTGGAGGTGAGAATGACCCAGACGGTCTGGTCAATATGGGCTGTCTGCTCTACAAGGAGGGGAACTATGAAGCTGCCTGTTCCAAGTTCTTGACAGCTCTGCAAGCTTCTGCCTACCAACCTGACCTTTCCTATAACTTGGCACTGGCCTATTATAGCAGCCGGCAGTATGCCTCAGCTCTCAAACATATTGCTGACATCATTGAGCGTGGCATCCGCCAGCACCCAGAGCTGGGCGTGGGCATGACCACCGAAGGCATTGATATTCGCAGTGTTGGCAACACAGTTGTCCTCCACCAGACTGCTCTGGTGGAAGCCTTCAACCTCAAGGCGGCCATAGAATACCAGCTGAAGAACTATGAAGTAGCCCAAGAAACCCTCACGGACATGCCCCCCAGGGCAGAGGAAGAGCTGGACCCCGTGACCCTGCACAACCAGGCACTCATGAACATGGACACCAGGCCTACAGAGGGCTTTGAAAAGCTGCAGTTTCTGCTTCAGCAGAACCCCTTTCCCCCGGAGACCTTTGGCAACCTGCTGCTGCTCTACTGTAAGTACGAGTACTTTGACCTGGCGGCCGATGTCCTGGCAGAAAATGCCCATCTGACTTACAAGTTCCTCACACCCTATCTTTATGACTTCTTGGATGCCATGATCACCTGCCAGACAGCTCCCGAAGAGGCCTTCATTAAGCTTGATGGGCTGGCAGGCATGCTCACTGATCAGCTGCGAAGACTCACCAAGCAAGTCCAGGAAGCACGACATAATAGAGATGATGATATTATCAAAAAAGCAGTGAATGAATATGATGACACCCTTGAGAAGTACATCCCTGTATTGATGGCCCAGGCAAAAATCTATTGGAATCTTGAAAACTATCAAATGGTGGAGAAGATCTTCCGCAAATCTGTGGAATTCTGTAATGACCATGATGTGTGGAAGCTGAATGTGGCCCATGTTCTTTTCATGCAGGAAAACAAATACAAAGAAGCCATTGGTTTCTATGAACCCATCGTCAAGAAGAATTATGACAACATCCTGAATGTCAGTGCTATTGTGCTGGCCAACCTCTGTGTTTCCTACATCATGACAAGTCAAAATGAAGAGGCCGAGGAGTTGATGAGGAAGATTGAAAAGGAAGAAGAACAGCTGTCTTATGATGACCCAGACAAGAAAGTCTACCACCTTTGCATTGTGAATTTGGTGATAGGGACCCTTTACTGTGCCAAGGGAAATTATGACTTTGGCATCTCTCGAGTTATCAAAAGTTTGGAACCTTACCATAAGAAACTAGGAACGGATACGTGGTATTATGCCAAGAGATGCTTCCTGTCTTTACTGGAAAACATGTCCAAGCATACAATCATGCTGCGTGACAGTGTTATTCAAGAGTGTGTCCAGTTTCTAGAACACTGTGAAATATTTGGCAGAAATGTGCCCGCTGTTATAGAACAACCCTTGGATGAAGAGAAAATGCACAGTGGAAAGAATACAGTTACATATGAGTCGAGACAGTTGAAAGCTCTGATTTATGAGATTATAGGGTGGAATGTGTAGTAATTTCTAATATTGATTTATCACAAGGCTTTGTTATTCCTGACACTGTTTTATCCATAGGTTTTGGCATCTTCACATTTGTTACATGTTGAAATTCGTTTTCTTTGTGTATTTAAAAGTAATTTGCATTGTTTTTCTTTTGAGAAACCTCAGAAAATGAACATAATAAACTGAGCCTGGAAGGATTTCTTTAAAGTTTTTAAACTGAGTGGAGCAATGCCTTCTGATAGTATTTTAAATGCCTGTATCCTTTCTCTCCTGCTTTATTTTGTGCTTTACCATATGTTGGGAAATATGAAATGGTAATAGTACATCATCCAAGGACTATGCACTCGAGTCTGGATCTCAGTTAATGTATGATCCATCTGGGATCTAAAGATAACTGCAAGGATTTTGTGCTTTAACTTATTGTCATAATTAATTTGTAGTTGAAATATTTTGCATAATTATAAGATTTTTTAACAGTTTTCAAATATGGATGTAATATTTAACAAAGATTCTTGCTGTTAATGTTTTTTCTTAAACTGTTCAAAAAGTCAATGTGAAATTTTGTTTCAAAATAAAAGTTTGGTTTTATGAATACAATTAACATTGCCAGATATCTGAAATTTTATTACTCTATCTTTACTAAATTACATATATAAATATAAAACATAATCTTACTGTTTGTAATTGATCTTTAGCAGTGAATAATAATATAGATAATTTTAAGTCAATTCTTAGTTCCTATTTGTTCGTGATTAGGAGATATCAGTCCTGGAATTTCTGCTGGTACCATCCAGGAAAGGAAACAATATTCTACATTATTTTTTGCTGTTACCAAATTCCTCTGTGACCTACAATATAGATATAGAATGGTCTTTAAATACAGAACCCTTACCTGGGTCCATGTTGTTGATCATTTTTTCAGGTTCGTCTCCATGGCCTTCCCAAAAACTTCCTGGGGAATCCTCAAAGTGAATGCTACCCCTTCTGTTCACACACTTGATTTTCTCTGACTGAATGAACATATTTGTTTTCCCCATCCCTTGAGGCCCCTTGGTTGTTCTTTAAATTTATTTTTTTCAAACACAAATGTGATGAATTTAAGTAATTTTCATCCCTTATTAACCAATCCCATCTCCCCCTCCCTTTTTCAGTAGAAAACTTCTTCCTGACCAATGTCAGTCTTCCTCTTACATTCATGTCCTTTTGCATTGAGTTTCACCTAGGTTGCCTGCACTGGCCTGCGCCTGAGCCCTTGCTAGAACAGGGATACTCTATCAGCAGGTGGTGGAGGAAAGTGCTTTCCTACCTCCTATTCTTCAAGAACCCTTAATAGTGTCTCAGAGAGATGTGAGGCCTCTTGATATTTTGCCTCTTCCATGATGAAATGTTGATTAGCTACATCTTGTGCAGGTCTTGTGGAAGTAGACACAGCTTTAATGAGTTCATGTCTACCCTTTTGTTCTTAATGTTTGTTAATCACCCACTATCTGGCCTAGAGAACATAATATATATATATAGAGATCTTTTAACCTACAAAACCAGTGATTTCTCACTATTCAAACCTACTAGTTTTCTATGAAAAATAAAGGTTATTATAATTTTATATTTTTATTAAAAATACATATATTTTTGACTCTTTCCAAGAGGAGCCAATTAGCTATGTACATATTCAGATAAAATGTGATCATAATTTCTCTATAACTTCTCTGGGTTAGAGAAATACCAGCACGTATATCAGAGGATTTGATTGTGAAGATTTAATAACTTGGAAGTTTAAACTTGCAATTTGAACTATTCTATTCACCGAAATTAAGGTGATGAATCTGTATTGAAGGACCCATGGAAGGAATATTTAAAAAACAAACAGTTGATGTGGCATACATGAGAAACATTGTAATTTGTGTTAAGTGGGGCGCTTTCTACAAATGAACGCCTTGAACCCCTTAGGTAAATTGTCTTTCCCAGACTTCCGTTTCCGTTGACTTGTTGCCCTGGAAACAAGAACTTTCAGGACGCTCAGGCTGAACAACTTTGACAGTTATGGCGGGTCTGAGCGGCTCGCAGATCCCCGACGGGGAGTTCACGGCCGTGGTGTACCGCCTCATCCGCGACTCCCGCTACGCCGAGGCCGTGCAGCTGCTGGCCGCAGAGCTGCAGCACAGCCCCCGCAGCCGCGCAGGCCTGTCGCTCCTGGCCTACTGCTACTACCGCCTGCAGGAGTTCGAGCTGGCCGCAGAGTGCTATGAGCAGCTGAGCCAGATGCACCCCGAACTCGAGCAGTACCGCCTGTACCAGGCCCAGTCCCTCTACAAGGCCTGCCTCTACCCAGAGGCCACCCGCGTGGCCTTCCTCCTGGACAGCCCCACCTACCAGAGCCAGGTGCTTCGCCTGCAAGCCGCCATCAAGTACAGTGAGGGCGACCTGCCAGGGGCCAGGAGCCTGGTGGAGCAGCTGCTGAGTGGGGAAGGGATGGAGGAAGGTGGAGGTGAGAATGACCCAGACGGTCTGGTCAATATGGGCTGTCTGCTCTACAAGGAGGGGAACTATGAAGCTGCCTGTTCCAAGTTCTTTGCAGCCCTGCAGGCCTCAGGCTACCAGCCTGACGTTTCCTACAACCTAGCTCTAGCATGTTACAGCAACAGGCACTACGCCCCGGCTCTGAAGCACATTGCCAACATTATTGAGCGTGGCATCCGCCAACACCCAGAGCTGGGCGTGGGCATGACCACCGAAGGCATTGATGTCCGCAGTGTTGGCAACACAGTCGTCCTCCACCAGACTGCTCTGGTGGAAGCCTTCAACCTCAAGGCGGCCATAGAATACCAGCTGAAGAACTATGAGGCGGCTCAGGAAGCCCTCACGGACATGCCCCCCAGGGCAGAGGAAGAGCTGGACCCCGTGACCCTGCACAACCAGGCACTCATGAACATGGACACCAGGCCTACAGAGGGCTTTGAAAAGCTGCAGTTTCTGCTTCAGCAGAACCCCTTTCCCCCGGAGACCTTTGGCAACCTGCTGCTGCTCTACTGTAAGTACGAGTACTTTGACCTGGCGGCCGATGTCCTGGCAGAAAATGCCCATCTGACTTACAAGTTCCTCACACCCTATCTTTATGACTTCTTGGACGCCATGATCACCTGCCAGACAGCTCCCGAAGAGGCCTTCATTAAGCTTGATGGGCTGGCAGGCATGCTCACTGATCAGCTGCGAAGACTCACCAAGCAAGTCCAGGAAGCGAGAAATAATAGAGATGATGAAATTGTCATAAAGGCAGTGAATGAATATGATGACACCCTTGAGAAGTACATCCCTGTATTGATGGCCCAGGCAAAAATCTACTGGAATCTTGAAAACTATCAAATGGTGGAGAAGATCTTCCGCAAATCTGTGGAATTCTGTAATGATCACGATATGTGGAAGCTGAATGTGGCCCACGTTCTTTTCATGCAGGAAAACAAATACAAAGAAGCCATTGGTTTCTATGAACCCATCGTCAAGAAGAATTATGACAACATCCTGAATGTCAGTGCTATTGTGCTGGCCAACCTCTGTGTTTCCTACATCATGACAAGTCAAAATGAAGAGGCCGAGGAGTTGATGAGGAAGATTGAAAAGGAAGAAGAACAGCTCTCCTATGGTGATCCAGACAAGAAAGTCTACCACCTTTGCATTGTGAATTTGGTGATAGGGACCCTTTACTGTGCCAAGGGAAATTATGACTTTGGCATCTCTCGAGTTATCAAAAGTTTGGAACCTTACCATAAGAAACTAGGAACGGATACGTGGTATTATGCCAAGAGATGCTTCCTGTCTTTACTGGAAAACATGTCCAAGCATACAATCATGCTGCGTGACAGTGTTATTCAAGAGTGTGTCCAGTTTCTAGAACACTGTGAAATTTATGGTAGAAACATACCTGCTGTCATAGAGCAACCCCTGGAGGAGGAGAGAATGCACAGCGGGAAGAATACGGTGACATATGAGTCCAGACAGTTGAAAGCTCTGATTTATGAGATTATAGGGTGGAATATGTAGTCACAGTTGATAATTGGTACCATTAAAAAGATTCTTTCAGAAGGAGTTTATTTAAATGTACATTTCACTTTGCTTTTAATCTTTACTTTTTGGGGCATTTTTTTCATTTGTTTCATGTTGAATTCCATGAACTCAAAATTGTAATGGCAAATATGGCTGAGCAACGTTTTCATTTAACTGAATACTGTACACTATGTGCTATGCTCTATTGCATTTTTTCTGCCAGTGAGGTCACCAGACCTGGCCTTTATGCCAGTGCTGCTTCGGTGGCATCTTTGTATAAACAAGTGGCCCTACACAGCACTATATAGAAGCTTCAGCCTGTCAAAAGGAGAATGATTGGCATTAGTCAGTTAATTGGAGCTAATATGACTGATGTGTGGATGATTACAGGTTTACAGTTGACTATTTCTCCATGAAAGAGAAATATGTGTATGTGCATCTTATGATAGACTGAGCTGCCCAATAAACCTCATTCTTAACTCTATGCCTCCAGTTTCCTTGTTTATTTGCTTGATGGGTTGGTTGGTAGGTGGGTTGGTTTTATTTTATTTTCAGTTTTTGTGCATTAGCTTTCTGGGTCCCCTCAAAAACCAAAGTCTAGAATATTGGTCTAAGCCTTTTTTTAGATGTGCAAGTATTAATGAGAATCATTTTTCTTCTTTTCTGGTTATGAAGTTTGGCCAATGATTTCAGTTTTCTTCCATAATTTAGCTGGTTGGTTGGTTCTGACTTTTACAATCAGCATTTCTCTACTTACCTTAAATTTTTTAGTAACTGATTATACTTCCGTGTAAATGCCTGACAAAAAGTACGTATTGAAGCTTGTAGTGTTTCCAGTGTAGAGAGAAAGATCTGAATGAGACGCCTAAAGTATGAGCTCAGGCTTTCTGCTGTCTGCAGGTGTTTAGCCATTTGCTTACTCTTGGGAGATCTTTTTCAACACTCCTAGATGCTGCCTACACTGACTTTGGGCTATAACACCTGTTTGTGTGCCCATAAAGATGACATTTGCTTTCTTTTATAGCTTGGAGAGACCAAAAAATCAATCAATCAAATCTATTGGAATCTATAACTATTTCAAAATAATAGGCCTCATATTTTGCCTTACAAAATATGTTAACCATTAAAGGAAATATTTATCTCATTATAAGCTAGCAACTACTAAGAAATGTGAATTTCTACCTTTTTACTTGTAATTTTTGCTTACAGCTCTAGCTGTGAATGTATAAATGGCAGTCCCCCTTTTACTATGGTTACACATGAATTATAAATCTTGTAAATATTTAACATTTTTAAAATTTTTTATTATTTTTATTCAATTGTGTGTGTGTGTGTGTGTGTAGAACCACAGACGAATTTGGGAACCACATGGACCGCCTCCACCTCCTTCTTGTTTACTCCGCCCGGAGATTCACAGGCTCCGCCCTACCAGGACCAGAAACGCAGGCCGCCCCCTGCTTCTGCCCAGTGTCTATAGGAGGGGTCTAAGATCCGAACTCAGGACCTTCTGCCTACAAGGCAGAGGCTTAACCCCTGAGCCACCTCTCCAGCCATTTATAAAATTATTTCCTCTTTTAGTTGATCTGATAATGTACGTCTTATTTGAAGGAGAGATTTATTGTTCTTTAAAACAATAACCTGGAGTTTTATCAGCAGACTATTATAATGTGTGCACCCATCACACACACACACACACACACACAATTATTCTTCAAATAATCAGAGCCTTTCCTGCCCCTGAAGGTGAAGTCTTCAGCTGTCAGTCTGCTGGATATCTAGAATGAGAGAAATAGGGAAAGGAAATGTAATAGAGATTTAGCTATGTGATTTACTTCATACCCCATCTTGGATCCCCTTCATGTACACATTTCAGCATCTAATCAAATGTCCATTGCCATTAACAGAACGGAAGTCAGGGATAGCAGAGAGGAAGTAGCAGGTGCCAGAGCCATTTCTATAACCAACTTACCAAATCAGGTCCCCAGTCCTCACACCGTTGTTTTATTTAATACAAAGAGGAAATACAAAGACATTCAGGCTTTCCAAAAGGACAAAGTCCCCTACAACATGGTGACTATCTCCAGCTTTCTCTTAAAGTGTTCTCTTTTTCCTGTCTTCAAAAGAATTATTCAAGGGATTGGAAGGTTTCCTGCAGAAGAATGTATCACAAGATAAGAAATGGAAAAAAAAAAATCTGTCTTCTTACCAGCTCCTTCTCTTTCCCTTTTTAAAACTCTTCATTGTCAATGACTATAGAGACATGTTTCTGGTAGCTGGCAGCTCAAGCTGTAACTAGATATAAAGAATACATACTAGTCTTCAGCACTAAATGCCAGACAAATTACTTCTATGATTATCCAGGTGACTCTAGAAATCCTCCAACCATTCATTTTTGCAAGTTAAAATAATTTTATAGCAAAAAAAGACATTAAGAGAACTCAACCAAAGTACAGAAGCTGTGTCATTTACAGACTACAGTGAGCTTTAGTTCTAGATTTACAGTAACCTTGATCCTTTTTGTTTTAAATGCTTTTGTATCAATAGAAAAACAGTGACCGAAATCTTTAATGTGTGTGATAGCTTTAGTATATGAAATGGTTTATGACAGATTGAATATACCCCACTCTAGAGAATACTTGCTTCTCTGTATCCATAACATCTTACAATGAAAATTCAGGCCAGGCATTAGCCAGAAGGTAATTAACTTATTATCCACAGAGAGAGCATTTAATATTCCCTTGGGGAGCAAGTCTTCATAAGGTGATTATACTTTAATCTGTTATTAATTGAGAATATTTTGGTTGTGTAAGTAAATCAGCTCTCTTGGATTTGCTCCAAGATTGATCCCCCTCATACTGAAATTCTTCTCACAGCATCACACTGTATTAGAACTGTATTAGAAAAGGAATTGCCTTCTTAGAGAAAAATCCTAAAAACTGTGTGCTTTTCTAGTGTGATAGAAGCATTTGTGAATTTAAGTAGGCCCTGTCAATAACTTGACTGTATACAATCTCATATAAATATTATACAATCTCATATAAATATTACATAAAGTGAACATGTAAAATGAGTCCAAGTTCTTCCCAAAGTTGAAATTTGCATGTTGTGGAACTGAACACAGCAAAGTCAATGACCAGATAAATGTAGCTCAAAATAATGAATGGATAAAATTGTACTATGCAAATAAGATACTAACAAGTCTTATAAGATTCATATATTGGTATTTTCAATTATTTTTTAAGAGAGATAAATTCTTTAGAAAAAAGGACTGAAAGTTTCACCAGCACTTATGTAACTTATTGAAAAGAGAAGAAAGAAAAAGGTACATAGAGTACCCAAGGTTCTTAATTTCTTTTTTAGACTCAGTGGTGATAACTAGGTGGTGAAAACACAGTTTCTCAGTTCCAATTACTGCAAATTTCCCAAAGCTATATCCTATAGACAATATATTTTATATTTGGAAAGGACAGTCTGTATTTTGGAGAATATAGAATGTCTAGTTCAAATTGAAGTCAGGAACTACTGTAGCAAGAAACACCTTGTCATAGTTAGGCACAGGTGTCAACTTGACAGTTGAGGGTTTGAGCTCTGGGCACATTTGTAGAGAATTAGTGGTTGAGTTAAGCCCAGAGCAAACCTGAAGGAGATTGTCTAGCTAACGAACAGGGAAGGTCCAGCCTATGGTGGGTGGGATTAGGCCCCAAAATAAATTATGGAAAGCTGGTTAGGAGAGTGGGCATCCTTTTGTACACTTGGCCAGACATGCTGGTCTGGCAAGTAAGGATCGTCCCTCTCTCAGCCATTACGTAGAGATGGTGTGGCCAGTTCCCTCGACCCTGGTGTTAGCGCATACTCTTCTGTCAAGCTGGACTAAGAACTGTAACCAGTAATCATAAGAGAAAATAAATCCCTTGTTCCCTTAAGCCATTTGATGGCCATTTATCAGTAACCATGCAGATGGACTAAAACACACCTGCATCCTAAACAAACAAAGTCCTTAGGAATTAGATCATTGCAGAAACACTTTGCTGAACAACATTCTATTAGAAGGCAATACTGAAGAATATGTCATTGTGTATGTCCTAGAAAGGGAGAAATTCTCTGCAATTAACATATAGCACTTTTGCTTTTGGATATTTTTTTCTCATACTGATTCATTATTATCAAACTGACTTTGAAAATTGCCATAGAACAAGGGAAAGTGATGAGAAACTTGAAAGAAGTTTCAGAGACTAAGGAGACTGTCTCCTGAGATTTCTAATGTGAGATTTCTAATGAAACATTGGCAAAAGTTTCAAATTGTTCTGAAAATAATCATATGATATATAAGCTGGACATGTAATCTTCTGCAACATTTACAGATGTGGCCTCATATTAGAAATTGGGTGTTAAGGAAGAACAATTGAGAGAATTTGCACATAGAGCCAGGACAGTGAGGACTTGGATAGACCAGCTTGTTTCTCAAACCATACAACTGAGTTTTAGACACATGTGACTTGCTCAAGGCAAAGGAGTCAAATAATGACAGGTCCTAATCAAAATGCAGGGTTGCTATCTTAATTATTATATTCTTTCCACTCAAGTATATTTTTGCTTCCCTCCCCACTTTGTTTTTCAAATCATTCTGTCTCTGTCTAGCGTTTCTTTTCTTGGAGCTACGACCTTCACCACTTCTGTTGCTGATAATGTAATTGGAGCCCTACTTAGCCTTGATTCAAAATACACTTCATGAAAAGATTCCTGAACTGGCCTAGATTACTCCATAGTTTCCAAATGTGTGCTAGAGGGATCCTGGGTGGGCAGTATATACTGCTTATGGTGGGCACGCATTTAGCTACAATGCAATCTGATTTTTTTTTTGCAATGTAATTTTTGACCATTTCTTTCCTTAAAAACGACCTTTATGATCCTTAAGCTGATACTTTCATCTTACTTGTACCAAACAAGTAAAAACAACTGCCAGAAGGTCCTCCACACCTCGCAAGTACACAGGGCTGTGAGGTATTCAGAAAACACCACAGAGTGGTACTTCTTGGTACTGCCCAGCCATTGTCCTTTGCAGCATTTGAAAATAAAATGACTCTGATGTCCGACCTAAAGAAGGGAAAGATGAAAAAAATGGAACAAATTAGAGCATCCAAAACTCCTTCATTGACAGTGCTACTTAGTTTTAGCTTTGCCAAAGTCAAGAGAAATGCTGTGCATGCATCATTCAAATCATATTTCCAAATAGTTTTGATTGACTTTGCATGTAACAATTTGCTGACAAGTATGACAATCTCTTGACAAGTATGGACTCTTCCCTACTATTTTGTGTACAAATTTATATGTACACATATATCTTTTGAGTTTTGCATTGAAAATACAGCAACACTCAACAGTTACAGTGATTTATAAACCAGCATGCATTCTCTGTGCTGTCTATTCTTATCTCCCAGACCCTAAATGTAAGCTAATGTGCTTGGTTGCACATTAGAATTACCTGAAAAACTTTTTTAAAAATTGGGCTCAGACTACCTTCCAGAATATGCAAAACACAATTCATGGGAAGCCAAACCAAAACTTTGCTCAAATTTCAAAGTGCAGCCAAGATTGAATACCACTGGTCTAAACCAATTGTAATTTCTGCTTTCATGATTGATTCTGAAACATGCCTGTTCTAGTTCTTACTGAGGCACAAGATGTCCAGAAGGCTGCTGAAGAAGATAGCTTCACCTATTAAAAAAGAAGGATACAAGAATCCCTCTTCTTTATTTGGACACTCTTCATCAGAATCTTCTATCATATTACAGAAATCAGCCTGCGATTATGAAGATAGGATAGAAATGAAAGAACCTGGGTCCCTTCTGACTTTAATCCCTCCCTGGAGCCTAACTCACCTCAGAGTCTCTCATAGCATAAGAATGACAAATTATTTTAATATTTAAACTTGTCTGAGTCAGATTTTTCTGTGTCTAAAAGCACCCAGACCACATTCATCACTGATAAACTTACTCTCTTTTACCGTGGTCTACTCAGGCTCCATGAACTTTTCCGGTGAGTCTTGAATTTTCGACTCACGTACTTGTTTCTGCATTGTCCAGTTTTGATGAATTCTGTGGCGCTGGTTCAGCTAGAATCCCTTTACCTCCACATCTGACAAGACAGTGCTGCCGTTCCATGAATTCGCTGAGCAATTGCATCTACTTCCACAAGACCTGCACAAGATTTGGCCTGTCAACGTGTCACCATGGAAGGGGCACCACTCCTCCCTGAGAGACTATGAAGTGTTAATGAAGGATCAGGGAAGGGAAACTACTTTCCTCATTGGTTACCCGCCGATAAACATATCATCCATATCCCAGCAAATGTTCAGGCACTTTTCAGGTTCATGCCTGATCACCCAGAATGGCCTCCCCTGTTTCCTCCCAGTGATTTTCCATCCACTGACTCACCCTGCTTCTTTGCCCTAACATCTCACTTATCTGTGCTGTTTTTAAAGTTGAGCCCAGTCTCTCTCCAGATACGAAATCCTGTTGCAGTGGTCCACGAACCCGTGAGGACAGTGACAGCTCCAGACTTGGAATGAAGCATATCTTATCATTTCTAACAAGTACCATGGGATGACATTATTTCTCTTTAACACCATACACACACGCCATACATTTTGCATATTGTTCCGGAAGTGATGAATTTTTGTGACTGTCTGAATGCTCTTCAGGTTCAGCATCATTCTTTAGTTTCAAATATAGAGGAAAAGATCAACTGACCCCTGTAAAAATATTACCTGAAACTTTGACTCCATTAATACTGATCATGCAGTTTGAAATTGCAAGTTATTAAGGAAATTGTGTAGGCTTTTATTTTCTTTGTGTGTATACATGTGTGTTGTTGCATATGGGTGAAGACCAAAGGAGAACCTCCAGGTCATCTCTCTCTTTCTCTTTCTCCCTCTCCCTCTCTCTCTCTCTGTCTCTCTCTCAGAGTCCAATGGCACATTTCTTTTTTCATATCTTAGTTATTGTAATAATATAGCAATAAATATGGGCATGCATGTGTTTCTTTGATACAAAAAGAAAAAATTCTGATATTTATAGGGATGTTTACTCAACCTATTTTAGTTCACTAATTCAGCTCATTGGCTTCAGTTTTTCATTCTTGGACAGTTTCATCCATGAATACATTTTCACCCCTTATTACCCAATCTCATGCCCCCTCCTTTCCTCAAAACTTCTTCACAACCAGTCTGCTTCCTACTTTCATGTCTCTTTGTATATGTGGCCCACTGAGTTGCTTCTGAATTCTCTGTACTGGAAAGTGCCTGAACATTTGCTGGAATATGGATGATATGTTTATCAGCGGGTAACCAATGAGGAAAGTAGTTTCCCTTCCCTGATCCTTCATTAACACTTCATAGTCTCTCAGGGAGGAGTGGTGCCCCTTCCATGGTGACACGTTGACAGGCCAAATCTTGTGCAGGTCTTGTGGAAGTAGATGCAATTGCTCAGCGAGTTCATGGAACGGCAGCACTGTCTTGTCCAGAAGGTACTGTCTGGGAGCACCCCTCCCCTTCTTCCCTATGTTCCCTTAAGCCTTAGGATGGGGTGATTGAGGTACCCTTTCTAGGACTAATCACAGTCACTTATTCTCTGTACTTTGATTAATTGGGCTTCTCTGTAGTAAGCACCTTCCATTGCAAAATTGAATTCATTGGTCAAGGATTGAGAGGTGTTCTAATCTTCTTCTTTTTTTTATTTATTTATTCAATTTTGTGTGTGTGTGTGTGTGTGTGTGTAGAACCACGGGTGAATTTGGGAACCACCGTGGACCGCCTCCACCTCCTCCTTGTTTACTCTGCCCCGGGATTCACAGGCTCCGCCCTACCAGGACCAGAAATGCAGGCCGCCCCCTGGCGTCTATACGTGGGATCTGGGATCCGAACTCAGGACCTTCCGCCTGCAAGGCGAAGGCTTAACCCTTGAGCCACCTCTCCAGCCCCTAATCTTCTTCTTTTTTTAAAGCAGTGGGTCACCCACTGCTTTGGGGCTTGGCAGTGAGGCTAGGCTGACTGGTTAGTCAGCAAGACCCAGTCAGCTGCCTGTCTCCATCTCCCCAGTTCTGGGATTATAAGACTTTTAAATGTGTTCTGGGATTGATTTTAAGTTCTCATGGTTGCACAACAAGCACTTTAGGATCTGAGCTGTCTTCCATCCCTATTTTCTTGGGAAAATATTCACTTTAATAGAAATAAATTAAAAATTAAACTGACACATCCAAATGAACTATGCCTAAATCTGAAGTCTGCTTATTGTACCTTGTCCAAAACACAATATAAACATCAAAGCTTGTAGTTAGTCATATGGAAAACTTATTCTTCAGATTTTTAAATTCTTCCACATTCACATAATGCTTTTTCAGTAACATCTCAATAATAATATAATAATAATAATAATAGAATAATAGTACAATAATAATAATGAAACAACATGAGTTTTGTGTAATAAACCTACATACTAAAGCAAGGCAACCTAACCTTTTCTCCAGTGAGAAATATTCATCAATGTATTGCACTATTTCAGCCTTGGCTCCTTTCAGTAATAAATTTGGTTAGAGGGAAAGTTTCACAACAAATAATTGCTTTAGTTCGTCTTGATAATTGCACTTAGTAGGCCCAACCTATTCTAAATTGTTAGCTTGCATTTGTTTCTCTAGAAAGAGGAAGGTAGAAATTTTAATTCAAAATGGATGGTCCTTATCAGATTAGGGAATTGGGACACTTGATTAACTCATATTGTCTCTTTAGACATCTACTAGGGAAGGTATTCTGAGACAGACTTTAATGACTACTCCTGCCATCTTTGGTCAAGAAAGAGGGGGGGGAGAGAGAGAGAGAGAGAGAAAGAAAAAGAAAGAGGAAGGGAGGGAGAGAGGGAGAGAAAGAGAGAAAGAGTTAAAGAAAGAGAGAAAAAAGAAAGAGAGAAGAAAGAAAGAAAGAAAGGAAGGAAGGAAAAGAAAGAAAGAGAAAGAAAGAAAGAAAGAAAGAAAGAAAGAAAGAAAGAAAGAAAGAAAGAAAGAAAGAAAGAGGAAGGGAGGGAGAGAGGGAGAGAAAGAGAGAGAAAGAGTTAAAGAAAGAGAGAAAAAAGAAGAGAGACAAGAAAGACGAACCATAAAGCGAAAGCAGAAAATACATAAAGCCACAAAGCAAAGCGCTAGAAACGCCGAATCGACACAGAAACCACCACTGAAATCTGCCATTCCGTCACTGATTCCTGCTTGGTGTTCCCCCCACCCCACTTCCTGAAGCACAGCCCTGTTCTATGAACTCATTGCAGCTGTCACAGTGGGGGACTGCCTCTCTAGGGGGCTTCCATCTGCTTCCTATCAGAAACAGCCTCTTTAAGGAACCTTGGTAAACATAAAGCACCCACTCCTCCCCATGGTGCCAGAGTCTTAGTCTTTTTAGAATCAGCTGCTGTTAGGATTGAATATGCCTAATTTCCTCCAGACTAAGAAAGTAAAAAGAATTACATTGCTGCATTTAGTTTTCACATGTATCTGTCTTATCGTGTTATTTTTTAAAGAATTCATCTGATTCTGAATCTATTAAGTGAATATTACCAAAAAGAATCGCTGGAATTCTTTACTGTGGTAAAAGAATTTCCTATATAATTTTATATGCTGCACTCATTTTCATAGATGAGCTTTCATTTAAAGCAAATGCTTCTGAGCTTTTCAGGTCCAAAGTTGTTTAAAATAAAAATATCTGATATCTGTTCACTGTTCATGAAGGGTCTGCAGAGATAAGGCAATGGGTTAAAAAAAAAACACCTAATGATAAGAGGTTTCAAGAATGACATTTTGCAAGTGGACTTTAAACTGATAATTTGGTGTAAATAGATGGGGTTTCACTGTGGTGCCAGATTGCAACTAACTGGAAACTGAACATGTGTATCCAGCAATAAATGAACAACGGTCATCTTTATTACTAAGAATGAAGCTTGAGTTAGCTCCCAGGAATGTTTAATAATAGAAGATCAGCCTTGCTCTCATCTCTATTCTCCCCTACCGGTGAGGCAGCCTTCACAGTGCTCGAACAAGAACAGACTCTCTATTATAATTTTCTAGGGATAAGGGGCTAAACGTGTTTCTATAAACTAGGCTTTCAGTGTTCGTGTGTCATTTCCTCGCCGAAGCCTCACTATAAGGATGAAATGGAAATAACAATGCAATTCAATATGCTTAAGTCCCAAGTCCCAGAAAAAGACAGGCATACAAAGGTCTTTTATTCATTCAATGCCAGTCTGATTTCAGTGTGGTTTCCTAGAATTCAGTTTGAATCAAGGCCCAATTCCAAGGAGAATTTTGGTGAGCACACTGGGAGGAAGGAAATAGTCACCCTAAACCAAGGACTGTGAGAGGATGAAGAGGGGAGGAAGACAGACCTCTAGAAAGGAGACAGGAGAATGAAGAGATGGCTCAAGGGTAAAATCCTTCCCCAGCCACCCACGAATGGTCCCTTTGTGTGTGGAAATGGTAGCACCTGTACTTATGGCTCTGGAAGGAGAAGCCTAGGAAACCCCAGAGCAAAGAAATTAGGAAGTAGAGCAATCCAGGGTGATTCCTGAAATCACTCTTGACCCTCCAAAGCCATGCACATTCAAGTGCCCTCTACTACACACACACACACACACACACACACACACACACACACACACACACACACACGAGAGAGAGAGAGAGAGGAGAGAGAGAGAGAGAGAGACAGACAGACAGACAGACAGACAGACAGACAGAGGAAGGAAGGAGGGAGGCAGAGAGGGAGGGAAAAGAAAGAGGGAAGAAGAATGGAAGAGAATGAAGGAAGACATGGCAGGAAGACCTGGTAAACACAAGAAATGACTTGGATGCAATGATGACAGCTACACTCCCATAGCTCAAACATGAGGCATGTTACCTCAGAGTCCTAAAGCATGCTACACATGAGCAAGGAGGGGCTTAATCACCATACTTGTGACCTTTATAAACAGTCATGTGTATTGTGAACATGTATGTGAACATTCACCAACACACACACTCGCCACACACAATTTTAATGTGTTATGTAGATATACTATATCAAGCTTCATTGCTCAAGATGGGGTTAATTATGGCTTCTTTTGAAAAAGAAGTAATAAGTTAATAACATGCATAGATCTATACCTCAGAGGCTGTTGAATGGAGGTTTAGGAAACCTTAGTTCAGGCAAGCGGAGCATGGACTTTTAGGGGACTGTAGGGCAGACCTTGCTCTTCACTGAGCCAAAGTATCATTTTAATCCATTATTGATTTACTATGTATTTATTGAGACCTTATATTTTCAGAGAAATAAATTGACTTTCTATCATTTACAGTGAGAATTTCCTCCAGTATTTACTAATACATTTATGGGACAGCTATTTTAAACTTTTTAAAAAAAATTTGTGTGTGTGTGCATGCGTGTGTGTGCACGCGTGTGTGCGTGCATGCATGCGTATATGCGTGTGTCTGTGTGTGTTCATTCATACTCCACACATGTGGAGGCCAGAGGACAACTGGTGGGAATCAGTTCTCTCCTTCCACTGGGCTCCAGGAATTGAACTCAGGTCATCAGCTTAGCACCAAACATTTTTACCTGGTCAGTGACTTCTTGCAGCCAGTATTTTAAATTTTTTAAAATCTCTGTTCCTGGCCTGGCCTAGAAAGTTGAGACTTCAGATAGTTGTCGATTTTTTTTTTGAAATCTAATCTTTTCTAATTCTTTTTTTAAACCTTTATGTGTGTGTGGGGGGGGGACTGTGTGTGTCCCTGTGGAGGACCAAGGATGACTTCAGGAATCATCCTGGATGGTTTCAGCCTGCTTTACTCTGGGATTTTCCAGGCTCTGACTACCAGGGAAGTGCAGGCTGCCTCCGTTTCTGCCTGGTGTTTTTTACATGGGACCTGGGATCTGAACTCAAGACCTTCTGCTTGGGAGGCACAGTCTTAACCCCTGAGCCATCTCTCTAGCTCATATTTTCTTATTCAATTGTTTTTCGTTTGGGTGGTTTGATTTGTTTTTCTATTTTTTCAAACACAGTTTCCATTGTTTGGTAGGTAACAAATCCTAGCCTGTGGAAGTGGCCTCACAATTTAAAAAAAAAAAAAAAAAAAAAAAAAAAGAATCCTAGGAGTTACTGGAAAAATTATATGGAAGGTAGGATCACTGTGCCCATTCTCTGAGTTAGCATCTTAAAGTGAAACTGATAGCTTTGGGGATCAGGCAGGTGTGGGGGCTGAAAAGGAGTGAAGAAAGGCAATGGAAAGTTGCCACAACCCAGTCTGAAATTCAGGGTTCACCTTTTGTGAAGATCTGATTGATCACTGCAAAAATCACTAGTTAAAACAACGAACATTCGATAGTAATGACCACATTTTTCATTATGCATGTGGTAGTTCATAGCTGACTAGACTGTCCAGCTATGTTCATTTAGAGTTGGAGTCAAAGAAGAATCTTAATAGAGCATCAGTTCCAACTCCCTTCTTGGACAAACAGTGGAGACAGGAAAAGAAAACCTGTCTCACAGACAATAACTAATGTGGAGATGGGATTGTTCAGTTTATGTGAAAAAGTCATTGGCAGCTGCTTAGTTGTTCCGGGGTTGTGTGGCAAGTCATTTCACCTCTGAACTTCCATTTCCTTTCTCTATAAAAGTCAAGTAGAACTACCTCTTGCTTGCCTGTAAATGATTACAGTTTTAGTCTCTCCTCGCTGGCCATTCTAGAAGCTCTTTGCTTCATTGTGCCCTTGTCTTCCTTGAAATTATAAATGTGAGGACTGGAGAGGTGGCTTAGGGGTTAAGCCTCTGCCTTGCAGGCAGAAGGTCCTGAGTTCGGATCCTAGACCCTGCGTTACTGGTCCTGGTAGGGCGGAGCCTGTGAATCCCTGGGCAGAGTAAAGAAGGAGGAGGTGGAGGTGGTCCATGGTGGTTCCCGAATTCGTCTGTGGTTCTACACACACACATACATATACACACACGCGCACACACGCGCACACATGCACACGCACAACTGAATAAATAATAAAAAATAAAAAAAATTTAAAAAAAGAAAGAAATTATAAATGTGGTTTGCCTTTGTGAGATTAGAACAGATTACAATTCAGCCATACCAGAACAACAACAAAAGAATAACTCTGTGATGAACACAATCACCAAAAAGGAAATGCAGGAGCAAGAGAACATGTGAAAACACTCAGAATATTAAATTTGTAGAATTATGAATGGTTTGCACTATGGAGGAAAAAAAGTAAATCACTTGAGAACCAAATTCATCCAGGAACCCCAGTACTTAGAAGCAGAAGAATCACAGAGAGTTGAAGGCCAAATTAAGTTACATAGTGAGTTTCAGACAAGCCTCGCCAGGGAATGAGATGCTGTTTCAAAACAAACAAATGAACAAACAGGCAAAGCTACTATAACGTAGTAAACATCATTCAGTGAGATGAAAAAGACCGAAATCGAGGTAGCGTAGACAACCACAGCCAGACAGCTGTTTTAGGAGGTGGGAGCCGAGAGATCCCTGCCAGGCCCCCAACCCTGGTGCATGCTCTAGCCAAGCAATAAAGCTTCCCACTTTCAGGATATTGACTCTGAGCTTGGAGAAAGCCAGACGTCATGTAATCACAGTTTGGAATTATAAAGTTTATCTAATAAAAAGCCCACAAAGCTTGCCAAATTTCTTCCCCTGGAATTGTGTCTCCTGAATGGGCAGGAGATGGGAAAGGAATTATGTCCAGAGCAGGCACAGACACTGGCAGAGAGCTTAAGGAGGAGCTGCCCTTCAGGGAAAGGATTCTCTCAGAAGGAAAGAAGAGAAGGTGGCAGGAGAAGAGCCTTGTTCAGAGACTCCTAGCAAGGGTTACCTCACCTCTTCCCCCGTCCATGTGACTACTCCAGGGTAAAGGCAAAGGGCGTTTCCTGACTGGGATGGAAAACAAATGTCAAGGGACCTACACAATTGGATAAATTCTGTTTGAAATGCTGGAAACCTCCTGAGCGCAGAGCTAGTGCAGTCACGTGGGTTCTGCATGCTTGGCTGGATCCTCTCCTGTCGCTGTGTTAAATCCATAATAATTGATGAGCAAGGGATCCTGCGTTTATGTCTTATACTGGGCTTCGAAAATTATTATGTAGCTAGGCATATCTGTGAATCAGATTATCTTCTTATGGAGATTTCTTACGCTGTTTCAGTGTTAACTCTTTCAACATGGCCAGCTATGGCCGACTAGGAGTTCAGTATTTCCCATATGGTCCATAGGGCAGCCTGTGGGACTCTTGTTCAGGGCTGGGTCCTTTGTCTTCTTAAACTCAGGAGACCTGTCTCCATGTCTTTTGTCTTTTTCTTAAATGTCCAGAGTCTTGTGTTCTTTCTACTAAGGATGCTCCAAAATTTAATTAATTTCAGAATTAACATGAAAAGCAATTGGATTCCTTCTAAAAAATTTTGCCAGGAGCAAAGGTTAGCATAATCTCACACTGTCCTGAGCATGCCACATTTATACTGGTGAAGCTCTTTGAGTGGCTGGCAACCAAGCCAGCCTCTAAGGTTCCACCTTATCTTGCTCAGATTTCTATAGACCCATCGTGCTTGGTCTTCAGCAGTCAGAATCTGCTTTTAAGTTGGAAAGTGGTTTTTATGAATGGATAACATACAAATCAACTGTACCTGTGAGTCATCTACAATCCCTAGCCTGTGGACCACAAGAACTGGTAAACTTCCTACCCCGCCACCACATCCAAGAGACCACAGGGAGGTTGAAAAGATCCTGGAGGAATAAAGCAATCCTAGCAATATTTAATATCCTAGCAATCCTCCCCTCCCCTCCCAGAGCAGAAAAGGGACCAAACAGGGCTCTGTACAAAAAACAAGGCTAATTGCCTCAAGAAGGAGGGGGGGGTTTCCTTGTAAACTTGGGAAATGCTTCTTAATCGCAATTGAGGCTGCAGCAACCCTGAAAAATACTGTGGCCATTGGACAGTGCCAGTGCAGCGTAGGAGAGAAAAGGGTGAGCATACCTGCAGCTCCCTGGGTAGTCTGACTCGCAGACTTCGGCCTCACCTTTTACTTTCAACGAAAGTCCTCTCTTCTTATTTTCGAAGTTTAAAATCAACAGCCATCACTAACCATTTTGACAAAGTCCTTCCTTAATGGCTTCCGCCAAGCAAGTGACTCAGAGTGCTAGAGTGCGGAGCTTTCCTGCAGGATGTGGTGCACAGCTGAGCATCCGTGAACTAACTGCAACCTCAGCTAGGCATGGGAATTCCCCAGAGGCCAGGGAGGGCAAGGTCCGAATGATCTAGAGTCTTGACTTTCCCTCTGCCACAGGATCCTTGGAAGGACTCAAGGGACCTGCATTGCTTCTGTCCACCTTCAGGAGAATTCTAAGGGACAGCATTCTGCATCAAATCATCATCCAGGTTCTGAGGCACCTTTGACTAAAACAGCCTTGACATTTCCCTCATCGTGACTAAACCTCGCGCAGGTCTCTTCCTTGCTGTAGCTTCTAACTGCTCTTTTTATCACAGCATTGTTTGAAAGAAAATGTTAAATTAATTCCTCTGGTTTTTTTTTAAGATATACGTTTTGGTTTCGTTTTTTTCCTTTGTTCATTTTTGTGGTACTGGGAATCAAACCCAGAGCACTGGGTTATGTACCCCAGCCTGAAGGAATACATAATCTTTAAAGAAGCCTCTTGTCAGTTTCACAACCCAAGCATGTCTCTCTCAAGGACATAGATGTCATGGTTTGGAATACATCATCAAGGAGAGAACCTGGTGTCATCTGAGAGTCTTTCCCTTATCTTGTGGGAAGACAGGAACTCGTCAGTGGCTTCCAAGTTGTAAAGCTACCATCTGTTGTAAAAGCAGGGGAAGAAGGCTTTCTGTTGGCTATCGCTACTTAGCAAGCAGATGGCTACATCTCCCTCTCACCCCGACACTTAAAAATTCTATGCCCCTGTTTCAGCAGAGTTGAATTCAGAATGAGTTCTGGCCTCTCTGCCCTACTGAACAGCTTTGAGTAAAGTCTTCATGTCTAACTTGTTGCAGGTCTTACATTGGCGTCAATTATGTACATACGCTAAGCCACTAGAACTTCTACTCCTGCAAACCTTGACTGCTTAGGAAAGATGAGTTGCATGTCTGCCTTAAGGCCGATGCACGGAGGAAAGACAAACCATTCACAGTAGGTGGAGCATCATAGGAGAGACTGGCTGGAGCAAGCCTGTTTCAACCTTACAGAGTTTCATCTCTCAAAGCCTGATAGAGCACTTAGCTCACACCAGACACTGCTTGAGGCAATTTGTAAATATGACCCTGTGAAATGGATTTTTATTAACAGTCCACTGGTTTCAGATGTGGCACGCCTCTGCCACCATGGAAAGCTTAAGTAAACTTGCCCAAGCTCACAGGACTGGTGAGCATAGGCACTGGCATTTTGGCTGTAGTCTCTATTTTAAGCAGAGTCTACTATGACATTTTACAGTTTGAAACCCAAGCGTGACTCCTGTGCTCAGATAGTTATATCTATGGTAGCATCCCAAGTCTGTAGCAAAAAGGGCTTTCCTACCCCAGAGATAAGCAAGCCCACAGCTGCCACGGCAAGTGCCCACGCACAGGCTTAGATAAGTGTGCTTGACTTCCCACCAGTTCCCAAGGTCAGAGGGGATTTCTGTCTAAAAACTAAGTCTACTGACACACGATCACAAGCTCCTAGAGAAAAAGTTTGTTTCTCTGCAGAGTGTGCAAAAGTGGCAAAGTCCGAGAACAAATGAACAAGTCCTTTCTTCTGCTCAGCGCTCTGTGTGTGACATCATCAGCTGAATGTGTCCCAAAAGGGAAGTGGCGACTCTGATTGACTTTGGAAACCAGATCCCTCACCCAGGCTGCCTGGCACCTGCTTGCTCCCTTTTAACTTTCATTCCTCAATTGCTGTTTCAAGAAGCTCAGGAAGGAGAAGATAGTGTAGAGCGCCTGATGTTTGCACAACAAAAAAAAACCACGTGCATCCACTACACCTCCCTTCACCTGATGTCCAGGTCACTGCAGAGGCTCAGGGGCAATCTTACCTAGACAGCCCTGGTCTAGGCATCAGGAGACCCAGGCTGGCGGGAAGCACTTGGCCACGTTGTGCTCTGAGCCTTCCTTTCTGCATCTCTGGAAAGTGAATCACAGTCATCTGTGCTTTGTAACTCTCCAGGGCCGTTAGGCTCAAATGAGAGAACGTCGGTAAAGTGCTGTGTAAACTGTAAAATGCTTTACAAATGTAAGGGATTATTATAAACCACAATACAGCGACGTTTTATGCTTTTATAAAACTGCTGGCTGGAACTACAGGAAGGGGAATCCCTCTGGTGATTTTTATTTGGGAACCAGGAGGGTTTGGGCTTGCCTGCTTGGCAGCAATTGGCAGCTGTGTGTTTCAGAGCGCTGCGCAGAGGGCCACAGCTGGCCTCCCGCCACGCGGTGGTGGTGGGAAGGGGGAGACAGTCTGTACCCCTTGAGTCTGAGTTGGCCTCGCCTTTTTTCTACCCTCTTGATTTCTGATTTGCCAAGTTCACACCTAGGTAATAGAGACTTTCACCTCGCATTCCACCATCGAAGCATCTGGTTTTTCAGAGGAGAATTTCTCTTCGTCACCAGAAATATATAGCCAGATTCTCGCCATAAAAAGGCTTCCTTTGAGCAGATTGCAAGCACTCAGATGCTGCCATTATTTTTTCTCAAAGCTTTGCTGTGGTTAAAAATGGAAGTGATATTAATGCGTGTCTTGGGACTGACTGGGCTAGCACATGTGAAAAGGATTAAGACATATTCCCTTCTTGGGGGACCTGCAGCGCAGATGGAATGTCCTGCCGTCTCAGCGAAGCCCCCAAGTGTGGGTTTTCCGCAGCGATGTGTCCAAGCTCCAGATGGATGCTCGTAGAGCATTGACTTTCTGGTCGACCACCATACTTCTTGCTCCCTGGGGTGTTCTGAGGACATTCTGTGTCTAAGAGCTACTCTGGGCTTGTAAACTTCAAGAGGAATTATGAACATTTGTAGAAAAGCTACCTGTCTAATTTCCTGTCTATGGGAGCAAACATATCACCCTATGTATTTAGAATCTAGGATTGACAGTCGGGCTATGGTAAACTTCAAGCATTTATAGGATCATAAATGGGATTAAATAAGCCAGACAGTGTGGCTCAGACTCCAACTTTTTAAAGTTCAAAAACCCAGAGAAAAAGCGGCAAGGAGCTCTGAAGGGAATGGATGATATAACAGGCCCCCACCAAGAACAAAGAATCCTGGGGGCATAGTAACCCTAAAGAGCATGTCTAGAGTATATATGAAAATGGATAAACATTTCTGAACAGGTTCAGAAAAAGTTTTCTTTTAGATTAAACAAAAGGATGAAGAAATTCATGGAGAAGCGCAGAATAAACAGTAAGAATTTGCAGTTCCAAAGAGCAGACTGCCATGTGCCAGTTGGCTGCCTTTGCATTTCAAATTATGTTTCTTTTTTAATTGACCAGATTAATTATTTCCACCTTGCCACTTGGCAGGTAGGGTCACTGTTCCCTTTCACCACATTAATGAACCCACTCACTTTTCCTCTCTGTAATTAAGACTGTGAATTACAGATCACATTCTTAAATTGGCTTCGTACACAGCCAGCTCAGTCTTTATTAAAGAAAATATATGACACCAGGAATTTCTCATTGTGAGAGAGTGAGTTCCTCCACTTTGTAAGAAGAGAGTGGTGACTTTGTTCTTTTATTTTCTTATAGAACAACTACAGACCTGTAAGGTTTACGGCATCCACGGTGGTGCTCTGTGCCTACTACACCCAGAGCTGGACACTGAAAGGTCTGATGGATTCATGTTCAAGGGTTTCTACTGCAATGGAAATTCTGACCAAGTCCTTTCATGAGCTATTTGAAAAGTAGTAACTTAGGAGATGCTGTTTACTTAAGAGAAATATATTATCATCTTTTATTAGTTTTGTTTCCAGGTCATTTAAGAAACCTATACACATTGAAAGTTGCCCAGCACTTAGGATGCAGCCACTGAGCACAGTGGAGAAGGTTTTGTTTGTGGTGTCTACTTAAGAGGATTAGCTTTCAACCCAGACCTGGAGACAAGGCTTGAGGTTTGATAAAGCCTTCGCCTCACAAGCAAAAGGATCTAAGTTCCACTTCCAGATTCCACATAAAAATCATGAATGGAAATGACCTCAAGCTGGAAGGTAGAGTCTGGGAAACTCCACAAAGCGATAAGGATGTAGAGTGATCCAGGATGATTCCCGATGTCACCCTTAGGCTTCCACAGACATACATACATGCACACAAACACACACATACACCCACACAATATGTTGTGTATTATATATATAATAATATACATAGGACACACACACACACACACACACACACACACACACACACACACACACACACACATAACCTAACCCAAAACATCCAAAGCATTTGGTTTCATTCAGCACTTTTGGATCTCAATTTGGTTCTCAGGGAAACTAAGTTTATCCTTATAGGTAACAAATGCTTTCTCTGTCCAGGGCAAGAGGAATCCGTTCCATAAAAATGAATCTGGCGGGACGTTCTAAACAGGAGAGAAACAGGTGGATGGACATCTTTGTGACATTCATTTTCATGTACTGTGATGGCCACGCCTCTAAACCAGACATTTGGAAGGTGGAGACCAGAAGATTGCCTGTTCAAGGAGGGCCTAGGCTGCAAAGATTCTAAGAAAATAAAACAGAAACATACACGAAAAGATCCTGTTTGCTAAGGGCCACAGGAATGCAAAGTATGGATAATCTTCACATGTTATGTTTCATATAGAAAGCTTATGAGTTACGTTGGCATTGTCTAAATGCAATGGGACCGAGATCAAAAGCACAGCAACGGGTACTTTTCAGTTGTTACTTTACTTCTAAGTGGAAATGGACTCTTCTAGTCACAGGTAGTCACTAAACTCTAAAGGACTCTGATAAACTTCTCAAGTCTATCAGTTTTGTGTCTTCATAACAGAACTAGCATTTGGCAGTCTTTCTGTCCCAATGCTGAAAAGCTTTGTGGTGTTCTTTTTGCCTTCTGAGATTTCAGGTGTTTAACAGCTACATTTCCTTCCAAGCCAAACTGTAAGTGTAGTAATGGTATCCATGTGCTTCCATAAAGTCTGTGGTCATGTTTTAAATAGGTGCCAAAGCACATGGGCTCACACAGAGTTCCAGAGTCAGCCTGAATGGCAGTTCATGTGGGTCTCACGATGACAGACTGTGTTGTGATAGAAAACATTCACAGTTAATTACAGTGGCTCAAGGCGGCCCTGACTTTTGCACCAAAAGGGATGCTTAAATGCTTTTTACCCATTGTTGGGATAACTTGAACCAGTGAGAAGTCTTTATGTGCACAGAGCACTTCAAATTCATGTCACAGGCATGTGTGGGAATAGCAGTAATAGGAAGAAAAGCATCTCCAGTTTAGGGAATTGCAGTCCTTACACACGCTGCTGGAGTCCTCTTTGTGTCTGTGCTCAAATTGTTTTGTGCCCCAGGAAGCTGAAGGGTGGGTCTCTGGGAAGCAGTAATTGAAGCTACTCATACTCAGAAAAACAAGGCTTTTCAACTTCCAGGAAACTAACTAACCAAACTAGGGAGCCAGCACTAGACATTCACAGTCCAACCGGGTCCATTTCACGGCAGGACAGAGCTGTTCCAAATGAGAGCGAGTCCATCTTATCTCCCTGCTGCCTCTTCATAAAAGTGCTTCCAAGAAGCAAAAATGCCAGGCTTCGGGAAATCTTCAGCATCATAATCATTCCTTGGTCCCCCTTCAAGTAGACCCTCCTCCTGTACTCGAAAAAGAGGAGCTAGCCACAGCTCTGGAGAAAGCCTGTGTAGTGTCCTAGCCAGCCCAGCTAATCCTCAGGACAAGAAGCCATATTCTTATCAATACCTCTTTTCCCTTCACTCCCCAGGATCAGCTTACCTTCCCTGCAGACTGAAGTCTAGATCAGAAGTCTTGAGGATTAGAAAGGATTAGAGAGGCCCTAGGAAAGATGGCTTGAGAGTTTATCCCACTGTATAAAATACTAACATACCTCTTTAAATTGTTAGTCATAGGTATCTATTGAGTGATGGCAATACTGGCTTTCTGTTTTTCATTCTTGGGTGCACAAGCTAGCTGGTGTCCAGAAATACTGGTGTTTTCACTGCAGTCAGTACCAACATTTTGATCGACAGTTAACTTGGTCCTTTTGCTAAATCCAATCCCACCTAACACTTGCCTCTTTGTCACTCAGTTTTTGTAACTATTAACCCCCAAATCCAGTGACTTAGCAGGAATTGCTGGGAAGAGCCAGAGCTTCCTGCTGGGCAGCCGGGAGCCCTATGGAGTGGAGATCATACTGCTCTATCCAGGAGTTCTTGGGCAGGGAGTCCGCAGACATGGCTGTCTTGAAATCTCCATTCAAGGGGGTCAAACAAGGAAGATAGGATTGAAGTATGTATGTGTGGGGGAGGGAAGGGAGGAGGAGACTTCAAAGAATTGGCTCCAAAGGAAGCACAGCAAAGCCAAGAGCAGGCCAGCATGTGCATCCAAATAATAATATGCACTTGCCAAGTATATCTTATGGTTTTCTTTGTATATGGTCCTTGAAATAAGTACATCAATCTCATATGTTAATTGTATCTTTTGTTGAATTTTAAAAATTCTTAGTGAAATCTGAGCCTGTTTTATTAAAATAATTTGCAGGAACCCACTTTTACAAAACAGATACCTGTGTTATTTTGCTCAAGCTTGCAGCAACTAGTCAGTCTAGTGACTCGTTTGCGGGCATCTGGGTGCTCACAGTGTGTGCTGAGAGCCAGCAACTATTTCTGATCTTCAGGACTCCTCATGGAGTAAGGATAGAAATGGACCTACCACCCAAAGAAGCTACAATTTTCCTTTTAATCCCGGTGCCAGTAAACTCAGAGTCGAAGTTCTCAGCCAAATCTTCCCAAGATGAAATCTGTAAGTCTTTTGTGCCACCTGGGACCCCACAATTTTGCACACCCGATCATGGCAGATTCTGCCATTTAGTAAAGGCAAAGGTGACATGAGTTTGTACAGCAAGCTGAGGCGGTCACACCTCTTGCTCCACAAACCATCTGTTCCAGTGTCTCAATCCTTCCTGCAGAAAAGCATTTTGAGTGCTCGGAAGACGGGGCTTACTTACTGAGAGGTGGAAAAGGCCCATTGTGCACAGAAATCCTGTAATGGGGTGGACCCCATTACAACTACATTTCAACTACATTACTTCTCTGGTGCTTTTTGATAACGTGAAGCTGACGTGTGAGTATGAAAGACCTAGACCCTGCAAGGCCTTGTGTCTGTACAAGTACTATCTGAAAGACTTTTCACTTCTCAAAGAGAGGGATTTGCCTGTTTTCGCACCATTATATCCCTTGATTGTACTTGGATCTCAGCCTCTTCCTCCCAGCCACTTTAGCTTGCACGGGATTCAGCCAGCACCGCCCAGCTGACTCTGCACCAGCTCTTAAGGACATTCCCCTGCACTGCCAAGGTCTCTTTACAATGCCCAGGAGCTCAGATCTGATCAGGGTAGCTCAAACTTTCCCAGGAGACCGCCACATGGGTTGGGTCATTGAATAGCTGTTCTGGGTAAAGCGCCTGGCCCTGGTCCAATGAGCTGAGTTACAGGAGCAGGTCACATGAGGCTAACTTGGCTTGGCAGAAAGGAAGTTGGCATGATGATCCCTTAGGGAAGTTAGTGAAGCCGACACAGGATTGATACACTCAGTCAAGGATGCAGAGAGAAAGGCAGAAAAGCAAGTACTGTGCTTATTCTTACTTGCACCCCATGCTGTTTGCCTCATAGGCCTCATAGTGTGCTGAGTTAATGGATAAATGAGTGGATGAACATAGAAGAAAATATATCAAAGTAAAAAAGCAGAAGCAAGGGCCACTCAAAAAAGAATTGTTTTAACATAGGACAAAAAGATTCTGGATCCTTCTTGGATTCAGCACCTTCCCTACTCTTGAGAGACAGAGTTGTGCTTGGCACTCTTGAGTTCCTGGATGCCAGGCCTGGCCCTTCACAAGCAGAATTCTCAAAGCCTAAATAAGGAGCCCCCTGAGTGCCAACATTCCACCCAGAACCTCCCTCTGGCAATGAAAATTGTCCCATGCCAATGACAGGAGCGCACTTCCATTATGCTCCCTAATTAATCTCAGGGTTGGCAAGAGTGACTGGCATGTTAAAAAAAAAAAGTCTCTAGTAAAGCAGATGCTTCTTCAGGGCTCTAGCAACCAGTACAGTTTGTCAATTATGTTGAGCAATAAAAGTCCATAATGCTATGAAGAGTCCAGTAGATATAGAAGATATCTATATAGAAGATATAGAAGAAAAAGTTCTGGGCTTGAACTTAAAAGAGTGTTTGAGTTTGAGTTAGACCTGAAGGCATCTGGCTTCTGAAGCTTTTACATTAAAAATAAAGATAAATGTCACAAATACTCTTTCTGTTGTTGTGAGATAATACTCATACATAACTTTTGGGGGAGAAAGGGAGATTTATTTGGCTTAGAACTTCAGAGGAGAGACATAGTCCATTAAGGTGAGACTCGTATAGTAGAAGGTATGGCAAGTGGCAGAAGCTGGAGGGGGCTCAGGTGACTGAAGACATCATCATGAAGGTTGAGAGAGCAAGTCACAGACTGATACAGCAGGCTGGTGGGGGAGCAGGTGGGGCTAACTTGCCCCATGTGACATCACTTCCTTCCGCAAGGCTCTACCTCCTGAAGTTGCCACAACCTTCTCAAGCATTAACATCAACTAAAGATGTAAACACATGAGCTTGTGGAGGACAACTCATATTCAAACCACAATAACATTCAATATTCAAATATTCAAAGCTTGATATGTCTGTGCATCCAATACTTCATTTGCTGGCTGTGAAGTCATCTGTAAGAAGGGTTTGTAATGCTACAGTAGCATGAGGCTCACCACCAGCAACAACAAAGAGTTAAAAATAAATGTGCGGTAGGGGGAAAACTTGGAGATCAGAAGCTCAGTTAGGAGATTGCTGTAGGTCACTAACGTGCAGACAAATGTTAAGTTCAACCAAGACCAAAACCAAGGCAGTAGGAAAGGAGAATATAGAAAAGGGCTCTCTTAGTTTTCTGGTCCATATTAAGATCTAAATTGTTTGGTGAATAAATGAAGCACAATCAAAACTTTTCAGGAAGAAATGATCTTATTTATCAAAACACTAAGTTCCGAATATGAAATTTCACTCCTGTTTTTGTGACACCAGTGATTTTGGTACATATTTTATTACCGCAATTGTCTCTTGATTTAATGATTTTTAAACAAATTTGTCATTTTCTAGACTTGAATACTGGCAGGCTGAGGGCCCGTTTATGACTGTGTGAAATGTGTCTTGAGGGCCAGCATTCTTCTTAGTTCATAGTCAACATGCCATATTCAATGGCATGAACAACTCTGGACTTAGCTATGACTAAAAATCTTCATGACGATCCTAGAACATGATTTCGGTACTTATTAGATAGAGAAACTAAGACTCACAGGTAAGCAATAAGTGACTCAGACCCAACAGCAGGTACAGTCTGGCTTCCACTGGACCTCACCCTGTGCCCCTCTAGATGGCAGCCCTGCGTCAGTGTCCCTGTGATTTTTGTCTTTATCTTCAAGGTTCTGTGTAACTACGCAGACCAGCACTGTGTCAGCTGGACACACATTCATTGTGAAGAGACAAAAAGACTTCAGAACTAAGGTCTGGTGTAACGAAGGGGAGATGGGAGAATGTAAGATGTTGGTCTCCACTGGAAATGATCAGCTTCTGGCCCAAAGTACTTAAGGATCTCAAAAGGACAAAAATCACAATTAAATTTTAAGATCCAAGTTTGTCTTGTATTTAAAACTAGAATTGAGCAGCAATTTATTCCATAAAATTGAGCTAGTATCACAATAAGCAAAGCCGAGGAGAAAAGAGATGAAAAGAGGGCAGAAATGGAAGTCAAAAAACAAATTGGTCCTGTCAAAGTTATTTAATTAATTTATTTATTTAATGAAGTGGAAACAAGGAGACAGACAGAAGAAGCCTCAAAAATTAATTAGACAAAATGACATATAGAAATAACTGTTGAAAAGAAAATGTTCACTCGCCAGCCAAATAGCTGACACTGAGACATTGAGATTTGTTTCCAGAAAGAGTAGACCTTTCACTGCCCACTGGAGAAAGCTGAACCTAGATAACAAATCGCATTAGTTCAAATGACCATTTATTAACTTAACTTTATTTATTTGAGAGAAACGCACACTCACACTGAGCAAGCACTTGTGGCAATTAGAGGACAACTTTTGGAAACTGGTTCTCTCCTTCTATTATGTGGGCTGTGGAGATTGAACTCAGATCACAGTGTGTCTGCAGATGCCCTTTCTTGCTAAGTCATTATTGCTGGTCCTTCAAGTGACCATTTTTGTGTAAGGATTAAAGTTGAGAGAACTCCATTATAATGCCAACTGGGGAATTTTGTTACGCTATTGTCCTTCAAATACTCATTTCTGCCTAAAGTCAGATAAATAACTGAGTTTCTGGTTGGATAATGGAACTTCAGCATGAGTGACTCTTTCTCTGTTTTGATTATTGGACCTGGTATATCGGCTTAGTCTAAAGCAATGGCCTCCTGGAACTCTATAATAGGGATCATATCTGGCACAAGGATTTTGACAGTGCTGGCGAAATGGCTCAGTGAGCAAAGGCGTATATGGTTAGTACCTTTGTTATGTCTCTATTTTCAGTGTCATATCATAAACAACCTTGACCTCCCTGATTCGGGTCAGGCACTCACAGCCAAACATATTCCTCTAGTATAAGACTCAGGGGCGGCAGCTGCGGTGGCCCAGGCGCAAGGCAGAAGGGCAGGCCGGGCAGTCTCGACCCCACCGCCCAGGCATCATCTCACCACCGCCGACCTGGGAGCCCAGCCCTCCGCTGTCCCTCGGCTCCGGCCGGCTCCAGCCGGCCCCGGCCCGCCCGCGCGCCCGCCGCAGCCGTGGTGGCAGCCCCGGGAGGTTCACTGGCGTCCCTCTCCTGCCATTCTCGGGATTTGAAGATGGCTGCACAGTCAGCGCCGAAAGTTGTGCTCAAAAGCACCACCGAGATGTCTCTAAATGAGCGCTTTACTAATATGCTGAAGAACAAACAGCCGATGCCAGTGAATAGTCGGGCTTCGATGCAGCAACAGCAGCAGCTAGCCAGTGTCAGAAACAGAAGACTGGCCCAGCAGATGGAAAATAGACCCTCTGTCCAGGCAGCATTAAAACTTAAGCAGAGCTTAAAACAGCGCTTGGGTAAGAGTAACATCCAGGCACGTTTAGGCCGACCCATAGTGTCTTGGCCAGGGGAGCAATTGGAGGACGAGGCCTGCCCATAATCCAGAGAGGCTTGCCCAGAGGAGGGCTACGTGGGGGACGTGCCACCAGAACCCTGCTTAGGGGCGGGATGTCGCTCCGAGGTCAAAATCTGCTCCGAGGTGGACGAGCCTTAGCTCCCCGAATGGGCTTAAGAAGAGGTGGTGTTCGAGGTCGTGCAGGTCCTGGGAGAGTGGGCCAAGGGCGCGGAGCTATGGGTCGTGGCGGAATCGGTGGTAGAGGTCGGGGTATGATAGGTCGGGGAAGAGGGGGCTTTGGAGGCCGAGGCCGAGGTCGTGGCTGAGGAAGAGGTGCCCTCACTCGCCCCGTGTTGACTAAAGAGCAGCTGGACAACCAATTGGATGCATACATGTCGAAAACTAAAGGACACCTGGATGCTGAGTTGGATGCTTACATGGCGCAGATCCTGTGAGAGACTCTAATTGTTAAAGTCACCACATCTGTAAAGCAGACTTGATAACAAATGAAAAGAACCCTGATTGATGCTGGAAGGACTTATTGCAATAGGCTGTGGACTTACCTGCCACCAATTTGTGCATTTAGTCTGTTCTGTTTTATTTTTTGATACTGTGTTGTATGAAACCTTTTTTTTCCTTTGATTTGGTTGTGTTTATTATGCTTTGTTGTTGAACAGAAATGTGTTAGCCTTGTAGATAAAACACTTTTACAACTCCTGCCTTCTCTAACCTGTCATATGGTCTGACATTCTAATATTTCCTCTGTTATCTCTGTGCTCCTACAAAAAATGTCCTAGAAAGAGCCAATGTTTCTCCCTGAAGCTTGGTTTCTGAGGGGAGAGTTCTGTGTACTCTTTAATAGCTTCTTAGAAGTGTCAGATCTGAAGCTCAAAAATATATTCTGCTGTTGATAATAACATAGGTAATAATTGGGAATGTTGGTATGATCAGAGTTGGTCCCATCTGTGTTGATAACCATGGGATAACTAACATGCTGGGTTTAAAACTTCTCTCCTTGGCTTTGTGTCCTATCCACAGGGTTGGGTTGGCTTGTACCTGCGATGTAAAGAAAAACAATTTGCTGTAGCAGAAGGGACACCATGAACCTCAGACCTACTAACTGCTGGGAAAGGGTTGTGTGCTAGATGCTGAAAGTGAAGCTCTTGCGTTAGCCAAGATTAATCTTGGTCTTGTCTACTGGCTGGCTCTGTTTGATATCCATTAGAGGTTTAAGTTCAACCATATTTTATCAGCTATTCCTGTTTCAGTGGAATCTTGTATTTTGGGTTCATTATAGCAAATTGTTCTCAAATTCAACCAGGACTTTTTATTTGTTGGATTCTTTAAAATGCTATAGCCATTTTCATGATGTCATCACATACAATTGAAAGTTTTCCTGGTTGTATTAAAATTCTGGGCAGAATGTGGCTTGGAGATAAAAAAAAAAAACACCATTTAAAAAAGTATTGTAATTCAATGTTGTCATGCAAACCAGTATCATTTTACTCAGAGAAAAGATTTTAGGATAAATAACAAAAACTCAAAGGGCCCATAAAGGTAAAAATATGAGTAAATGTCTCCTTCCTATGTGGCCTCAAATAACCCCCCACCCCCACCCCCATCTTATGCCTATACATTACTGGACATGCATACATTAACATCAAATGCATTGTGGGAAGGGTACATGCGCAACAGAAAAAAAAATTTGATGACCTAATTTATCAATCAAAATAGAAAACCACTCAAACTATGCCCCTTAACAACCAGTCTCCTCCTTCTTTCAGACTCCATGGAAAGACCCCAGGTGACCGCCCAGTGCCTTGAACCCCTTTTATCATGGGGTCTGCTGCTCCCTTGCAGTGCATCCTGCTTCACTATTACTTTTCTCTGAATAAAAGTGAGTGGATTGTTTTTCTTTTTTCTGCTTTTGTAAATGTGTGAGCTTTTATTTCTTTTGAGTAGGAGCCCAAGAACCTGGAAACACCTGGCCGGGATCCCGATCACCACTAACACTAATACTCAGATTAGTCTTCATAGATCAGCTTTCTTCTTTAAAGTAGGACCCCTATCCTGGATTAGCAAAGTCTCTCTCTACTAACAGCAATTAATATTTATGTATGTGCCTTATAAATTGTGATGTATATGAATGGAGTAAAGAGAGGATATGCTATCTGTGCTCTAACTGAGAGCAGAGTATAAACACAGCACTAGCTGTTGTGGTTGTATATGGTTTCTGCCTTCCATAGAAATGCCTAAACAATGACAGCTAAACCTACAGAGGTGAAGTAAACACATTCTAAATGAGGTGACAGTTCTTATGCCATGCCTTGAATTCTGAAACAACATGGAGCCCTGAAGTGAACATAAAAATCCCAGCCTTTCCTTGGCCACCAATCAGCGAACTTTACTGAGACAGGAGGTTAAAGGTGAGTCTGTCCATGCCCTCCCCTCCTACAAGGAGAGTTGACCATCCAAGGAAGTATATGATTCCTGTCAAAATATGACCCAGGCATTCCGCTGATCGTATAGAAGGCCTTTTTGTGCAACGCAAGTAATTCAAAATCAGTTCTTTCCCAGCACAGCCAAATTTTGGACATTGAAGTCCAGTTCATTATGGCTTCAGTCTAGTTCCCTGGGATTTCCCCAGAAGCACCTAACACAAGATCTGGAATTTTCATAGATTTAAAAAAAAAAGTAAGATAAATTTATGCCTGTGACTCCTGGTTACTTGACATTTTAAATCAGGAGTGCACATGAGAGTAAGGGTAGCAGGGCCTGCCAAGGTGAGTTTTAGGTATTGTTATCGCTGCCTTTATGATATTTCTCTTTAGAAACACAAAACACTGGGTATTCATGGTTTTGACAGCTGACTCTGGGAAGTTGTTGTGGGAGGAACTTAGAGAAGCTGAGAAGTCTCTTTATTTAAAGTTCAAAGGAGCAAATAATGAAAAGAAAGAGAGAGGGAGGGGGGAAAAGAGAGAGAGAGAGAGAGCTAACGCCCGGTCCAACTATCAACAGGTGTTCTACAATCATGTACAATTATGCCTGGCTCCTAGAGATACCGACAGAGCTGAAGTTCTTGGTCGCTACAGACATCCCTAAATGTGACAAGGAGGACCATTTGTCACAGCCCCCCTCCCCCAGCATGGCCAGCTTCAGGGCATTGCACTGAGTGTATCTCCTCAGGCCTGGAAGTTGACTGTGATGGCCACATCCAGTTGGCAGAAATGAAAGGTCATTGAGCTTACAGGCGAGCTGCTACTAGAGACCGTGTCTGTGATCTCCTGGCTCCTGTAACACCGGTTGGCTGGCTTCGAGCTCATCCTGGCACTCAGGCCTGGTACCTCAGAAAGTTCTGGCAGTAAAATCTAGGAAATGGCACCTTTAAAAAACAATGTGGGGAAAGCTAATGTCATGCTGGCAACCTCACCTGAGGCCACCTCCATCTGTCACTCCCTTCCTTTATGGCTTTTCAGTTTCGCCTTCTCTGTAGCAAGCAGAGCCTCTGATGTCCTCTCTGTGCCCTCCGAGAGAACAGTGCTGGGGATGACAACCTCCACCCTGCTGTGCGACAGCTGGGCACGGCAGCTGAGCCAAGTCCCCTGAGAGTTATGGGCTAAAACTAGGCTGGAGAGAAAAGACAGCAGGATCCAACCGCCCACTCTCAAGGAGCACTGAATTCTGGAAAATTATGGGGTCACCATGGAGCAGAAGGAGGACTCTTAATCTCCTCTTGCAGCCCAAGGTGGGGCAAACAAAGGTATTTCCATTGTGTGCTGTTTCTTTTGCATTGTACAGGGTTTTGTTTTTTCTTTTTGCATATTCGGGGTGTGTGTGTGTGTGTGTGTGTGTGTGTGTGTGTGTGTGTGTGTGTGTGTAAGGGAGTACTTGAGTGTGTGTGCCTGTGAAGTAACATGAGTGACATTGGGAACCATCCTGGATTGCTCTACCTCCTTATTGCTTTGCTCTGGACTTTCCCAGTCTTGACCGTCCAGGTCAGAATTACAGGCCACTGCCGTATCTGCTGAGCATTTTTTTTAACATGGAATCTGGGAACTCTAACTTGGGTCCTTTGCTTGTTAGACAAAGGTTTTAATCACTGAAGCGATTAGAAGCACAGTTTTGTCACACACATGCCTGCATTGTGTTACTCTCTAATGAACTGTAAGTTCCTTAGGGGACAGACATAAAGTTCGAAGTATCTGTGAATCCCTGAGGTCCATTTTAGGCCCCAGAACAAAACTAAAAAATGAATGACTAGAGGGATGGATAGTTGAATCCATGTGTTTCCTTATCAGCTTAAAGAATTAGTTACATTGTAGGATCTACCTGGTGATGGAGGTAAGGTGTTGACAGGCCACACAGTTGACGGTGAAATCTCCATGACCGCAGGCAGCTTCATCAAGGGAGGACACATCTGTCTGCCTGATGCTCATCTGCTCAGCTGCCTTAGATAAGAGCAGAGACCGATGAGAGAGTCTCCTGAGACTTTTTCCAACTTTCATGTGAGCCTCACTACCTCTCACACTAATTGCTGCTGCTCCCTGTCTAACTTGGTTGCGTCCCTAAATACTCTGTTTGGACTACTGTGTTTATTTCTTAATGTTAGTCACCTAAAATCACACCCCTCTTCCACTGTTCTCTATAGCAGCCACCCCAAATCCCACATAAATCCTCCACACACCTAAAGCACATGGTCTAAGGTACTGAAACCATTTCGGTAACATTACATCATGTTTCACTAACTGTCCACCAGTGTGAATGGTAGCAGCAACCTAAGTACTCACCATAAAGCAAAGGCAATGAACAGGCTCCTGCCAAGCTCATGTGCTCTCCTTGCAGCCAGCGCACCTCCTCCTTTCCTCTCTCCCTGCCCAGCTCCCACTGCTCCCCGCCTCAGCCGCATTCATCCAGTTTGCCCATATGCTGAAGTCTTCTCAGTACTTCGGTCCACGGGGGATTGTCTCGCCTTCTTTAGAGCTGACTGAGACTCACTCAGTCACTACCCACCAGCTGCTACTTGCCATATCAGCTTTGTTTTCATGTTTCTCCATAGGTGTTTCTGCAGACACATGCAAGTGTACATGTGTGTATGTGTGTGTATGTGAGCATGAGCCTGTGCATGTGTGTGTATGAATGTATGTGTAGTGTTTGCCCACGTCTGTTTGTGTGTGCATGTGCTGTGTGTGTTTGTGTGTGTATACGTGTGCCTGTGTTTGTGTGTGTTTGTATGTTTGTATGTGTGCTTGTATGTGTTTATGTGTGTGCATGTCGACATCCGTGCACTGTATGTTGCCACATGCTTATATATGCATGTGCTGTGTGTTTGCGTATGTATACATGTGACTGTGTGTGTTTGTATGTGAGAGTATGTGCTTGTATGTGTTTGTGTGTGTGTGCATGCATGTGTGCATGTCTGTATCCATGTGTGTATGAGTGTGTATGTATTTCTCCCCACTTACAATGTACACTACCGGAAAGAAAAGGCCGTCCCTATCCCCTTCAGCTTTCAGTCAGGCCTTGTCACTCAGAGTCCAGTGGCACAGTAAGGCAGTCGGTTGGCTTCGTACAGTTCTATGTGCCCTCCTTGACCTCACAGACTCCACTTTCCACTTGCCTGGGCGACTATTTCCTCCTGTCACTCCAGTGGGTGGCAAATGAAGCCATCAGTGGGTTTCAGATAATGCCCTGAACCAGAGGCACAGAACCAAGTCTTGAATTTTCACGAGATGGTCATTTTCCTTGAAGCCTCGTTGAAGTAGTTACTCCCCTCTTCCTTTCTTGAGTTGTCTAAAATAGAAACTCTCCGTATCATCTGAGGCATTCCCACCATGAGAAAGTGGTTTCTTGTGATGAAGGACAGGACAGCACAGCAAAGAGGAACAAGCGAGGAGCAAGAGGATCTCCAAAGAGCTCTGTCCTCTCAGACACAACTGAACACACATGTATATGTACACACACACACACACACACACACACACACACACACACACACAGCCCGTAGTTTACACTGCCTTTAGAATGAAGTCAATACTTCTCAGCACCATGATACCCAGAGGTGATGAAGGTGGAATCTCAAAAAGTTGAGGCTACGAGTAGTTTCTCTCCCAGCCACCTTGGCCATATCTCACTGTCTCTGACCACTCTTACTGTCATCTGCTGAAGGAAAAGAAAGGACAGTGGTGTCCAGACAGCACTTGCTCCCGCTGAACTTTCTTGTTGTTGAACATGGCAGGTAATCCAGCTTTTTTATTCTGGGATTGAATTGAAGGTAAAAATTTAAGAATAGAAAATAATCTCCTAGATGCCAAGACCCACAGTGCTCTGGGGCCACATCTAATTACCTTATAGCCTCTGATGTCAACAGCTTCCAGGCTAGTGTAAGACTTGCACAATACACATTCCAGAGGCATCAACACGATCTGGTGTTGACACAGGATCATAACTCAGAGGTAGCAGTGTTCAATTTATGGATGCCATAAAGCACTGGCGACGAGATGGCTACAATGTGTGGTGTGTTTCTGACACTAAGCAGGAGGTGGAAGGTTGGAGGGAACTGGCTGCACATTTGGCATGGGCTCAGGCTCATGAGAGAAAACCTGTGATGATTTCTGCCATTGGGAGGTGGTCGCAACAATGACTGTAAACAACGAACCCAGGAAGAATACGTACTTTGTACATCATCCCAAAGTGCGTGAATCATTCAACAGATATTGGTTACCACCTACACTGTGCAGTCTTACAGCATGGGGACAAGAAATGGGATAAACTTATTTTCAAGGGACTCAGGAAATACTGGCCCAAACTGAAGCAGAAGAGCAGCCATATTTTTGTGTGGACGTGCATGTCTATGTATGTGCAAACATATGTCAAGTGAAGCTCTCCAAATACATTCTTCATGGTTTTCCAAAGCAGGAGCAACCAGGTCACTGGAAGTCATGTAAATATTTGCTATCCATCTACAGGAGCCCAAGTATGGTACTAAAACTGAGAGGCTAACGGACAAAATTTATAGTTTTCAGAAGTTGGTGAGGGCCAGTGAGATAGTTCAGTGAGTGAGGTACCTTCTTACAAACTTGGTGACCTGAGTTTACTGTCCAGAAGCCCATATGGGAGGAAATAACTGACTTCTGAAAGTTGCTCTCTGATCTTTAACTGTGCACTGTGGGATGGATGCATGTTCTTCTCTCTCTCTCTCTCTCTCTCTCTCTCTTCCAACTATCTATCCCATAAATAAACAAACTTGCTTTATTTTATTTATTCAATTGTGCATGTGTACGTGTGTGTGTATATGTGTGTGTGTGTGAGTGTGTGTGTGAGTGTAGAACCACGGGCGAATTCGGGAACCACCATGGACCGCCTCCATTTTTCTCCTGTTTACTCTGCCCCGGGATTCACAGGCTCCACCCTACCAGGACCAGAAACACAGGCCGCCCCCGCTTCTGTCTGGCGTCTATGCGTGGAGTCTAGGATCCAAACTCAGGACCTTCTGCCTGCAAGGCAGAGTCTTAACCCCTGAGCCACCTCTCCAGCCCCACAAACTTGTTTTTAAAAAGAAGTTAGTGTACATTTGCTTAGGAATAGAGAGGAAAAATGGAGAAATGGGTCAGTCAGTGATGCACAAGCATGAGGTCTTGAGTTCAGGTCTACTGAAACCCACGGCTGTGGAGGCAGAGACAGACAGATCACTAGCGTTCACTAACCAGCTAGTCCAAGCAATGAGTGAACCCCAGGTCTGAAGAGTTCAGTTGTGCTTAAAAAATAAGGTGGGGGGCTGGAGAGGTGGCTCAGGGGTTAAGCCTCCGCCTTGCAGGCGGAAGGTCCTGAGTTCGGATCCCATCCCACGTATAGACGCCAGGCGGAAGCGGGGGCGGCCTGCGCTTCCGGTCCTGGTAGGGCGGAGCCTGTGAATCCCAGGGCAGAAGGAGATGGAGGAGTCCATGGTGGTTCGCGAATTCGTCCGTGGTTCTACACACACACACACAGACACACACACACAGACACACACACACACGCACATACACATGCACATGCGCACAGTTGAATAAATAATAATAATGATAATAAAAAAAATTTAAAAATAAGGTGGGGGCTGTAAAGATGACTTAGGGCTTAAGATTCTGACTCAAAAACAGAAGGTCCTGAGTTCAGATCGCAGGTCCCACATAAAAACACCAGGTAGAAGATGGTGGCAGCCTGACTTCTGGTCCTGGTAAGTGGAGCCTGAGAAATCCCAGATCAAAGTAAAAAGAAGGTAGAAGCAATCCAGGATGATTCCTGAAGTCACCCTTGATCCTCCACGGGGACACACAGTGCCCTCTGAAACACACACAGACAGAGAGAGAGAGAGAATGCAAAATAAGTTTTAAAAAAGATGTTTTTAAAAAAAATAAGGTGGAAATTGACTGATATTGACTTCTAACCTTTATGCTTATATGTGTACACACAAGAACATGTACATACATACCATATACACATGCACATGTGCACACACACACACACACACACACACATTACATTATTCGTATCTACATATTCATTGCCAGGTAATTCCAACTAGGAAAGGCTTTTTATCTTAAAAAAGTAAAATTATCACTACACACCTATTTTAATGGCTGAAATTGAAAAACAATGACAACATCAACTGCTGGCCAGGAAATGGAGCAATAGGAACTCTCGCCCATTGCTGATGGACATGCTAAACGGTACTGGTAAAAATTTAAGCAAACAAATAAATAAATAACAAAAACATGGTTCAGATACTTTGGAAGAAAGTATGACAGCTTTTCACAAAAGTAAACATACTTACAAAACTAAAAATAAGGATAAAATGACTGTAAACACTCCTTAGTATTTGTCCAAAGATGTCCTGTACTTGAATGTTCACAGAAGCTTTATTTATTCATAATTTCCAAAAGTCAGAAACAATAAAGATGACCTTTGTTAGGTGAATGGATAAAGTATGCCACACCCAGATAATGGAGCATTATTCAGTGCCGGAAGAAATGTGCTGTGGAACCCTGGAAAGACATGGAGGAACCTTAGGCTGTAGAACCAAGTGAGAGAAGCTGTTCTGAAGAGACCGCGCCTTGCATGCTCCTGATCTCATGCTCTTCTGGGAAAAGCAAAATTGCAGATGCAGTAACAAGATTAGTAGTTTCTAAAGATTTAGGGAAAGGGAAGTTATGCATTTATTTTCAGAACCTGAGGACCTGAGCATCCTAGGCAAGCCTTCTAACACTGAGCTACATCGGCAGCCCAGGAGGGAGGGATTTATGAGGAGAGCATCAAGTGCTTTTAGAGCAGTGGAATGATCCTGCATGCTGTAGTAGAGTATAGGCAGATGTCTCTGCCCATTTTGTGCTATTATGACAAAATAATGAGAGTGAGTGATTGACAGGAGCAAAAACTCACTTCTCATCATTCTGCAGGCTGAGAAGTCCAAGGTCAAAGCACTCACATCTGGTGTCTGAGAAGACATTCTCGACCTTGCAGAATTTCCAATGGTCAGGAAGTCCATATGTTCTCACAGGGAAAGGGCAAGTGAAGAGTGCTGTATCCTCACATCACCGAAGAACAACGAAAGCAAACTGACTCCCACAAGCCTTGCTGATGAGGAATGTGACTGAAATACCATCCACCTTCCACCTCTCAGCACTGCTGCATTGAGGTTAAATGTGCAATAAATGAATTTTCAGAGGAGACAAAAATATCCAAGCTATAGCATATGTAAATTATATATTTGCCAAAAAGCTATAGAGAGTACTATTAATAATATACAAGTTAATTTCTACAGGCCTTTTGTTATTAATGATATAGCAGTGTTGGCTCATGAGACTGTAAGGAATCTACCCAATGTATCCTTGTGATGTCAGGAGAAGTAAGAGGATAAAGGAGGAAGGAATAAAGGAAGGAAGGAAGGAAGGAAAGAAGGAAGAAAAGAAGGAAGGAAGGAAGGAAGAAAAGAAAGGAAGGAAGGAAGGAAAGGAAGGAAGGAAGAAAAGAAGGAAGGAAGGAAGAAATTCAGAAGGAAGGAAGGAAGAAAGAAACTCAGCGTAGGAACTGTGCCCTCACGTGCACATTGCCATAAGGCCGATGAGGCCTGTCAGGGGTCTGGGGTTACTGAGGTCAGGAGCTCTCCATATTCTGGGCCTATAAAAAATCGTTTTGAGGAGTGAGGGTCCCTAACCTGGCACACAGACATGATGCTGTGCATTAAAGTGGAGAAAGCAAAGTTGAAGCTGACAAAAGAGATTATTATAAGGATGGTCCCACTTCTCCTCAATAGTGTGCTTGATACTAAAAGACCCAAAGCATACTCATTGTTTGGATAAGTTGCTTCTAGTTCTGTGGGGTTTATGTTCTGCCTTTTAGATCTGGAGGTTTTAATTCTTTGCAATAAATATGTGCTTCTTTTTAACTAAAATAAGAAAGGTTAAGAAAAGCCTAGAGAGGAAAGTTGTTCCCCAACAGAGTCGCTGCATTGAGGTTTTGGCTTTATCAAAATGTGAAGCAAAGCCAGGCATGGCAGCGCTTGTCTGTAATCTCAGCACTCAGGAAGGAGGCAGAGCAGAAGGACCCTTTTAAAGACAAATCACCAAGAGAACAACAATAAAACAAACAAGCAACAAAAACCCATCCAGAAAACTGAACCATCTGACCCAGAGCAAGTGCTAAAGGAACTAAATCTGTACGTGCTACTTTTGAGCCAATTGTTTGGGCCATCACAGAAGAGACTCCAGGAGAAGAGGATAAAATGAGCATACAGCATTCCAACAATGCAGGTTTTCCCATAAACACTCTGACATCTTTAGAAATGGAAAGAAAAGGCTCTTTCAAGTGTATCATGAGAGAGAGTGCTAACGAATGGAGACCCCAAACAGATACAAGTAATACAACAGGATCTATGAGCCCAAGGGCTGGGATCTTAATAGGTTGAAGGTGTTGAGAGTTGTGAGGGGGAGGCAGTAACCACAGCTACGGGTCAAAAAATAGCACCTTCCACTTGATGCTCTGGCTTTTCCAGAGGCCTGTTAACAGCTCATAACTGTAACTGACACCCCCTTCCATCAAAGAGAACAGCCCACAAGTGAAACACAAGGATTCACACGCAAAGTGATCACAGCCCTTAAAGCAGAATGGATTAGTCTTTCCAGAAAGATTCAGCAGTGAGGAAAGAGAAATGGGGAACTTGCTTTAATGCTGCTCGAATCTTGTGTGTGTGAATCACACGTTTGTATCCTGGAAAATTCACATTCTTGTGTTTCAGCAAAAGCTCCTATGAGACGTGTCAGGTAGGGAGTCTCTAGATTCCATCTCAGGGACTGGATAAGTCCTTGAAGACTATCTGTGTGCTCCCACTAGGAGCTGCTGCAACCAATAAGGGTCTGTTCCCCTGGGTCCTTCTGATGTGGTGAGAGGCCTGTGGAGTCAGGGTGATGATGCTTCACGTTCTGGGAATCAGTTGAAGGTCAGATGGGTGAAGAAAGGTGTTTCTGTTTCATCTTGGTTTCCTTAACAACTAGAACTTCAAACTTCTCATAAGCCATACAAAGGCAGACATCTCAGCAGAAGTTACAGAAGGAGGAATGGAATGGAATAATACATGTCTAATCAAAGCCTTTTGGAGATATTTTCATGTTGTCAAGTGACTTCGATGTGGGCATTTCACTTATTCCTCACAGCAAAGTTATATGGTAATATTGTCACACATTTTATGAAGAAACCAAGTCTTAGTGTGCCCAGAACAGGAGGCTAATGAGTGGCATTTGAGTACACATCTCCTCATTCAGTACCATGTCCACATGTTTTGCCAAGAGGAAATTAAGATCTTATAGTTATCAAAAAAAACTTCCAGGCAGGACCTGATAATGAAAGCCTGGCTAGTCTGAGAGCCTTTCAAAGCAGAGAACATGTCCTGTTTGTCTAATGTGTTAGTGATTGCATGTGAAAGACTCTCCTCACATATGGAGAATGAAGGAGAAAGTGGGGGTAATCCAGTGGCACTCAGTGCTAACTCACCGCCTGATGGCTTGGGACATGCATTAGTCAGGATTCTCTAGAGGAGCAGAACTGACAGAACGTACATACCTTAAGAGAGGATTATTAGATTAACTTATATGATATGGATTGGGTAGTCCAAAGATGGCCATTTACATGCAAGATATGCTGAGAACCCAGGAGCTGCTAAGTCCTCAAAGCTCAGTGCTACCCCAATTTGGGGTTGAAGGCCTGAAGGATTCCTGGACAGTCTCTGACCTTCAGTCCAAGCAGGCACACTGAAGAAGCTCCACTCTGACGTGGGAGAAGTGACAGACACAGCAGCATCCACAGGACGGGCATACTCACCTGCAGGAAACAAGGCAGGCAGGCAAGAATGTTGATCTCTCCTCAGACCCAGGTATCACTCACTCAGAGGGGGTCTTTCCATTTCCATTACTTATCCATGGCAATGCCATCGCAGACCTCCCAGATCCCCAGAGACATGTCCCTTAATCGATTCTAGTTCCAATCCAGTTGATAATGAAGATCAACCCTCACGAAACGCATCAGCATCATTTGTATGATGGGCTCCATCCGAAGTGGGACTTCCTGGATCCTTAAGAGAAGATGCAGGGCAGTAGCTGCAGCTGTGGACAAATCTTCCAACCTGCCCTTTGGGGACTTCCAGGAATGACTGCAGTCCACCTCTGAGCTCAAGGTAGGGGCTGCTGCTTGGGCAAGTAAAGAAGGGAGAGGGAGACTTGAACCACTAAAAATGAAAGCAGGTGATATATAAGTTACCTTCATTGTTAAAAACCAGATTAAAATTGTTTTTGTATTTACTGGTCTATTGAAGTAATTTTTCTGAATCAGTAAATTTTAGAATTTAGTCACTATGTGGATGCAATTTTTTTTGCATTGCTGTGACCAATAGAAACAATTTAAGGAAGAAAAAGACTTCTTTTAGCTTGCAGTTAAAGTGATTTTATTTCTTCGTGGTCAACTCCATTGTTTCTGGGCCCCTTGTAGGGCTGAGCATTGTGGCAGCAAGAATATATGGAGGAGAAAGCTGCTCATCTCGTAATGGACAGGAAGCTGAGGCAGAGAGGAAGAGTTTGGGGACTAGGTATAACCTTCAGATGCATTTCCCCCAATGATCTATTTCTTCCAATTAAGCCCCACCTCCTAAAGTTTCCACACTCTTCCAAAATAGCACCGACATCTGGGAAACAAACATCCAACACATGAACCTGCGGGGAACATTTCATATTTAGTCATAGCACTGTAGCTAACTCTCTTGACGAGCATTTACATTGCTTCCTGTTCTTTGCTATTATAACTATGCTGATGGAAACGTTCTTACAAGGACAGATTTCATAACTTACTAATGAGCATTGCGTGGTCAGAAGAGGAAGGATGACTTTCAGTTTGGGGATAGTACAGGCAGGCTTCATGGCACATATGAAGTTTGGGATGGAGTTACAGCTGGGTAGGAACATGAGATGAGGGACCAGCAAGACAGCTCACACTCTTGCTTCTGAAGCTGACAGCCTGAGTTGGATTCCCAGAGGCTCACATGGTAGGAACAGACAGCTGACTTCCGAAGGCCAACCTCTGACCCCACCCGTGCACCACGGCATGCGTGTGTGCACCTTCCCTCTCTTACTCCCTGTCAAATAAGTGAATAAACAAATTTTAAAAAAAGAGAGAAATGTGATGAGAGCGGAGAAAAAGGCAGTCAAAGCAGATAACTTACCCAGGCAGAGCAGAGGACTCAGAGGTGGCAAGAACAGAGACAGAGGACACAGAGGAGAGGAGTAGGAGCTGAATGGACAAAACAAAGCAGCTAAACAGAAGATTCACTGGTGAATTTTGACGGCATCGAGGAGGGCTTTGACTATCAGGCCAGGAATCCATTACTGTAGATCCCCCAGATGGTATATACTGACTTACTTATCTTGAAGGGGGTCCATCCAGACTTCCAAACTCAATAGGTGCCTCAAACCCAAGTCTCCTGAAAATGTCCTAAAAGTAGGAGAATTCCACTGATGTCAGGGAAGGAGATCTATGGAGAAAATTCCCAAGTTCAGAGAAGTTCAGTGAGATGACATAGGAAAGAATGTGGTGTGATCTGGATCTGTAAAGAGCAAAAAGGAATTATAAATCCTGGGGTTCTGTACTTAGAGTTCTAAACATTTTTAAATGTTGACTTGACTCCACACCTGTGTTGGTGTCTTTGTTTTTGACAGCATTACCTTCTAGTGAGGTCCAACTTCCTTTAAGGAGAGAAAAAGAAGAAATTCTCCCATGTCCAGGTAACTCCTTGTTGCAGTTTGCCTCATGGTTGCTAATAAATCACCATCAAACAGCTTAAGGGAACAAGGGGTTTATTTCCTTACTGACAGTCTGGTTACAGTTCTCAGTCCAACTTGATGGGAGAGCATGCACCAACACCAGGGTCAAGAGAACTGGCCACACCACCACTGCATAACAGCTAGAGAGGGACAATCTTACTTGCCAGACCAGCATGTCTGGCCAAGTGTACACAAGGACGCCAACTTCCTCAATCTATTCTCAGTACTTTATTCCAGGGCCTAGTGGACTGGACCTTCCCCATCAGCTAAGCAATCTCTTGGGGGTTTGCTCTGGGCTTAACTCAACCATTAATTCTCTACAAATGTGCCCAGAATTCAAACCCTCAGATGTCAAGTTGACACTTGTGCCTAACTATGACACCCCTGGAATTGTTCTGAGTGCTTTACCTCTCCAGCATTCAAGACTCACCATCTGATCACCAGATTCACTTTGGTCTAAACTGGACAATGATTCTTTTCTTTCTTCGTCAATATTTGGATTTTATGTTAGAAATCAATACCGACTATATTTACAGACCATTTTTAGCCTTTTTATGGGAAGAAAGTGGAGGCAATAGGGACCTGCTTATCCACTGCATCATTTTAAACATAATGGGCAAGCAGAGGATGTCAGCTTTATTTATCACCACAAGCTCACTAGATGCTGGCAAATCCAAGTGTTTTCTCTGCCAAGCACACAGGGAGCAAGCCCACCATTGAGACAAGGAAGCCCTTCACGCGGCTTTGAGATCTTGAATTATGAGCAGAGTAGACAAGGTTTGGAGTAAGTGGATCTCTGTTGCTTGTCTTCCCTCTAGTGTGAGAATTTCAGGGAGAAAAATCTGGAATAAAAGCAATAATGCCATCAAATGTTGTCCATCCCAAAAGAGTCTAGGAGACCTTTCACTCAGTCCCTCTAGTTACTTGCCAAGTCAAAAACCATAAAGTAAAAAAAAATTCTGTCTCTGGAATGAGACATTCATTAGCATTAGACCCCAAGTCTATCACTAGTACAGAAGCATTTTCTTCTGCTTCCAACTCTAAGGATCAGTATCCTGTTTCCACGAATGTAGTAGGTGAAGTCCATGCTTATTTAACATTATTAAGAGTGAAATGCACTTTCATGGAGATGCTCATCTTTTCTTTTTGCTGCTAAGCTGTGTTATATTCAACTGATCTACCTATATAGTGAGAGTATTTATATACCTCCTTGGCCAAAGAGATACTTCTAATACCATTTTTAATATCAAGTCTTCCTTTCTTCCTGCCTGTCTGACCATATCATGACCACAGGTCTTGAGGGTCAGAACATCATTCTTGAGCGCCCATTACAATGCTCACAGCAAAAACCATTTATCTTTGGAACCTTGAAGGCTCAGATGTAATGTAAGGTTGTCCAATCAAATCCATCCTCAGCTTACTTCTCCATTTTTGTATATAGTCACAGAACTCCTTGACTTATTCTCTTATTTCTGGATTTTTGCAAAAGATGGTCCCTTTAAAAGAAATACCCAGTTGTCTTGACTCAGGCTATTATAATGAAACAACCCAGACTGGAAGGCTTTAACAATGGAACTTTTGATTTAAAAGTTACCTCTGCTAAGGACCTTCCCAAAAGTCCCTGGGTGAGTTCTTTCACAGCATCCCATGTTTAACATGCTGTATAACATTTGTGTGTATATTTCTTATCTTGCCAGGTTGAACTTCTCTAGAACAAGAATTCTGTTATTCATAGATAAATCTCTATCCCCCAGAATAAACAACATATATGCAATAAGCATTCAGTAAATGCTTTTTATCTACCTGCATTAGTCAGGACATTATTAGTTGTGTTAAAAATGACAACAGCAAAAGTTAACACAGATGAATTTATTTATATCTAATAGTCATGCATTTGTTCATTCAGTAGCCTTCCTTGGAATGATTCAGAGCCTAGATTATTTCTATCTTTTGCCTATACCATCTTTGAGGATCTTTCTATCTCAGTCAGAGAACAGGAAAGAAAAGATGGAAATGATACACTGTCTCCTTAATTGCTACTGCCTGGAAATGCCACCTTCCAACCACCTTCAACTAGTAAAGAACTAGCTTCAGCTACAGGCATAGTAAGAGGTCAGAGGGTGCAGACACATATGATGTGTAACTACTTCTAGACAACAGCTCCTCATTATAGAATGAATGAATGCATGATTAAATGAATATAGGACATCTGTGGCACTACTGATTCAGGGAGGCCCTTAGCCCGGGCTCCCTGAATCCAGGAGGTCTGGCTACAGACAAGCCTGAACAAGCTCACACATGCCCCAGACATATTCCAATAGAGGAACCATATAGGCAGAGGGATGAACAACCAATGGGAAGTGGCCATCTAACCTGGACACCTAGTAAACAGCTAAATGATTGGTGGCTGCTCTCCCCCTCTCCCTGAGTGGAGAGGTGGCCACACCTGATTGGACCCCGACCCTATATAAACCCAAACACTTCCTGAATAAAGCTGAGTCTGTAGCCAACTCATCTCTGCCTGCTACTTCTTGCCTGACTCCTGGGGTCTGCCGGCTGGCCCATTCACCTCGAGCCCATGAGGCCCCTGCCGTCCTCCCCCATCCCATCCTCCCTCCCCCCTGGCCTGATGGGGATTCGGCACATCAAAGACTCAGTCCTATGGAAAGGATAGAAAAAAATTTGACCCAGGGGAAGACATTAAAAAACCTAAAGATCTCGTAAGGAAAGAAGAAATACATCCATAGTGACGGTGCCCAAATTCCAGATTACACAATTACTAAATGAAGAAGACCTGGGATTTGAGTTCAGGTGACTTTGGATTGTCTTGATTTGAATTAGAAAGTTACCCCCAACCTCTTTGAACTTCAGTTTTGTCATCTGATGTTTCCTATGATTCAGTGCAGCAGAGCTGTGCAGAGTTGTCAGCCAAGACCTTGAAAGTCTATTCTGGGAGAGGCATAATTCAGATTCCTGAGTGACACTCAACAAGGTGCTGAGAAGTGAAGTGTGAACTTATTGATCAGGGTTTATCAACACATCTTCTGCTTATCAGAAACTGCCCTGCAACAAACTGAACCACACTGTCAAGGTGCATTAACATCAAGCAGACAGAAATGCTTTTCATACAGCCCATTCATCCAGAACGCCTGGCTTCATCCCCAGGGTCACTGAGCATGGACAAAATGCCTGTGTTAGTCCTCAGGTTAAAAACAAGAATAAGCTCCTCAGTTTCTTGTGAGCTGAGGTTATTCTGACTGCAATATCAGCCTGGTTTCAGGAAGCAAATAAATTTGAACATTAGAAGTCTTTTTTAAAAATTCAAATGGCCCTTTCCACCAAGATGGTGCCGAAAGTGAAGAAGGAAGTTCTTGCCCTTCCCAAAGCTGAAGCCAAAGCTAAGGTTTTGAAAGCCAAGAAAGCAGTGCTGATAGGCATACACAGCCACAAAAAGAAGATTCACTCATCACTCACCTTCTGGTGGCCTAGAACCCTGCAGCTTAAGAGGAGCCTAAATACACTTGGAAGAGCGCCCCCAGGAGAAACAAGCTTGGCCACTATGCCGTCATCAAGTTCCCCTTGACCACTGAGTCAGCCATGAAGAAGATAGAAAACAACACACTTGTGTTCCTTGTGGATATCAAGGCTAACAAATACCAGATCAAACAGGCTGTAAAAGAAGCTCTATAACACTAATGTGGCCAGTCAATATGCTAATCAGGCCTGACGGAGCAAAGAAAGCCTATGTCTGACCGACTCCTGATTATGGGATCTAAACTTGATTCCAACTGCTAATTCTAAATACACATCTTTCACAAAAAAAAAATCAAATGGCAAGAAACAAACACTATCACCTCTTCCAAAGTAACAGAGAGACAGTTGCTTAAATGCTTTTTGATTTCTAGAGGCTTTTTAAAAAATTATAATGAGTTTTTAGGTTCTCAAAATAAAAATTAATAAGAATGTATCCTAGAGCACTTCTAAACATCTATTTTCCAATAGACCATGATGCTTAATCAGAAGGAAATGGAAAATTTCTATCAATATTGTGAGGCTCATTCATGTGACTCAATAAATAAAATATATCATAATAGTCCAAATATTATAATACTTCCAAACCCGAAACCTTTTCACTGTGAAACCCTGTTCTGACATACTATGACCTGGAAAAAAGCATCCTGTAGCTATTCCTGCCCCTCTTTGTAGGTCTATTTTCTAAGTATGGCAAAAGAACAGACTAGAAATGACACTGCTTTAGAGGTTACTGACAGAGTTGGGGAGATGACTCAGGAGTTAAAGTCTTTGACTCACAAGCAAAAGGACTTGAGTTCAGATCCCAAATTCCATGTACAAGTACTTGACAGAAATGGCAGTAACCTGCACTTCAGGCCCTAGAAGACAGGAAAAACCTGGGAAACTCCGGAGCAAAGCAGTGTGGAGGTGAATCTGGGATGATTCCCAATGTCACCCTTGGGCCTCCACAGATATGCACACTCAAGTACCCTTTGGTACACACACACACACACACACACACACACACACACACACACACTCACAAAGAAGTTACTAAGTACAGCCCAGGTTCCTTCGGTGAAGGAGACCTCCCACACTCTCTCATTTCTACTGCTGCCATGCCACCCAATCCTTCTTCCTTCCTAAATCTGGAGCCTCAGTCTGGGAAGAAAAAAAGGGGAAAGCAAGCTGTCTTTAAAAGAGTCTTAATTCTTCTTTGTGGTCCAAGATAATATGTTACTGTGGCTTTTGACTTCCAGGGGTTGGGCGAGATGATTTTCCACATGGTTTATTGTGAAAGGTTTTATTGTGCATTTGCCTCTTAGATCCCCAACAATTTAATCGCCATAAAAATCACTAACATATGTGACAGGTTTTAAAAATGTCCATCTGCCAAATGGATTTGCTTTTCATGAGGCCACCCAGCACTAGCAGCTTTTACCTCCATACTCCTTGCCGAGGTTCTAAGTTAGATGGTTGAAGTCACCTGGTTGAGCTGTCTTTCCAGCCTTCAGAGAAACATTATGGTTTGCCATGTCTCTTTTCCTACACTGGTGATGATTCAATTTGTCTATTTGTCTGACTTCCCTAAGGTTGTTTATTTAAGAATTTATTGTAATTTTGCTGATATTATGTGTGTGCATTTACATTATAACACCATGTTTCAATTCATGTATACATTGGATAATGATCAAATGAATCATAAGTATTTCCATTGTCTTAAGCTTTTATAATTTCTTTACAGCAAATGTCCTCTTGAACATTCCAGGATAATTATAAAACTGGAAATGTTTAAAAAATATACCTCTATATATTCTGTAGTCCTGGATTCTATGAAAGTGGGATTGGCTAACACTGCTCCTGGACCCTATCTCAAGGAGTTTGTGAGGGTCAGTTTTGCCAATGTGATGCTCAGGAAGCAGGATTCTAGGCACGGTTGCGAGGAATTCTCTAGATTAAGGATGGCCTCTGAGTATGTTTGTGAGGGATTATCTTGACTGCATGAATTGATTTTGGAAGGCACCGTCCAATTGTAGGCAGGCCTGTGATCTAGGCAAGATATCCAGGATGGCATGAGATGAAAAAAGTAGGCAAACAATTAAGCAAACATGCATGTGTTCATCTGGTGCTTGTTGCTCTTGACCTTGCATGTGTTGTGACCCGTTCCTTTGGCTCTTGCTGCTTGTGACTCCCCTGCTTGGATGTATCTGAACCTAGAACTATGAGCTGGAATAAATCCCTTACTCCCCTAAGGTGCTCAAGTTGGGTGTTTTGTTGCAACAAAGGGAAATTATTCTTATTCTTTTGCTTTCTTTGCTTTTCTTTGGTCTTATTCTTGTTTGTGAGCTACCAACATTGCTAACCTGCCTGGAGGGAGAGAGAGAGAGAGAGAGAGAGAGAGAGAGAGAGAGAGAGAGAGAGAGAGAGAGAGACGGGGGGGGGAATCTGTCATAATCCACCAGAAGTAGCAACCGTTTCCTCGCAGGAAGGCATACATGGATGTGTTGCTCTTAACAGATGCTACTGCTTATAGTGAGGCTGCCTATGGAGTATCCTTCACAGTCTGGCTCATTAAGACTTCCTTCCTAAACCAAATGACCAGCTTGATCTCTCTTTTGTCACTTCTCAGGATATTCCTAGTTATTCTTGGGGAACTCCAAAGGTATCCCCAAGTCAGGCTGCTGACAGCACATGCTCAGAAAACCTGGTGATCTGGATTCAATCCCTAAAGCCCAAATGGTGGAAGGAGTGAAATGACTTCCAAAAGTTGTCCTCTGACCTCCATTATACTCACTATGGCATGCATGCATGTGCTTTTCCTTCCCCCTCTCTCAAATAAATAAAATGTTAAGAAGGCAAGAAGGCATTTTACCATTGCATATACAAGGTAATCAACACAAATAAAAGCGATGAGAAGAAGCAACAACCAACCAGACAGTGGGGAACCTATGACCCAAGGCGAGGAGAGAGCAAGACATCCTCAGGGCAGTGTATGATGAATGAATGTTTTAGGATGGAAATAGCTAGCACTTTCTATTATAGTATTGTTTATTTTGCCATGGACATGAGTCTTATATTAAAGAGATGAATTAAATGTGGTTGGGGGAAAATCTAAATCTAGTACAGTCAGCCTTAGTATAAGTTTAAATATAATGAAGATCACTTAATAAATATTAATAATAAATCAATTAATAAATAGTATTATTATTTACCTAAGTATATTAAAAGGCTACCTATACAGGAATCTAAATGAGTAGAAGATCTCTCTTACATGAAGGTACATGCAGGGCCCAGGAGATATTGCCTTTCACAGCTTTTTTTTAGCTCACTAATCCTTATATACACCCCCCACTGCCAGAATTTCTCCTTGTTCCTTAGTGATAACAATATTGGGGAGAAAAGTGATAAAAAAGATGGTGCCCTCCATGTTTTTAGTTTCAAAACCTAAAGGGGGATGTGCAAGAAGAAGGAATATGTGGCAGGAATCAAGAACTCAGAATCCAAGTATGAATATTGAAGTGGGAGAGAGTTGCCAGAAAAAATACAGCATATCTAGCTAAAATCAAGTTTCAAATAAGAAGCAATGAACCACATTTTCATACAAATACATCTCAAATATACTTATTCTATACACTGAAAAAAATTTCACATTCTTAGAATGAAGGGATACAAGAATATGTTAGCAATAAAAACATTATAATTTGACTATCAAAGGATAGTATGACTTGGATATTGTGAAATTCTGAGTTCAATCCTATTTTATGAATTTTCAGAGCTACCATATTTAGAATCAGGCTCAAAGTCTTGTGTGAATCTACACCAGCCACATGGTGACACTCTGTGAATCAAATAATCTGAACATCCTCCTCCAACAGAGCCAGGAGACCTTCAAGAGACTCCCACCACCACTTTCTTATTGTCTAAAGAACTATGGGGCTGGCAAATAGCTTAGCAAGCAAAAACACTTGCCATACATTAAAAAAAAAAAGTGGAAGGTTGTCTAGAGAGACGGATCAGGGGTTAAGACTGTCTCACAAACAGAAGGTCCTGAGTTTGGGTTCCAGGTCCCACATAAAAAAATACCAAGCAGAATCCATGCACAGTGCCCTTTGAGACACACACACACACACACACACACACACACACCAAAATAAAATATTTTTTTAATTTATAGAGTTGTGTATTGAATAACAGATAAGCAACAATATGCCAAATACAGGCATTATAAACATTTTTAAAGTAAATGTTTAAGAATAAAATGTTGTTTTTTTCCAAAATATAGAATTGGATCCAAGAAAACAATTGAATAACATAAGGCACAATGTTTAAGGCAAAATTCACACAGGTTAAATAAAGTTAATATAATGTCACATTTTTTAATGTTCTGGGAGAAAGGGGAAGAGGCACACGAACTGAAATAGCTTAAACATTCTTTTTAGAGCATTTGTCATTATAAGGTAACATACAAATCTAATACAATAAAACTTTTCCAGAAAACAAAGCTTTGTTGCTGCATCTTATTTGTGAAACACATTTTGCCATCTTTAATTCTGTATATATCTATACTGATAGTTCTAATTCACAAGGTTTCAAATACACAAAGTTAAGAAATTAGATCATACAGAATAATTTGACAAAGTAAAAGTAACACATCTTCTGCTGGTACTTTGAAGTCACCAACTTTATGAAAAGCCAAAATACTGGTTATTTAAAGTTTTTTCCATTGTGTCTTATTTTCCATGAGTTGCACATGGGCAACAAACCTCAACACTACATCAAAATAAAATAAAATATTTTAAAAAGTGGAAGGAAAGAACCAACTCCACAAACTTGTCTTCTGCCCCCCCCACAGTGATATGTCCACACACCACATCGTGCACACTAGTTATAACAGCAAACAAGCACTAGATACTCCACTGAAAAATAATTAACTTCTTTTTTTATTATTATTTATTCAATTGTGCATGTGTGCGTGTGTGTTTATGTGTGTGTGTGTGTGTGTGTGTGTGTGTGTGTAGAACCACGGACGAATTCGGGAACCACCATGGACCGCCTCCACCTCCTTGTTTACTCTGCCCCAGGATTCACAGGCTCCGCCCTACCAGGACCAGAAATGCAGGCCGCCCCTGCTTCCGCCCGGCATCTATACGTGGGGTCTAGGATCTGAATTCAGGACCTTCCGCCTGCAAGGCGGAGGCTTAATCCCTGAGCTATCTCTCCAGCCCCAGAAAAATAATTAACTTCTAATAGAGTCAGAACAGAAGACTGAAATGCAGCTTGGGGACTCTGCACAATAAAAGACCCTGCAGCAGATACTCCACACAAGTTAGGGCCGAAACAATTATATTTGGACTTTACATGCCCTGCGCAATGTCCAACACACTATTGACCTCACAAAGTCTAGCATTTGCTAAAAGCACTAGGATCCTGGGAGGCAAGGGATTGACAGCCACAGTAGTGTTCCTATGCTTAACGGGAACACAGGAAAGGGTTCTGGGAAATGCCACTGGTCCGTGTACAACATCGGAGAGGAGGGCCCAGAGGAGAGTTTGGCATGAACATTAAAGGATGCTCCGAGGATGGGAGGGGGAGGCACTGGGGGATGGAAAGGGAAGGGGGAGAGGAGGGAGGCACAGGGGGATAGGGGGTTGGAGGGAGGGGGGGACTGGTGTACCTGTTAAGTTTGTATGAGTGGAAAAAAAAAAAAAAAAGACCCTGCAGCTACACTAGACCAGTCCAGCTTCCATATAACTTTTAAAAAATTTTTTTCATGTATGTGTACATGCGTAGGTGTGTGTATGCATCAGAGGACACTGTATGTCCCTGTAGAGAGGCCCAAGGGTGACTTTGGGAATCATCCTGGATTGCTTCCACCTCCTTTTGCCTGGCTCTGGGATTTCCCAGGCTCCATTTTCCAGGGCTAGAAATGCAGGCTGCAGCCATTTCCGCTGGTCCTTCTGCTTTGGAGTCAGAATTTTAACCCCTGAGCCATCTATCCAGCCTCATATAACATTTATGTGGGATTTACATAACCATATATAAGTGGGACTTTCTCTCACTCTTCTACTATCTAGAAACTACAACCCTTCTACTCTTGAAATGTTCTGAAGAAAGATCTAAGTTCTTCAAAGAAGCAGAGTGAAACAATGGGAAATACTTGTCAACTGGAAAAAAAATGTTATTACAAATGTGCTTAATAAAAACACATGTAATGTAACCGAGCTTAATAAAGTTACAGCTTAAAGTGAAATGTGGGGACCTGTTTCATTTTTATTAAAACTGAATTTATTGCTTTGGTTTATTGGCTTATGTTTTCAGAAATTAATTTAGTCTTTAGATAATTTGCACAAAAAGAAACAGGTGGGTCAGTTGCGTGCTGTAGCATACCAGTTTAGTGGGTTGTGATACAAATTTAACTAACCTTGGCTTGAATCAACAGTCACTTCTCTTTGACTCCCAGAAAGAAAGAAACAAACTAAATGCAATTAAAAAAAATCCAGCTGTTGTCTCACTTCATTAGCATTACCTTTCTACAAATATAAGCTTAACTTTTTGTAACCATGCACTGAAAGTTTCTCTCTAAGATCTGCCAGCTGAATCCCCTGACTGGTTGCAGCTGCCTTTTCTGCAGTGTCTCTCTTCTTTCCTCTGTTGAATCTTTTTTAAATTTCTTTTAGTCTGTGTGTGTGTGTGTGTGTGTGTGTATACAGGTGAGTGTGTGCCACGGAGTACACATAGAGGTCAAAGGACCTTCAGTTCTTGCTCCTGGCCTTTCCACCTTGTTTGAGACTGCCACTGCGTAAAGCCAGGCTAGTTAGCCCGTGAACTTCCAGAGACTTGGTGTTCCTCTCTGGCATTCCTCATAGGTGAGGAGAAATTACACTTAGTACACAGGATTCGAAAATCTGAGGTCAGGATCAGGCTTGTATATCAAGCACTTTGTCACCGAGCCATGTCCTCAACCCTCTTTGGGAGCATTTTAAATATTAGTGAAGGTGATTTCTGGTGTTGTCATGAACGAACACTACGTATTCTAAAACAACATGCTATTTTACTGTAGGTAAATATCCTTTACTTATTCTTCATATTACAGTAGGGACAGTATACTGACTTTTAAAGATTAGATATAAAGATTAGATAGTAAGGATAAAGAGTGAAACCTAACCAGGATACTTTGCTTTTCTTCTAAAAAAGGAAGGTACAGAGTGGATATTTGCCGAACCAGATATCAGAATTTATAATGGAGCCATGAAAATAAGGACAGTTGTAGAACTGGCCCAGAACATGAGAGTCAACAGTGGAGAGAAAAGCCCCAGAACAGGCCTGTACATGGGGGGGGGCTTGAAATATAGCAGATGCAGCACATCAAAACGAGGTGTACTAAGAGACTGCTAAAAAATGGTTCCACTTGGTAAAAATCAAGTGGGTCTGCACTATGAGACAGCTGCATCTCTGGTCAGGATCCGCTCTCTGACCCCATGGAGACCGCTTTGGAAGTTTCACAGGCTAGAAACTTCAGAGACTAACTTTGAAGAATCATATCTTTTGACATGGATGTCATTTTCCATCCCATTATTTGCATGCAGAAATAAAAACAGGCATACAGGATACACCTGACTGTAAATCTGATTGAATGACCAGTGACACTTCAACCCTGTTAGTGCATCCCACAGCACGCTCCATTACCGGGGGGTGAATTTTTCAATGGTAGTGCCCACAATTGTATGCTCTCTGATAATTCCTTTTTATAATCCATGTCATTGTGAACTTGTGGACAAGACAGGAGAAACAGAAAATTGCTGACTAAAAATGAGGTTTACTAAAGGAAATACATTACTACTTAAAATAAAGATAGAGATGGTTACCCAGAAGAAGTTAATCTTATGATGAGATGAAAACGCTCACCATCTAAGAAGACAAGTATTCATTTGGTATTCCATTTTTCCAACAAGTCCTTAAAGAATGAACAGATGGACAATGTACTACATTATATATTTAGTGCTAATTCATTCTTTACTTCTCCGCTTTGGGTCTGAGAAGAAGGAGGTAGTGACAGAAAGACCAGTCTTATTCTTATTAATAGAGTCTCAAAAACAAACAAACAAAAAATTTTGGGACTCCAGAGAAAATAAGAACAAGTTTCCCAAACTGGCCATCCTGGGGAGGGAAAAAAAACATTTTGGAATGAATAGGACACAAAAATAGCAAAAAAAACAAATGCTTTTGCAAAATGTGTTCTCTTTAATCAAAGCTGTTTCATCACAGCTGTGGCTGACATATAAATAAGCAATGTTTACAAAGCATACGTTGAACAGTTTTACAAATAAGAAGCAAGCACTTGTGACTATTTTATACAAGATTGACAAATGCAATACATATGGGAGTAATATGTTTTGGTAGTTACAAACATGAATATGTTAAGACCAAGCTTCAAATTTCCCTCCTGTTCACTCTGCCTGGATGGAGTGCTTCTACCTGGAAAATATGTTCCCCTTTATTCAGCAAAATACATCTTGAATCCTAAGTCATTTCCTGAAAGTCTAACTTCTTTCAATAAGGCACTAAATCATTTTACTGCAAACACCAAATGCTACACATTGCTGGGAATGGTGTCATAGATTTACTTTTGATATATGGTTCAGCTTTTCCAGATTCCATTGCAAACAAAATGATCCTTTGTGATACTTTATAATATTCCACCTAGTTGATTGCATTCCAGAATATCTATAATGAAAGAGTTTCCTTTCACCACCTCAGCTACACAGAAAACTAATCTATTCCCCAACTGCCTATTGGAGACCAAGTAAAAACCAGCCTATCATGGCAGCAGCGATGGTCATGCCAGTTTCCCAGTGTGATTGGTGTATTTGTTTCATCTTGAAAATGACCCTGCCCTCCATCTGTCCCATCCCGATGTCCTGGTTTTTTCAAGCCAGGCCTCTGGAGCAGCATCTGTGGAGAAAAGAACACAGTTCTTTTTCCTTTCATGTTATTTTTAAGGAAGTCTTTGTAAGGTAAATGCTTTCATGATGCAAATGCATTTATTCAATGTTAACAATTCAATACACAAGGACTTAAAGGATGTGAGCCTTCTGGATATTGTTTGCAAGGGACAATGGTCAGTAAGCCAGCATGAGGGAGGCTCCTTGGTGGTTGACCAGTACCACACAGCACACATGATGCCACATGCATTCCTGGCTGAAGACTGTAAAAGGCTACAGGTCCATGCGATGCTGGATGAAGTCGTGGCATACAGTTACAGTACCCTCCCTCAGCCCCTTTCTCTGGTGATCAGGCAACAGTTATGCTCACACTTTCCAAAATGAATGTGGTCTTATCCTTCCTTATGCATGAAGAAGGAAGGATTTTTTTTGATTGCTTGTTTGTGTCCTTTTTTGGTCCATGCTTATCCAGCAGAACAGTTGTGACAAACTTCTCAGCAAAGGAAGAGAAAGTATGAGAAGTGATCTGTTTTCTCCTACCGCATCTGAAGGCTTTGAACTTAGTCTATCAAATGCCTAGGCCTGTCCGACCCCTAGTAATCACTTTATTATTTCTTAATGCCCACTCACTGCAAGCTACAAAGTTAAAATTTCTACTGGCCAAACCAGATTAGTTAGTTGTTTTAATGGAAAACAACTGTTTTGTAGAAAGCAGGTCACTAACCAGTCCACGAGATGGAGCTATACATGACCAACGGGTGACTATCTGTGTAGCAGTTGGTTGCAGGTGTCCGCTTGACAACACAGAAGTGAGCCTATAAACATAACCATAAAGAGTTGTTTAGTTAAGGCAAGCCTCCGAGCAAGCCTGTAGGAGATTATTCTGCAGTGGATGTATCCAGGGGCAGTGGATAAGATGGGGCAGGTCTACTTGGCATTTTGACAGACTGGCAAACTGGAACTTGTGCTCCTGTTCTTCCTGTGGATAGAGTGTGCCCGCTTTCACGGATTCCTGCTGGTAGCTGTCCTCGAAATTATAATAGACTGTACTGAAACCATGAGTGTGAACAAATCTTGTTCCTTACATTTTTATTTGGTCACGTATTTATCACAGCAACAGGAATATGAAAACCAAGGACATGTGTAAGTATTTCCTTCGGAGCACAGGTAACATGGCTCTGTCCCTTTCTATTTGCCTTTTTGCTCCTAGACAAGTTATTTAACTATTCTGAGCCAGAGTCTTCATATGCAATACACGGATTTCATACGGGTATAAAGATTAGTTTGTAAGAAGCTTAGCACTGTTGATAATGATTCCAAAATGTATTTATAAAGAAGATGTAGGGGCAGCTATTCGATTGAGGACATAGATAATGTTTGTATATTGAAGTACTAAATACAAACGAAGGACATGCTTCAGCTAGATCTGCTTATCATGGGTGGTGGAAAGACTAGTGGAGATCATGGAAGGCTGTAAAAGACAACTGTCCCAGATGCCAGCAGAGGCATTGAAAGTGACACATGCTCATAAATTATAGTCTTATAATATTTGAAGCTGTATAATTTATCACTACCTCCTTGGGATAAAGCAGCCTATAGTTTGCTATTTTATATACTTCTTTAATACTTGACTAAAATTTTGCATTTATGCTCCCACACATTCTACAGTCTTGGGGTTAATAAAGCCTATGAATATGATTTTTTATTAGTGATTCAATATAATTTTATAAGGCAATTAAGTTCCTAGCTTTTAACTGCCCCATCATGGACACTATTAAATGAAAAAGAATTTATTCAGAAATTCATGGAAAAAGAAAAAAAAGACATACATGGAAAAATAATAGAAAATAAGAATGATTTCTTGCACAGTCTAGCAAATCCGCTCATTGAAAAAGTATTTTGACTTCACTGAAAACGGAATCTGAATTTTAAGAAACTCAGTCTGTGAAGTATCCCAGACACGGAAAATTAAGCACCGTATGTATTCCTTAATAGGTGGATCCTAGTACCAAATTCACTTAGAGACACTCAAAGACAAATCTCTGTAATACCTACAGTAATTGTAAAGACTATAAACAGGAGGGATGGGGAAGAAGGGCCCCAACAGAAACAGAGGGGACCAAGTTACAGCAGAGAAAATAGGCCACCATCAAGGACTGCAAGGGGTGACATCCAATACCCATCAGGATGGAACCAAGGGCATTGCAGGAACAGCAAAACTGAAAAAAAAAATCATGAACAAACCATAATTCAGAACATCAGAGACTCTATAATAACCACCTGGAATCAGGCCTGCCTAATCTCTTCCCATCCTGAAGCTCAGGGAAATTTGCGGAAGAGGGGCGGTAAGATTGTGAAAGCACAAGGATGGGAGGAGTCATGATATGCAAGATACTCCACACAAGTTAGGGCCGAAGCAATTATAACAGGACTCTGCATGATCTGCGCAATGACCAGCATATCCTTGACCCCTCAAATTCTAGCATGGACTAAAGGCACTAGGATCCTTAGAAGCAAGGGATTAACAGTCACAATAGTGTTCCTATACTTAAGGGGAACACAAGAAAGAGTTCTAGGAAATGCCACTGAGTCCTTACACCTCATCAGAGAGGAGGACCCAGAGGAAAGTTTGATATACTCATTAAAGGATGCTTCAGAGATGTGGGGAGGGGGCACTAGGAGAAAGGGAGGGAGGGGGGAAAGGAAGGGACAAAGCGGGGAGGGAAAAGGGAGGTCTAGGGAGGGGTAAAAGGAGGGAGGGGACAGGGGTTCCTATTATGTTTGTATGAGCAGAAACAAGAAAATTAAATAAAAAAAATGATTACTTACCAGAGGATAGACACTATCCTATGGTAATGAATAGAATTACAAGTTTCCCTCCTAAAAAAAAAAAAAAAAAAAAAAAAAGAAACTCAGTCTGACAAGCAGAGACTGAAATTTTGGCCCACACAAACACACGTGACAGGTTGACTAACGTGGTAGAAGTGAGAGTTAGAAAAATAACAATGCGGGGCTGGAGAGGTGGCTCAGGGATTAAGCCTCTGCCTTGCAGGCGGAAGGTCCTGAGTTCGGATCCTAGACCCCACCTATAAATGCTGGGTGGAAACGGGGGCGGCCTGCGTTTTTTGGTCCTGGTGGGCGGAGCCTGTGAATCCCGGGGCAGAGTAAACAAGGAGGATGTGGAGGCGGTCCATGGTGGTTCCCGAAATTCGTCCGTGGTTCTACACACACACACACACACACACACACACACATACACGCACAATTGAATAAATAATAAAAAAAATTGAAAAAAGAAAAATAACACATAGGAAAAGGGGCAGGGCTTACTCTTCCGTTCTGTTCTTGGAGAGGGAAAAGCCCCCAGCTATGTGTTCTGTCATTTCTTTTTTTAAAATTTTTTTATTATTTATTCAACTGTGAGTGTATGCGTGTGTGTGTGTGTATGTATGTATGTGTGTGTGTATAGAACCACGGACGAATTCGGGAACCACCATGGACGCCTCCACCTCCTCCTTGTTCACTCTGCCCCGAGATTCACAGGCAGCCCCCGGTCCGTCCAGTGTCCATATGTGGGGTCCAGGATCCAAACTCAGGATCTTCTGCCTGCAAGGCAGAGGTTTAACACCTGAGCCACCTCTTCAGCCCCGTGTTCTGTCATTTCTACCCAGTGGTAAACGAAGGCTAGGGTGGAGGGTGCAAGGTTGAACACCATTATTCGCTCAGCAACATTTGCCAATTAAAAAAAAAAAAAAAGGTACGAGGGAGGGAGGGGAAGAGACGTAATCTGCTACACCTCAAACTAATTTATTTTTTAAAATTCTTCCCCAATCTCTGGAAATGACTCCTGGAGGTTGCATTATGGGGTTCTTACAATATGTGCTCTCCTGGCAGCATGCAGAGAATCTATTCTTAGTCTAGAATTCTGGAGATAACGCGCCTTCTTCGCTTTGTTCCTATCGCAAACAACTGAAATTGTTTCCACTTTAATCTTTAATTCCACTTTAATCTTTCCTCCTATACAAGGAACACGGAAGCCCAACACAGGGTGCACAGCAGGCTTTGTCACAGCGACGGGACTACATCTCCCAGGATGCAGAGCGGCCACGAACGCAGGCGCCGCGCGAGAAGAACAGTGCATGCCGGGAGATGGAGTTTCCGCATCCGAACGGCCTAATGTATTTTCCTCTCTTCCCCTAATTGCTTTTCCGCAACTTACAGCGTTTCATCCCTAACCAGAAATGGAAGGGATTGAGCGAGGAGGTCGCATCCATTCCTGAAAATATTTCCGCTGCAAAGTAACCTCCTAACGGATTTCCGTTTCCGGTTAACCTATTGCCTTAGAAACGAGAATGCACAGCTACACGGGTGGATATGGCGGGTCTGAGCGGCTCGCAGATCCCCGACGGGGAGTTCACGGCCGTGGTGTACCGCCTCATCCGCGACTCCCGCTACGCCGAGGCCGTGCAGCTGCTGGCCGCAGAGCTGCAGCACAGCCCCCGCAGCCGCGCAGGCCTGTCGCTCCTGGCCTACTGCTACTACCGCCTGCAGGAGTTTGAGCTGGCCGCAGAGTGCTATGAGCAGCTGAGCCAGATGCACCCCGAACTCGAGCAGTACCGCCTGTACCAGGCCCAGTCCCTCTACAAGGCCTGCCTCTACCCAGAGGCCACCCGCGTGGCCTTCCTCCTGGACAGCCCCACCTACCAGAGCCAGGTGCTTCGCCTGCAAGCCGCCATCAAGTACAGTGAGGGCGACCTGCCAGGGGCCAGGAGCCTGGTGGAGCAGCTGCTGAGTGGGGAATCTGGAGAAGAGAGTGGAGGTGAGAACGACCCTGATGGTCAGGTCAACCTGGGTTGTTTGCTTTACAAGGAGGGACACTATGAAGCTGCCTGTTCCAAGTTCTTTGCAGCCCTGCAGACTTCTGGCTACCAGCCTGATCTTTCCTATAACTTGGCTTTGGCCTATTACAGCAACAGGCACTATGCTCCGGCTCTGAAGCATATTGCCGAGATTATTGAGCGTGGCATCCGCCAGCATCCCAGAGCTGGGCGTGGGCATGAACACTGAAGGCATTGATGTCCGCAGTGTTGGCAACACTTTTGTGCTCCACCAGACTGCTCTGGTGGAAGCCTTCAACCTCAAGGCGGCCATAGAATACCAGCTGAAGAACTATGAGGCGGCTCAGGAAGCCCTCACGGACATGCCTCCCAGGGCAGAGGAAGAGCTGGACCCCGTGACCCTGCACAACCAGGCACTCATGAACATGGACACCAGGCCTACAGAGGGCTTTGAAAAGCTGCAGTTTCTGCTTCAGCAGAACCCCTTTCCCCCGGAGACCTTTGGCAACCTGCTGCTGCTCTACTGTAAGTACGAGTACTTTGACCTGGCGGCCGATGTCCTGGCAGAAAATGCCCATCTGACTTACAAGTTCCTCACACCCTATCTGTATGACTTCTTGGACGCCATGATCACCTGCCAGACAGCTCCCGAAGAGGCCTTCATTAAGCTTGATGGGCTGGCAGGCATGCTCACTGAACAACTCAGGAAACTCACTATCCAAGTCCAGGAAGCACGACATAATAGAGATGATGAATCTGCCAAAAAAGCAGTGAATGAATATGATGACACCCTTGAGAAGTACATCCCTGTATTGATGGCCCAGGCGAAGATCTACTGGAACTTTGAAAACTATCAAATGGTGGAGAAGATCTTCCGCAAATCTGTGGAATTCTGTAATGACCATGATGTGTGGAAGCTGAATGTGGCCCACGTTCTTTTCATGCAGGAAAACAAATACAAAGAAGCCATTGGTTTCTATGAACCCATCGTCAAGAAGAATTATGACAACATCCTGAATGTCAGTGCTATTGTGCTGGCCAACCTCTGTGTTTCCTACATCATGACAAGTCAAAATGAAGAGGCCGAGGAGTTGATGAGGAAGATTGAAAAGGAAGAAGAGCAGCTCTCCTATGGTGATCCAGACAAGAAAGTCTACCACCTTTGCATTGTGAATTTGGTGATAGGGACCCTTTACTGTGCCAAGGGAAATTATGACTTTGGCATCTCTCGAGTTATCAAAAGTTTGGAACCTTACCATAAGAAACTAGGAACGGATACGTGGTATTATGCTAAGAGATGCTTCCTGTCTTTACTGGAAAACATGTCCAAGCATACAATCATGCTGCGTGACAGTGTTATTCAAGAGTGTGTCCAGTTTCTAGAACACTGTGAAATTTATGGTAGAAACATACCTGCTGTCATAGAGCAACCCCTGGAGGAGGAGAGAATGCACAGCGGGAAGAATACGGTGACATATGAGTCGAGACAGTTGAAAGCTCTGATTTATGAGATTATAGGGTGGAATTTGTAATTGTAGCTTTTTATGTTGGAATATGTATTGTATGTTTTTATCATGATGACCTTGTTATGTAAATTTTCAGTTTTTCCTTTATGTAGCTTTTTCTACTTATATTAATGTCGAACTTTTTTATTCTTTAGCAATATAACAGAAATTAGGTTAAACTTTCACTAAGTTTTACACTTTCATTAGGTTAAATTCCTCACTAAAGGAAATGCTGTAAATCTTTTGGTGCCAGAGGGTTTGTGAAAAGTTCAAAACTGAGGAAGGATATTGTGTCTCTTACGTATTCTTTCTTTTATTTTTAATGTATCTTGGGTAACTCTTTGCACATTATCTAGGGATCAGACTGTAAGACTCTGAAATAGTTAAAGTTAAAAGACTTCGAGTCTTTTAATAATCACTTCAGGGATCATGTTTTCATATAACCCCCATGCTTTTTTATGCAGTTCAGGATATTTTGACAATGTTTCCCCAATATAATACTCTTGAACAAAATTCCGTAGGTAATGAATAGGTTTTACTAGTATGAAAGATTTACTGAGAAATCTGTATTTAACTATGACACTGTGTGTGGAGAGAATAAACAATTATGCAACAGACAAGTTTTTATGGTGTTATTTCCATTTGTTAGTAATTTGAACTGATGAGTAAGATAGACTGTTACTGTTTGTCTTAATAACTCTGTCTTTGTCTTGGTAACCAAGAACAGAGGCAACTGCAGATGGAGTTATTAATTGCCATGTTTGTGCAACTACAGACTCCTTGTTTTAGTATTTTAAGTAAGGAAAAATTTACTCTCCAAACTCCTTTACCACACCTATACTGATGAAAGGGTCAATTCTGAAAAACTGTCCCATAGATTCATGTTTAAATTCATCCTCAGCAATATTTCTAAGTTGCCCCTGGGATCCCTGCACTTTCTGATCAATCATTTCATTCTCTGAATCTTGGAAAGGTTTTGCTACTTATAGCTTTGCCCCTCCTCCCCTTCCCTTAAATATAACCCCAACTTGACCTGGCTTAACAAAAGTAAAAAGTATTGCATCATATGTAGTTGCTGACTTTGAGTCGTTTACTTACAAAATTAGAATTTCTTAGGGTTCAACCTCATCACTTTCTGCTGAGTGTTAGAAAGTATCAGTCATGTTAGGATGGTGGTTTTTTCACTTTAGGGAATCAATTATTTAGCCACACAGATACCTGGATATAGGTTTGGTGCAGTTCCTCAGCAGCTAAAACTCCTGGGTGCTCAAGTTCTCTTCGATAAGAAATTTGACTTACTGTGAAATCTAATGGTTTTGAATTGAAGACATTTCTAATCTTAAAGGTCTGAGCTGTTGTCATTAGTCAGCAATAATTTGATCCCACATCTGGAAGAGAATTCACTGTTTAAAAACTTCTTGGGCACACCCCAGAGCACATTCTATGTCTGAGAAATGTTCTTTAATTCTTGTACTTAAAGTCTTGCTTCAGTAGCTCTGTGCACCTCTCTATCTCCATAACCCCTTAAGATCTGGAAAATAAATGAACTGAAACCTTTTTTCAACGACGACATTAAAATCACCCCCCCTCAGGGCCATTTCCTCTAAACTGAACTTTTTTCCCCTTTTAAGAAAAAAAAAATATATATAATGTTGATGGCTCGATAGCACATGTTTTGCAGATTCCCTTCTGCATAGTCCAGCCTTTATGTGACCACAATTTATTTACTCAGGTGCTCTGTGTTTGTGGTTTGTGTGTATGTGTGCGTTTTAGCTTTGCAGAACATAAAAAGCTTTTCAAAACAGTTTTAACCCCTTGCTGGTGGGCAATTGGGATTTCCTGGTTAGCAATGCATGAGGAAGTCCTGACTGCTCCTACCATCGAGTAAATGAATGAAGATCAATCAAGGCAACTGCCTCCCTTCCTCACCCTGGCTCTCCAGAGAATTGTGTGCTAGGTTCAGATGGCTGCTAGCAACAGTAAATCCTCCTGAGTAGCAGCCGAGATTGGAAGGTGTCTGGGGAGGGTAGCATTCTTAAGGCCCAGAGGCACTCATTTATTTTTATTTTTAGAATAACTCTATTTAAGTACCTTGCTGCTTGTTGATTCTAAAAGACATTCTAAAAATGGCTATAATGACAGCCCACCCTCATATTTTGATATATGCCTGCATCCCTAAAGTGGACAAACAGCGGCTTTATGCTTATACTAAAGACACTTTGCCTTACAAAAGGGTCCATTTCCCTATTGCTCTTAAAATTTCTTTATATCCAAATAATTTAATAGGATCAAATGTAAAACCAGTGTTTCATATTAACCCTTGATTTCACATGCACATATAAATTTGTGCATATTACCAGAATTTTAAGGGAAAAGAACTAGCTCCCACAGTCCTAGCAACTAGCTCAGCCACCATCTCAATATACCAACCCAAGAGACCAAAAGTAAAAGACAGAAAATTATTTAATCAGTATGGTCATTTTGGAAGGAACACATACCAGGTCTCTTATTAGGCTAAAAAGACTTAAGATTTTTATAGAAAGGAAACAAAGGATTGGTTTGGGGTTTAGCAAACAAAGCAGATGAATGGGAGCAGGTCAGTGGCCTGGTTCATCATTAGTTGACTTGAGACATGGTCGTCACTTGAGGGAAGCAATTGGTCCCATAAGATTAATCATTCCTGTGTCAGTGTGCACCATCAAGGATAATTACCTCCACTTGGAAAGTGATCTCACCATGAAATTACCTGATATTCCTGGAATCCAAAGTACCTATAGAGAAGTGTGAGGCTGCCTGTGACGTCTGTCACCCACTGACTACGAAGATTGGTTCAGATGATCTGGCTGATTAGGCAGGATCCCCCTTCCTTGTCATCCTTGTGTGTTCCCCCCAAAGCTGTGTGTTTGTTTGAAGAGGATCACCTTTGGACAAAGGTATATGAATAGCTGCATTCTCATTAGTCTCCAAACAAGCTCTCAAGAGTGATGCTGGAGAAAAAACATTAGAGACAAAAATAGAATCTGAGAGGGAAAAAAATAGAGTTTAGTTGGTGACTGGCACACTCCCTTCATTTGGACACAAGTAGTTTTAATTTGTTTTCTCAGATACTGAACAAAGAGCATGACCTTTCTGTGCCAAACACCAGGCACACAGATTTCTTCAGTCAGATGTAGCACTTTGACACTTTTTCAAAAGATCTGGATTCTTCAAGACAGTGTGGTCTTTGCTATAACAGATGTTCATACAAATACAATCAGTGAAGGTTAGGTGTACACAGACCCTCGGAACGGGAAAGACTGGTAAGGATGAGGGTTGTCATAGTTAAGCACAGGTGTCAACTTGACTCTTGAGGGTTTGAGCTCTGGGCACAGTTGTAGAGTTGATGGTTGAGTTAAGCCCAGAGCAAACTTGAAGGAGATTGTCTAGGTGATGGTGAAGACACAGCCCATGGTGGGTGGGATTAGGCCCTGGATAAATCATGGAGAGCTGGTTGAGAGAGTCGGCATCCTTCTGTTTACTTGGCCAGACATGCTGGTCTAGCAAGTAAGGATTGTCCATCTCTCAGCCATTATGTGGTGATGGTGTGGCAAGTTCCCTCAGCCGTGGTGTTGGTGCATGCTCTCCCTTTAAGCTGGACTGAGAACTGTAACCAGACTGTCAGTAAGGAAATAAACCCCTTGTTCCCTTAAGCCGTTTGATGGTCATTTATCAGCAACCATGCAGGCGAACTGCAACAAAGGTGGATCATTTGAAGTGACAGCTCTAATCACAAAAGATGACACTCCCTAGGCACGACACAGATGTATGTGTACATTGGGCTTAGAGAAGCCCCTCACATGGAATCCATATAGAATTTTCACGATGGGTTTGTGGGTTTGAACCAGCATTAAAATAATCTGTTTCTAGAAAGTGATGGACTGGGTGCCCAAATATAAGCAGATAAGGAATAAGAAAAGCAATGATAGAGAAATGACTGTGTGGAGTAACCAGTGCCCCACATCCTTGCCTGGCCTCATGTTCACACTAGTATCCCAGGGGATTAGCTGACTTTAGCAAACAGAGGGCTCTCTACACAATCTAACTTTAAGAGAATAAGATCACCAAAGATAAACATCATATTCAGATAGAATGCTTTGGTTTTGGTTTCTTCATTTTTTTTTTAAATTTAATAACTGTGGGGATTTGAATAATTTGAGAGCTTGGGCTTTTCCAAGAACACTCCTTGGCCTACTGAGAAATGTCCCACTGTGAGCAATGTGTAGCTCACTAGCTACCACCCACTACCTGCTCTTACCCCTTGTGGATCTGCCTCTGGACTAAAGTGACTCACATTGGTTTTTTGCAATCTTCACTTAATGCCTTTGATATCAAACACGCATTGTAGTGATGAGCCAGTATTCTGGGCTGTCCCATCTCATAATCACCATGACTATAACTGCTTCCATTCTAAAATACATGCAACTTTATTACCCAAAGTAGCTGAAATTCTCTAGCAGCAGCTTTCATGTTTTAATGTGTAGTTTTAAAGACTTGTGACTTTCCAAAGAAACAACATCTCTACATTATACAAAAATTTTGTGTAAACAATTCGTTCAATTTCCAGTCTCTTGTGGAAGACATGTAATTTATAGAAATATTACCTCGCATTTTTAAATGTAGCTTGCACAGCACAAAGTTAACGAAAATACAAACAAGCCACAAGCAAGACACAGCACTTCTGTGTTTCATATTAAACTTATAAACTCATCAGTGCACACCTTGTGAATTAAACATTTACAGGGCGAGGTGGTGTCTGAAACAAGCCTTTATAATATTATCATGAGTTCCCAAAGACAGCCACTTCAACTCTAGGTTCCATTTCCTTTTGCCCCTACTGAAAAGGACAACGAGTCATAATCTCCCTTTTAAAAGCAAAAATTCTCTCTCTAGCTACCCAGTGGCCTTTGTCAGTGTGAGTAGTCAAAGGTCCTAGATCTAGCCCTCAGTCACAAATGCCACTTTCCAACTGATAGTAGTGGGTGCTGCTTAACCACACTGAACCTGTTTATTTATCAGTAAAAAGGGGCTGATGACGTTTCAGAGGGTTGTTGTGATAAGATTATCTCTTGCATAGGAGGGAATCAAAAATTGATACAATTAGTCCCGTAGAAGTATACAGTTGAATTAATGAAAACCAGATTAGAAGGGATCTGAGATTTTTATTTTACAAAAGAAATCAGAGACCAATAGGGAAAGTGACTTGTGATCAGTAAATAAACATCGGACACACCTAAAAGATCTAGTGCTGTGTTCCAGAGAGATGTGGGTAAAATTTCACACTCGAAAAAGACAAACCTTTAAAGTCATGTGTAGCATGAGCTGACAGGGCAAGGCCCAGCAACAAGGTTCTTATTAGATCAGTGACTGGGCTAGTGGGCACATTGGTAACTTGGGATTTGTGGGCAGGTACAAACATCTCAGGCTAAAAACCAACAAATGGCACACGTGGAAAAGATTAGCCCGGCAGAGGACACAAGAAATGGCAGGAGCATAGACTGAGTGGAGATATGAAGAAGCATGAGACCTGTCTATACGCCCAAGAGCTGACATAAGTGGACAACTCTTGGTGCTTGCAGAAGACAGAAGCTGTTATTACTACATAACAAGAGACAGATTGTATTCTACCGAGAAAATAAATCTTAATACTTTTAAGATTTTTAGCTGGGAAAGGCTTTCTGAATTACCAGTAAATGCCTATTTGGTCACAACCAATGTTGGGAAAACTGGCTCTCTATGGTTTGTGGAACAGGAGTCAGGTAGCAATTACGTAGATATAAAACAAAATGACTTCTACTTAAGTTCACTCAGTCTGAGCTTGTAATAGCCAGATAGGTAACAGTTTTAAATAACGTTAGTTCTAAGATCTTAGTATAGCCAGTGACTATCAAAATAGGTGACACTAGACGGAGCTCAACAGGTCTTCTTACCTTCGGTCTCATCAGAGCCAGAATGGTATACTCTCCATTAGTATGTGGGTGTTGTATGGCATTTTTCTCTGAGCAAGAAACAGTCAGCATCTTTTTCTGATCAGTTGCAACTATTGGAAGTGATCACTAAGTTTAGACCTGTTTTGACTGTTGACTCTCCCTCAGAAAGAGGCTGGGGAGGGTCACTGGCCCTCATCTAGGATTCTGGCTACTCCTTTGAACATCTCCCATCTATTGGTATGAAATTCCACCCTAACTGCACGTTTCCAAGGTCTTGAAATCTCGAGGGGCTACAGTATTGTCTAGTCTGAGGAAGGAAAGTTAATTGGTAGAATTAAACCTATGTAGCTATAGCAAAGCCATCATTCATGTTTGGGATGATACTTTCCAATGTGACTGCTTTGGGGGTCACCCATGCTTCTGCAGGCAAAACCCACACTTCTGTAAGTTTAGCCCCAATAAACTCACAGAGTTTACCAAGTTAGACTTTGTTGTTAATCATTACTTTGGTTTCTCATTAAAACCTTATCTGAGGTAGACAAACATTAAGGTTTCATGCAACAATGGGTCACAAATGGGGACAATATCAGCATTGGTGTGCGAGTCTTTTTCTACCAGAGGTTACTTGTAGTACAGAATGGATCCTATTTGCTTGTCTGAGTAGAGCAGGATGCTGTCTACAATGATGAAATGAAATCAATATGAAATAAAAAGTTCTGTAAACAATGACTGGTTTGGAATTATTTTATTTGTTCCCAGCACATCTTTAAAAAAAAATTACACATGGGCATTTACTTTTAGAACAATACAGTCTAGGAAAAAAACCAAGAAAAGGAAATTTCAATCAAGTGAAAGCATGGCATAATGGACTGTGTTGAGCCCTTGTGGAAAACAGTATGGCTCAGTTTGAATTGACAAAGCTATGCTGGACTTTCTCAAGAATTTACTTCCCACTACATATCCACTTTTAGACTACAAATGTAAAGAGGAGAGTTGTTTTTTATGCATAAGCTACAGCAGTAGAATGGCTTACACACAAACTACTCACATGTAGTTCTCAGATTACTACAGTACTGGCAGGAACACAACTGCCATGGAGGAAGACTCAGGATAAGTTATTAGTCAAGTTGTATCAGAGCCAAAGTATTTCGCAGACTTAGCAAAAAAGGACAAAACATAACTTATACACATTTCTCTTAAAATTTGTCACTGTCCAGGAACAGAAATATTCATTGTTCTGAAGGCACCGTCAGACAAAAAGGACCAACACACAACATACAGAATAGAAACCCCGCTCTAGGCTCTGGTCCTTGAGAAGCTATGTGAGCAAATGACCACGAGTGTGTAGTGGGTGTCTCAAGGACTGCTGAGTATGCCACATTTGCCAGGCCAGTCTTAGGGCTACTAGGCTGGGACAGTAAGAAATGAAAAGTAGACACAAACCTCACTTACTGGCTAATTGCAATGAGCCCAGGTTCACCATAAACTTAATTATACACTTGAGAATCCAACAACACTATGTATGGAAAGACCATGTGTCCACATACAACTACTAAACTCTGATACATTCTTGAAGAGGAATAGTCTTGTACTGCTCAACAACCTCTGTCTTTACAGACTTACTCCTCCATTCATTTATGACTGTTTCATGAAGGAAAAAAAATTTCCAAGGCACTGTGAGCTTTTGAGAGATTAAACCACTCAAGAGATACCTATGTATAGAAACTATACCAATGTAAGTACTCAGGACCTTTGTGAACGAAGGGATTATCAACATGTTCCAGGGGTGTATGTGGTATTCTTGGAAATACTACTAAGAATAAGGTGTCTTAAAAATGTGGATTTTTATGCTGCTTATACATTTACACTACAAGTTTCACCTTTTTTCTCCTTATCTCAGAATAGGAATTCATATCATCTGAAAAATATTTTACCAACATATGTATGTTTTTCCCCTTTGGGGGTGGGGTTAGGGGGGAACCATACTATCCTTTAGGAACCAGAAAGAAATCTTTTCATGGCTACAGAACAAGACTCACCAAATTCTGTGATGGCTCTTTGGCTTGGATGTGGTATAGATTTCATATAGACTCATGATCCTTATAATGCTTTTTGTTGAATAATTAACTGTTGCAGTTAAAGAGCAAGATATTCATGGTTTGATAACTTTCCAATGTTTGAACTGGAATGCTTTAGAATCAGAGAAGAGCATCTTAGGAATTTAACATTGATTTAAAAATAATTGGAAATTATTTTTAATGATACAAATCCAAAGGTATTTATTATAGTTGTGTTGTTCAGATTATGCTACATTAGTAGAACTGTAAAAAGTTTTTTCTGTTCAAATCCATGAAGATATGAAATGAGAAACTAAACTTATAAGGAAAACATGCAAAAACAGGAAAATCATCTTTACACCTCTTAGTATTTAAAAAAAAGTTAGGTCCATATCCTTCTTATTAATATTTCTATAACCTGTTGACATTATACAAGCAGTTTTTACAGTTAAATTTCACACTGAAGATAAAAATTATTTGGCTTAGGGAACAAAAAGTCAGGTAACTTACATCCTTCATGTCAGACACATCGACACTTAAAGTAAACCTTTTACACTTTCTGGATTTCAGTATCATTGTGGAAGTATTTTTCCTTTTCAGGAAAGTGAAACTACTAAGAATTAAATGATTATGTGGCACATGCTGGTGCTGGAATATGAAGCCTTAGCAGTGCCAACCTTCCATAAGTGATGAAGCAAAGGTGGAAATTGAACTCTTCAATCCTAACTGGGTATTTGGAGAACTTTCTATTTTTTCCTGTAATGACCTGAGTCCTAATAAAAATAAAAAGTTGCTAAAGATTAGAAGAAAAACAAAAAGGTACCAAAACAAAAAGTTACCAAAACTGGATGTCACACTGTCTCAGTGCTCAATGCAGATACACTTTGCACAAAGCACTACCACAGGTAAGGTGTGAAATCCCTAGTAATAGCAAATCCAGCCCCATTTGAGGACCTGAAGGAATACACCTCACTGCAGTGCTTCAGAGTTTCTCTGCGTAGTTGTATTTAGACCTTGATGTCATAAAAGAATGATAAAGAAAAATCTCTAGGTTCAGCACGCAGACAGGCATTTTCAAAAATGTAACGGGGTTTTCTGACAAACATCTGCACCTGCTATCATATGCACACTGATAGAAACTTACCATTTATTGACCTTTGTTTCCAAAAATACATCAACACAGATATGCATACTGGACAGTTTTCAACTTTATAAATAACTTAGATTAAAAAAACAGCAAGCACTTCTGGTAAGAAATTCCCATTCTTCAGAAGAGCAAAATTTAATCCTCTATTCTGTGATAAAATGCCAGACACAAGAAATGTGACCTTCAGAAATCTCACTAAACTGCAAAGCTCAAGTAACTGAATAGAAGATAAAATTAACTTATGCAGTACTATAAATTGCACCACACATTAAGGCAACAGTTTCTCCAAAGGTCAACAAAGCCTGTCCATTTTGAGTCTTTAGTATTTAATATCATTTCTCATTAGCAGCAGATTCTCCTACCCATGGAAACCCCAAACTGCATGTGACATCATCAAATTTAACCAAAACATCACAAATATAACTAAGCTAAGAAGGACAAGTCAGTGTTACTATTGACTACTAAGCAAGTTACAGCTTTTAAGATTTTAAATAAACCAATTCATGAGGTAGATGCCTCAAATAAACAACATTCGGGGTCTAATCATGAAGCCATTTTCAGATACTTCAGAAAGAAGAGGCATGGTTTAAGTGCTTTGTGCATATTCATGAACTCATAGATACTAAGTCCATACTGAGGTATCCCCCCAGAAGTGGATGGGGTAAAGTGAGGGAAGGCATCCTGATATGCTAAATAAGAGTCAAACAGTACTGATGAACAGTGTTATGCTTCAAAATGATCCCTGTAAAATTATTTCAACTACAAAATGTAGTCACCATTATAAAACCAAAGCTGGGGAGCGCTGCATACATAGGAAAAGAAAAACAAAGACATAAACTTCATGTTGTATAGTCAACACAATAATTAAAGGGGTTACAGATTCCTAATCAACCTAATTTTGGAGGCTACAGAAATCTGAACTCCCTGGAAAAATGTTATAACAATCACATGCAAGGGAAATAGATCTGCTAATGGAAGTTTATTTAAAAAAAAAAAAAACTCAGAAACATGTATACACATCTAGTGAGATGTTAGTACTTTACTAAATTTTACATTTTTATCATCAGTTAGAGAAATCACCTTCGTGAAGAGATGCATTTTATAAAGCTGAAAATCTTTTAATTCTACAGACAACTTCCTCAAGTATCCAGCTATTTCAAACCATAAAAGCTTTAACAACAACACCAACAAAAAAATCTGCTGGAAATTTTATAATTAAAAAAAAAAAATCACCAACAAAGAGAGGCAGCTTCCAAAAATTAAACATTGAGTTTTTTATTGTTAAACTAATACTTAGTTTTGACTTGCCTAGATTTAAGCTTGTTAGTTGGAGGCCAATTTTAATAGGTAAAAATTATTTCTCATTTTGAAGTCTTAAAAATATCATTGTCAATTTTAAATTTTTACTTTTCTGGTTAAGGCTACTTCAGATATAAAAGGTATCAAACTGCCCCAACGTACTGTGGAGCTGCTGCTACATAAGCAGACACTGTGTCCTTTTAAAGGATCATCTGCATTTTTGACTTACATTATTTGATTAAATATTAATTTTAAAAAATTATCAAAAGTTAGGTATTGCATTAAGAAAAGAATCCATCTCAAAATGTGAATCATGAACCTTAATAATGATTTAAAGCAATCATCTTGCTTATTTCAATATCCAGGTTTGGATGTAAAAATGTTGGCTAAGTGTGATTAATGTTCCATATTACTAAGAAATAGAGTATTTCTTCTGATTATGGTAGATGCATTAATATATATCTCTTTAAATTTTGGTTAAACCAGTAATTCAAAAAAGACACGAAACCATTATTGAGAACTAAAACAAAACTACTTTTACATGAAAATTGATCATTCTATTTGTGGTTAATAAGAAAAAAAGATTTTTCTGTCACTGAAATTATTGAGGCTTTCAAACTCAAGAATCAAGTGGTGACTGTTTCTTTAGTCAATTAGTCTTGAAACTAGATATTAGGGTCATGAGTCTTCCCTTTGTTCCTGTTGTAGCTTCTGCAGTGCAGCACAAGCATTTGACAGCAGAAACATTAAGACTCAGGATGGAGAGCGGCCTTCACTTCATGGCAATCCTGTCCTTCACACAGAGTTAAGTCAGCTTCTTCTTACAAAACGTGTTATGAATTATCAGTAATACAAATACAACTCATACCACAGTAGAAACAGAAACATGAGAACAAAAATGTGTCCACTCACAGAAAAATTTGTATACTGGTATTTAAGGTTTTATAACTATAGTCATTTCACTCAAAATTATGCGCCAAACACCTTGCATATGAAGGCATTCTAATAACAGGTTGCCCATACTCTGTCATGAATATCTTCCCATGGCCTACTCGACAGTAAAATATGCCCTTAGAAACATATATAAGTATCACTTCCCAGCAGGGTCTTTCCCAGATATCTGCTTTCCAGAAATGTTCTTACAAACAAACAAAAAAAGTTAGAGAAGCAATGGATGTTCCAAAGTTTGTCTTTTTCAACAAGAGGAAGAATCAATATAAAACAATTGAGTATCTTCCTCTGAAATAACAGGCAGCATCTTGTTGCCTGACTAACATCTGAAATGACAACCAGCTGGCTATAAACTGATATAACTACAATGAGAGAGACCTAGGAAGACCATCTGTCAATTTACAGATGTAGAAACAAAGTACAGAATGAAAACAAACTTATTTTAAACCAACAAACAAATGTAGCTGAAATACAGTCCATAATAATATTTGATTACTGGTATAACCATAGCTGAAGACATAAAAAAGGTAGCATTTTTCATAATGATATTAATGGATTTATAAAAGGTTTCTGTTTCCAAAGATGTTACTGGGGTCCACATATTCCTTGACAGACTTCAGCATCCCAAAGCCAACATCAGAGATACTTTCCTTTAGCCACTGCTTTCGTAACTTGCCCACTGGAAAACAAAATAAAAAATGTTTCAATATATACTATGATACCAAGAACCAATCAATCTTGTGACCACGAGTGAATGAACACTGTGTGATAAATGCTTTTATTCAAAAATGAGAAATGTTTTGCTTTATTTGATTTATTGAGCCCACCAAACTATCAAGCTCATTAAGCCCAATGCACTCCCAGGGGAAGTCTGAGCTCCACAGCGTCTCCTTCTCTGTAAACTATGAAATGAAACTGAAAGAAGCTTGGATGAATTACAGCCCATTTTACAAATAACAACACAAGAAAAGCATGTATGTCAAAACAGCCCAATCCACATATTAACAGCCAAACATGCCAGTTTCAGAGAAAATGAAACTTACTGAAGAAAATTATCACCCTCAGTATACCTGATAAAATGACAGGCTATACAGATCTTTATTTTTACAAAGATTTTATTTATTTATTTAATTTATTTGTGTGTGTGTGTGAGAAAGAGAGAGAAAGAGAGAGAGGGAGAGAGGGAGGGAGAGGGCACTATATGGACTTATGGAGGATCAAAGGTGGCTTTGGGAATCATCCTGGATTGCACCTACCTCTTTTTTGCTTTGCTCTGGGATTTCCCAGGATCTCCCCACCATGGCCAAAGTGCAGCTAGTTGCCTTTTACGCCTGGTGTTTTTACATGGGACCTGGGATCCAAACTCAGGACCTTCTGCTTGTGAGGCACAGTCTTAATCCCTAAGCCATCTCTCCAGCCAGCTCTTCAAAATGTTTAAGGAGCATAAAATGTTTAAAAGGAGAGAATCTGAACCTTTCCAAGGACTTTGGGGAAACCTGGCTATGAAGCTTTCTCTACCCCCCCTTCCAGCACTTTTAGACTTCGCATGTGTTCACTGTTGCTCAACATTAGGACATGTTTGTGGCACTGAAAAGCAACAAAACAAACAGGCAGGCATCTGCTTTTAATTTAATCTTGTTTAAATGAGCTGTATTTTTACCCTTTCTTTATCTATAGATATTACAAATCTGAGAATAATGACGTAATTACAATGATTAGGAGAGTTAATATTACAAAAACTACTCAGTGAAAAATATAACCTTTCCTATATAAAAGTTGTGAGGAAGAATATGTAAAAGAATCCTGAACTGTCAATTTGCTTTGGCACTGAAAAACAAAGCAACCTGTTAACTTATCTATGGTAAAATGGGTATTTTAATTAATGGTTAGAATTATTTGCTGTCAGTACTTCTCAAATATATGTATTATTATAATAATCAACTTCAAATGGTCAATTTCCACAAATGTTCATTAATGATCCAGAGTCATTGGCGGTGATTTAATTGGTCAGCGGAAACAGGAAACCTTTCATTAAAGAATTCTGCCTGCCACTCTAAAATGCACTCCCATTTATCAGGCTGCAGCAATACATCATAGCATCTACTTTGGGAAACCTTAAACACCAGTTCAGTACAAATTAAACCAGCTCTCAGGTCCAGTTTTTCAGGAAACATCAAATTGTCATCAAAATAATAAATGTCCTCGGAAAACATTTGGAAAAGTATTGTGTGGTAAGCTGGGGGGAGGATGAAGTTTAGCAGGAAGAAAAAAGAAAACAAAACACCTAGGTTCCAAATGAAATTATTTGAGAACCCTAAAACCAAAACTTGAACAGTACAAACTGCTGCTAGCAGAGTTTCTATCGCCTGAGATGCCTGACTAGATATTCTGAGGACAGGCCAGGTGCTTCAAACTCAGTTTTCAGCTGAGTTTGAAACTTCAGTGTGCTTGATTCTAACATTCAATGATTTTAAGGATCTAAATAATTTTAAGAGTCTAATTTAAAGATCAATTATTTTCAGGTTTGCTGAGACAAAAACAAAGCAAGCAAGCAAGAGCTCTGAGCGGCCAAAGGTGCTTCCCACGCTAAGGCAGTTTGAAAGAGGATAAAGAACAGTCAATGCCAGGCTCCACTGTTATCTGTAATATAGTTTCACTGAATGTGTCCCGTGGTTATAGATGTAATTGTCCTGAAAAGACTGCAAACAACTGCTCCAACAAGATGGAGCACATTAGAAGCTCAGCAGGATGCCCAAGAGCTAGCCTATCTGCCTGGTTTTGCACCTCTAGTAATAATGCAATTCCACAAGGAACTGAACCATCATCTGAGAAGCCACCAACAGCCATTGCATATTTAATGAAGTCACTCACCAAGCACTGGAAAACAGAAGGTGCTTGGAGTGCATCATTAGTTCTGTCAGAAGGATAATTTACACATCTATCTTGTCAAATTTTCTATGGTTTATACTTTTACAATAATCAATCTAACATACATTTGATTAGTGAACTAGAAAGCAGGAGGGAGATGGGATAGCCGTGGCCCCTCATAAACATATTTGATGAAAAAATTTAACCCCTTGGTGGTATTGCCTGTGGCTTTCTTCTGCTTCTGGCAATAGAACCTAAAAGGGGTTAGAAATGACAGCTTATGCAAGTAAAGGAACAAGAAATCTTTGGTTTGGCTTAAAAGTGAAGATGACTACATTGGAGAATAAATATGCAAACAGAAAACATTTGTAAGGTTTACTGGTCAATTACTGAAAATGGTTTTGAAACTCTGGAGAATTTTCTGGGGGCTACCTGAGCTGTATCAGTAGAGTAAATGACCTCAGGCTCAACCTTGTAGAAGGAAGATGCCTTAAAGCCAACTTTGATTAGAGAGCTAGATAGCAATGCCTTTCCTTACCTCAACTGCCATTCAGAAACCAGTAGACAATAGTCATCTGTCTACACCTAACACATATGTGTATATATTTATATAGTAGTAACCTGAACATTTACACAGCTCATTTTCTGTATTTCCCTTTATGCAGCATGGCATACTGGAAGAAAATGACTAAAAACAGCAAACACCAGGCTCATGATTATTTCCACATACCTACTGTATGGTAGTTATCAAGAAGAGGCTTACATACATTCAGATACCTTTCTAGACCAGGCTTATCTGATATGGGATGACTATTCTAGAAAGGTAATGGCTAGGGAAACTACTTTCTGTTTAAATTAAAAATGTTCACCTTTTTAGTTTGGTTTCAAATACTATATATGTAGACTGAATAAAGATTTTAATGTGTTCTTCTACAATGTATAGTGCATTTTTAAAAAACTTACTTCAAAAAGAGAGAAAATGGAAGTTTTCAGGAAAACTTGTTAAAAATCACCCACCCAACATAGTCCAAGCTGGTCTTAAAACCTTGAGCCTCAAGCTGTCCAACTGTTGGGATTATATGTGTGTATCCTCATACTCAGCTTGCTACGTCAATTTTCTTAATGCTACGATTTCTTCTCCATGGTTTATTTGATAGTTCTAAGTGCTTTAATAGCTCTTCGGAGATTATGCAACTAAACAAATGTTCCAATTACTGGGAATGACAAGAGATCTCAAGAACTGGGTTTAATCTGTGCTCAGAACCACAACCAATGGCTAATTCTAATAGTGCAAAGACAGCCTGATACACTTGAAATTAAACCAGAGTAGAAATGACCATCTATTTAACACAGACCAAAATAAGTGAACAGGTTAAATAATATGAGATACCTAAGAGCAAAAAAGTATGGAACACATGTCTTTCTTAAAGGCTAACAGCCATATTTTATTTCTTTTTGCAATCTAATTATATAATATAGTAATCAATCACACAGTAAAATATTCAATAAATACTAGCGTAAATAAAAAGTGAGTATCAAACTATAGTTAATTCTAAGCTACTTTAGACATGGAATAGGGGTTCAGTATCTAGGAAAGCAGTGTCTGTCATTCTACAAATTTTAGAACACAAACTATGTATATTTTATTAGACTTGTGCCTAAGTATTAACTTTTATACATACTTCATGATTTTAGTAACTATAAATGCTGCTGTGTTTTAAAATATGTTGTTAATATACACAATGAATTTTCAACTTTGACTTTATATTTGGTACTCTCACTGACTCTGTTTGTATGTTCTTTGGGGTTTTCTACATAAAATTACGTACCATCCAAATAGGAACATGTTTATTCCTTTCTTTCCAATCTGTATGTCTTTTATTTCATACTATGTTTTAAACAAGGTTTTCTTTTACTCTGAGTTTCTGACATTATTACTTTCTACTAAGACTAAGAGAGAAAGAGAGAGAGAGAGCGAACCAAAATGGCTATCTTTTTTATAGTAACAGGAAATAATTGTTAGACACCAGTATTTAAACTGAGACTGGTTATACTTAATCACAATATTTTATGACACTTAGGTGTAATTTTAGCAAATAATTACTTTAAAAACTTAAGTTGAAGTTAACTACACAGCTGACATAAATTCTACTGTTTAAACTGACCAGCATGTCAGTTACAGAAGTAAGAGCTGTAAGATTAAGTTAAGCAGGCTTTCTCTTTCCTATAGCTTCCAGTTCCCGACTACAGCTGTTTTCTTTGATACACAAACCAGCACTAAAATAGCTCCATCTATCACTGCATGATTGCAGGCAGACAAACCAGCCTGTCCTGCTTCCAGATAGCAAGAGCAGCTGCTATTAATCACAATTACAGGCCGAATCAGCTAAGAGAAATTGCATCAATATTCTTCTAACCTGCAGGTTTCTACTGGAACTCAGCAACAGTACTGAGGGCATCATGACACTGCCTGAAGGTCAGTAAAGAAAGATGCCTCCCAAGGTCAGGGTACAAATCAGGAAAATTTGTGTTTTATTTTTACTCTTGTATGTATCAGGGAGAGGTTGTTCACATGTTTGTGTGTGTGTGTGTCTGTGTAACATCACAGACAGGGTAACATCACAAATCATCTGTTATTCTTCCACCTTATTCTTTTGAGGCTGGACTGCTAAGCAAGTCGAAAACTCACTGACAGGGCTATCTGGCTAGCCGACTTGCTCTGGGGATTCCCAGTCCTCACTTACCAAGGCTGGAATTAACAGATGGGCCGTCACACCCACCTGCCATTTACAGGGGATTTGGGGATATGAACTCTTGTTGCCTTGCTTACACAGCATACACTTTAACCACTGAGCTCTTGGAAAATCTTTTGTACACATAAAACAAGTGATGTCTCTTGAAGGCTCTAGGATTAAATTTAACAGCACATAATACTTAAAATTTAGATTGAAAACATTTCAACTTTATTAAACTACACTGACAGTAATGACATCTGAAAGATCTGACATCAAAAGATTAACTTTAAACACAAAAACTATTATGGAAATGGACATTTTACTACAGGAAATTTCATTGCCAAAAGTATGAAAGAAATTTTTTTCATACACATATTTTGGGTATATTCACATGTATATAGGTATACATGTGTGTGCATGTGTATGGAGCCCAAAGTACTTCTGAGAAAGTGTCAGCCATCTTCCCTTCCCTTTCATACAGATTTTTATAGAGTGACATCAACTGCAGGGTATAAATGAAAATGTGTTCATCTCACATTTCCTTGAAGTATACAATTTTTCCAAATAAACTGCAGCCCTTTCCTCAATGGTTAGTGCAACAGATTAAAGAAACAAATAGGAATTCAGCCTACTATGGATACTACCATTTAAATTTGAAAAAAACTACAATTTTCTTAAAGCATTTACCACATACAAGGCATTTTAGATGCTTTACATACACTATTAAAAGTTAGCCCTTAGAATAAACCTGTAAGGTAGCATATTATTATTCTTAATTTGTAGGTGAGGACAATTTTAGCTCAGAGAAATCATTTCAGATCACATAGCCAGGTCTAGGTAAGTTTATAGCCAGGAGTCAGATATAGATTTGATCTCAAAGGGGGGGAGGAAGAGAGAGAGAGAGAGAGAGAGAGAGAGAGAGAAGAGAGAGAGAGAGAGAGAGAGAGAGAGAGAGAGAGAGAGATTTATGCAACCTTAATTTTCAAGCTTTTTTAAACCACTTTTTTAGGGGAATAGGGGTATTTGAGATTGAAACTAGAGACTCTTGAATGCTACACAAGTGATCTGTCACTTAACTGTTATCTCTGGACACTGTCTTATTTTTCATTTTGGGATAGGTCTCAAAATAAATTGCCCAGGCAGGACTGAACTCTGCAGCTCAGATCAGCCTTGAACTTTGATCCTCCTACCTCAGCTTTCTATAAAACTGAGATTACAGAAGGATTATACCAAGCCCAGCAGTTATCTCTGCTTTAAGATTGCCTGAATGGAAACGTACATATAAGGAATATATGAAAGAACATGATACTAGGTAGAGCTATACACAGGGAAAGTCACATTATTTCACTCTACTGAAAAATTTACTCTGCTGACACTTTCCCAGAAGTACTGTGAAGTAAACTGAGTCATTCCCTAGTTAAAATGATCCCATACTTGAAAAAGGCCTAACTATTCAGTTCTCGATGTTAAGTTGACAATGAGAGCAATAAGATGATTACTATGATATGACGCTCAGAGAATTTGTTCAAATTCTGAGAGCACTGGAGATATACTTATCCATTCAGGCAGCACATTCAGGATCATCTACATGCAGAACTACATGAAGCAGCAACTCTGCTCTGGGGACTGAAGAGCAGAACCTGATAAGGTCAGGAATCTCACTGAACTGCATACAAATGGGGAATACAGAAATTGCCCAAGTAGATAGGAAACCATCTCTAAGAAAGTGACACCTTGATTAGAATACTAAATGATGTGCAAGTAAGCCAGGCGAGCATCTGAAGAAGAGAAGCAAGAACTGACAGCACAGCATGACTCTTAAAGGGAAAAGAGTGTGGTTAAGTCCAAACAGAGGAAAAACCAGTATGCTAGAGGTGAGGACAGTCTGGGTTTTTGAAAGTGAGGAGAAACCCTGCCTGGGCGGGGCAGGGGGTGGTGGTGGTGATTCTCTAGACTGTAACAGACAAGGAAGCAGGGGATCACAGCAGAAGCATACAAATCAGTTAAAAAGTGACAGAAAATAGACTTGAACTAAAGCGGCACAGGAAGACATTGTATCTTTGGGACTTGGAATCACCAGCACACTTCACTGGACAGGTTTAAGTTGTGGGCAAGTGAATGAATAAAGAAAAGTATGAGTGTGCCATGGAACTCCATGGACTCTAATTAGGTTAGAGTTATCTAAAGCTTAGACAAGGGAAAGCATCTTCATCCAGGTCAGCACATCTGAAGCACGTTCTGTAATAACTTGAGCATGCATGGATCATTTCCTGAGAGCTACAGGAAACCAGCTAGCTGGAAGCCTGCTTCCATGCAGTTACTATTTATGACCACGAAGAAAATAAATATATGAGAAAGAGACTAGAAACTAAAAATTTATATTCAAATGTGCTACAGCTTCTCAAAAAACCATATAATCAAACCTTATTGCATTTGACTTCAAGCCAATGATTAATTAAAATAAATTATTTCACCAAACATGGAGTCTTATCAAATAAAGGTTTCTAAACTAGGGACCTGAAAATGCACACAAATTGTAAGTGTAACATGAGCTGATCTGCACCATTTCATTACTTAGTATTGCTGACATGTTAGAAATCTATAACCATAAAGTACAAAACCAAACAGAAAGTAAAACTGATTTATGAGCAAAAACTAAGAAAACAATAAAATGTATACAGTGAGGAAATTGAAATTCTGATTCTCTTTTGCTCACCTTTCATGTAAAAGGAAACTGAAATTCTGATTTTCTTTTGCTCACCTTTTTGTAAAGTAAAATAATTAGCCTAGATGAAGTTAAAATTAATGGATGGTTTATGTTTATAAAGAAAAATAGCAATATATAGTATTTTTCCTTAACATATTTAAGTTAATATGAATCTCTTCTCAAAGGAAGTCAACTGTGAACTTTTTAGGTTTTAATCATTTCAGATATTTAGGCTTCTCGTTGGCAAAGGAAAAGAATGTTAATAGTTTTGCTCTTATTGGCCTTATTTCCTTATTTGGCCACATTCAATTTTGATAGATCTTGTAACAGCTCAATATTCAGATGAAATCATCATTCCACAATTAAGGAAATAGCTCATCTAATTATCAATTACTTATCGTTCTCAATTGCCTCCTCATCCTATGCAACCAGCTGAGAGTGCAGAGCATACAAATATTTCATTACACTAGTTTAAAAAGTTCTTTACATATTAACAGTATAATCCTGAAATAGAATTAAAGAAGTTTTAAACATGTGTATGACTGTTTGAACATTTTAGAACAGCTTAGTTTCTTCATGAAAAATTGTTTTTAATTGGCTCAATTAGGTTTAGATTTTCAATGTAGTCAGAAGCTTTTAATTCTTCTTTTCAATCACTCTAGCACTCACTAGGACCTCTTGAAGGAAGGATATGTAGGAAATGGAAGAAAAGGATAAACTCATTCAACTTCATGCCTATAAGACGTATATTCGGGGACTGGAGAGGTGGCTCAGGGGTTAAGCCTCTGCCCTGCAGGCAGAAGGTCCTGAGTTTGGATCCTAGACCCCATGTATAGATGCTGGGCAGAAGCAAGGGCGGCCTGCGTTTCTGGTCCTGGTAGGGCGGAGCCTGTGAATCCCGGGGGCAGAGTAAACAAGGAGGAGGTGGAGGCATCCGTGGTGGTTCCTGAATTCGTCTGTGGTTCTACACCTACACACACACACACACACACACACACACACACGCACGCACACGCACACACACATGCACAACTGAATAAATAATAATAACAATTTTTTAAAAAGACTTATTTATCCAAATGCACATCTATATTCCATACATTATGTACTTACATTCAAAGTCTATGAAGATTAAGAAAAAAAGTGACAGTGAAGGAATAACCTGATACAACAGTGTGGGAAGTATCTTTCTACTTATTCATCTACACCAGCAATCTGGTTGCAAGAATGCTATGTGGAAATAGGCCATCTACCCTTTTCTACAAAAATTTTTTTATTTGTTCTTCACACATACAAAGATTGATTACACCAAGCGGTTCTAGGTGCTGGTATTTAGCAACACACAACAAAACTCTCTTTCCTAATGTCCCAGAAGGAAAAGTATCTGTCTATGAGAGGAAATCTTATATGAAAAGAGAGATATGGCATTTGAGTTGAATTTTAAATTAGTTAACTTTCTGAAAAATATTTTAAAATATCTACATTTCTATTTTCCTAATCACAAAATTATATGAAGAAACATATTAAGAAAAAAATTCCAGTAGGTAATCTCAAAAATTCCAACTTTCATGCCAGAATAGTATGTCTGATTTATAAAAGCCTGCTCTATACTAATTTCCTGACAAAATAGATTATTGCTAATCACTTTTATTGATAATATCAAACATTAATGTAACAGCATTAAAACATGAAATAAATTTCATACTTTGTTCATTAATAATGCAGAGCAGACAAAAAACATACTTCTTCAATATATGTACAACTTATGTCCAGCTATATTCCAATAGTAGTTGGAAAACATTTGTATAGTTGCTTTCTTGCTTTTTTTTTTTTCTTTTCTACTTTCTTTAAAAATTTTGCCTGCAAAGATCAAATACTTCCCAGAAAGGCTGAGCTGCTTTCTGAGATGACAACAGGTCCTTGAAAACTTCGAAAGCTACTGGGTTCACACCTAGACAGGTATGTTAAACCTAGCATTACACCATGATCTACCTCTACTTCACTCATAGCTATTCTAAGACATAAAAACATTTAAGAAATCTCAAGTGCTCTCAAATTACTCACACCATGACTCTCCCCAGGATTTTATTGAACCAAAATGTTTTAGAATAGGAAGAAAAGCAAATTTACTCTCCCAAAATATTACCTCCATGGTGATGTGAGAGGCTCCCTCCATTGGCAAGGATTTCGTCTCTAGCAGCTGCCTGTATGTGGAAATAACACTGCTTAGACTTCACTCTGGAGTCAAAGAGTAAGACTTAATTTCCAAAGAAAGTACATATATTATTACCAGGGTCAAACATAAACTCATTTTTCTCTTTCTAGGTAAGTTTTGTCTAAAGAGAAATTAACACATGAAGCCTGGATTTAAGATAGGTTTTGTTTTATTTTTAACAAATATCTCATACTCATAATAATAAATATTAGTGGCTAACATTCACTGTGTACTTTCCATATGCTCAAAAAGGCACAAAGCAAAATTTGCCTAAAGTATTTTATTTCCACTATACCCTTATGGAATAATTCAAATCATCCTCACTTGATAAAGAAGATCAGTCTGAAAAGATAAAATTACTTGTACACTATCATACTGAGGGGCATAAGAGTCAGGATTCATTACAAAGTTACCAGGGATCAGTCAGTAGATAATTCAGTGACCCCATATATTCTTCACTCCAGTCAGCTAGCATACAGGTAAATCATATGATAGATATAGATATCAACTTGATAGTTGCAAGCTGAGGTTTGCGTGTCTGTTTAGAATTGATAGTTAAGGTTAAGCAAGCCTGCAGGAGATTGATGGGGGAAGACCTACTCCACAGAAGGTGCGGCTATTCTCTGGGCAGGTGGACAAAATGGAGGGTGGCACTGGTGAGACCAGTGAATTTCATTTAAGTGCAGTGACAGATTTTCTTTAGCTGGTTCAGTAAGTTGGCATACTTGAGCACACTTGGACAGACATACTATCTGACAAGTGAGAGTTTCCCTTCTCTTAGCAATGCTATGTTGTGGCCGGTTCTCTCAGCTCTTGGTATTGGTATGAACTCTCCTGAAATGGTGGATTAAGAACTGTAACCAGACAATCACAAGCCAAAATAAAACTTCCTTGTTCCCATATGCCATTTGGTCATAAATGTATTGGCAACATGCAGGCAATCTGTGACAACACGTATGACTGAATCGAACTAAAATCCCTGCATTGACAAAAAATTTACTAAAATTATAAAGAATATAAAAGCCATACACACATATATAAGTTACCTCTGTCTGTTCAAACACGGTCAGTGGATCACTAATTCCTCTGTAGTTAAAGGCGAAATAGAAGTAGATACATGCACCTGCATCATAAGTCTGTGTTACCCTAAAAGGCAAAAAGGGAAAAAAAAAAAAATCCCAAGGGCTTTAAGTTAAGTTGAAGCAGATTTAACATCTAGAAACTTAAAGACCAGACCTGAATGATTCACTTCAGTTGAATCTCATTCTCTCTCCCTCAACTATGTTGTTGCCAAAACTGGTGAATTATGAATGTGGTGGAAAACAAAAAAGATTTGGTTGATTCATTCAAGGCCCAGGTCAGTCATTATGGTAAATATGCACTTTAAGTTTTCTTCTGTTTATGTCACGTTACTAAAACTAATATTGGTGAGTACAACAAAAATTTTTATGTTTTCCAGCAGCATTTTATGATAAAATGCAATTTTTGGTCATCTTATTAAAGTTGTCACTTACAAGTAGCATGGCTGAAACACTTGAAAGAAAGCATTGGCAAAAATTGTTTTTGTAAGTCTAGATTATTCTTCTCAAAAATAAAACAATTAAAACAATGCAAATGTTTTTCCAATTGACCTGAAAGGCACAAAATCCCTATTTTACTCATGTCAAAACAATAAGCAGCGACAGTAACAACAAAAATACCTAAGTATACTGCTTCAAAAGAAAAGCCCCTAACCAAACTAGATGGAACACAAGGATCAGTTACAAGTCTTCTAAACTTCTCCCAAGTTAACAAACAAATATGGTTCCAAAATGCAGATGTTCAAATATCAAATGGGATTAAATTGTGTCAAGTACAATATTTCACTAAGCTTACACTAACAATTAATAAGGGCTTGAAGAACAAATTGAATGCAGTGGCATGACCATGAAATGTCTATGTTTCTGTGCATGTTGCAGGTATATATAAAAAAAGATATTTAAAATGTTAAGATCATTAAATCACATGTGGTGTCTGGGTTTTCAAATTACTATCAGGAAACATTTAAAGGGACGTTTAGAAAAATAATGACTCAATTCATCTAATGAAAACTATGGTGGTGCCCACCAAGAATTTAATCTAACAGAAGAATCAAATGCATGATACTCTTTTTTACTACACAATACAAACAGAATCTAATCTAAAATTTTAATGGCCTTTTAGGCCAATGTTAGATGCCTCAGAACAGAAGAAATGAACTGTTTGGCACTGCTATGTCAATTTGCCAGCTGTGTTTCTTGTCTAGTGCTAATTCACACTCATAAAAAAAGAGCCCCTAAACATTTACATTTTAAATTCCGGATTTACAAGTTTAGGAAAAATGGAGAATTATTTTAACTATGACAGTACTAGTTCTAAGAATAAGCAAATGCACACAAAATTGGTAGATTAATGAATAAAATGAATTTATAGCAATTAGTAAAATATACATCATTCATAAGAAAATCAATTCATACAAAATGTAATCAATTTTTATTAAGCATTGCTACCTTCCAACAAATTCAGGATCAATACATTACGATACATTATGTAGTTTTCATACATAAGCTCACTACTTAGTCTGTAACAAGCATGACAGACCTAAATGATCAATAATTCAAGGCCAAATCATGAAAACACTGTTTGATAAAATTAGAGCCTAAGAAATTAAGTAATCAATCACCTATTAAAATACAGATACTCATAAACTTAACGATGGAGGTATGTAAAACTAAACTAAACAACCTTACTGTAGGTAAATCTATGGTAAGCTGAAAATGCATTGAATGCATCTAGCCTACCAAATATCATAGCTTAGCAGACCTCAAATAGTTTTCAGAACTCTTATATTGGCCAATTGTTGGGCATAACCATCCAAAACAAACCTTGTTTTACAACATGTTGGGTATCTCATGTAACTTACTGAATGCTGAGTGAAAATGAAAAACAGACTGTTTGCATGGGTCTGCTTGAACATCACCATAAAGTCTAATAATTCCAAGTCAAGCCATGTGGGACAATCTGGTAAGAGAAAATACCTTGGTACTGAAGTACATCTGTTCCACAAGCCCAACATCTTAATAACAGAAATAATAATTGTTCATCTGGTTCCTTGACATGTAATTTAGCTTCAGTGAATGACAGGGCACCTGCTTTTCTTGCCAAGGTGCTCTGATAGGGTAGAAGACTCACTCATGGAAAGGTGTTCTGCTCCTAAAGGGCCCAGGACAATAAGGAGTACAATCTTAACAAGGTAGTAAGAAAAGATCAGAGAAGTTTTTCAGTGGAACAGACTGAAGGTTTTCCTTAGCTGGCAAATCATATTTCACCACTATACTAGACAGATATAGGTGCCAACTGGTCAACTGAGAAATGGATCATTGAGCATACCTTTGAGGGTTGTTTGGTTGGGACGGACTTTTGAGTAAGCCTGTAGATTATCTACTTGTGGCAGCTGGGTAAGATGGAGAAGGAACTGGTGAGGAATTTGGCATAGTAGTTAGCTAGGAAGTGCCCCTCTGTCACCTCTTCATTTGATCATGGTGTGGCTAGTATCCTGGGCTCCTGATGATAAGTATGAACCCTTTGCCATAACAGACTATTACCTAGAACTGTAAGCATGAATAAACTTTCTTTCTCCTAAGATGCTTTGGCTACATACTTAGCAACGGAAAAGTAACTAAAACAACCACTGATAAAACAGTATCTCTTCAGAATGAGTCTATGAACAATGCTAAAAACTCACCTGCATGTAGAAAGAGGTGCAAACTGAACACCCTTCTCTTTGCATTCCCTTCTTATTCTTTCTTTCACATTTCTACAGAGATCTACAACCCTAAAAGAGATAATTGAAAACATGTTTTCAAGTGAAAACTCTAAGTGCTGCTTTATCTGAGTCAAAACTCTTAACTAAAACTTTCATAGTTGTTTTTTCATGAATGGATAAGAGAGACTCTGATCATTCAAATTAAGCCCTCAATTTATAATTTCAAAGGGAACAAAAAGTTCTGTTAGGTTTTGCCTTAGAAAAACATGGGTGAGAGGAGCATGTTTACATTTCCTACAAGGAATTGTCTACATTTGGGATAACCAACCTGTAAAATCAATTTAATTTCAAGATTTTAAGAAAATTTTTAAAAGTCAGAAATAATATGTTAAATAAAATTCAGTTCTAGGTTATAAAGATACCATTATTTATGCATATCTATGCTTTCCTTAGTTTGAAAACAATTCCAGTAACAATAATGATGTTGTCATTTCAAATATTCAGTAGTTTATTCTTAAACTAAACTCCAACCTGACAGATTCATTGTAAATAAGTTCTATGTAAAATACTATGTTAGACTGTTCGATATTTAAAAATCAATGAAGTCAAGCATGGTGGAACACACAATCTCAGTCTTCAGTAAGCTGAGACAGAAGAAATTGGAGCTTGAGCCCAGCCTAAGCTACATTAGAGGGACCCTGTTGGAAAAAAGAAAAGGAAAGAAAAAGTCAGTGAAAACAGACAAGGAGGGTGTCATAGTATGAATGTGAAACACAAGTCTTATGTGTTTGAATCCTTAGCTGGTGTTAATGTTTGGGAAGGTTATGGAACTTTTAAGAGGTAGAGGTTCTCTAGAGGAAGCCATGTGTGTGCATGGGAATGGGGAGGTGGGAGAAGCAAGAGGTTTGGTAGCCCAGCCCTGCTTCCTTTAGCTTGCTTTGTCGGTCTCTATTGATGGACAACAGCCTTCTGCTTTAGTAATGCTTTCTCCTGTGGGATTTGCACTATACTGGACTATACCTCTTCTAGAACCACAATAAATACTCTATTCTCCCTTAAGCTAATTGTGTAAAGTACTGTATCACAGCAAAATATAGTAACTACAACACAGAGGTAGTTACAATCCTTTGAGGGGATGAGAATTTGACAAAGTTAACAATATTGATTTATTTTTTAATCCATCCTTTTAAAAATTTTAGTGTGTGTGTGTGTGTGTGTGTGTGTGTGTGTGTGTGTGTGTGTGTGTGTGTGTGAGAGAGGACACTGTGTTCCTGTGGAGGATCAAAGACGACTTTGGGAGTCATCCTGTATTGCTTCTACCTTATTTTTGTTTTGCTCTGGAATTTCCCAGGCTCTGCTCATCAGGGTCAGAAATACAGGCCATTGTTTCCACTTAGCCTTTTTACGTGGAACCTTGGATCCGAACTCAGGACCCTCTGCTTACAAGGCAGAGTCTTAATCCCTGAGCCATTTCTTCAGCCCTAATTCATCTTTTTTAACGTGAGCACTAACATATTGTTGTAAACCCATGTTTTACCTCATCAGGAAAATAAATCTCTCACAGTGTATAAGCCATTGTATTTCCTAACAAATATCCTGATCATGCATTGACAGATTCTGGATTTTAAACCTTGAGATGGGTCTGTATCATGAGAATTAAAATGACACTAAGAAAACTCACAAGGTTAACCTACCTTGAGTCTTCAAACTGATGTGATTGTAAAAGACCCAATTTGATGAATAATATCAATAAGTTGGATTGTGTTTCATGAAAACACATTTATCTCTAATTCCAGGAAGAATAATAAATATATAATGAAAATATAAATATGGAAAGACTTTTAGTGTTTTACTAACATGAAAAATTGATTTTTAAGAATATGGTATAAGGATTTATACATTCTGACTTAAAAAATGCTCGTAAGTTAAACTCTGCTTTCATTAATGAGAGCTACAGGTAAATATGATTACTGAAGTTATATATGCTTCATTTATGGACTGGAAAGGATACAGGTTTAAAAATATCTCATAAAGCATTGCGCTGATATTTATATATAAAACGTAATTTAAATAAAATTTATTCAAACTTAATATCAACAGGAATTAAGAGCTCATATAGAAAGAGAAAACCAATTTCCCAAAGTTATCTTCTGATTACCACATGTGTGCCTTGGCACATGTGCTCTAGAACAAGTTATAGAGAGGCTGAGGCAGCAAAATAGCAAGTTCTTCAACTGTGCTACACAGCAGTTTAAGGCCAGACTGAGTAGTATAGTGGACTGACTCAAAAAACTTCAAAAGGGAGTAAGTGATACTGCAAACTGACAGGTACTCATGGAATTTGAGTACTACTTCATTAAAAGTCATTATCCATAGTAGATTAAGACAATTTCATAAACAGAAGTTTTCTAGAGGGCAATCATTTAAACCAAAGCTAAGTAAAACTGTATAGTAACATTTAGTGCTTACTAAGTCCATAAAACACAAGTTTTAATAAGACTCTTATTCTTGTTGTTGTAGCCAAATTTGTTTTAAAACAGAAAATGGGGAGGAGGAGGCATGAAAACATGACATTCTGAGGAAGATACTAACTTAAACAACAGTAGCTTCCTTGTTCCAATTTTTTAAATAAAAATTTAAAGGCATATTGATAAACAAAATACATTTAAATATATTATATATACACACACACACACGTATCACTTAAGTGTATTTGAGTAAATTCTTAATAGGTTTTACCTGTCCCAAGGAGCAGAAGTCTCAAAAGATTCTCCTATTACATAATATTCCAAACCTAAATCCTGTTATGACACACAAAAATCATGAAATTACGACAGATAAAATAATTAAGAATACTGATAGTTTTTCATGTACTTGTATTACATTTCTAATCTAACCTAAATTGTTCTTTATTATCTCATAAGCACTGAGAAGTTTCCCTTAGCATATGCTTCCCAAAGGCAGGAACCTTGACTGTGTTATTCTCTGTATCCTTATCAACAGGTATAGTGCATAACAAAGGAAAAGTCATATGTGTGCAAAGAAGACAAGAGAATAGGTTTTTAGTGGTCTACAAGTAGCAAAGTAGTAAATAGTAAGTATTGTGGAAGGATTTGTTTTCTTCAATCAACTTTTATTAAAAATAAATTTAGAAAACAGAGTGCCTCTCTTTGATGGTATGGAATAGACTATTAGGAGGCACTTCTGCCATGAAAGTATCTTGTAGCATACAAGATCTACATTGATCATAAATAACAATAGTTAACTTATTTACTGAGAGTACAACTGAATCTGGATAGATTCAAAAGCCACTAGAGAAATGTGAAATTCTGAATGAAGAACTTCCATAGGTAGAAAAAAAAAAGTACATGTTTTCACTTCTAGTAAAATAATTTACTTGAATCCCACTAATGGTTGGTAGGATACTCCTCCCCACAAATTACTGATTTTTTGTTATGTCCTTTTGTTATGTATTTATTTGCTTGAGAAACATATATCCAGTGGCAATAGTAGTATAAGAAAAAATGTTTTAGAGACAAAGCAAATAAACTATAACTTGCTTTTTTGTCTTAGCCTCAACATTAATTAGAACCTTAAAACATTACATTTCTCCCAAAGTATGTCCATGCTGTAATTACTATAGTTGTGTTTTAATTTCTAGACTTCTAAATACAGTATTACAGGAAATATGCCCTTCAATAATATTATTCAATATACTCAGAGGAAACATCTAACAGAATTTTATGCCTTCTCAAAAATCTCTTGTGGGAAGATCCAAAGATACAGATAGTCTGGAAGCAAATCCTAAATCATCTACTTTCTTTCATTATCTGCTTATCTCTTAATCAGAATTCTTAACATAGTAAGCGAACAACAGATATACTTTCCATGTAAAACTTAGATCTCGGCTAAAATGGGAACACAGTAATTCATGCTTTCTAATTAATAGAAGTGAATTTTACACACTTTTATGTAAATGCTTCCTTAAAAACAATTTCCAACTGAAAAATCAGAAAATTTAGTATTTGTAAAAACCAAAATTTTAGTAAGGTATCCAAGAAATATCTTCATAAATAAATCACAAATAAATAAAATTATCCAAATATAAAACGATCATTTTTTTAAAAAAAAGACAGTTCAGCAGCAGCAGCAAAAAAGCAAGAAATTTGTGTTTTTCAACCCCAACAGGAAAACAAAAGCACATATACAAATGAAAAATAAATTTCCAAAGGACAAGTTTTCTATCAGTAAGTGTAACAGACTTGACATGTGCATGACAAATGAAGTTTCTCATGAAGTACAAATACATAATTAGAAACACTTTATAGTGCTCATCACTGATGAGCCAGTAACTACTTGATACTTAAATTGTTAAGTATCAATTTTTAATGAAAAGTAAAGAATTATCTAATTTTAAAATGGATTATAAATCAGATGAAGAATGTTCCTAAATAAATCAGTTTTGTTCCAATCGACTAATGTTAGGAAAGGAATGCTTGATTTTCAGACAGAGAACGGTTCCATTCTTTCAAGGAGCAGAAAGACACTGAATCACTTAAAGTTTCTCAAAAGCACTTATAGAATGTTTAAACTGATTCTGAAAAGGCACAGCAAATTCAGGGTTTAGGCAATACGATGTGCTAATTTATAGCAGTTTAATAATTAAAAAACAAAGAAGGCAATTTCATTTTAAGTAAGAAAACTCTTATTTACAACAGAAATTGATAAGAGAAATATAACTTACTCGCATGTATGCAATGACATAGGTTAGCAAATAACCTCTCTGTCCATTATCTTCTCCAGCTGCCAAACCACTGTCATCAAAGAACAAACTGTCAATTTATTTTAAGTGAAATAACAAACATATGGAAAACCAAGCTGATAATGATATCCAAAATAATTGCTCAACAGGTAAACGTGTCCCATTTTCAGTTGTCATGAATACATCAGAGTTGTCAAATAAACTGTAATAATAAACTCTGAAAATCTTTTTTTGTTTTAGCCTAAACATTTAATTTCAAACTTTTATCCAGCAAACTAAACTTATGAACTCAACTCTTTCCCCCATCTTAAATGAATAGAGAAAGTGCTAGTCAGGAGAAAAATGCTTAAATTTAAGTTACTTGCACAAAACTAACAAGATACTTAAAATATTTTATTCAGATAGGTTGAATATCCCTAATTTAAAAAATTCAAAATCCTGAATGCTACAAAATCTAAAAATTTCTGAGAGCCAAAAAGATATTACTATCATAAAAATTCTATATTAGACTTCCTATGTTAAGGTACAGTAAAAATGCAACTATACTAAACATCGTATTAAAATTAACTTTGACTTATGACATATAAATATAAATGAATTCTAGGTTTAAATATAGGTTCCATTCCCAAGGTATCTCAGTGTGTACATGCAAAATATTCCAAAGTCTGAAGAACTTCAAAACCCAAAACACTTCTGGTTCCAAATATTAAGGGATACTCAACCAGTGTTATATTTGTATTCTTAAGCACACATTTTATTATAGACTTATGCATATATAAAAGTGTGCTATTTTTGAGTACAACTTCTAAACACCAAAGTTTCTCAAATATTTATGCAAATAGTATTTGGAGTGTTATAAATGCTGCTTATTTAATTGAAATTTTAAATTAGGGATAAAACACACACAGATGTATTAAAGTCTGTAAGCACTACATAAAGTATAAAAATCAATATATCCAATCTCACTTTTATGAAATGCAAACTACCCTCTCAATTTGAATATCCATTGAAGTGGTGTTTGAAGAAACCTATTTAGAAATAATTTCATTTATATAGAACAGAAACTGGCCCAAGTTTTCTGATTTCTTTCAAAGTTCTTATTTTAAAATATAATGAATGAATGAATGAATGAATGCTGCTTTCTGCTACATTTAGTAAACAGTTTTTTTATAGTTTCTCTTATCAAGCAGAAGTTAAATTTTAACTCATGAATCAACTAAATGAAGATTCGCTTCTCATTTAGCTGCAACATCTTGTAAGTCCGTCCTTTCTCTGAAGTTTTGACTAGATAGATGTAAGTAAAGAGTACAATGTACATATATGTCTATTAAATACTAGTACTATAAAGCTGCTTCAATCTTCTCTGGCTGACTTTTGCAGGTGGATATTCACAAATTAAAGGCACTCAGAAACTGTGGAAAAGATTTGAAAAAAGTAGTTCTAGTTTACAATGACTTATGAGCAGGGTATAAAGAAACAAGAAGACTGTCTTATAAAAACAATGCTAATAAACCTATAAGCAAGAGTTCAATCAAATTACTGACAGTAAAGTTAAGAATAGAAAGAAATAGTCTGAGATTAGATGTAAAGGTTGGAGGCTGAGAGCCACATCAAGTTCCAAAACTACAAAATTGCTGTGGTAAGTGCTTGGAAGATAGCTGAACTTCAAGATCAGGTCTATACAAAACAAAGTCATGCTTTCAGTCTAAGAGACAAAAAACAGTACAGACCTAAGAAGTACGAACAGTTTACCTCAGAATTAATAGTGGAAAAAAGGAATTGGAAGTAAAGCTTGGACATGTCTGAGACAGATTGCATTGTTATGGGGAAATAAGAGACTGCCATTTCTCTTGTTCAGGATGTGAGAAAGCCCTGCTCCAACTGTCCAAATCAAGCCATTTTTTTTTCTTCTAATCCTTTTCTATTATCTGATGGTGGAGATTCCATTCTACACTGGGATTAAGTGGGACAAGTCTCACAGAAACATGTCATGGGTTTTCCAATTATTGCTGTTTCATTTTGTTTATCATCTAAAGCAAACCGAACAATACCACTACCAAAACACACACACACACACACACACACACACACACACACACACACACACACACCTATAATTGGACTTGGGGCATCCATTTTAAGTTCATAAGCCCTCAAAGAGAAGGGCAACCTAGGCTTGCTTTTTTAAATCATAGTTTCTTCTTTTAGCTCTTAGAACTGTCAGCTAAAGAGAGAGCTCAAAGGTTAAGCCTTTGCCTCACAAACAAAAGCACCTGAGTTTGAATCCCCAGATCATGGGTCCTACCTAAAAATGCGGAGCAGAAATGGCAGCGGCCTGCACTTCCAGCCTTGGAAGGTGGAGCCTAGAAAGCTCCAGTAAAGCAATAAGGAGGTAGAGCAATTTAGGATAATTCCCAGTGTCACCCTACACTTACATAGTGCCCTCTTCTATATCCACTCACATGTACATACCCACATTGTCAATGAAGCCAGAATTATCTTTAGATGCAATATGTGAGCTCTGATACAACCATGAAATTCAGATATTAAATGCAGCCACTCAAGCTGTTTTATTCCAAAGCATAGCATCCATCCTCTACTCTCCCCTCCAAATTTCAAACATCAACTCACAGTTTTTAAGCATATTGAGAAGGTGTTTCATGGAAGAGGATTGGGAAGAATAATGAAAGTAGAAAGAGAGAATATTGTTTTATGTAAAAGGGCCATCTGGCCACTTAAGCACTCTTGTTGAATTATGTTAAACAACTTAAGGATACTTCAAAAATAATGACAACATAATACCTTAAGTTCTATGGTAAATGTCAAAACATCTGTCATGAGTTCTGACAGGTAATGTTTATTTTGCTCGACTCTTAGAGAAGTGGCAGGGTTTAGTTAGCAAATACATATGAACAATCATAATGTGGGTTATTCAGTATTTGGCTACTATGTCCTGCTGGATCAAATGTGTTCAAGCATGTTTAACAATGTTGGCATGGGAATGAAATGCAGGGAGAAAAAAATGGGTACGACAACACACAGAAATACTCTAAACTGTTAGAAGTACTCCTTTAAAATTAAAAAGTGTTCACTTTTAGATAATGGAACAAGCAAGGTCCTAAGTAAAAACAAAATATATGAATTCAACTAACATCAAACTTGAGCAGAAAGGACTCTGATGGCACCTTCCTCCAACTTGTGACACAAGAGAAAGAAGGAGGACCAAGAATTGGACAACATGCGGCATTTAAACAACAAAAATACCAAATCTGGGCTGGAGAGATGGCTCAGAGGTTAAGACTCTTTCTACCAAGCAGAAGGTCCTGAGTTCAAATCCCAGGTCCCACATAAAAAAATGGTAGGCCGAAACTGTGACAGTCTGCACTTCTGACCGTGGTGGGCGGAGCCTGGGAAATCCCAGAACAAAGCAAGAAGGAAGTAGAAGTAATCCAGGATGATTCCCAAAGTTACATTTGGTCTTCCATAGGATACATGTGCCCTCTGATACACACACACACACACACACACACACACACACACACACACACACACACACAAAATGAATGAAGTTAAAAAAAAATCTTCAGTAATTAGAATGGAAAACTGTCAAGTGTCAACTTGATGGTTGAGAGTTTGAGCTCTGGGCACATTTGTGGAGAATTAGTGGTTGGGTTAAGCCCAGAGCAAACCTGCAGGAGATTTTCTAGCTAATGGGGAAGGCCCAGCCTATGGGTGGGACTAGGCCCTGAACAGGTGAATAAAATACTGAGAACTGGTTGAGGAAGTTGGGCATCCTTCTATACTTGGGCAGACATGCTGGTCTGGCAAGTAAGGATTGTCCATCTCTCAGCCATTATGTGGTGATGGTGTGTGCTCTCCCGTCAAGCTGGACTGAGAACTGCAACTGGACCGTCAGTAAGGAAATAAACCCTTAAGCTGTTTGATAGTCATTTATTGGCAACCATGCAGGTGAACTGCAACAGAAACCGTAAGATACCAAACAAAAAGATACATTTCAAAGAAAAAAATCAACATAGACAAGTCATTTACCTAATGACAATCCAGGTTCTTCAGAAGATTTTCATGTGTAGCTCAGAGAAGCCTGGACAAAAGTTCACTCAGAACTGAATTTCAACATAACTAAGAAGCAGCGAAAGTAGTAAAAAGGCATGACTGAGCCAGAGGTTTTAGCATTTATCTTGGCTTTAAATTAACATCTCACTTGCTAAAATCTATTTTAATGAAGTTGACGCAAATTTTGCTTAAAGTAAGCAAAATTACTAGAATTAAACCAATAGCTGTGGGGCCTTACTATCAATATCTAAAGAGGGCTAGAGATCACATCTTAAAGATCTCCTCTTGTTTGTAAGTTATTTTGTAAATCCATTGTATGAATACACAAAACTGACAAAATGATTCTGATAAAGTCCTAAAGACTAAAATATACTATTTCTCAGGTAGATAGTAATTCAGCATAAATGAAGCAGAAAACTAAAACACAGCAAAACAAACAATACAGTACAGGAAAAAAAAAAAAACATAGTACTGAGGATCATTAATTCATTCCCATCTACAAATGTACTACCTGAAAATGTCTAACTTCATCTAACTGATTCAGCAAGTTTTTAATCAAGCATGTGCATAGTGTTCTAGGCAACAAAATGGCCTAAGAAGAGACAGAGTATGCCTTACAAAAATTATGTGTAAGGTAGAAACAGTCATTTTTTTCAAATCATTAACCTGCTGTAGTACAACAACTAGCAATCACTTGTTAGCTGCTCTGAATTGCATTTTAATTATGAGCTCTACAAGTGGTGTGTGTGTGTGTGTGTGTTGTATATATTTAGGGATAGGAGAAGAGTAAGGTGAAGCTAAGCAAATTTAACAATGACTTGAACATTACAGAAAAATGATCTAAGTGTTTCTGGAAAAAAATCCCAATGAAATATTTAAATGTGTTAAGGATCATTCCTCAGCCTTTTGGATAAGATCAAATATAAATATGTAAGGGATTTTTTTTTTTGTATTTTATTTATTTATTTAAGGGGGAGAAAGAAAGAGATAAAGTACTCAGGCATGTGCACACTATGGAAACAGGTAACTTTCAGAAATACAGGTTTCCATCTTCTACGAGGGGAGCTCCAGAAATCCAACTAAGGCTGCAAGGTTTGTATCCAGGTGCCTTTACCTCAGAACCCTCTTGCTAGATTTAGAAAAAAAAATTAACGTTTCAGTATCTAATAGCCTACAGAAGTTCCAGAAATGTCTTTGTTTCTATCTAGTACTTTTTTTTAAGTATAAAGAGTCTTTAAATTAATTTATATTTGTATTCTATGTAACTTAAAAACCAAAAACTACACATATATAGGAGGCTACATTTCTTCTGGAAAGGGAACTGTGTACATTTCAAAAACTCAAACTGAGAAAAATCCAAGTCATTTGGTCATTAAATGAATTTTTATAGTGCTGGTACTTGTGACTAACAGAATACACTGCTCTTCAAAACAGGAACTATGGGAAGAGATGAAAGATTAGTTAACTGCATCTTTTACTAAAGATAGTAAAGCCCCACTTGCCAAATGCAAAATAGAGGAAAAGAGGCATTTAGTTTTAATACTCAAAAATGATACAAAAATAAAGTAAAAACTAAGCCTAAAATGAGACTCTTTTCTACTCAGTAAGTCCTGTACTTTAACTGAGGTCAAAGAATCCTGAAAATAAAGGGCTAGAGTAACATATGAGAAAATTAAAGCTGGATATTTCAAACTTTTTTTTTTTAAATTTATTCAATTGTGTGTGTGTGCGTGCATGTGTATGTATGTGTAGAACCACGGACAAATTTGGGAACCACCATGGACCGCCCCACCTCCTCCTTGTTTACTCTGCCCTGGGATTCACAGGCTCTGCCCTACCAAGACCAGAAACGCAGGCCACCCCAGCTTCCACCCAGCATCTATACATGGGGTCTAGGATCCGAACTCAGGACCTTCCGCCTGCAAGGCAGAGGCTTAACCCCTGAGCCACTTCTCCAGCCCTGATGTTTTGAACTTTTATATCCACATTAAATGTTTCTTAAAATAAAAAAAGTATCTATTTCAAAAAAACTGAGACTAAACATAAAATATAGAAAAACATTTCATATTATGTTATATATATATATAATGTTTAATTATAATGTATAATGACATATATAATGAAACAACCAACCAACCAAACAAACAAACAAACAAAAAAATCATGGAGCCTACTAGTACAAAGAAAACTTTATGTACTTAAAAAGGAAAGGGAAAATTTAGTCCTGATAAATGGTATTTCCACTACAGTTCTTGTCCATTAGTCTCATAAACCATTATTCAGTTGGTTATAGATGTGAAATGTCTTGGTTTTTTTTATACTAAATGAAACAATTAAGTGACAGGATGTAGAGTACAGAAATTTATCAAATCTGTGAGCTAAACACAATTTCCTTTTAAAAATACACTAAAAACATATTTTACACATATACTTCACCAGTAAAAAGTAACCTGACGATTTTTTCTTTATTACACAACAAATAACACATCACAAAATTCCCATTAAAATAAACATCTATAAAAGTAAAACATTTCATATACAATCAGATAAAGACATTATTGCTCTTCCTACAAATTTTAGACAATATTTGGAGTTTACTTTCATAAATTATATAAATTTAATAGTAAATTTGAATTAGTAATTAACTGCTACATCCATACAGCCTGCATGGAGATATTAATATCTAGTGCATTAGTAACTACTTAGAGATATTAGAAGCTTAGCTTAACTTTCCCTTAATATTAAAGATTTAGAGTCATACCCAAACTTTGCAGCAATGTCATACACTTGCTTTTCATGTTGAAGAACCTTCTCACGGTCTCCCTCGAACAGTAACGTGGCTACACTTAGTTGATTCGGATCAAATCCTTTAAACTACAAAAAATAAAAATTTCATTGTTACATGTTAAGTCTTATTTGCCAAAATAGGAAATCAAAATACATTTTGATCTTTCCCTTTAGCTCAAATATACCAACTTCTTTTTTATTATTATTGTTTATTCAATTGTGCGTGTATGCATGTGTGTATGTATGTGTGTGTATGTCAGTGTGTGTAGAACCACAGGCGAATTCGGGAACCACCATGGACCACCTTTACCTCCTCCTTGTTTACTCTGCCCTGGGATTCACAGGCTCCGCCCTACCAGGACCAGAAACGCAGGCCACCCCTGCTTCCGCCCAGCATCTATACATGGGGTCTAGGATCCAAACTCAGGACCTTCTGCCTGCAAGGCAGAGGCTTAACCCCTGAGCCACCTCTCCAGCCCCCTATACCAACTTCTTAAAAACAGCTTTGGATCCTTATATGCTAATTAACGAAAAGGAAAAAGGCATATATAACTCGGATCACTGAATACATGCTGGGGGGTACAACTCAGTGGTACAGCACTAGCCTAAGACACAATAGGCCCTGAGCTCAAGCTCTAGCATTGCAAAAGCAAAAACCAAAGTGCAGCTTATGAAAGACCTTATTTCAAAGTATATCATGGTCTTATAATGACATGCTGATTTATAAATGCAACAAATAACTGATTAGAATGTTTACTATCATTAAGAAATCAAGTGAAAACTACAAAATGACAGAATAAAGTAGCTAGATAAGGAGGAGAGGTCAGCAATATCTCTACGTACCAAAAATAACATATTAAATATTCTAAAACTCATCTTGTACATGAAAGGAGCTAAGAAATATATAACTTCACTAGGAAAAAACAGAAAGATATCTGTACCTGAATGTATGAATTATTACAAATCTGCTAATATTTGCCCAAATTATAGTAGATTATACCAATTCTAATAAAGAGTTTGATGGTCTTTTTTTTTTTTTTTTTGGTGCTGGGGACCGAACCCAGGGCCTCGCGCTTGCTAGGCAAGCGCTCTACCACTAAGCTAAATCCCCAACCCCTTGATGGTCTTTTTAAATGATAGATTTTTAAATTCTTTTTCTAGAATAAACATGTAATGATAGTAGTAAAGAAAATTCTGAATAACAAGATGGAAAACTTGATCACCACAACACAAAGATATTTCAGTTTCTAAGAACAAAAAATATTGTGAAAAGAATAGAATATTTAATAGAAATATTAAAATGGAGTCTATTTCTTGGGTGTGTAGTGTGTACTTAGGTATAGCAACTCATTGTAGAGAGAAGGAAATTAGTCACAGTCACTGATGCTGAAAAGTAATCAGCAGCTAGGGGAGCAGGAGGTGAAGATTAATTTAGATCTTCAGCTCATATCAAAAGATCAAAATGAATTTAAAAAACCCAATTCTTATTTAGCATAAAGTGTAGTCTAAGAATGTAACTCAGTGGAATGCACTAGTTTACCATGTGTAAGGTCCTGGGTTTGATTCCCCAGCACTACAAAAAAGAAAAAGGGGGCATGGAAAGAAAGGAACAAGCAAACATCACCAATTATACCAATGGAGAAGGGTTTTCTAAACTTAGAAACAATCATAGAAAAAAATGCAAATTAAAAAAAATTGACACCAAAAAGAATAATCTCTATTAGAAGAGAAAGCACTTGACTGGATAAATGTTATTTATAAAACTTAAGACAAAGGGGGGCTGGCGAGCTGGCTCAGAGGTTAAGACCTGGCCTCACAAGCAGAAGGTCCTGAGTTCAGATCCCAGGTTCCACATAAAAACGACAGGCAGAAACTGCAGTGGCCTGCACTTCAGGCCATGGTGGGCAGAGCCTGGGAAATTCCAGAGCAAAGCAAAAAGGAGTTAGAAGCAATTCAGGATGATTCCTGAAGTCACCCTTGGTCCTCCACAGGGACACATAGTGCCTTGTAACACACACCCACACACCCACACACACATACACACACACACACACACACACCCCAATCAATAAATAAAATCTTTAAAAAAAAACTTATGACAAAGGACATCCAATAATTCATTACTCAAAGGCATGTAATTGAAGAATCACGAAAAAATATGAAGTGACCAGCTCTGGCAAAAAATGACCACACTTTGCTAAATTACACAAAAATGACATATGGAAAAGAGAGACATGTTGTTTCTATGGAGTGTCAAGAAATTAAAATGAAATAAAACAAGGAAATACTACAAAGTAGCAAAGCTATAGCAAAAAGATGCATATTCATTATCTTGGTGATGTAAGGCAAAACAATCCTTCTGGGAAGCAATTCAGTGATCCGAGATTAAAAGAATAAATTAATCCATGCTCGCATTTCACTTCTAAGTATCAACTACATAGGAAAAAAATTTCAAATTAAAGACAATGTTATTTGCATAAAATTGCTCAATGCAGGGTTTTTAGCAACTCAAAGTGAAAAAGAAAACTGATTAAAACATTTCAACATGAAAAATAAAATACAACATGGGAATATCCTTATATAAGTTTATAAGAACAAAAGTCCAAGAGAGAAAGTATCCTAAGCATTTAAAATTTTAGAATTTTGTAGGCTTACCTTCGTAATATAAAACTTTTTTAATCCATCCAAAAATGATGTAAAAATAGAGGAAACCTGAGGCTTAAGAGCATGACCTACAAAGAGAAAAAAAGTTACTAATTTAAATTAATATGGAATTCTATGTTTTCCAGATTAAAAAAACTACTTCAACTCAATATCCCAAGGAAAGCAGGTTTTTAACCACTAAAATTTTAAACCTCCTCATCTTTATATCGATGTTTATATTAAGATCTTCATTTTTATCTTTATATTCTTTCAAAAATCACAACTTTTATTTAAAAAAGCCATTTTGTTTTTAAGTCAAATTACATTTAATTAATTAATACTAGCCATAGTTTAGGTTATCTTTCAATGAGATGGTTTACATACAGTGAAACTTCTTCATTAATTTTTATTTCAGTAAGAAAATCCAAAGGTGTCTAGTCTTGTTATTATTTTGTAATTATTCACAAACCACTCAGAATTATACCCAAATACGGAATCACTGTGAAGTTTAAGGTTGTTTCTTAATTAATTCTCAACTCATCTAGAATTCAGCATAAAACTAGCAATTCCTTCCTTAATCACACCCAGAGAGTTAAAACTGCTGAAATAACACAAATGGCATTTCAAAGTCTGTTAAATTAACATCTTTGCCTGCGGATTAAGCTTAATTGAGTGAAAACCCTTTAGTGCTTTCTCACTGTTTTCAGAGCAGCAGCTTCTCAATGCTCATGAGTGTTTCAGTTAAGAGTCAGGCATCTGGCCTTAGTACTATGAACCCAACTCAAAATAACAAGGCATAGCATTTAAGCAGAATTTTCATAAAGTATGTTACAGTCTTTAGTAAACCTAAAAGTTATTTTTTAAAGCCCTTAACGTTTGAGGATTTTATTTTTGAAGTATAGCATCTTCTTTCAAAACATACTTTAGAAACTAATTGTTTCTACAATAATCACTGGTAGTCTTTTGTTCCAATCCATCTATTTTTTAAAGTGAGAATTTGGATTTATAATATTTAGTCACTCCGTTTGGGGGACTATAGTAGGAAACTGGATTACACAAAAGACTAAGTAATTTAAGTTTTAACCACAGGCTACAGCTGAGATCATGAAAAGAAAACAAAAGCAATCAAGTAAACAAAGAAAATGAACTGTAGTTTAGAGAGGCCAATTTAGTAATCTTTCTGAGCCTCTGGATCAAAAGTAAGATTTGCTTATAGGATTTCTTTTCCCTTTATCATACCCCATCAGAGATAGTGTTCCAGCAAAACTATGCATTAAACAATAACTTCTAATATCTATAAAGCTAGAAATAATGCCCATGATCAAAACACTCACTTCTGTATCAAAAAGAACTCATCCATTAAAAACTAAAAATAAATGCATAAACATGTGGTAGCACAAGAGTTCACTAATTGTACTTTACAACTAAGATTTAAAAACTAATTTACTATAAAGATAGAAAACTAACCAGAAGATACTTAGAGTACAATAATTCAACAGACAATTTAGTAAAAAGTGAAACATAATTGTCCTCAAATTAGTCCTTATAATTCCAGCACTCAGAGGGGGTGACAGGAGGATCAAAAGTTCAAGCCCTGCCTGGCCCAAGACTAAGTTCAAAGCCAGCGTTAGTCTCAGTGAGATTCTGGTTCAAAATAAATAATAAAAAGAGGGCTAGGAATCTAGAACACTGGTAGAACATTTGCTGAGTATGCATGAACCCCTGGGTTCAATGCCTGCTACTGTAAAAATTTTGAGTTGCATTCTTTCAAAACATTAAAATTATGAGTCTAAGTCTTCTAAATTCTACTTCTCTTTATATAATGTGTGAGAACTCTTAAGTATTACCACTCCTGTATGAAATAATCCCAAAGGATAAATGTTCATCTTAACCCTCTGTTGCATACAGGCACTGCTTCCACTACACTCATGGGAAGCAGTCAGTCACATATATCACAATACTGTCAGCTTTAAAGAATAAATTATTTAAAAAGTGATACTGACCTTTAGGTAGATAAGCATTGATACTAATTTGAGGACAATTATGTTTCACTTTTTACTAAATTGTCTGTTGAATTATTGTACTCTAACTATCTTCTAGTTAGTTTTCTATCTTTATAGTAAATTAGTTTTTAAATCTTAGTTGTAAAGTACAATTAGTGAACTCTGTGCTGCAATAATGTTAGTTTATAAAGGGATTTATTAGCAATGTATGCTTGAGATAGTGGATAACATCTGGAGCTTTGGAATCAGACAAATTGCGTTCCATCTCAACTCTACCATATATGAAAAAAATATCTGGACTTGGAACAAAGTACGTTGCACTTATCTATTTGTGTGTGTGTGTGATTAGTAGTAGTAGTAGTAGTAATAGTACTAGTAATATTGGGCATTTGAGTTAAGTGTGCTTGTGGAGAGCCAGGGGCAAATTTGGGATTCATCCTGGATTGCTCTTTTGCACTGTTTTGTTCTAGAGTTTCCCAGGCTCCACCTTCCAGGGCCAGAAGTGCAGGCCACTGCCATTTCCTTCTGGTATTTTCACATGGGATTTGAACTCAGGTCATTCTGCTTTTGAGGCAGGCTTAATCCCTGAGCCATCTCTCCAGCCTGGGATTATCTCCTTGAAGAAAAACTGTGTGGAGATATCTGACAAATTGTTGCTACTGATAATGTGTTCAACACTGTATTATAAATTTTCTAGGATTTATTTACTTTCTTGCCAGTTCAATGATTAATTCAACTAACATCTAAACGCCTATTGTGTGATAAGTGTGGGAAGTGTAAAGATAACTAAAATAGCCCTTAAATATGAGAAATCTTTGTCTGCAGAGGAAATATGCAGATTGTTTCAGGATACTGAAGATAATTTCAGTATGCTGGATTAAGGGTTGTACCACAGGAAATGACTAATATCCAAAATATTAGCAACTAGTAACTTGTACCTCATTATCCAGTATGGACATTAGATGCAGTACAAACACTGGCCAATGAGCCAGAAGGCTGGTACAGGGTCCTTGTTAATACTTGCTGTCCCAAGTACTGTGCTGCCTGATCATGAAGCCTTGACAGAACATGTAAACAGACTCTTCAATGGACAGGGAAGACTTGGAGGGGTTAGAAGCATGGAGAAAGGGTAGGCGGTATAATCAAAATACATGATATAGTCCAAAAAAAGTTTGTATATGAAACCCAACACCATATATAATAGTTATATACCAATAAAGAAATTTTAAAACATATGGCTAGTCACTTTTTGGCGGGCAATGTATGTCTTGCACTATAAATCAAGTAAAAAACACACGGGAGGGAAGACAATAGCCTCTAGGTCGGAACAATAGGCTAAAATTCAGGCAATAGACAAGTTCTTGCTCATAAATTGTCATGTAAAAGCTTACCATTATACCATTTCTAGAATTTATACCTATAAATGAGAATTCTTAGCCCTTGACCAAGAAGCATCCTTTCACAACAGAAGGTAGTGAATCAAATCACTGACCAAACTGCAGAAACTAAGTGACTATGGAATGCTCAGTCCTAAACAGGACATCTAAATTGCTCCCCATCCAAAGGTTCAGGTAACCTCACAGACAAGGGGATAGTAAAAATGTAAGCTTGATGAGGAGGAGGGGTGCTGGCAGTCAGTATCCTCTGATTATGGCATGGCTGCTGCATCAAGAACTCATTACAGCAATACCTACTTCAAGACCTGGACAATATTTGATTTATCAACAATTCACTATGGAAGGGGGAGCTCTCAAGAAGCACTGCATCCTGAGAGACTACTGAAGGTTAATGCCAGACAGGAAAAGGGGAACTATTTTCTTCAGTGGTTACCCACTAGCACGTCATCCATCCATGCCCCAGCAAGTACTCAGGCACTTGCCACTGTAGGCATCCCAGATGAAACCCAGTAGGCCAATATGCAAAAAGATGTAGAAATAGGAGAGAGACAGGCTGGAAAGGAGAAAGTAAACGGTAGGAAAAGGTGAGGGGAATGACTGGGTAGTAAAGGGTGAAGATGAAGTTCATTGTATGTACATATGAACATGTACAAGATTTAAAAAAAAAAAAATAGAGCTATGACTTGTAGGTCATTGTTAGAACACTTGCCTCACATGAATGTGGCCCTAGATTCAATCCCCAGTAGTGTAAATGATAAATACAGTTAGATAAGGGAAAATAGTAGACAGATATACAGATGATAGAAAGATAAATGCTAGAAGATAGATGACACAAATAACTAATTGGTAGGCAGGTAGGTGAAGCGAGCAACCGAGTAAGCAAGCAAGCAATGGCCAACCAAGAGGCATGGTTAGTTCTATATTTCAAAAGAATCACTTTGGTGGCAGTTAAGGGGCAGAGGAAATGTCAAAGCTAGATTTATAAAGTTCAATGCTGTGTATGTCATGACTTAGATAAAGACTAATGCCTGCAAAATGACTCGATGGGTAAAAGCACATGTGAGCAAAACTGATGATTTGAGTGATCCCCAGAGCTCAGAGTGGGAAGAGAACCAAATTTGAAAGTTGTCCTCTGACCTCCAAACACATGCCATGGCACATACATGCCCCCCCCAATAATTAAATATTTAAAAAAATTTAGAAAGTTCAGGGGTAGAAAAGGAAGAGTGTCAGCACATCTCAAGGTACAGCAAAGAGAATGCAGAGGACAAAAAGGCAGTCAGAAGTCCTTTGTCGTCAGCTCCTATTTTTAAATTATAAATAAAAGCTGCCTAAAGCTATAGTTTTACAAAGATATGGATGTCTAGCACAAGTTACTATACCAGTAACATAACAACATAGTCCTCCTATTCAATGGGTACACAGCAGTGTGAAGGTTAGGTCTCAAAATACAGGCCAAAACACAAGAAGGCTTGACTTGAATTTAATTATTTCATTATTATAGGACATAGTTACCTGAAAATTTTTTTTAAATTTTTTTATTATTATTATTTATTTAACTGTGTGCATGTGCATGTGTATGTGCGCGTGCGTGTGTGTGTATCTGTGTGTGCATGTGTCTGTGTATGTGTAGAACCACGGACGAATTCGCGAACCACCATGGATTCCTCCATCTCCTTCTGCCCCGGGATTCACAGGCTCCGCCCTACCAGGACCAGAAGCGCAGGCCGCCCCGTTTCCGCCTGGCGTCTATACGTGGGATCTGGGATCCGAACTCGGGACCTTCCGCCTGCAAGGCAGGAGGCTTAACCCCTGAGCTACCTCTCCAGCCCTGAAAATTTTGTTTTTCAGTAGTATATTACTTTGAATGTTAGTTTATTTTAACAAATAACATCTTTGACTGACTTTAGAGGAATCTAATTTTAAAAATTAACTCTCTTCAATTAAAATCTAAACTACTTTTAGACATAAATGTGTGCCTATCTCAATCTTTAGTTATTTGTTACTGAAAAATCATGGACTTGATTGTGACAACTGTTTCAAGGGTATTTAAATTCTAAAAACTTAAATCTCAAATAAACTTCAGTGCATGGAAATACATGACAGCAGTAAAACTAAAACTGAAAGCAAGACTAATAAAGTTTAACATTTTAAATAAAATACAGAGAAAAATGGAAGTGTTTTCAAATACACCTACCTACCATTCTCTATCCAAAGACACCTCTTAGATCAGAACATTGTGATATGCCTTTAAAAAAAAAAAAAACTAGCACCACCAATCAACAAAATCAAATCTGGAGTTGTCCTTAACTATACTCTTTGTAACTTGCCACATCCAGGTGGTTAACTAAATTTCTGGAAACCTGTTCTTTACTCCTATCTCCACTGCTCAAAGCACCCCAAATTTGCCCAAATTAATTGTTACATCACCTACAACCCTCCAGTCCTTCTAACCCATCCCGCAAAGCCATTCTAAGAGTGTTCCTCATCATAAAGCTGTTTTTTTTTTCCCTCTCCACAAGAAATTCTACTTTGATAGGATAATGCAAAGTCCTAAATGACCCATTGCTTATGATTCTCAAGACTTTATTTGAGGCACACAGAACTATTTGGACTGTCTAAAATACGCTGTTATGCTTTCATACATTCATAATTTTGCCTATAACAGAAGAAGATTGGCAGAGGAGAGGAAAAGGCTATCTCAGGCAAGCCTCTACTTCCCTTTAAATTTTAGCTCAAGTGTCACCTTCCTAAGAAGGCTTTCTGACTCTCTCCCTCTACTCAGAAAAATCAAGTTGATCAATTCATTTATCTGTGGTATCCAGTGTAGTCCCCTCCACTGCTGCCCTCATTAACTGTGTGACATCATTAGACCCAGAGCTTCCTGAAGGGCAGGAACGCTGCATTCATCTTTCTAGCATCACACACTTTAGAAGCTTATTGAGAAAAATTTTAAAATTCCATTGCTAACTTACCAAACTGAAACTGCACGTTGTCCATGAGGCGGATAGATGCAGGAGCACATCTCTGTTTTAAAAAGAAAAAAGAATGCGATAAATGTTTAATACATTAAGTCACACAAATAGAATTTAAAAACTCTCTTATTTAAGATAAAGGATTTAGCTCCTTTGGAAGCTAAATCTTTCATGTGGACAACAAAGAATCTTAACAAAACATCAGTGGCTTGTAAAACCATATAGAGAAATACATAAAATCATAAAATCAATACATAATACAGATCTTTAATTTCAGCAAAAAAAAAAAAAAAATCTGTAAGATTATTGTGGCAGAAACACCATGCCTCATATGAACTATTTTAGAACAAAGTAGAAATATTTAAAACTAAACTAACTATGGTGCCTCAGGAATTACACAATTATAGAGGATGGAGAGATGGCTCAGGGGTTAAGACTATCTCGCAAGCAGAAGGTTCCACATAAAAATGCCAGGAGGAAACATCAGCAGTCTGCACTTTTGCCCTGGTGGGCAGAGCCTGGGAAATTCTAGAGTGAAGCAAAAAGGAGGTAGAGTAATCCAGGATGATTCCCGAAGTTACTCTTTGTCCTCCACAGAGACACACAGTGCTCTCTGACACACACACACACCCCACATACACAATAAATAAATAGATAGTAAGATGCATACACACGAGTCTATATGGAAGAAGAAACAACTAACTTAGAAAGGTTATTTTCTGGCTTCTACACATGAATCTAGGCTGTGTGCTTCTCTCTGACCCCAAATAAATAAAATAATTAAGCATTTATGAACTTTATTTTACTTACATATGTATTTCCTTTTGCACAATGTCAAGAATTAAGCGTAGGGCCTAGTACCTGCTAGGTAAGTGCTCTGCCACTGAGCTAACATCCTCAGCCCATTGGCACACTTTTAAAATGAGGAAGACAGTGGTTGAAATTATTATTATAAGCCAATGAACTTCCAAAGAGTGTATGTAATATCTTCATAGACAACTCTAGGAATCATTCCTTCTTTTTATCTTTTCTCATAATTATTTTAAATAGAAAAAAAAATCCAGAAAGTGTTCTAGCAACTTTCCAAGTTACATGTATGAAAACAGCAATCAAGTTCTAAAGGACAAAAGAATATGTCTAAAGAATAAAAAAAAAAAAAAAAGTGTGGGGGGGCAGATTTGGCAAGAGAGCTCAGCAGGTAACACTCCTGCTCACAAACTTGACAAACCAAGTTCAATTTCCAGAAGCCCATATAGTAGAAGAAGAGAACTGACTTCAAAAGTGGGCCTTTCACAACTACCTATGCATGTGCATACACACGCATGTATGCACTCTCTCTCTCTCTCTCTCTCTCTCTCTCAAGTAAATGAATAAAGTATAATTTTAAAAAGGAATAAAAAATGCTCTGGAGCTGAACATATTTTTCTTTAATTTTTTAAATTCCATTCACTGTGTGTGTGTGTGTGTGTGAGAGAGAGAGAGAGAGAGAGAGAGAGAGAGAGAGAGAGAGAGAGAGAGAGAGGACACATACATCCCTTCGGCAATCATCCTGGATTGCTTCTACCTTCTTCTTGCTTTGCTCTGGGGTTGCTCAGGCTCTGCCCATCAGGGCTGAAAGTGCAGGTCGCCTCCAGAGTTTTTGCCTGGCATTTTTATGTGGGACTCGGGATTTGAACTAAGGACCTTCTGCTTGCAAGGCAGGGTCTTAACCCCTGAGCCATCTTTTCATCCCCTGGAATTGAACTTATTTAGGCAAATTTTATGTACATTTAAGAGTTTCAAAGAAAGAAAATCAAAGAAAGCAAGTATAGATTAAGAAATCTCTACCTGAAAATCTGAAATCACCTTCAAAAACCCACAACTTTCAATAACAACTTGCTATCCAGAGGGTCAGATTTTGGGGCATCTTGGATTTCCCAATTGGGATGCTTAACTAGTAAAGCATATGCTAACATTTGAAGGCCTGAAAAAAATCTGAAATCTGAAATACTGATTCCAAGTCTTGTACATTCATATTAATCATGTGACAGTACAACTGCAATATAAACAACAGGAAAGTTCACAGCAGCAATGATTTTGCCACAAAATTAAAGCAAGTGTGACTCCCAAACAGGATTATATTTCCTATACAAAACCTTAAGATAGTTAAAGTTCTACCAAGGATTATTTTCAAGATAAATATTTTTTTAATATTACAAACTGGTCTGGGAAGATGATGGCTCAATGATTAAAGTCTTTGCCTCTTTAAGTAGGACCTGAGTTTGGATCCCTACATCCCAAGTAAAAATGCTGGGTGGGTGTTGTAGACTGCTTGCCATTTTAGCCTTGTAAAGTGGAACCTGGGAATCTCTAGAGCAAACCGACTAGCTAGACTAGTCCTAATGACATGCTCTGGGTTTAGAGAACCAAGTTCACAACAGTAAGGTGAAAAGAGTGACTGAGGACAGACAGTTCCCAGTATCAACTTTAGGTTTCCACAGGCATATGCACTCAAGTACACATATGTACACACACCTGTACACATGCAACACATACACACACATATATATGAAAAAACAAAATTTTATGTTTCTTACAAAAGGTCTTACTATGTATGGTCTTACTATGTATTCCAGTCTGACTTTTGAACTCCTGACCATCTTCAGCCTCTGAAATATTTAACAGTTTTAAACACTTATCTTCTCAGTAGTATTTATCAATAAAATATGTATCAAGACACATCTCTTTCTTTTTTGAAAAACAGAAGCTAGCTTCTGTGTGTGTGTGTGTGTGTGTGTGTGTGTGTGTGTGTATGTGTGTGTGTGCTGTATTTACCTTTGGAGGCCCAGAAATAACATCAGGAATCATTTTGGATTGCTCTACCGTCTATTGCTTTGCTCTGGGATTTCCCAGGCTCCTCCTTCTAGGGCTGGAAATGCAAGCACTGCTATTTTTGTCCCACATTTTTATGTGGGATCTGGAATCTGAACTCTGGAATCTGAACTCAGATCCTTTGCTTGTGAGGCAATTAAATCCTTAGTTACCTCTCCAGCTCCTCAAAACAAATTTCTAAAATTACTTAGAAGGATAAAATATACTTATTCCAACATTTCTGATATTATTTCCTCCTAATTGAACAAATATTTAAATCTCATAAAAACTTACAAGTTTATTTCACTCAATAAAAAGATAGAAAAAATTCTTTTTTAAACCCTATACAATTTATTTATTCATTCAAATAATACTAAAGGTGAGGTAATTCCATTTTTTAAAATAAAAAAAGTTACTGCCAAAACTAAAGAAATTAGGTGACTTTATATACAGATCATAATAACCACCTATCACTTTATATTTTACGTAGTCTTGTGGTTTCCAAATTGCTGTCATGTCTTTATTTTATATAAGCAATAGCACTATCATGGTGCAGAACTAGCACCATGAATCTATGAGGTTAACAGGTCAACTGACTGTTAATTAGTAAAGACAGAGACCAAGATAACCTGAATCAGTACAGTATTTATAAGTACATCACACAGCTTCCAAAAAAAATCAATGAAAACACATAAGCATATACTGTGTTTAAGTTCCTATTTGAAAAAAAATTACATTAAGATTACCTATTTGATATCTTGTGGTTTTATTGAAAGTGTAACATTTTAAAAATCTACAACTTAGCAAATTTCAAACTTTGATCTAAAAGTATTGCAGTTTGGTGAGAGAATATTAAAAATACTACCAGTTTCCAAATACTAAAGGAGAATCAATTTTCTTCAAATTTTTAAGTATTTGTGCTCATTTCAGCAGCACATATGCTAAAAAAAATAAGAGATTTTTTAAATAAAATAGCTGTACTTTATTTTAAATTTTATTAATTTAATGTGTGGTATGTGTGTGTGTGCCTATGGAGGACCAAGGGTGACTCTGGGAATTATCCTGGTATACTGCTACCACCTTCTTGCTTTGTTCTGGGATTTCCCAGGTTCCACCCACTACGGTCAGGTGTGCAGGCCACCGCCGTTTCTACCTGGAGTTTTTACATGGGACCTGGGAGCTGAACTTAGGACCTTATGCTTGGGAGACAGAATCTTAACTCTAGAACTATCTCCCCAGCCCTTTTTAAAAAATATTTAAAGTAGCAATTTTATTTGAATTAAAATTATTTACAAAACCCCAAAGACATACTTCATGAAACTGGTACAAACTATTTTTTACTGCTGTTGGCTTTTGCTCCAGTACAGTGCTTTCAGTACTTTTGCTGAAGTACTTAGAGGTTGAGCTACTTAGATACACAGGATCAACTTGACAATTGAAGGCTAAGATCATAGCTGAGAAATACTGTATAAAATAAAAATAGGATTGAATTCAGAAAAGTACTATACTGTTCTAATTTCCAATTGGTAATATTTACAGAGGAAATATTAAAACTTAAAACTTAAAACTGTAATTAATTTGCAAGTCAGTCTTAAGTACCCTAAAATGAGCTTTCTTAAGGTTAAACACACATAAATGCACTACAGTCAGTGAAGTGGTATCTCACCTACCCCAACCCACCAAAATCTGCATCTCGATCGGTGTTTAAGCAATTAGTTATTTTTAAAACAAAGCAAAAAAAAATTAAACAATAAATCAATTTCCAAATGATTATCAGTGTAACAGAAAAATGTATCTTGTCCTGAATGATCTCCTCCAAGTGTTTAATATTCCATCTGTCATAGGCTGTACTAACTTTTAACAAAACATGAAGCTCAATTAAAACAAATTTTCTTCTTCATAAAATAAATAAAATAGCCATACGCATGCATATTTATATGTTCTGGGCTAAGTAGAATTCAGGACTATTCATTCATAGTCTGGGGGAAAAAGTCATTTCAAATTTTTAATGAGAATACATAAATTCCACTTCCCACTGCCAACCAGAGTCTACTTCCCCCGCGCCACTGGCAGGTGTTAGCATTGAAAACAACAAGCATAAACACATGAGGTCAGATAATGGAGGACAACATATTACACAGTATGCTAAATTTCTGTTGGTAATTATTCCTTAAAATAACAGAAGCACTAATGTACTTTTAGTAAATGTGAATATTTGTTTGCATGCCTATCCATACATACATATACTGGGGGAATAACTGGGATAACTCAATTATGGAATGAGTAATAGTGGGAATAAAGAAACTGTTATAGAGTTTGCCAAACATGACAATGGTGTGGTGGTATAAAGATCATTATTCTATTTTTTAGGAGATAGGTGCTGAAGTACTTAGAGGTTGAGCTACTTAGATACACAGGATCAACTTGACAATTGAAGGCTAAGCTCTGGGCACATGAGAGGAATTAATCGTTAAGGCAAACCTCGAGCAAGCTTGCAGGAGACTGATTTGTGAAGACCCAGACCATAGTGGGACCATTTTCTGGGCAGGAAGAAAAGATGGAGGGAGCTGGCTCAGTACTTTGCATGCTTTGGTGTAACTTTGGCAGACCTGCAACCTGGATAATGAGGTTTGGCTCTCAGCAATCCCTGTGAATATGGTGTTGCCAGATCCTGTGGCTCTTGGTGTTAGTGTAGACTAGTGTAGATTAGGCTGGACTATGAAAGGTAACAGAGAATCATAAGCAAGATTAAAACCCCTTAATCCCCATAAGCTGTTTGGTTGTGCATTTATCAGCAACATGCAGACAAACTGCAGCAGAGGTTAAGTGTTGTTTTCTGCAACTTAATTTTCAATACCTAAAAATCATATACAAAAGAGACAATTATGAAATAATTAAACATATGAAATGGATATACCAGTGATCATTATACTAAACACTCAAATGTTCCATTATAAAATTTCCAAGTGGAAAAATAGTAAGAAGGCTTCAAGGTACTTGTTAAACCATACAGCTACCAATAGACACTTACACTGAATGTGATTTTAACTTCACAGCTGAGTTACATAAACTACTCAATACATGAGCATAGCAAATGTTAACACACTAATACCATCCAAAACAGACAAAGATGCTAAAGACAATTTATGTCTTCTGAATAACATTAGTCTTTTTTTTCTTTTCTTCTCTTAACTTCTGCATTTGTGTCTCTGTATATGTGTGCTGTTTCTGAGTGTGTCTCAGAGGACACTGTGTGTGCCTGTGGAGGGCCCAAGAATGACTTTGGGAACCATCCTAGATTGCACTTTTTGCTTTTGCTCTGGAATTTCCCACCTCTGCATTGCAAGGCCAGAAGTACAAGCTGCTGCCATTGCTATCTAACACTTTTACATGGGATCTGGGAATCTGAACTCAGGACCTTCTGCTTGCAAGGCTGAGTTCTAATCCCTGAGCCATCTCTTCAGCCCAGATAACAATAATTTTTAACACTGGTTTTTTTTTTATATAGAAATTATTAACTTCAAACCAAGAGTTCTAAATTTTCATACTTTAATATTTGCAGGTTATTTATTCAAAGGACAAGAAGTAGAATGTTCAACTGCTGTCATAAGTAAACAACTAGAAGCAAAGCATTCAAATAAAAAAACTAACATCTAGATGAGTCTGCAAGCCTCAAGCAACTGACAATTTGTTAATTATTATGCACCATTCAAGTTTATTTAGAATTTAAAATAACTAAGCATTAACACTGCAAATGATTAATGTTGGAAAAGATCAAAATAATACTAATATTGAAATATTCAAACGGAGTTACTGAACCTACAGTTTTAGATTATCCTTCCATTCTTTTAAAACTAAGTGGGAAGGTTAAAACACAACTTGGTTGTCTTTAAAAGATAAAGATAATTCTAATAAGTGGAACTCTTTGCACCCATATTATTCTAGTATGTGGAACTGAGAATACTAGATTTAAAAGAAAGAAACAAACTCAAAAGCATAGGTTTTAGTTCTTTTTGTTTGTTTTCTATATAAGAACTCAAGAGTGTACCTTGTCATGAAGAGATAACAGTGTTCTTACAGGGAAAATTGATTACCCTTGGGATAAATTAGTTCTCACTTCCTTGAAATTTGTCTTTTTTTTTTTTAGTATCAACTCAATGCTAAAGGTTCAAGCTATGGGCATTTTTGTACAGAATTTGTGAGTTAATCCTGGAGCAAACCTGTAGCAGATTGTCTGATTGAGGAGGAGACTCAGCTCATAGTGGGTGGGGCTAGTTCCTGGGCAGGTGAATAATGTGGAAGGAACTGGTTATAGAAGTTGGCATCTGGGCTCAGGATGGCTCAGGAGTTAAGTCTCTGCCTTGCAAGCAGCAGGTTCTGATTTCAGATCCAGGTTCCATGTAAAAATGCCAGGTAGAAAGGGCGGAGACCTGCACTTCCAGCCCTGATGGGAGGAGCCTGGGAAATCCCAGAGTGAAGCAAAATTAAAAAAAAAAAAAAAAAAATAGAAGCAATTCAAGATGATTCCCAAAGTCACCCTTGGTCCTCTACAGGGACATACAGTGCTCTCTGACACACACACACACTGAATAAAAAAAAAAATTGGTTGGCATCCTTCAGTATACTGGGACAGACACTCTGGTCTGGCAAGACTGTCCCTCTTAGCATTTCACTGTGTAGGCTACAGAGTTAATAGTACAGTGAGTGCTTCCACACCAAAATGACAAAATAAACTAACATGAATGCTCAAAGAGGGCTGAAAGAAACCTGCTGAAAGCAAATTCCTATAAAAAAAAACTGTAAACAGGTTCTTCCATTAATTAACTTACATCGAAGTTGATATAACAGAAGAAATCATATAACATTTAAGGATTTTGGTATGATACTAGTCAAGGTAATATTGGAAATGACATGCTTGTAGGTAGGGATCTATACTGTAAGAAATTTATTTCTTAATATTTTTAATAATAATAAATCTTACAAAAACATTCATTATTGTTATTAATATTATCCTTTGCTTTTAAGGACCAAATTTCAAAGCATTCTTATAATGTCCCACTTTTCATTTTAATAAAAAGGTACAAGAAGTAGTTCTCAGTATTTTCTGGCATAGAGCATGTCTTATATTGATCCTCATTTTGCTGGTTCACACTGTAAAGAACTCAACTAGCCCAATATTTGACTAAGTCGCTCTCTCTAGCTCAGAGAGAATAAAATATGAATCCATAACAACACTGCTTTGTATTAAGAATTCTGCTTTCCATACATTACAAACATTTCCAAAAATTACAGCTGAATACAAAGAAGTTTCACATTCTAACTCTTAAAAAAAGACAGATTTCAAGAAGTGGGCACTAATTTATCCCAAAGGTAGTCAATTTTCCCTGTAACTGGAACAAACACTCTTATCTTTCTACATGACAAGGTACACTACTAAGTTCTTATAAAGAAAACAAGCTTGCAGCTCTCAGCTTCCAAGATGTCTGCGGTGACTTAGCCTCCTCCAGCTTTGGCTAGCCAGCCATGCCGCCTCTGCTTTGAGAGACTGTACCTTCCCTCTGGAACTGTAAGCTGAATAAACCTCCCTTTCTCCCTTAAGTTGATCGACTTTGAGTATTCTCTCACAGCAATAATTAAGAGCAACTATTACAGAAATTGGTACCGAGTAGTGGGGTATTGCTGTAAGATTAAAAACAGCTGGTACCACAACGTGAAATTGTTTGTGAAGCTGAGAGAAGTTGGTACCCAGAAGTATGGCCAATGCTGTGATGTGGCTAGTGTGCCTTTGGAACTGTTTGTTGGGAGAAATGTGGAGAACTTTGGGACTTTGTGCTGGGAAAGTCTTTGCATCTGAGCAAGGGGGCCAAATGGGCCTTTCTTGTGAGAGCTCAGAGGAGAGCAATGCTGTGAAAGACGCAGCAGTGGAAGCCCAGCTTGTGATGGTCCACAGGGGAACATCGACTGTGTTTGCAACTGGATGAGTGACACATGGTGCCATGTGTTGGGCGAGAGTTTAGTGAAGTTTTGCCCTTGTCCTGAAAGTTTGCCTGAAATTAAGTTGGAGTGCTTGGCGGAGGAAATTTCAAAGCAATGTAGTCTTGACAATGTGATATGGCTACTTTTTAGTTGTCTTCAGAGTTATGAAAAAGAGCAAAGAATCAGGCAGGAAGAAGCAAAAACTGTAAGATCCAAGAATGAAAAATACAATGGCAAACTTAAAGAGTTGAACCAGGAAGAAGCAGAGAACAAAATGGCTGTTGAAGAGATTAGCTCCATTTTTAAATCAAAGCCTGCTCTTAATTTGAATAGGAGAGGCCCTAGCTTGAGGGCAAGATTCTCAGGGAAGGCTCCCACTTATAAGAATGCAAATCCTTTCAGAAGACTGGAGCTAAAGGGTGGAGTTCCAAAGCAAGAATTGGTTTCTCTTACCAAGCAACTGCCCAGAAGTGAAAGAGATGGTCAACATGGAGAAGCAGAATCAGCTGTGATTCAAGGGGGCCATTCTTGGCAAAGTCGTCCACGTGGTTCTGGTTTTAGAGGCATAAGTGATGCAAGACGGAGGAGATCATGGAGTCCTCCTCCAAGATTTCAAAAATTGGCAGAATCCAGGCATCATGAGGCAAGAAGCCTGCAGTTTAGAGGCCCAAGAAGGGCAGTTTGTGCTATGGACTTAAAGCCTGGTTTGCCACTGAGAAGTAAAGATGTTAGAGATTCCAGACACAACGTGGGACACCTGCCAAGGAGAGCTGTATACGCTGGGAGGAGTCAGCTCAAGAGAGCAAAGTATTCTATGGGCAGCTGCATTGGAGGGATGGAACCAAAGCCCTTTGGAACTGAGATGATTTCAACAAGAGGCTCCTCTGTTAGACTCAGAGCTACAAGATTTGGAGTTTGTCCTGCTGGTTTTCGGTCTTGTTATGGACTGATCTTTCCTGGATATGCCCCCATTCCTTCCTTTTGGAATGGGAATGTTTATTCTGTGCCATTGTATGTTGGAAGTATGTAACTTGTCTTTTGATTTTACAGGAGGCTTTGGATTTTGGACTTTTGGACTGTTGGGACTACTGATGTAGTCTATGAAGACTTTTAAAATTGGACTGAGTATGGTTTATATAATGAGATGGCAATGAGCCTGTGGAGGCCAAGGGTGGAATGTCATGGTTTGAAATGTGTCCTCCACAGTCTCATGTGTTTGGCATGGTCATGGCACCTTGAGAGGTGGAGCCTTGCTGGAGGAAGGCAGTCACGAGGGGTGGGCCTTGAGGTGGATTAGTCCCACCCTACCTCCAGGAGAAGTCTGCCTTTCCTGCAAGCAATCTGCAGCTCTCAGCTTCCAAGATGTCTGCGGTGACTTAGCCTCCTCCAGCTTTGGCCAGCCAGCCATGCCGCCTCTGCTTTGAGAGACTGTACCTTCCCTCTGGAACCGTAAGCTGAATAAACCTCCCTTTCTCCCTAAAAAAAAAAAAAAAAAAAAAGAAAACAAACAAAAAGAACCAAAACCTGTGCTTCTGAGTTTGTTTCAAAACATGCAAAAATACTGCTGTCATTTCTAGACAACAAGAGAATAACAAAACAATATATCTGACACAGACATTCCAATTGAAAACACTACTTTCCATTTGTACCGGTTTCTCTGTTGCTGTGAGACACCACTCAAAATCAGGCAACTCAAGGGAGATTTATTCAGCTTATAGTTCCAGAGAGGAGATACAGTCCTTTATGGTAGGAAAGGCATGGCTAGCTGACAGAAGCTGGAGGTAGATTAAGTCACATCCATCATGGAGGTTGGCAAAAATGCCAGCTGCAAGTTCTCCTGGAAGAAGGGAGGAGCTAATCTACCTCAAAATCCACCCCTTTGACTGCCTTTCTCCAGCAAGGCTCCAACTCAAAGGTACCATGAACTTTCCAAACAAACTAAAGATTCAAACACATGCCTGTGGGGGGACAACTGACATCTCAAACCATGACACCCTTTCTGAAAAGCTCTAGTAGAAAATCTTTTCTGAGAAAGTCTGAAAAATCACTTACCCATTTACTGAGTAAAGTTGGAGATTATACTGAACTGCCACTTATAAGGCCAAATCATATTAATCTTCCACTAAATCTTTTTTTCTGGCTTGTCACAAGGCAGTGAAGTACTAAAAAAGGATAATTCCTCACATGGCCAAAGATCAGTTCAGAGACCAGAGAAGAATCCTTCTGCTACCAACTAAGACTGCTTAATTTCTTATCTTGAACAAGAACGATAATGAAAATATACAGAGTCCACATTGCTATTTGTGAACCACTTTTTATGCCCTTTTCCAAAAGATATCCAAAATACTATTTCAAAAGCAACTGAACAAAACTGCAAAAATGGAAACACTCCAAATGACAGTGAAGAATTACAAGCAGCCAACTCATCATTTATCTGAGAACTTGGCCAGTCATAAGCCATTTATCATCTATTTTAATTCTTTTTAATTCTTTTAAAACTGAAACTCCAAACCCCAAATTGAACAACAGTGCCAAAATAGATCACGTTTTTACTTTGTCTATCTAGAAATACTGTCACAAAGGACAATAGCAAACAGTGGCTTATTCTTGATATGAGATTTGTGCACTCCGTAAACTGACATGCAAACATCTCTAAGCCATTAAAAATATTTTCATCCATTTCCAAGTAAATATTAAAGCCCTTTTCATTCTGAGAAGTAAAGTTCCCAAAATAATGTAGTATCTCAAATTGCATTCTTAGCAATCATTTCAAAGCAAAGAGCAATACTTGAGAATAAAGTGTTACCCTCTAAACCGTTAAATCAGTTCCAAATAAGGCTAGCTTCCTAGTCTACATGAACTGTCTATAAAAGTTGCCCATTACTAAGTACCCAAAACTGCTTAAACCTACTATATGCTTGAAAAGTGCTTTTATGACTGACCTGTTTTAGCCACATGGTTGCACTATCAATCATTATTACCTTTTTTCCAAAATGTATGATGTGTAGAGTGAATTACACTATGGTCATCACATGAATATCTTCAAAATGAATAAAGGGCAAGTTGTACAGATTTCTGCAAGGAAGAAGGGAAATGCTAATCCTGTCCATCAATAGTGCAAGTAGCTCTCCTCTGTTACTTTCCTCAGGAGTATTCCAAATAGTAACAAAATTTGTATCAGATTGTAACAACTGTTAACATTCAAATCCAACAGTTCCATTGTAACTATATTATGAACAAGATTTTGGTCCACTTACATATCACTTTTCAATGATGAAACCTAAGACACATTTACATGTGAGTATTTGTAAAGTGGGAAATGGGTGGAATATTCAAGAAAACATAAAATATTTACACTTTGCCCTCAAAGATATATAAGACACTTGTTGATGAGTTTACCAAAGCTGTATTATTAAAGACTTCAGGGTAAGCACTCACCAACACAGCTGAATATGACTTCACTAAATATATATATATATATATATATATATATATATATATATATATATTCAAATGTTTTTTTACTTCTTTGACCCTTTTAATACTAATTTTGGCTGAAGGAAGAGGCAATAACGACAGGTAGCCTGTTCTGGACTTTTGGAAGAAAGCTGAGCATGACCAGAGGCCAATATCTTTATGATGCAAGTTAAACATACCCAAGTGTTCTCACTCCTATTTTTTATCTTCTCAGCAAGAGCTGGACTTTGAGCAGAGCATGTCCCCAAATTTGCCCACTTTTTCCTCTTGAACTATGACTTTAAACTGTACATGCTTAAGAATATGCCCATCAGTAAAGGATTTTTCTTTATGAATATGAATAGACTCCCCAAATAAAATTCCATACTTTGATTGCTGGAGGAGGTCATTACTTTGGAAAGAACTTCTAGAATCTTACCCGTTTCAGGTATTATATTTGACTCTACTTTTTTTTAAACAAAGAAAAGTTATTTGAGATTTACTTTTGTTTACTACCAAAAAAAGGGCAATAATGATTAACTACAAAGAATTACTCAACACTTGACCAAGAGATGATATGAGCTAAATCTTTTAGTAAAGCCTGAGCTACATTCTGAAACTTCATTTCCAAAAGAAAAAAAAAAAAAAAAAAAAAAGAATTATGAAACTTCATTTCCAAAAGAAAAAAAAAAAAAAAAAAAGAATTATCAAAAGTGGTTGGGACTGGTGGGCTGGAGAGGTGGCTCAGGGGTTAAGCCTCCGCCTTGCAGGTGGAAGGTCCTGAGTTCGGATCCCAGATCCCACGTATAGACGCCAGGCAGAAGCAGGGGTGGCCTGCGCTTCTGGTCCTGGTAGGGCGGAGCCTGTGAATCCCAGGGCAGAAGGAGGTGGAGGCGTCCATGGTGGTTCGCGAATTCGTCCGTGGTTCTACACATACACAGACACACACACACACACACACAGACACGCGCGCGCACATACACACGCATATGCACACGGTTGAATGAATAATACTAATAATAAAAAAAAAAATTAAAAAAAAAAAAAGTGGTTGGGACTGGTGCAAGACAGGAGAAGCTTCACTTGTTGATTTGCCCACAGCGGGCGCCTGGACACTTGTTGGTACAAGCAATATGGATGGAGTTCAATGGACCACATATGCAGGGGGAAGTGGGAGCAGGAGGGAACAGTCAGAATAGAAAATGGGAAAGAGAGTGAAAGAAGAGGGAGTGTCAGTAGGGAGGGAGGGAAAAGACACCAATTTATTCTATTTATTCACGATATTTCAAATATAAATACATTTAAAAATAATTTTAATAACTTCCAAACTATTTTCTTAAAAAAAAACTAGCTCTCCCAGGTCTAGGTATCAACTCAATAGCAAAACCATAGGGTTTAAAAAATGGTCCTTTTACTTCTTCACACCTCAGATTTTTTTTTACATTCTTATGTGCCATTTGTGGGAAAGCAAGCACACACGCGCCACAAAGCATGTGAAGGCAACCTCAGGCATCCGTCCTTGCTTTCTCAACCTATTAAGACAGTGTCTCTTGTTTTGTTTACACTGCTGCACAGGCTAAGGTAGCTGGCGCACCGCTCATCTTTCCATAGGAGCTTTGCGACTGCAGATATATGCTATTACTACATCTGGTAGTAGGTAGAAGGGATTCAAACTCAGGTCCTCACAATTTTTTGGCAAGTTGCAGCAAGTCATTTACACAGCCCCAATTTAAATCTAAAGTTACTGCATTTTTCTTTGATCTTTAATTAATGAAAGATTTTTACTAACAAATATCAGTTACACTTGAACTACACTGCTCAGTGCTCAAACACTATTTAATAAAATACTTATTTACTCCTGAAACTTACCTCCATGCCTCATGTACTCTTTCTTTAAACACTACTGCCTTGTTATCATTTTAATAACCATGACATAAATAGTTTATACTTTAGTTCTCTAACCATGTCTATACTTCTTTTAAAATTTTTTTCTGTACCTCAAAATTGGGGACAGTCAATCAGCAGTAAGAAATCTATGCTAAGTCTAATGATCTAATAGACAACTAAAATTACTTGGAAATTATAAAAATCATCCTTCCATATTGCTAAATTTGGTGATCAGACTTCTTGAAGGTTGACACTGCCATACAGACTCAAAACTGAAACCAAATAAATGAAATAAGGTGCATAAGAAATGATATGTGGGTAAATCTAGTATTTTCCTCCTACGTTTCTTTAGAGCACTAACAGTTGCCAGAATACAACTTGGTAGTGAAATGTTTCCCTATCGCACTCAAGGCCCTAGCCTGGGGATGGAGAGGCTTTGTGGCAGAAGCTTATAATCCCAATCACTCAAGGGGCAGGAGGATCAAGAGTTCAAAGCCTGCCTAGGTTGCAGTGTGAGCCCAAGGTTAACCTCAGCAATTTAGTAAGAGCTTGTTTCAAAATAAAAAGTAAAAAGAGGACTGCAGATATAACTGTTATAGCGAGCACTTGCCTAAAAAGCACATGTCCTGAGTTCAATTTCCAGTATAACAAATACATGGTAATGGTTGTCTTGAGATGTTGGAAAAATAAAACTCTTGGTAACTTTCACTTTGTTGCCTTATGGATTCAAAGTAAATATGGGTAACTGGTAAGATTTTTTTCCTTGAGTCATTATCCCAGATGGGTACTAAGAAGTTGACCATTATGGTGCACATGAAAAAGTTCCCTTCCTTTCAACATTATATTTGCATAGAGCTGACCAGAACTCTAAAAGTTTGGAGAGGACAAAAAGAAAGAGGCTAAGTATATTACATTAACCCTGTCCAGCTGGGAAATAATGAAAAAAGAATTACACATAAAATACTGTAGTTCAACCAATGAACAAGTAAAATCCAGAAATTCCTAGATATATGGATTTAAATACAGAAATAAGATTACATAATAGAAAAAGAAAAAACTTGATAATATATTTCTTTTGAAGGGAGGACAAAATGGAAATTCTTTTGAGCTTATTGCAAAATATTTTTGTATTAAGCTATATTACATTACTTAACAGTTTAAGAATATAGAATAAAGTAGCACCTAACAGCACATTCTATGTGTTACTACAGTTTATCTATATTTAACTTTTAAATCTGGGGGTTACTGATATTCCGTCATTACTTCTAATTTCAGTAAGTGTCTTATTTAAGATAAATATTTTAATTAATCACAAAATATATTTCCCCCAAATAACTTAAGAAATGTAATGTTTAACATTCAAAGCTATCAATGTAAGACAACATTATCTTACCTTGGCCTAAAACCATGCAGCCCTCTTTAGATCAAGGATGGTGTGAAAGTAATATAATTACTGAAAAAATTATACCTGCACTTAAAGGGTGATTTTACAACACTTTAACTTTTCATGTAGAACTGAATAAAAATAACAAATATAACACAACTAAATATGAATCCTACTTAAAACATCACAATTAAATAATTATATATATATCTTTTTTTATTACCTGTTTTGCAATTTCTCTTAAACAGGCTACTCCTTGTTCAAAATTAGGGAAAGCTACCGAGCCATACTTTTGGTATTCAGGGATTGGTCTAATTTTTATTGTAGCTTCTGTTATTACACCAAGAGTTCCTGAAAAAGAAGGGGAATAATCCAAAATATCACATGAGAATTTTCTAAATCATATCAAATCTATTTAATATAATTATTCCTTTAATTTGTTTTCATATTTAAATCAATATATTCTATTAAGGAATAATGGCTCAACAAGTCTTTCTAAATGAACAATTAAGCAAATTTTGTAGTTTGAATAACATTTTTAGATTAAATATTTCTTGATTTAGTGACTAATTTAAAATATTTTAATCTTTCTCTAAAAAGTTTATTTTTAAATGGCTTTTAAATTATTATAATTTATTAAAAGAAAAATGGACAAACAACAGGTTCTTATATTTCTAACACACTGAGACAAATATGTTTTTTGAGACATGTCCTATTTGTACTATGAAAAAAATTTATTGGGGCAAAAAGATTTTAAAGAAATTTAAAGAACTATTTTAAGGAACTTGCTTTTACTCCCAAAAATTAATCCAAAGAAAGACAAAGGCATTACTGAGATTCTCTTGGAAGAAACAACAAAACTATTCAGAGACAAAATATTATCAATATGAAGTACAAGATGGACACTAAGAAAACAAATATTCTTGGTTACGTGGGGGCAGTGAAGAATTAACCAGAGGGGGAATTTAAGTTATGTAGTTCTATTTAGCTTACTTAAGCTAATGTAACTACATAACCTGAATATCTATGCCAAAATATTTGAAAAATGTAAGAATAAAGAAATATATACAAAAAGCCAAGTTTTTCAAGTCAGTGGTTTTTGGTGTACAAATGGTAGGAACAAGCACTATTAGTAATTTTTCAAATAATCATTTTTAGAAACACAAAAAAGAGATACCACTGAAAATGCTGAGTTTAATTGCAATGCTAGAAATAATGAAAATATCACAGAAACAGAAGCTACCTATAAATGACATACCTAGTACAACTTATCAAGAAAGACACCTGTTTACAAACTTGCCAACTGAATAAGCTCGCATTATCAAAGACCACTCACATAACAGACTCCATCCATGCACCATGGAATGCATGTGTGTACTCTCACTCCTCCAAAAAGCCTGCACCGATCAGTCATGATCTATTTCCATACTGCAACCCATCTAATTATCAATCACTACCCTTTCTCTGTCAATCCCTTCTTCCCTCCCTCACTTTTTCTTTTCCTTTCAAATTAAATATTTAAATAAAATGCAAAAGTTGTCAGTTTTTAATACATTCATACATATGTACAAACATCAGTATAAACTAAATTTAGACCTCTTTTATCATCCCCCTCCAAAAAAGCTGCACCAATCAGTCATGCTCTATTTCTATACTGCACCCCATCCAATTATCAATCTATCTTCTGCCTATAATGATTTGTATATTCTGGACATTTTTGGAATGAAAGGAATCTCAAAGTATTAAAAGTCTCAAAGTATTAAAAACCATTAAGAACTTTAACAGATATGTAATATGTACTAGGGAAGGAGAGAGACAGTGGAGCAGGAAAAACAGTCAAAGGTAGTGGAAAAACCTCTACTATAAACTGCACATCATGGGTAAAAAGCTCAAGACAAGAGAAAAATCAAGCCCAAGAAAATGATCTACCAGTTTTACAAGGTTTTAAAAAGAATACAGTTATATACTAATGATATTACCATATCTCGCAGAATTTGTATTAGAAGAAAGCCAGTTTTGAATAAAGCATATATGATACGTCCTAAAGCAACCACTAAGAAAACAACTGTGAAAAGGTACACTAAAATAAATAGAAATAAAAAAATAGAGCAGAAATTATTCACTAAGTGCAAAGAAATGTAGTAATAGAACATAGAACAAAAAGACATAAGACCTACAGGGGAGGGAGAATGGGTGAAGGATATAATAAGCACAGATCCAACTACAATAGTAACATTGAACATAAATGTACTCAAACAAGAGACCTGAGAGGGAGGGAGATGGATATAATAGGTATAGATCCAATTTTACAATAGCATTAAACATGAATGTAGAGATGGGGGGAGAGAGGGTAGACTATTCCTCAACTACACAGTATGGAAAGGCCCCCTTTCTCTAAGACCTATAAGAAATCCTCACTTTGTCTCATAGGCAAAGTATATGCTTTCATATGAGCAAACCTCCCTTAAAATTCTTACTCTACAACAAAATTCTAGATAATGTCAAGAAAAAGCAATGCATTGAATTTTTACATATCTATTACAGGTATGTGACTGAATATTCCATATTATATTAATATGAATATTCTCCAGTAGTAAAAGCCAACACAATACTATAAAGGAGACTTAAGTTATGCAGTGTAAAATAAGGCACTACTTCATCACAAGATTAATGAAATGTCCAAAATGAATCTATGCAACTAATCATCTAGATGTTCCACCATAAGATCAAAATCCATTCATATATCAAATGTAACTTTACACAGACAGCTTCCATCCAGAAGTAGAATTAACCCAATCACAAACTGATATAATTCTGAATTCATTTCAACACGGGATTCACTTTTGTGTGATGTAATATAACTATTGCTTCTTTTGCCTCAGAAATACATAAGTAGAATAATATAAAACTACCTAGAAGCCAGGTGTTGTGGCTGTACATGCCTGTATTCTAGTACTCAGGAGGCTGAGACAGGCAGGTCTTGAGTTCAAGGAAACCAAGTGAAACCCTGACTCCAAAAGTAAAATAAAAATTACAGATTATTTGTACATCATGCAAATATGTTATTTCCACTTTATATTATTACAGATAACTTTGTTGGCAATGTGGCATCACAGAAGTGTACAATTAATTAATTTCTTTCCACTTAAAAAAATGTGTGTATTTTGAGTGCAGATGAATGCACACCACAGCATAATCAAGATGACACCAGACTGTATCAAGTTGACAACTATAGAGTATAACCATTATAACAATTGTTCTTTTTATTCTGGAATATAGAAATGTTTCAAAGTACATGTATTCAGCTCAGACAACCTTTTGAACTGAGTAACGAATTCCTCAGGTAATTTAAGCATACTTCCTATTTAAATTGATCTTATTTCTCTATATTTAAGGGGTATCCCTCTCCCATTCTAAAACCTGAACTATAGGTCCAAGTTTACTCTATCTATACAATTAATAACTGTGCCTATAAAAGAACTTCCAAAACAGAAGGAAGGAATTACATGTTTTGGATGATATGAAGAATGACATTCTAATCTAGCCAACATTAAGCAAGCAAGCAATGAATACTATTTGCAAAGTGATAAAGTAAATGATCCACAGTTTAAAAGATAGGTGAATCTGAAGAATTTACTTCAGTTATTCTGGAGATCTAGCAATAAATAACAAAGCATCTCATTAGAGAAAACAGGAGAGCTGCAGAATGCTTTATTGGTCATTTGCTCTGATAACTGTGGCAAAATGAAGACTACTATGATACACAAAGTTAAAACAAAACATTTAAACCCTAATAACTATTTTTCCCAAAATCCATTTTAAAAACTGTCAAAAATGTAAGTACAAACAAAAGATCAAACTATCTCTAAAAATATAAAAAATAAGAGAAAACAGATGTTCTCATCCTAAAAACTTTATGAAAATGCTAATACTTTAAAATAATAAATTCGCTTTTCCTTAAATGTGTAAAACAATAATAAATTCGCTTTTCCTTAAATGTGTAAAACATGACTTCGAAGAGTCATTAACCTACATTTTTTTCACATGAAATTTATAGTCATAGTTTTTTTCACATCAAATTTATAGTCATAGTTACCTTCAGATCCCATGATGAAGTGATAGATGTCAGGGCCTGTTGACATGCGAGGTCCTTGGGAACTTTTTTCTATTACTCCTCTAGGTGTTACCATTTTCATATGAACCACCTGTTTAATACAATATACAATATAAATCCTAGGCATCTAAATCTGTGTGAACACATGCATGCACATCCATGTATTTTATGTAAAGCATTACTTGTTCAATACTAGGCTAAGTGATAAAACTGTGATGCCCATCAGAATTACAATATCTGTTTTCAATCCTTATACTAATGATAAATCTCATTAACTTTAAAAAAATCATTCTACAATACACCTCTTGATTGAAGTTAAAGATATTCACCACATTAAAAATGGAAGAATACATTTCTTTAAGCCAAATTCAGTCTTGGCTATCCCTATGACAAAAAAACAAAGAACAGGCTGGAGAGATGGCTCAGGTATTAAGACTCTGGCTCTCAAGCAAAAGGTTTTGAGTTCAGATCCCAGGTTCCATGTAAAAATGCCAGACAGAAACCATGGCAGCCCAAACTTCCAGCCCTAATGAGCAAAGACTGAGAAATTTCAGAGTGAAGCAAAAAGGAGGCTGAAGCAATCCAGGATGATTCCCGAAGTCAACCTTGGTCCTCCACAGGGATGTATGGTGCCTCTGATACACAACACACACACACACACACACACACACACACACGCAAAATAAAATAAATTTTTTAGAAAGTGAGAACAGGTTCATGCTTTTGTTTAATAACATTTATTGTTAACATCAAGTACACATCTAGATGCCTAATTTCCAAGGGAAAAAATATTCATGTCTTACCCCTACATTCAACCCATTTAGAATAAATAAATGAAACAATGAAATATTAATTATGATCACATCTTAATTAGAATAAGGCATATTTGCCTTTCATGAGCAAGGTTCTGAGTTTGAACTCTAGCATCACCAAAAAAAAAAAAAAAAAAAAAAAATCAGGATGTAGACAGGTTAAAAATAGCATTAGCCTAAGATAGTATAACCACAACATTAACAAAATCCAATGGTGAAGAGAAACTCAAACTAAGACATAGAAGCACTGTACTACAATATGAATTCCTTGAAAATTTTGTTGAAACAAATGGGACCAAAACTGTAAAAAGCTTATCCTAATATATACAGAAAGTATTCATATTTGAGTCTTCAAATTACATCAAAATTTTGTACTAAGTATTTTCAATTTTTTCAAACAGCTAATAATTGGAAGCATTGCTTACTGTACCTTTAACTCTGCGTTAATATTTATTAAATAAAAATTAACACTTTCAAAAAAGTTAGGGGTTTTTTCATGAATTTCATTGTAGTCACATAGACTAAAATACTAGCCTCAGAGTTTTCATAAAAGCAATGAGAATCATGATAGTTTCAAAGGGCATAATATATTACAATTTTTTTTTTTTTCCGGTGCTGGGGACCGAACCCAGGGCCTCTAGCAAGCGCTCTACCACTGAGCTAAATCCCCAACAATATATTACAATTTTTAAAAACAGGTTAAGTAATTTGTAAATGAAAATAAGCACATAAAGATGTGTACAGAATTTTTGGCTCTTAAAAAAATCTTCAGAAATTATTAAAATAAATTACATATTTTAGCAGTATGTCAAGTATTTGCCTAGCTTGATAAAGATTTTAGTAATCCAATAGCAAACAAAAATTAAATATTCTCCCATGCAAATAAACTTAGATGATTTTAATACAAAAAGAAAAAAATAATTTTCAAATTTCTTTAAAAAATAAACAGGAAAACATTTTTAAAGAACTCATATAAGCAGAAATCTTATTAAGCTATTAGATACTGACTAAAAAGAACCAATGCATTCCTTTAATTTCATTTGCTATTTCCTCCAAAAAAAATGAAAATACTGAAGCTTTAGACTTGAAAACAAAAATGAGAATGATGTTTGGAATATCATTTTAATAGCATCATAAAGTTCTTTGCAACTGTTATCAAGCATCCAAAACGGTGTTGCTTGTCAACAGCTGAAATGGAAATAGGAAGATTCCATGCTGTAGATAAGTCTGGCCAAGTAACAAGATCATGTTTAAAAATACCAAATGAATTAAATACATAAGCTACTAACAAAGTACTGAGGACTGCTGAGTTTTCATTTCATGCCTTTTAATCCTTATGATGATTCAATGTAGTAGACACAGTTGCTTTACAGAAAAGGAAACTAGTTAGAAAGGTGAGCCAATTTACAGGAGGGCACATAACTAATTCCTGGAAATGCTACAAATGAAATAAATGGCACCTGATACCTTACCAGAATACCCATAGCTAAACTGCCGTCACACTGCCACAATTAGCTAAAACAAAATGGCACACATCTTAAACATATCAGTCTATATGATTACTGTATAACAGTATAGAGAAAAACAATTCTTTCATCAAAATAAATGCTAAATCTTCAAAAGTAATGGAGTAACAATGATATCACCTAAAGAAAAAAACTATTAGTATAGTACATGAGTTGGATATAGTATGGACAACTTACAAAGTTTAAGTATTTGTCACTTGAAAAAGGTCATTCTTAAAGGTCCACTGAAATGGCTCCTGCTGGAAAGACTGGCAATCCCAGATACCCATATGATGGAAGGAGAGAACCCACTTTTCAAAGTTGTCCTCTGACCTTCACCTGTGAGCACTGGTATAAGTGTGTTCATTCTCTCTCTCTCTCTCTCTCTCTCTCTCTCTCTGTCACACACACATACATACACAATTAAAAATATATGTATACATATCTTTCTCATAAGTATTTTTTTCAAAAACTAGTAGCTTAAAAAAACAAAGAAAAATGACATCCTTAATGAACATAGTTGTGCTTCACTTACTTTAACTTTTCACATTCAAAATCATTATAATAAAAAACATACTTCTGAGAGATCTTTAAAGGTTTTTAATCAATTTTTCATGATCTCCAAATACTAATCATTATTTAATAACTAGAAAAAAATTCACCAGATCCTCAATATTGCCATAGATATTCTTCTTCATGCCTGATGCCCGAGTTGATATCCATCCTCCCAATGTGCTGAATTCCTGAGAATCAGGTTCATGCCCAGTACAATAACCACTTTCTTTAAGCTGAAAAACAAAAATGCAACATTTTCATCAGTAAAAATGGCCCAATCACATACATTCCTCTCACTTTCTATATAATCTGGCATTATTGATGCCTTAAAATTTGTAGACAAAAACAACTGCTATCACACTAATTTTTGTATGTTTCTGACTGGTGGAAAATTTCATAAAACTGAGAAGTGCATACGGGTCAAGACAGTTTCATTTTCCACAGATTTAGTACACAATCTCACTCCTTACAGTGAGCAGTGTCCGCCTGCTCACATCCCTGCTCTCAAAAGAGACACTTTATATGTGTGATCAGATTATGCTTAAGTAACTGCAAACTTCATCTAAATGCTCTCAATAAATAAAGCACTTCATCTCTTATTCTCCCTATCCTACGTAATGTACATCAGGCCTGCAGAAAAGTTGAACAACAAATTGTACTTAATTTTCTCAAGAAGCCATATGTTTTAATGTACAGCCACCTGGCTAAGTTTCCCACATGTAGCACCATCATTTACCTGTGATATAGATCATGTATTCCTATACATTAAACAGACACTTGTTTCTCATTTTTCTATATTAGCTTAGCTTCACCATCTGTATAGCATCTGACATTGAATGGATGCCCTTACTGTAACACCAAAACCACTGCAGTGAAATCATTTAAGTCTCAGCCATCTCCTATCAAATAGAACAGAATCCACCATCTGTATTCCCACTTAACTCCATCAATTTGTATTGACCATTTTGATAATCATCTAATGAAGTAACTGTTCCTACTTTCAAGTAAATCATGCAGAGATCCAAAGATGTCAGCTATGTCTGTTTTTTTAAGTGTAACCTACAGTCTGAAGTTTACAAGCCCATTAGGCTTTACACACTAATAATGTAAATTATTTATTCTTTCTAACTTTTCTTTTAGGAAAACAAGATGTAAAAGAACATCAATTGTAGACAGGGGTAGCAAGATGACTCAGTAGGAAAAGGAACTTGCTACCATACCTGATGACCCAAGTTCAATCCACAGAAAACACACAGTAGAAGAGAACCAGCTTTCTCAAGTTGTCCTCTGACCTTCGCACACACACACCGTGGACAGGCATACATGCATGCATACACATACATACACAAAACAAATAAATGCATTTTAAACTTTAAGGGAAGAACATCAAATGTTATTTTTTCACTAAATATTCAATATATTTATGTGAAAAAGTCAATCACCAAAAATCCAGGCTAAATAAGAAGAAAAAAAAATTCATGAAATCCTAAGATATGCTAGCAACTAAACAAATGTATTAACCAGGCTGGTCTAGACCTCATACTCATCCTGCCTTCCCAACTGCTAGAAATGTGCCCTGCCACATCGAGCTTCATGTATTCTCAAAATAAACCTACAATTACCTCATAGAAACAGATCATCAAATATAAGCTTAAACAGTATATCCAAAATTATATACTACTAAACTACCTCATACATCTAGAAGATGGTTTTTGTTTCTTTATGCAATTATGAGTATCTAATACATTCCAAGAATTTTATAAAGCAATGAAAATAAGATGCCGAGGAAGCCTGACCTAGCACACCGATTTGAAATCTACATCTTTGTTAAAAACCTCCCTATATTCCTAGTAGGAAAGTGAAATAAAGTAAATATAAGAGTTGAGTACCTAAGTTTGAGGCTTGTCAATGACTCTAGCTAGAAAATTTGCATACTGCAGCATGTTAATATGTTTAAGGAAGTTCTAGCTATAATCATAGACTTAACCAAATATTCTTTCTAAATGAAATACCCTTCTTGCCTCATGCCACATTAGATCAAAATAATAACCACACATCACTAACCATGTGCCAGGAAGCACTACAGAATAGCAGTTTTTACTCAATTCTGGTCTCCATTCAATACCAAAACAGTAGATATCTACTATGTGCTGAGTTTCACATGTATCACCAAAACAAAAACAAATATTAAACTGTGGACACTGTTCAGTAGACCCCTCCTTAACTACAGAGTATTTGGACCCTAGTAAGTGTTTAGAATGTGAGATTTGAAAAACAAGAATGCTTATATAGCAATGATGAGAATGTAATGATTACAATAAAAGGACTGAGTTCAGATCCCATAAAAAATGTCAGGTGGAGGCTGGAGAGATGGCTCAGGGGTTAAGACTGCCTTACAAGTAGAAGGTCATGAGTTTGGATCCCAGGTCCCACGTAAAAATGCCAGGCAGAAATGAGGGTAGCCTGCACTTCTAGCCCTGGTGGGAGGCTGGGAAATCCCAGAGTGAAGCAAAAAGGAGGTAGAAACAAACCAGAATAATTCTGGAAGTCACCTTTAGTCCTTCATACACACAGTGCTCTCTGCTACACACACATACCAAATAAATAAATAAATTACAAGCTTTAAATAAGAGTAGTTTCTTCTATAATAATTACACCTTACTGAAACTATTAGAAAGCAAAAATAAAACAAAAAGATATGACTGATGATTTGAAAAGGCTATAGAATAAGCAAAATTTAGAAGGAAAATTATAAATTTTACTCTTAAAAGTTTAGTTTTTAAAATTTTGAGTTTGCAATGCTTATTAGACAACCAAATAGAAACAACAACTAGGAAATTAGATGTGCAGGTTCAAGAAAGAGGTCCGCAATGCATAATAAAAAGCTTGGACTCCTCATAGAAAAGGAATAAAGTCTAGTGTGCCTGAATATGCCTGATAAAAAATTATGGAATGAATTGAAGTTCTAATTACCTCACATTAACTTACTCCATCCTAACAAAAACCTTAAAATCCTTGTACAGATGAAGAAACTAAAGCAGAAAGATTTGTCACCTGCCTGAGGTCACACAGCTAAGATCTATACTTAAAGTTTATAGTAAGAGCTAATAGCTGCTAGAAACAAAAAGATAACATAAAATTACAAATGATGTTCATAATAGGGAAAAAAAATGGAGGGCCACACCAGAAACAAGGAGAGAGGGGACCATGTTACAGCAGAGAAAATAGGCCTCCATCAAGGACTGCAAGTAAGCAATGAGACATCTGGTTAAGTTCACAGACTTTTCGTTCCTGATCATTTACAACTGAGGGGGTGTGATCTCACCAGAAGGGGAGGGCATATAGTCTGGCAGATAATAAGTAACCATTTTGCAAATGGGTGATTGACCCCTCCCTCACTGTGGGTTCCTACTTTTATTACATCTACCTTTGAATATACTCTTATAACAACACTCTAGTTTAACAGCTTTTTATCTCTGGCCAGGGGGTGACATCCAATACCCATCAGGATGGAGTGAAGGGCATTGCAGGAGCAGCAAAACCGCAAAAGAAAATCAACAAACCATAATCCAAAACTTCAGAGACGACTCTATATCAACCACCTGGAACCAGGCCAGCCTAATCTCTCCCCATCCAGAAGCTCAGAGAAATTTGCGGAAGAGGGGACAGGAAGAGTGTAAGAGCACAAGGATGGGAGGAGCAATGATACTCCACACAAGTTAGGGCTGAAGCAATCATAATTGGACTTTGCATGCCCTGCACAATGTCCAACACACTATTGACCCCACAAAGTCTAGCATTTCCTAAAAGCACCAAGATCCTTGGAGGCAAGGGATTGACAGCCAAACTATGCTTAAGGGGAACAAAGGAAAGGGTTCAGGGAAATGCCACTGGGTCCTTGAACGTCATCAGAGAGGAGGACCCAGAGGAGAGTTTGGCAAGCACATTAAAGAATTCTCCGGGGATTGGGGGAGGGGAGGCATTGGGGGGTGGGGAGGGAGGGGTGAGGAAGGGTGAGCAGAGGGGTCGAAGGGAGGAGGAGGGAGGGAGGGAACCGGTGTACCTATTATGCTTGTATGAGCAAAGATAATAAAAAATGTTAAAAAAATAGGGAAAAAATTATACTCATATATCCCCAGACCATTAACTGATAACATAGTCAAAGATTTAATAAACCCACAAAAAATTTCCAAAGCTGACATGTGACTTCCCTTAAAATTTATACATACTAAAAAATTCATGTAATTTATAAGTAAAAGAGATTAAAATCTGCTACCCAATTTTTATATTTGTATCATTTTAAAACTTCTATGAGGAAAAAACAGGAAATTTTAAGCTGGTTTTCTCAGCCAAAGTGGAAACAAGAGGACATGGAAGTGTAATGAAACCTGAGTTGGGATCAAGAAAGTTACAAGAACTGTCAGTCGACTGCAGGCAAAAAAGGCTTTCTGCCCTAGCAGTTAAGAGACATAAACTAGCAGAGAAAATATCATAAGCTCCTACTCCAGGAACATGTCATTTAACTGTCAAGGAAATATGTTCTTTGATTTTTAACTAAATAAAAAAAAAAACTTGGAAAGGTTAAAATACTACATCTAAGGATATGATAAAGAATATAAAATTAGAGATATAAAATGGCATTCTTTGTTATTAAAGAAAATGCTATTGATGTCTTTATTCAAGCAAAATGGAGAACTCACATGGAACTTTTTAGAACTTTTCATTTAAATTCTATTCTGACCACTGAAGCTCATTATAAAATAAATATATTATAATATTAATAAGCCTCCTTATTTTCACTATAGAAAGCCTTGGTTTATTTAAAGATCTTTAACAAAACCTCAACCAATATGCTCAATTTTATTTTAGTTGTCTGGATCTTACTGTATTAAAAATAAAAAGTTTAGTTTTTTTCAGATGGTAAAATAAATTGTATCAGCTGGGTAGATGTTGGTATTTACTGTTCGTTGAAGAGCCATTCATCTTAAGAGTAATGAAAATCTTAAATTTTTTTTTTAATTTTTATTATTATTATTATTATTTATTCAACTGTGCACATGTGCGTGTGTATGTGCGTGCACGTGTGTGTGTGTGTGTGTGTGTGTCTGTGTATGTGTAGAACCATGGAAAAATTCACGAATCACCATGGACACCTCCACCTCCTTCTGCCCCGGGATTCACAGGCTCCGCCCTACCAGGACCAGAAGCGCAGGCCGCCCCCGCTTCCGCCTGGCGTCTATACGTGGGATCTGGGATCCGAACTCAGGACCTTCCGCCTGCAAGGCAGAGGCTTAACCCCTGAGCCACCTCTCCAGCCCCAAGAGTAATGAAAATCTTAAGACTTAAAAGCTTTCTTAGAATTTTAACACACTTGTCAGAGACAGCCATTTTGAAAACCTTAATTGAAATAAACAGACCTGTCTTTCCAACACTTGTCCAGTTATTCCAGCCTCCACATGTGCTGTTAGATTGTTTTCATCAACCCAGAGAATTCGATTCTGTTGCAAGAAAAAGAAATACATTATCCCTGTGAGCTATTAACATTTTCTTAGGAAATACATAGCTTCTTAATTCAAAGCATAAGACACAAGGTAGTAATAACCAAGTAGGGTTCCCCGACCACCAATCACAAAGAAAGTAAAGTCCTCTTAACCCTTTTCATGTAACATGACAGATACACTAACAAGGGCAGCATATTATAAGGCTGGCTTGAAAGAGAAGAGACTTCATCTTTATGTACATATTAAGTTGAATTAAAAGTTAGTACCTCTCAGCTTAGGCAAATAACTATCTTGCCCTAATGTTTCCTCATTTGTAAAATACAGACAGTAATAATACATTCTAACAGGATTATTCTAAAAATAAACAAGATATTCCACATTAAAAATTTTAGTATACGTGAAGCATCTGTCTGCATATCTGAGAATCAGAAAATGGGATATTCTACTCAGCTCAAGTTAATAAAACTTAAAAGTAGCTTAATTGGTAGAGTACTTGTCTAGCATGCATGAAGCTTTGAGTTCGATCCCCAGTACCCTCTAAAACTAGGTGTGATCGCTGTACCTGTTTGTCAAAACGTGGGAGGTGGAGATGGAAGGATAGGGAGTTCAAGATCATCTTCAGCTACAGAGAGAAAGTTCTAAACTAACCTGGATTACTTGAGTCCCTGTCTCAAAATAAAGTATATCTAATAGGTCTTCGTATTATAAAGTACAGCTCTAATCTCTATGTAGCAGAATTATACCACAGTCATGTACAAATATGACTTCCTGATTTAACTATAAATCAGTTAGATGTATCCCCCTATAACACTTTTTGAGAAAAGTTTAAGGTTAAGGGTAAATACACAAGGTTTCTCTACAAAACAACTAGTTGAAAGCACGATATTTAAAACTTGTCAAAGACTTTAAGCATCCACTGGGTGTCAAGATTCAACTTATATTATCTCATTAAATCTTGAAAATACCTTCTGTAGTATACATCTGGTAACCGATTTAGAGGTAAATTTGCACACAGTAAGATAAAACCCAGGAATCCAAACACATTCTATAGCCTATTTCAGAATAGCTATTTTTAAATTATCCCAAGGAAGCTTTTCAACAAAGGTTGATGGAGAACCGACCTGAACTTCATTAAGTTTATTGTCACTAAAATGAAACAAACAGCTACTCTACAGTATTTCTCCTGGTATTACGACATTAAAGGGCAATTTTGAAAACCTTAATTGAAACAAACAGACCTGTCTTTCCAACCCTTGTCCAGTTATGCTTAGTCCAGTTAAGCCAAGGATATGCTTAATACACTGATGCAATCATTACAAAAGTACACATGAATCAAAGCAACACGCTATTGTTTCAATAACCCTATGTACAATTAATTATGTGTCATTTTAAAATAAGATAAAACATTTTTTAAAGAAAGAGTACAATACCACCAAGATAACCTTGCTATAGGAGAGTGAAAGGGAGGATGGGGGAATGAAAAGCTCTAAGATAACACACAGGGCCTAGAAGAACAGTTAGATGATACCAAGAAACAACAAATTTTAAATGTGTCACTCCATATTCTAAATAACCTAGCTTCAGAAACTGATAACATTCAGAAAAAGGGGATGAATAGTAGTAGGTTTTCAGATAAAATGTGCATTGGAGAGAAACAACCAGAAGTTAACATGGCTTTTCTGGAACCCCACTTAAACAAATCAACATTTGGACATAAAAACAACAAACAAAGATGTTATATGAGAAACTGTCTCTTTTTAAAGAAACAGACAAAATTAAGTAGCATATTAGTACATGTTTTTAAAAATATTAGAAAATAAGTGTAAAAATGTTAAAAATTGAACAATAGGTACACTTTCACTTCTACTTTTCAGCTTGAAAAAAATTAAAATGAAATAATTTGATGTTGCTACAGAGGAATAACCAGGAATACTATTGTACTTTAACAAAAGTTAAACACAACCCAGATTAAAACTTTAACATGGTTACAATACCAGTTGTTGAAACTATCATTCAAATAGCTGTTCCATTAATTTCTAAACTAGAATTACTGATTTATTTTCAATAATAGAAATCTAATGTCTCAATTTTCCAACTCATACTTTTCAAATGAGCAATTTTACACTACAATTTGACAAAACAGCATTAAGGCATGCACTTTACAAAAAGTTAACTTAGCTTTTGAATACCTGAACAGTGTGCTAAAATATAATGATGAAACACATTTGAAAAAAACAGGCAGTGAATTGAGGAAGAATCAAAAAGGCAATGTTTTAACAGAAACCATCTTCAAATATATCTTATCAGATACCATTTGTGAAGTGTCCAAAGAAATTATTGTTCTTGTCTCATCTGCAGGGCACGTCAAGCCATATGAAACACTTGTTCCTCCTGCCAAAAGAGAAAACACCAACTTTATGTTTAAATATTTTGTTTTGGCTACATTTCTAGGACAAATCCCTAACGGACAGTATACAAATAGGCTTGCTAGCAATGATACCTATTTCTACTTTGCAAAAGCTAGCATACTAAAAATAAACTCACCTTATTTTATGCTGAATGCCAAAATGAAGACTATTATGGAACTGAAATCAATGGGACATGGCTCCATCCCTTGGACATGACACACTCATGTGAAGCCCCTAGCAATTTGTAGAACTCCAAAAACATAATTAGAAAAGTTCTAAGCTAATGATCACTGTGGAGCAGTAGCTTAAAAGAAAAAAGACAAGTCCTATATAACTAGAGTCACCATTAACTCCTTACTACCATAATTATATGACTGTTTATCTGTCAAACTAGTCTCATACAAAAGGCTCTAATAGTTTAAAAAGGTTAAATTCCCAGATTATGGTATTTAAAAATAAATGTACTATTTAGACAATATATTGCTATTTCCTCTTAACATTTATTGTCAATTAAAAATGTTTTCTTGACATCAATAAAGAATAATATATTAAGTTTTATAAAGATCTACATCACCCTATATAAGAATAAAATTTTACTGATATTTGCATATATTCTGAGTTGGGGAAAAAAACTCTGGAATTCACTTTCCACAATACAGGTGCTGATCTGTATACATCTGCATAGAGTGAGACCATAATTTCCAGTTAAATTAGTAACCATTACTTGCTTGTCACATCATTTGAAATAAAAGAAAAATTTCACACTAAGTGTCACTGTAGTGCCTTTTTGCACAAATTCAACAGTATCATCAAAAGAGGGAGTATGGCTCTCCTGGAATTGAGGCCCCATTTCCACTTTCCACCAATGCCAGTGTGCTACTGACTGAAGGTAATTTCCTTTGACTTATTAAAATCATGAAGTAAAAAAAAAAAAAATCAGAGCAGATTAAATTAACCTCAAAAATGCAAAACAATGCTAATAGTTTCCTAGAATATTAAAAGATACTGATTTGGTCATGTTGTTCTAGTGATTTTAACCCCTATGATGTTCCATGATTACTCTGCTCCTTGAGACTTACATTGGATAAATTTACAGTTTTCATTTGAAAAATAAAATTATATCCATAAACATACAGTTTAAAAAGTAATTGCTAAAATTAGCATCTTCTTATTTAAATATGAAATCATGTCTTCCAATTATAATCCATACAGGAAAAAGTTAGGAATTAAAGATATACAATATCTCAGTTCAAGTATACCTACTTACAATAGAAATTAGTACTATAAAGCAATTTGAGAATAACCACACCATAATTACAAGATTGTCTTTTTCAGAGAATAATATAAGTATTTAAAGTATAAATATTTGAAAATGATCAAGTTTACATCATATTAAAATTGAAAAAGCACAATACCTACCACCAATTGGTATGATACAAAGGTTATATTTGCACGCTAGATTCACAATCTTAACTACATCATCATGACACACTGTTAAAAAAAGGAAAATGTATCAATCATAGACATGTAAATAAAATCTGGGTAACCTTATTAAATAAGGATCCATAAAATTCCTTTGCATCTAATCTTTTCTTTATTCATTCATTAAAATGTTGATGGCTATATTAAAAACAAATTATTCTCAAATTTTCATTTTTAAATAATTTTAGACTTATAAATATACAAAAAATTATAGTAAAAGAGGGTCCGCATCATATCTTCAAACATTAATATTTTAAATTATCAAAACCAATAAGCACTGACACAAAACAATCAACAGACCTTACTCAAATATCCTGAGTATTAATTATCAACCTGACAGCTAGAAAGCAGGACTTGGGGCCCATGTGAGAGGGATTCTTTGGAATAAATAAGAACTCTGGGCATATCTGTGAAAGATTATCTTGACTAATTTGATACAGAAGACCCAACCTAAAAGTAGGTAGCACCCTTCCCTGCACTGGAGTCCTAAACTAAATAAAAGGATCTGAGTGTTCACACACACACACATGCATTTCTCTCTACGTTGGACTGTGGCTATGATATGACAGATGCCTCAAGTTTCTGCTGCCATGACCTTCCTGTCATATATAGTCTCATGATTACATGTGCAGCACACATTTTGTTAGGAATTCCACGGAAATGGTGTTAAATCTTTCGCAGCAAAACACAGCTGAAAACGTGTCTAATTTCTAGTAATGTTAACTCTATTCTATTCGGTGACTAGCTAGGTAGTATTTACCAGGTTTCCTCCATCAGCAGAATACTTTATTTCCTATTGAAATTTTTTATCTTTGGACTATGCAAACAGCATGTTTCTAAATATTTTCAGTTAATTTTAGCACTACTGATTACTGTTTTTTTAAACAAGCATTAATACTCAAAAGAAGTAGGACATGAATTCCTTCCTATAGTACATAGTGGCAAGATTCCTTTTGTGAGTGCTTAAATTAGCTAATTTTACAGAACCCTAACTAGAAGATTTCATTGACAAGTAAGCTACTAATAGTCAACCTGTTCTTAACACCAGAGCATTAGTGGAGGTTTTGAAAAAAGAAAACAACATGGCAGGGGTATATTTTAGAAAGATAAATTTAGAAAGATACTTTAGGAAGATAAAGACTGAAGCAAGAAACTACATAAAATTCTAATATTACTTGCTAAGATCCCAAAAGAGAAATAAGGATGTTAAGAAAAAACAAACAAATGCATGTACGTTTGTGTAAGCAAAGATTCCGTTCTTGCCAGACAGGGAAAGAAGAACTATATTTTCCAGTAGTATACCCACTGATATCATCATTCATGCTCCAGCAGGTATGCAGGCACACACTAGTACAGGTATCGCAGATGAACTCAGCAGGCCACACAGGCAAAAAGAAATGAAAATAGGAAGATTTCCAGTGAGAAGAAGGGGGATGGGATCAGGTATTAAGGGGTGAAAATGAAATAAATGCATTGTCATAATTGGATTTTGCATGCCCAGCGCAATGTCCAACACACTGTTGACCCCACAAAGTCTAGTATTTGCTAAAGGCACCAAGATCCTTGGAGGCAAGGACAGCCACAGTAGTGTTCCTATGCTTAAGGGGAACACAGGAAAGGGTTCAGGGAAATGCCACTGGGTCCTTGTATGTCATCGGAGAGGAGGGCCCAGAGGGGAGTCTGGCATGCACATTAAAGGATTCTCCGGGGATTGGGGGGGTGTACCTATTAAGTTTGTATGAGCGGAAATAATAATGTTAAAAAAAAAAAAGAAAGAAATGCATTGTATTCTTGTGTGACACAGTCAAAGGATTTTCTTTTTTTAATTTTACTGTGGAAGGGGATTAGATCTCATGAAGCACCATGACGCCCTGAGAGACTACTTAAGTGCGGGAAGAGAAACTACTTTCCTCAGTTATATACCCACGTCCAGCAAGTGCCCAGTCACATGCTAATCCAGGCAACCTGGGTGCAAGTCAGTGGGCCACACAGGCAAAAAGATGTGAAAGTAAAAGAGATAATAATAAAAAAGAAAAGGATCAAGTGATATGGGCTGAAATGACATAAACTCATTGTATTCATATATGAGATTGTGAAAGAATAGAAAGTTAATATAAAAAGATTCTGTTCTAGAAATATTACAATGACCACAGCTCAGGTCTGCATAAGAGTAGAATACTTATCATCTGAATCATTCCTCTGCTGAGGAGTCAAACCCAGGAACTCAAATATGCTAAACAAACTCACAGCTACATTCCCATTCTCACTGAAATCTTTAATGAAATTCACTTTTAGACTCAGGTTAAGTTTATAAAACTTCTATCTGTGGTTAAAAAAATATGAAACAGAATGCTAACTAATAATTAACAAGACTAGAAGAATCCTGCTAAAACTCTTTCAAAGATAAAACTACCTTCTATGAATGTAACATACTCAAACACCTTCCTTGACCATGCTGTCTGAAACAGCACCCCAATTCTACCAGCCACTGGGGCTGGAGAAGTGGCTCAGGGGTTAAGCCTCTGCCTTGCAGGTGGAAGGTCCTGAGTTCGGATCCTAGACCTCACGTATAGACACGGGGCAGAATTGGGGGCGGCCTGCGTTTCTGGTCCTGGTAGGGCGGAGCCTGTAAATCCCAGGGCAGAGTAAATAAGGAGGAGGGGGAGGCATCCATGGTGGTTCCCGAATTCGCCCGTGGTTCTACACACACACACACACACTGACACACACGCACACACGCATACATACACACACGGGCACACAAACACGATTGAACAAAAAAAATTTTTTTAATTTCTACCAGCCACTTTTTTATGTGCTTCCTTCTTCAACACTTTACATTTCTCTATAACAGTTGGCATTATCCAGTATATCATATAATTTGTTTCAGCTCATTAATCCCCATGGCACTTGAGAAGAGGTTTATTTTTTTTCCCACTACTTATCCTCAACATCTAGCTTTTATGCTCATAGTTCTGGATTGTAGTATAAGAAAGTGTTGCCTAAATGCTAATGTAATAAATAAAATAATTTGCTTCTTTTGGTTTTGGTTTTTTGAAACAGAGTTTCATGCAGTCCAAACTGAATATGTAGCTGAGGATGAACTTAAACTCTTGATTGTCCAGCCCTTGCATCTGATGTGCTGGGATTATAACTATGTATGATCATAACAACTTGAGTGAAATCATTTTAAAATGGGTAAAAGATCTGCTTGAAAATCTGGTGATATGAGTTCGATCTCCAGAAGCCCACATGGTGGAAGGAGAAAACTGGTTTCTGAAAATATGTGTCTGCTAAAGAAAATTTTAGGTTTTCCAAACACGCATTATATTACATGCGTATAAAGGTTAAAATGGCAAAAATTCCATTTTAAGGATGACTCCAAATCAGGAAATTCCCACATATTAAAGTCCTTAATACATTATTAGAGAAACATAGAATTCAGATCAGATCAAACAGACTTAAAAGATAATTTCAATTCTGCCCTGTTATCAGAACTGATTCATCCTGGAATGCACCATTCACATAGACTCTAAAAAAGTAGATAGCAAAGAGATTCACAAAATTTACCTCTCAAAATGTATAAGATATGTCAAGAAATGTGAAGCATGCAAACCTGTAAAACTACTGAAAGAAACCTAAATGCCGGCTGATATGGAGCTAAATGGAAAATGTGACGAAAAAGCAATTATGCAGAATTAACTAAATGGGAGGATTTACCAAGCCAAGAATTAACTTCAAGTCTCCTAAGTTTGTTTTAAAGAAATATTTGGATTGGTAAAAGCAAAACTCAAACTTCCACTGAAGTATTTTCCTACATTCTAATATGACGAAAATTTCTGGAAGGCACGCTGGGAAGCTCTTTCCAAGATATAGCAAAAGATGATTTAGTGAATTGTCTGTGGAAATAGAAAAATGATAAATTTTTGCTTTCGTGGTTTCTGATTAAAAAGTAATATGGACCTTTCCCAAATCTTGGTAGAGAAACAACCTAAAGGGAAAAAAAGCAAAACAAAAATACTCTCTTTTGGAGTTGGCTTTTTTTTATAAACAATAATAAAATTACTATACTAAACTAATACACAAAAGATGTAGTCTGTAGCTATTCCAAATACATAAGAGAATATACATATATCCCAAGGATCTAGAAATTTAGTCACTGCTGCCTGTGTTCTTGTGTAAATAACTTCTCTATCACCAAGTAAAGAATAATTTTCCTTTCAGATAGTTCCTACCAAGTAGAATGATTTTATCTAAGAACCGAGAATCCATCCATGAGCCAACTTTCTGAAAAATGAAATAATTTCTCTGAAGATTCTAAGAAAAGGGATCAGAGAAATAAATGGAACTTAGAAAAAAAATGCAGTCATGGACAGCAAGGAACAATATACCTTCCCTACTTTAAATTATCTGCTACAAGAAATTGGTTAAAAGCAAAATCATGTACACATATTCACACATGTATGTATGTGCATTCATGTGTCACAAAGTACATAATCCTTACTAAGGGTGAAATAACAAAGATTCAACCATCTTCTATCCCAATCCAACTCCAAATAACTTCTCAAAATTTACTCATGTCAAGGACAATATGTATACATGGATATAGTTTTAAAAACAACTTGCCTCAACAATTAATCATTCTTTTAAAACCTAATGTCAACAATTTATTCTTACTAGTTTATAACATTGAATTAAGTCAATTTCTAATTCCTTTAGGTAGATGCTATTAATATAATTTCACTAAGATTCAAAATCAACCAAGAAAGTGCTTTTCTAACTGACCTCCAATATAAGCACTTATATTTGAAATGAAGTCTTCATCACCTACAACAAAATCAATTCCTAAAACCAACAATTCAGGACAATCAGATCAAGAAAAGAGTTCATAAACTTCAGTGAACTCTTAAAAATCCAACTATTTAAGTTTTTCACAATTCTAGTATTTATTTAAAAGTAGATATTTCCAGTATTAAATTTTCTTAGGATTTAACATTATTAAATTGATATAAAGGAGTAAACCAACTTACTTGGCCATACAACTATATCGGGAATTCGCTCAAACATTCCTTCCCTGAGCAAAAATATTTCATGAAGACAATGACCTGTTTTGTGGTTAAAAAAGAAAAATGTAAAAACATCTTAAATTAAGAAACTTTTAAAATTAAAAATAAAAAGTGCTAATACAAAGTAGCCTACCATGAGCTCTAAAAACCCGATCATCTGCTTCTTGTGAGTAAGAAATTTTCATTTCTTTAAGTTCATGAAGAAAATCTTCATTTACAACGGAAGGAGGTGCTTCACTAGGATTTATGGATGCCTGAAAAATAAAATTGGTCTCTTAAATTTATTTCTATCTCTTTGTTTCTGTGGCCAACCTTCTGCTGCTGACCATGAAGACTACAATTAAGAGCAGAAAAAACAGCCAAGTCTGAACCCTTCAATTCCTTTCAGAGTGACAGTAAGCAACGTAGGAGAAGGCTACTTGAAAGCTACTTGTGCTTTACATTACCTACATTTTCACCTGTAGATAGAATTCACATTTCCTATTCCTCAAAGGCTCTTTTAAAACGATTAACAGGAAATCTCACAGTAACTAATAAAATCATCTGTACTAGGCTGCTTTAAAACCCCTAACTATTGGGCTGGAGAGATGGCTCATGGGTTAAGTAAGGCTCCTCGCTAGCCAAAGATCCTGAATTTAGAACCCAGGTCCAAAAAAAAGCCACACAGAAACCACGGATGGCCGCATTTCCAGCCCTGGAGGGCAGAACCTGAGAAACCCCAGAGCAAAGCAAAAAGAAGGTAGAAGCAATATAGGATGATTACTCAAGTCACCTTCCTCCACAGGAATACATAGCACCCTCTGATACACAGACACACATGGATGGATGGATGGACGGACGGACAGATAGAATAATTTTTTAAAACTCTTAACTATAATCTGGAACCCTGAAACCTACCCTTCAACTTTAAATCAAAACAATATGAGACTGGGCATGTCACTCAATTTCAGTGAGCCTCAGCTTCTTTACATCTCAAATGAGACTGCCACTGCCAATGAAGATGAAATATGCTCATTGTTATGAAAAGCATCTAACAGCTTTTTATAGATTTGAAATACCAAATTAAATACAAAAAAACTATTCATATTTAGAATAAAAGTGTATAAGAAAATGTAAAGAAAATGTGTGACATAGTTATACTCTCAGTGTCTTCTTAAGGTACTATACTCATTCACATTACGTATTTACTAAATGCCTCCAAAATGACGAGTATTGCTTCAAGCCCTGGAGAAATAACGAGTTAAACAGGGGGGAAAAAAAACCCCTTAATTTCATGAAATTTATCCTATACTTACAAGGAAGAAATGACCATAGTGAGTAATAGTTAAAATTATCAAAACCAGGAAAAAGCTAATATGCACAAAAAAGAATGTACCTAAAACTGATAAAAATCCTAAATATTATGTTCAATTATATCACTGTCTAAAACAATCACAAATAATTGATAGCGAATGAATTTAAGAGATGGTAAAGATTAGGGAAAGCTAAAAGAATTTGTTTGGTCCAGTCTAAAAGAAAAAACTGGTTTATATGAAATTGAACACATATTTAATGAACACACAATTTTCAATAACATATTGGCTATAGAACAGACAGTCCCATGTATATCCAAGTGGAGAGACAGCAAAATACTTTATGCGTATGTAAGCAAAATGGCATTAAAAAAATGGTTCTGTGTGTTGCAGTTCATCTTCATGTTGCTGATAAAATCTGCATCAATCAGCTTAAGGGAACAAAGGGTTTATTCTCTTACAATAGTCTGGTTACAGTTTAGTCCAGCTTGATGGGAGAACACCACCAACACCAGAGCCGAGGGAACTGGCCAAACCATCACCACATAATGACTGAGAAAGGAACAATCCTTACTTGCCAGCCCAGCATCTCTGGTCAAGTATATACAAGGATGCTAACTTCCTAACCAGATTTCTGTATTTTATTCACTTATCCAGGGTCTAGTCCCACCCACCATAGGTTGGGCCTCTCCAGCAACTAGACAATCTCCTAAGGTTTGCTCTGAGCTTAACTCAAAATTAATTCTCTACAAATGTACCCAGAGCTCAAACCCTAACTATCAAGTTGACCCCTGTACCTAACTAAGTATGTCAATGTGTATAAAATTTAAAGGACTTTTGGGTTTCTTGTTTTGTTTTGAGATAGGGTCTTACTATACAGATTAGGCTGATCTCAAACTAATAATCTTCCTGTTGCTAGTTCCCAAATGCTACGATTATAGGCGCAGGTCATCAGAATCAGCTCAGTTAAAAATACTTAATACTACTTAACTACATAAATGAATTAAAATTCTGTCATTTATACTAAAATGTTTACTTCCTAATATTCCTTCAAATATTCTAAGTATTTAATATAAAATATAACATTACGTTTCTATCTTAAACTACTTCATACTTATCCTAAATTACTGTTAGTCTATTGTTTTTTGTCTATTGTTATCTGAAAACAATAACTCACAGAATTAAATAATTTACACCTTACAACTACTCTATGAGCAATAGAAGGGCTTTCTTAATTCCCATTTCTCACATTAAAATGACCAAGTCTCAAAAAAGAATTAAAATTATACATAAATAAATCTCAGGCAAATTTTAAAATTAGGATATAGATCTGTGACACTGAAAAACTGTTCTAAATCAGGATAGTAATAATAGACTTCTTCATCAAAACTGTAACCATACTGAAGCAAATAAAATAAATTACAAAGTAAATCTAATTATTTTGGGGGGGAACCCCCAGTCAAGCATATTAATAGTAATTATTCTTATCTGCTTACTTTAGAGGTAGTTCTATGCTCCAGATTTACTCCAAGGGTATTTTGGATCCAATCTTTAAGAGTAGGTAAAACCAAGCCACTAAGCGCGTACCTAAGATACAAAGGAGATAATATTAGAGCATGGTGTCTTCATTTAACTTGAAGCTTATATTCTGCTTCCAGGAATGTTCAAGCACTTCCTATCAAACAACCCTCCCATACATAACTATGAAATCAGGGCAAAAACAAAATAAAACATGAAAAATCAGATCAATCTGAAAGCAATACAGACAAACCAAAAGTAGGAAAAACAGAGAAAGGGGGCATGTTATATTCAAAGAAAAAGTAGTGTTTTGTTTGGGGTTTTGTTTATTCAGCTTTCAACCTGAAAGAAAAACTGAAATGATACCACAAAAAGGTAATAGAAATGATGAAAATCAACAATCTTCTTAGCTTGAAGAAGCAGGGAAGGGTGTCAACAATAAACATAATATGCAGAAACAGCATACAGATAGTACAGAGAATCCAAAAGTCTACATGTCAACTCGGTCCAAATGTCTGGCTGATCCTGAATCCCACATGTATGTACTGGAGTCTTCAAAGTAGACAGGCTATATTTAAAAGAAACAAACAATTCACCTACTGTACTAATAGACAGACAAAATCTGGAGTTTGGTATCAGGATAACTGACTGAAAAAAAAAAAGTCTCTTTTGAAGAACAGTATAGTCTGGAGTTTCCACAACATATCAATCATAACATAAAAGATAACGCTCAAATATTATAAGACATGAACAAACAAGAAAGTGTGATCCATAATGAAACGAAAGGACTATTAATGACAATCTAAACCACCAATGACATAAGATACTAGATAAAGCACATAATAATCTTAAACATGATATAACTGTACTAAAGGACCAAAGGAAAAAAATGTGCTCCCAGTGAGTGCAGAAACTTCAGCAAAGAAACAGGAACTACGGAATCAAGAAGATGACTCAGCACCACCCCCAGCAAAAGGACCACATCTGGATACCCAGATTCTAGGGGAATACCAGGGGAGCAAAGTGGCTCACCTGTAACTCCAGTCTTGGAAGGCAGAGACTGGGACACCCTAGAGTAAACTGGCTAGTCTGGCTCTGGGTTAGAGACCCCTCTCAAAAAGAATAAGTAGGAAGAGAGATCAAGATGATTCTCTCAGGCTTCCATAAACATCTGCATGCGTATGTATACCCACACACATGAAACCCCATTGACATCCACTAAAAACTTTAAAAAAACAAATTCTATAATTGAAACTGATAAATTCACCGATTAATTTGAGATTGAACATCAATTCATATAACTAGTATTCATTCAGCTCTTGTATAAGACAGTTCAAGATTTTCTATCATTTTTATTGGGTTATTATTGATCTCCTACTGGTGTAAGAGGATCAGGAAGGCATGCATCTTCTCTTTATTTGGTGATTTACCTTACTCTGGCTTTGGAGAGTTTTTTCGTTCACATTTATGGTGTGTGTGCGTGTGTGCATGTGTGTCTGTGTGTGTGTGTGTGTGTGTGTGTGTGTGTGTGTGTGTGTGTGTCTGTGTGTGTAGTTCAAAGGACAACTTACTAATGGGAGTTGATCCTCTCCTTCCAGCATGTGGATTTGGGAGAACACACAGGTCATCAGACTTGGCAGAATGTACCTAAAACCACTGAGCCATCTTGCCAGTCCAAAATTCTGTTTTAATGCTGTCTAATTAATTCATCTTTTCTTTTGTTTTTTTGTTTTTTTTTTATTACTTTGGTTGTCTGCTCTCTGCCTACTCAAATTTAGAGAGAATTCTGGGAATTCTTCAGCAATTTCAGAGTTTTATCTTATACATTTAGATCTATAATCCATGTGGAATTGATCTCAAAATATGGTTTTTTTCAACACAGCAGCTTATCGTTTCCTATTTTTGTTTTGATATGTGGGTATTTTAACACACTACGGTAATAGTCCAAATCAAAACACAATTAAGCTGGGCTGAAGATGTAGCTCAACGGTATACACCACTTTCTTAGCAAATGTTAGGCCCTGAGTTTGGTCCTCAGAACCAACCCCCCCCCACACACACACATAGCGAGAGAGAGACAGAGACAGAGACAGAGAGAAAAGGAATGGGTGGGATAGCTCAGCTTATCTAGGTACCTGCTCAAACCTCACAACCTGACTTTGATCCCCAAAAGCCCCGAAAGTATGGAAAAAGAGAACTGACTACCTGAAATCATTCTGATTTCCACCTGAGCACCATGGCATGCATCATACATGTACATGCTATTTTTCTGTCTCTGTCTACACACACACACACACACACACACACACACACACACACACACACACACACATATACAAATAAATAAATAAATGATTGGGAAAAAAAAAACAAAGAAACTAATACTTCATCCCCAACAAACTAGAGGAAGAAATGATTCAGTTCAATTCTGCTTATTATCAAAGTAATAATGATGTTTCCAGAAAAAACAAAATGAGAACTAAATATTAGTTATACAGTTTTAGCTATTGAATTACTTATGTATTACATATTTAATTCCAAATCATCTAAATGCTCTTTCTGTGTTTGGGGAATTATCCTTGTACAAGTCCTGAAGGAAGGCAAAAAAGAACTACTTTCTCCTAAAATGAATCTGCCAAGCATTCACTTTTCTGTTTCACTTGAAAGCTCTTGCAGAATGCACTTTACGTTTCCTCTTTCCTGTGGTCTCTGACTCAGAAATCAGTGATGCAAAGAAATGAAGCCTTTAAATTTAATGAATTCATGATGGTAACAGTGGTAGTAGCTTAACCTTTCAGTCTTTAAAGCCAGTAGACAAATGTTCTGGTTCTATTACTGCTTGAATTAAAAAAAAAAAAAAAAATTTCTAGCAATACCACCAAATCCCTTTTGTTCTTAATTGACGCTCTCAACAACCTTAAAATTATTACCTTCATTATAGCCCACACTCACAAGTAAATTACCAAACAGTATGAAGTTACAGCAAATAAATCAATAGCATAGAGATGGGTGGAGGCTGGTTTTCTTCTGATCCTGATTCAAAAACTACCTTTAAAAGTCATTTGTGAAATGCCACTGAGTCCTTACACCTCACTACAGTGGAGGACTCAGAGGGACGTTTTGCATTCACACAAAAGGATGCTCCAGGGTGAAGGGCATTGCAGGAGCAGCAAAACTGCAAAAGAAAATCAACAAACCACAATCCAGAACTTCAGAGACTCTATATCATCCACATAGAACTAAGCCAGCCTAATCTCCCCCCATCCTGAAGTTCAGGGACATTTGTGGAAGAGGGGGCGGTAAGATTGTAAGAGCAAAAGGATGGGGGGAGCAATGATTTGAAGAGTCTCCACACTAGATAGGGCTGAAGCAATCATAATAGGACTTTGCATGCCCTGCGCCATGTCCGTCACACTATTGACCTCACAAAGTCTAACATCGGCTAAAGGCACCAAGATCCTTGGAGGCAAGGGATTGATGGCCACAGCAGTGTTCCTATGCTTAAGGGGAACACGAGAAAGGGTTCAGGGAAATGCCACTGGGTCCTTTTACATCATCGGAAAGGAGGACCAAGAGGAGAGTTAGGCATACACAATAAAGGACTCTCTGGGAATTGGGGGGGAGGCACTGGGAGATGGAGAGGGAGGAAGGGGGAGCAGGGGGTTCAGGGGGAGGAGGAGGGGGGGAGGGAACTGGTCTACCTATTAAGTTTGTATGAGCGGAAATAATAATAAAAAATGTTAAAAAAAAAAAAAAGGATGCTCCAGGGAATGGGAAGGGGGGGAAGGGGAGGCACTGGGAGAAGGAGAGGGAGGGGGTGAAAAGAAGAGGAAAAGGGAGGGAGGGAGCAAAGGGGACTGGGGTACCTATTAAGCTTGTATGATTGGAGAAAAATAAACAAACACAATTTTTAAAAAGTCACTTGTGAGACAATTTCAAAAGGTTTATTTATTAGTTTAAAAGTATGAAAATGGTAATACTCAGATGATTATATATTAGGTTATTATTTTAGAAGACATGTGAATAGTTACAGGTTCATAATGGCAATGTCAGAATTTAAGGTATTATAATTACAGCAAAATGTGATAATTTTTAAATTAGATGAGGGGATGTATATTATACCCCCATTTATGTGTATTTAAAAACAATTGTAGATGAGAAAAAGAAGAAATAAAATGAATAAACAAAGCAAGATTACCTTTTCCCAGTCAACTCAATCTGGCCCTTTTTATTGAAGAAGAACTTGGAATCATTATAGCCCCATCCATTCCATTTCATAATTTCTTGCCTAATGAGAAGGAAAAAAATGTAAGCATCTCAAAGCCAATGGCATATCATTAACTATTAACTTTCACAAAAGACATTATGTCTGTTAATACCATATTAGTTGAAGTAAAGATTAAATGTCTACACATTAGTACTTCTAAATATAGATGAACTCTGATAAACTGCATGTAATCCACAGAGCTACAAACAATAAGTGTAGTGTACTCAAACACAAAAGAAAATGATGAAAAGGGAAAACAGTGTGCTTAGAATAAAATATATCTCATCATATGTGGTAAGGAATTTAAATTGTAGGATATATTGTTAAATATTAATATTTAATATGAGTTTGGTCACCAACAATACAGATAAATTAATTGTAGGCTGCCCTGAAGTTTTTTGCAATAAATTGAAGAATTCATTTAATCAGGAAACAAAGTCTTGCATAAAGTTAAAAAAAAAAGAAGAACATAATTATCAGCTCCCTGTTATAGTGAGAAAGACCAATTTACAAGGTTACAATTTACTACTACTGGTAAACACTCTAATAAGGATCAGTGTTTCATTTTAAGCCACAAAGCAAGTCTTTTTGTTTTTTGTTTGCTTGCTTCAGTTTATAGAAATATGGCTTTAGAATCTAGGTGTTGTTTTTGTCCTTCTAGAGGAAGCATCTAAAGTATGGAAGACAAATAATCACTACAACTTCTGTTCACCTTAACTAAAAAGAATTACATGCAAGAAGAAAATCAAGGGATTTTTAAACTTATTTTACATCTTTAAAAAACATCATATTTTCCCATAGACAAAGCAAGTCTCAACAAATAAAAACATCAAAATAATTTCTTTCATCTTAAATGGAACAGAAATCATAGCACAAGAAAATATAGAGACTGTATAAATACATAGACACAGAACAACACACTCTTGAATGACCAGTTGAATCATTGAAGAAATCAAGGAGGAAATTTAAAAAGTTCCTAGAATCAAATGAAATGAAGGAACAACTTTTCAGAACTAATGAGATATAACGAAGGCTGATTCTAAAAGGAAAGTTCAGTCTTTTGGGCTGACGTCTGCATGCATGGCACAGGGCTCTGGGCTCTGGGACACCAGCAGGCTTTGACAGATCTGATTTCCGCTGTCTGGGGACCCATGGTAAATTCACTCTGCTCCTTGGCCACACCTCTAGATTCCGGGTCTTCAGCAGGCTTTAGCAGATTAGAGTTCCTTTTGGGCTGGGGCCTGTGCACAGGCACAGGGCTCTGGGATCATCTTCATCCATTCCCCTAGACTCTGGAACACCAGCAGGCTTCCCCTCTCATGGAAACCAGTACAAGGCAGCCTCCACCAACATCCCCCCTCTTCAGTCAACCAATAATAGAACCTCCAAGATTTTTAACAGAGTCTACAAGCACCACTTGCTACTGAGGAGCTCCTGAAGCTCCTTTCATTGAACAGCAGGGAATCTTCATGTCCAATCCTACAGTAAGTAACCCTTTTCACTTTTCTTCTCATCTTAGTTGACAGTCACCTCTTCAGACCTCTGTATAGCACACACAAGAAGCCCCCCCACACCCCTTAGGGCATTAACTATTTAACACGAACCTGGAAAGAACCAATAGTTGCCATAGTACTCTAAGCTCTACTCCCTGACTATTAAACCCACCCTATTTCATAATATAAAACTCATCTAATACTAACCCAAACAACACATAACCCTTGACACCCAATCCCAAACAACCAGGCAAATCTAGACCTAAACTCTGTCACCAGAGTAGAGCCTTTACACTTTTTTTTTTTTTTTTGGTAGCATATCACATTACCCACAAAATAACAGCAAGGAACCTTAGACTGAGACCTTAAAAACTTAAACAGTAGCAATAACAGTCCAAGTACAATTCTGTCTGATTCACAACATAAACCAAGAAAAATTCTAGATATCAAACACAAAATCACCAAATTACACTGTAAATCCACAAAACAACAAAAACCAGAACTCCCCCTGCCCAAAAAAAAAAAAAAAAAAATTGTTCCCACAGCAATGGATCCCTACCAGAATAATCCCTCGGATATTAGTCAAGAATTCAATAACCAAGACAAGGATTTTCAAAGCATGATCTTTACTATGATGAAAATAATGAAAGAGGAAATCCGAGGAGTTAAATAACCTTATTAGCCAAAATGAACAGGAGCAAAATAGATATCTATATGAAATGAAAAAGACAGTTGAAGAAACAAAACTAAGCATCAAACAGTTGAAAAAAACTTACAGAGATTAAGCTTGAAATTAAAAATAACTATAATCCAAAATTCAATAGAAAGTCTTAACAGCAGAACCAACAAAGCAGAAAGAATATCAGAACTAGAAGACAAGATGACAGAATGAATTGGTTCAAAGAGGTTGAAAAAGCCAAAAAAAATACTAGAAAGGAATGTTCAAGAGTTATGGGATTCCTTGAAGAAACCAAATCTACACAATCATGGAATAACAGAAGAAGAAACTCAGAAAGCCACCCCAGAAGAGATTTTTCACACTCTTATTAATGAAAAATTTTCACATCTAAGAAACAACATTCTCATCCAAGTATAAGAGACATATCGTACACCATTCAGATATGACCAAAACAGAAACTCGCCACAGATCCGTGACAAAGATAATGTGCGGAAAGCATCAAGAAAAAAAAAGTCACATTTAAAGGTAAGCCTATTGAGATAACTGTTGATTTTTCATTGAAATAGTAAATAAAAGCCAGAAGACTTTGGAAAGATATACTTCAAGTCATGGATGAGCACAAATGCCAGCCTAGACAAATATACCCATCAAAACTATCAACCATGATTGAGGGCGAAAAGAAAAATCTTCCACCATAAGGACAAGCTGAAGACTTACATGAACACCAAACTAGGCCTTACAAAAGATGCTAGAAAAGATACTCAAGCATGAAGGAAAGGACAAACATATCTGAGAGGATGGAAGGGAAAGACAACACCAACACAAGTTCCTAGCAAAGAAATACACACACCATGAAACACAGAAAATGACAGGAACCAATAAGCATTTCTCTTTTTCAGTTCTAGGGACTATTTTTTCATTGGATTAATTGCCTTCTGGCTATTTAATTTTTTAAAATTTTTGTGTACTTTGGATATTAGTGCACTATCCTATTTTGGTGAGCAAAGATTATTTTCCCATTACATAACTTGTCTTTTGATTAGAGACACAATGTTTAGCTATAAGACAACAGAAGGGAATAAAAGCGATACCAACAGGAAGCTTAGAAGTCAAACTATCCCTCTTTTCAGATGATCTGATTCTATACCTGAGAGTTCCAAAGGTTCAAAACCTGGAAACTCCTGGAACTAATAAATAAATTCAATATAGTATCAGGGCCAATATAGTATCACTTATTCAGGCCCTTTCCTGAACAAAGTAAGAAAGACCTGAGAGAACTAATTCCATTTTTTTTTAATTTTTTTTTTATTCAATTGTGCGTGTGTGCGTATGTATGTGTGTGCACGCGCGTCTGTGTGTGTGTGTAGAACCACGGACGAATTCGGGAACCACCATGGACTTCCTCTGCCCCGGGATTCACAGGCTCCGCCCTACCAGGGCCGGAAACGAAGGCCGCCCCCGCTTCCGCCTGGCGTCTATACATGGGATCTGGGATCCGAACTCAGGACCTTCTGCCTGCAAGGCAGAGGCTTAACCCCTGAGCCACCTCTCCAGCCCGAGAACTAATTCCATTTAACAAAGCTCCAAAAAAAAAAAAAAAAATGAAATACTTTGGAATAAATCTAATCAAGGATGTGAGAGACCTGTACAATGAAAACTTTAAAACACTAAAGGAACATTACAGAAGACACCAGAAGGTGCAAAGAACTCCCATGTTCTTGGATCAGTAGATTTAAAACTGTCAAAATGACCATACTACCAAAAGCAATATACAGGTTCAATGCTATATCAATGAAAACTCCAAGGCAATTCTTCACAGAAATTAACAAAGCAATCTTAATATTCATAAGGAAGCACAAAAGGCCAAGGACAGCTAAAGTAATTCTGAGTAATAAAAATTATCACCATACCAGACCTTAACCTATACTACAGATCCATTTTAATAAAGATAATATGGTACTGGCTCCAAAAAAGACACATAGATCAATGGATAAGGGTTGAAGATCCAGAAATAAGCCCCTACACATACAGTCATCTGATTTTTTATATAGGAGCTCAGAAAACCCAATGGCAAGAGAACAGTATCTTCAACAAATGGTGCTGGCAAAACTGGATATCCACATGCAGAAGCTTGAAACTAGTCTTACTTGTCAACATGCACGAAAATCAATTCCAAATGGATCAAAGACCTTAACATTAAACCAGAGTCTATAAAAATCCTCGAATAGGGGCTGGAGGGGTGGCTCAGGGATTAAGCCTCTGTCTTGCAGGCGGAAGGTCCTGAGTTTGGATCCTAGACCCCACGTATAGACGCCGGGCAGAACTGGGGGCAGCCTGTGTTTCTGGTCCTGGTAGGGTGGAGCCTGTGAATCCCAGGGCAGAGTAACCAGGAGGCGATAGAGGCAGTCCATGGTGGTTCCTGAATTAGCCTGTGGTTCTACACACACACACACACACACACACACACACACACACACACATACACACACACATGCACAATTGTATAAATAATTAAAAAAAAAATTTTTTTAAAAATCCTAGAAGAAAAAGTAGGTAATTCCCTGGAACTGATTGACCTAGGCCAATTATTTTCTACACGGTACCCCAATAGCTCAGGAAATAGAACCAACTCTCAAGGATCTCATGAAATTAAAGAGCTTTTGTTCAGCTAAAGATATTGTCAACTGAGCAAAAAGACAATCCACAGAATGGTAGAAAATCTTCACTAACCACACATCTGATAGGGGACTAATATCTAGAGTATACAGAGAACTCAAAAAAATTAAACACCAAGGAGATAAACAGCCCAACTAGAAAGTAGGCCATGGAACTTTAACAAGAATTATTATTATTATTATTTTTTTTTTTTGCTCAACATAACTAGATAATAAGACCCTACTGTTAAGGAGACCACACTTTGTTTGCAAAAACAGAATAAAATGAGTTTGAACTGACCAGATGTTTCATACCTGCTAGTTTGTAGGTTCTCCCCAAGATCTATAATTTCCCCAGTCCCTAACTTGACCAGGTTTATAGGTATGAGTAACAGGCCTCAAGTGCAAGCAGAGAGTAGTTGGTTATCCACATAATGGTTATGTCACTTTTGCACCAGTTGGGCACATCTTTCCTGGCAGGTTGGTATTGTAACATTAAGGGTCCATAGCCAGATAAGACCATTGATTTCTTTTCCCCTCCAGTGGCTTGCATAGCACCTTCTGGCATTATAGACCTTGGGGAGAACCTACAAACTACTGGTTTGCTAAACAGACATGTTGTCAAACTAACTCCTAAGTATTCATGTTTATATCCATAGACTAGTGTTACTCTCAACCTTGATCAGGGAAGCTTCTTTTTGCAGAGAGCAGCAGTTAATGTAGAGACTCATAACCAGTCAAAGTGTTGTGAATAGTGACTGTTTAGTGCTCAGCCCTAAATGGGAGCTCTGTAACAAACCCCCTTGCTACCAAAGCAAATGGAAAAACAGGGAGGGGTAATGAAAAGAATGTAAGTCAAAGGATGGAAGGAATGCTGCAAAAGGCTGGACAAAGCATGGCCACTGTACTCATGAACACATAGTAGCTTTTATCACACATACAGAAAAAAAAATATTTCAACAGAGGGGGTAGAAAGTATTAGAAGACCCTAGCCCCTAGCTGTCAAACTAATGTCAGTTGATGACTGATAGGGGAAAGGAGTCATTTTTCCTCAGGGATATGGCCACTGGTAGATTATCTAAGCTCTAATGGGTGGCCTCACACTCACACATGTGGGTAGCACTAACTAGACTCAGTGCATTATTTAAAAAGGGGGAGGACATGGAGGTTAAAAAGGGTCATATTATATGGTTCAGAGAGAGTAGCGCAGGAAAAATAGAAGGTAGATATGACCAAGATACATTTTATACATGTATGAAATTGTCAAAGAATAAAAATACTAAACAAAAAGAACAGGGCCGGTAAGATAGCTCAGTAGGCAAATGTGCCTGAGTTAAACCTCCAGAATCTACAAGGTGGAAGGAGAGAAATGACTCCCAAAAGTCCTGTCCTTGACATCCATACACACATTCATGTACCTAGACACTAATAGACAAATAAATAAAAGATCCAAACAAGACAAAAAAAATTAGTCTAAATCCTTCCACTTCAATGTAATGACAAATCTCTACTTTGACTTAGCTCTCATAATGGGTAATGACAATGTCAGTTTCAATATTACAAAACATTCTAATTTCTAAAAGTGTTTCATAATTTTTTAATTGTGTGTGTGTGTGTGTGTGTGTGTGTGTGTGTGTGTGTGTGAGAGAGAGAGAGAGAGAGAGAGAGAGAGAGAGGGCACTGTATGTCCCTATGGAGGACCAAGAGTAACTTTGGGAATCACCTTAATTGCTTCTACCTCCTTCTTGCTTCACTCTGGGATTTCCCAGGCTCTGAACACCAAGGCCACAGGTGCAGGCTGCTGCCATTTCTGCCTGGAGTTTTTATGTGGCACCTGGGATCCAAACTCAGGACTTTCTGCTTTTGAGGCAGAGTCTTAACTCCTGAACCATCTTTCCAGCCCCAGTGTTTCATAATTTTAAAGATTACTTTTATCAAAACCAGTAACTCAATCATCCTACTTTTGCACATCACATAGGAAAAATAACAGTCCTGGCATGTATAAAACATAAACGTAAGAAAAACTAATGAAGTACAGTGTAGTTTTTACTACATGTTTTAACATTATTCCCTGATATGATCTTCCCTCCTGAAATAAATTAGTAACAAATCTTTCTACTATGCAGTTTATGATTTAAAAAAAACCTTGACAAAACTTCTCTATCCAGAAAGTTACCAAGATGCAAAAAGTTTCTTTAATCTACCATAATTCTCAAGGAAAATGAAAAGGATAACTGACAAAATTTCTTACAGTAATCATATTTCTTATCCTAGGTTAAAAGCTTTTCTATCAAGTGAAACATAGATGTGAGACAATTACAATGACCAGATGGAAGTAACTAAATATGCACTCAAATCGTTGTCTATACATAAATTTGAGACAAGGAAACAAAGAAACTTGGAAATCATGTTTTGAAGCATGTGGGAAGCAGAGGCAATAGAATCAAAAGTTCAAGACCAGTGCTGTGGAGTTGACTCAGTAGTTAAATCACTTGCTGAGCAACCAAAAAAACAAACAAAAAAAACAACACAGTTCAGTTTCCCAAATCCCATATAAATACCGGATAGTTGTGTCAGTCCACTTGTGATTTCGGCCTTGAAAGGTAAAGACTGCAAGTCCCACAACAAGGTGACTAGCCAAACCAGCCCCATCAGTAAGCTCAGGGTTTGACTACAGACAACCTCAGAAGATTAAGAGGGAAAAGCAAACAAGGATGATTCCCAATATCAAATCAAGCCTCCATATCCACATGGACATGTGTGCACATGCACACACACAATTGTGCACCCCACTGCATATACATTAAAAAGATATATACATGGAAGATATATAAAGATACATAAAAAGATATATTGATATACATGGAAAAAAGAAAAAATAGAGGAGAAGTAAAAACACATCTTTGTAATGTTCATTCCCCTACATAAATTCAGGAAAGTTTCCTACATATACTTTCCTGGCTTTATGTTGCCCTGGACTTCTCAGGTTCATTATCTGAATAAGGGACATATGCTCTGCTTATTCACAGATGCTCTCTGCCTTACCCAAACCATTGCGGACATTGCATAACCAAAAAAAAAAAAAAGCTTGTCATATGGTAGACAAAAGACATGCCCATTGAGAAAGAAAAAATGACTGGGAGTATGTCAGGCCTCTGAGTAAAAAGCACAGGGACCACTTCAGCCTGGATATATTTAGCCCTGACTCTCAAATGGGCCCTGGCTACCCTAAATAGAAGTATCTGCTTCTACCCTAAACCAGTGCTTCTGACACTCAACTCCTCATGCACACCCTTAGATTCTGACTCAGGAAGTCCAGCATGGGGCCTGGAGTCCTTATTTTCTGAATATACTCCAGACAATGCCAGTGAGACACCAAGGGGAAAGCCATCATAGCCATACTCCACGACAGATTTGCAAGGCCTATGGGGTGTAAGAAAGACCCAAGCTCTGTTGGGATCCAGGCAAAGGCTGGTTGAGATGCTAGCCTGAAGTACTGAAGAGCTGGGAATTTTAAGAACATTGCTCCCTAATGGGCTGTCTTGGCAGTAGGTGACAAGGGCAAAATGAATGTAACTATTTCCTGAACCCTCTTCCCCACCCAAGAAGTTTGTCAAAGGGATTAAGTCTTCCGCTAACTCTTGAGGCATGGATGGCACATCCTTCACTACCACCAAGGGGACCTGGAAGTCAAGCATCCATCCAGGTTGACAGTCAGCTGCCTGTGAACTCTCTGCATACCCATGGGGGTTGGGGTCTTTCCAGTGGCTCTTGAACTGCGACCACTAAAGCATCCTAGATGTTGGATCTCCCAATGCACTAAGGAAAATACTTCATAGGAAAAAAGTTAACTCCTACAGCTGATGGGGTTAACAGAAGACACTTCTTTCTTCACATCCCAGACATAAAAAGAACGTTTGCTCCACCACATGCTCCCTGCCATGATGTGCTGCTGGCAATAAAACAGGGGCTAGAAGCAGCAATAAGAATAACTTTAACAAAGGTCGGTTAGCAGAGAGAGACTGGAAACCCTTCCCCACCTAGGCTACAGAACAACAAAGAGAGGGCACTCAAGAAAAGCCTGTGATACACGAGTGAAGGAAAGGTGGGTGCTATGTAAACATCCATAAAAGGTCATGAGACTTGTTGCCCAGAGCTTTTTGAGCCTACTCTGCTTTTTCATTAGCTTACTGGCCCACTCCTCTTGTCATGAGTACTTTTGCCTTTTTTTTTTTTTTTTTAAGACTCCATTACTTTTCTTTAGGAGGCATTTATGTATGTATGTGTGCTGTGTCTGGTATCAGAGGGCACTTGAGTGTGTGTGTCTGTGGTCAACCTTGGTAATCATCCTGGATTGCTCTACCTTCTTATTGTTTTGCTCTGAGGTTCCCACACTCAGGCCATTTCCACTGGGCATTTTTAGGTGAATCTAGGGATCTGATCTCAGGTCCTTTTGCTTTTGAGGCAAAGGCTTTAACCCCTGATCCATCTCTCCAGCCTTCCACTACTATTTCTAACCATGTGTCCCTTAGTACCCCTGGACTCAGATCTGTATTATAACACTTTCTCACCACATCAAAGCAACAGGACTGAAACCTCCAAAACTGTGGGCCAAAACAAACCTTTTATTGTTATCTTCCTACACAGAAGAGAAGAAGGTAAGTACCCTGAAGGTACTACAACACTGTTATGAAGAAACCACTCAGTTCAACTACTCTTTCAGATAAAGAAGCTTCAGCAAAGAGAAGTGCCAGAATCACATAATTAACTGAGCTGTGAGCATCCAACTGACATGACAGAATATCTAAAACCCATTCAGTGATTCACACTCTACGGTGACCAAAATCATTTAAAGGAACTTTCTTTCCAACATTTCAACATTTTTCAAAGTGCTATTTTGTTATCATTGTGGTCACTATGCACCTGACTTTGAAGGAAAACATTTAAAAATCAAGGAATATGGTTGTGTCAATTAGCCAGATGCCAGACGACTCTGCATGGTATAATAAATTCTGCACTTCAGGATAATAATGTCAAAGTACTGAAAACATCGAAATGAGGAATGATAAAAGAATCACAAGTTTTCCGTAATATTTAAATAAAAGGTTGCAATCCACAATTAACTCCAAAATTAATCAGTATGACTTCTCAGCATTCCAATTCTCCTGGAGCTGACTACACCAATCTGATGCCTTCAAAACACAAGATTCTACCTACTGCCTGAGAGAAGAGAAAAAAGTTGATTTGATGAAAAAGTTGACCTGATTTTACCTCACAAAAATACATTTACAGTACAAAGTAGTACAGAAGAAGGGAAAGGGAAAGAAAAGAAAAATATCTGGCATAACAAAAAAAAAAAAATGTTTGAGACTTACTTAACATCACATGTACACAAGGTGGCAGTATCCTCCTATGATATGTATGGTTTGTAAACAAGTCTTTGGCATTTCTCAAGGTTGTTATTTACACAATTTTTTTGGTGATTTTTATTATTATTATTATTTCCGCTCATACAAACTTAACAGGTACACCGGTCCCCTCCCTCCCTCCACCTTCCCCCAACCCCCTTGCTCCCCCCTCTCCTCCCCCTTCCTTCCCCATCCCCCAGTGCCTCCCAGCCCCCCCAATCTCCGGAGCATGTTTTAATGTGCATGCCAAACTCTCCTCTGGGTCCTCCTCTCCGATGAGGTGCAAGGACCCGGGGGCATTTCCCAGAACCCTTTCCTGTATTTACAAAATTTTTAAGAGAAATATTTATATTCCATATTATCTTTACTAAATCCATAGGGAGTTCTTTTAATTTTAAAATGGAAGATTTTCACTTTTAGGTAACAGAGATTAATTATAAATTACTATTTCTCTACTAGTAATAAAGTACACACGTAAGTATAAATGCATGGTCTCTACCATTACTATTTCTAAATGTGATCTTCTATGCCTGTAATGCCAGCAATTAGAAGCGGAGGCAGGAGGATCACAAGTTCAAGGTCAGCCTGGGCTGTAAACACCAAGACCCTACAAGGAAAAGAAACTGTTTCTATCAACTGATTTTTTTTTAAGGAAAAAAAACAAGTGTCAGCAAGATAGCTCAGTGGGCAGAGAGAGAGAAAGATAGGACAACCAACCTAGAGACAATTAAACAATACTAGAAGTAACAGGCATATGATACTTCCTGATAAATTGTTGATCAGAGAGGTCTCAAAGGCTCTCCAAACAGTATACAGGCTTTGTCACTGCTCTTGATTGCCTTCCAAAAACTGATTACCTATTACTTAAGATGCAACACATGTGAATCAAAGGACACAGACAAAAAACACCAGCTGGGGCTGGAGAAATGGCTGAGCTGAAGAGATGGCTCAAGGGTTAAGTCTTTCTCTTGCAAGCAGAAGGTCCTGAGTTCAGATCACAGATCCCAAGTAAAAACATCAGGTGGAAATGGCAGCAATATGCACTTCTGGCCTTGGTGGGCAGAACCTGGGAAATCCCAAAGCAAAGCAAGTAGAAGGAATCAAGGATGATTCCTGAAGTCACTCTTGATCCTCCACAGGGACACATGTACACACACACCACACACACATACACTGCAAAAATAAATAAAGTTAAAAAACAGCTGGAACTGATCTGGAAGCTTCCTCCTTGCTGGATAGCTGATGCCACATGAAGAGGTGGGAGGAGCAATCAAAAGCAATCAAAAGTTTCATCAATCTGTGAAATCTGCAAGTTACAATAACAATCATCATGGCAAGAGGTGACCATCTGTGTAACAGTGACATGAATATTAAGGAGGCAATGAACAGCTTCCTGACCAGATTTAAGGCCCACTTGTCAGACGGGACCACATTCCTGTAAACTAAAATAAGAATCTATGAAAGGAGAGGACATAGGTCCCAGGGGAAGAGCAGACTATGAAAGTTTAGCTGTGAAGATACTACATCAAACTGTCTTTTAAATACACATAAGACTGGAGAAGTACTCAGATTTAACTTCAAAAACTCCTTCTGCAACAGAAGGTATTTGCTACAGGAAAATGCAGCCTGCCAAACTGCAAAAAACAAGTGACTGTGGACTGCTTGCCCCCACCCCCAAGGCTTAGGGAACACTGCATAAATGGGGATGGTAAGATTTTAAGAGCTTGAAGTGGGACCATGGTGGGCCAGACATCATCTCCTGGACATGACAAGAACTGCATGGGAACTGTCCCAGAAAAAGGGAAAGATCTCAAGAAGCTCCACACATCCTCAAGAGAAGAAGAAGGAAGACATTATCCTCAATGATATCCCCACTGATTTATGACACTTTCTGGAGCATAAATCATATCAAACATACAACATCAAAGACAAACTAGATGAAGCACAGTGGGCCACACGAGTGAAAAGACTTGAAAATAGGAGGGAGTGTGACAGGGAAATGAAGGGTTATCAAAGGAAAAGGAGGAATTATGGGGATTAAGGGAAAAGAAAAAAGTAAAAGAAAATTATTTTTTTAAAAAGACATGAGCATAGGAGGGGAACAAGAGAGGAGTTGGATATGATCAAAATGTACATGTATGTGTGAAAATGTCATGATGTCCATTATCACATAATTAAAATATTCTTAAAAATATTAAAACAAACAAAAAAAGACAGTTCAGCAGTAAGACACCTTGCAAACGTGGTAACCTAAGTTCCATTCCCAGAAGCCTACAAGTCACACCTGATAAGCTAAATTCAATCCATGGAACATGCCACACAATGGGAGGAGAAAACCACTTCCAAAAGTTGTCCTCTGACCTCTCATACAGGCGCTCACACTCATGCCCTTTCCCTCCTTTCCCCGTCTCTCAAATAAATAAATAAAATATTAATTAAAATTCAAAAGCTTGATGAAACAGGATATAATATTGAATTTATTTCATTGTAATTTAAATAGGACTGTGAAACTGTTCAGCAGGTATAAAGATACTTCACAAACCTGTAACCTAAATTCTCACAAACCTGTAACCTAAATTCAATCCCTAAAATCCACATGGTGAAAGGAGAGAACCAACTTCCAAAAGCTGTCCTCTGTAGTAGTAACTTTACTGTGGCTGTGAGAAAATACTCTGACTCATCAACTTAAGGGAGTCTCCTAATTGTCCCCATTGCTTTTCAGGTCTAGTTGCCTTAATACTTAATCATTGCATTTAGCAAGCTATGTGAAATCTAATAATAGAGAAAGATGCTACCAAGAACATAAAGAGAAATACAAATTCATTACCAGTATGACAATCACATACTAGGTTTTCATAGGTAATGTCAGGTAGAAGTCCTACCAATGTAACCCTGGGTATACACTACAGAGAAATCCATGTATGGTTCCATAAGGGAACATGGTTCTGGCAGGCAAGGTGGTCATCATGTGAATGTGTGGGGAAGTCAGAAGGAAACTGGTGAGAGTAAGTTCTCTCTTTCTACCATGGAATTGAACTTGAGTTCCTACAAAGTCATCCCCCAGTTCCAAGGGTACACACACATTTGATACATTGCCTGGATCACTATTCATAACAAAAGAGTAGCTAGAAGCATCATTAGAGAACAGATAAGCAACTGGAAATGCACTCCGTGAAATAGTATACAGCAATCAGAAACAGTGACTACATTGGCATACATACAGAAACGATGACCTTTACAACAGTGATGACTATTTTCTTTTGTATGCAGAATCTAGGTGATGTGTGCATATGCATGCTGTGTGTATGGGGTATGTGGGGTATGGGTTGTGTGGGAGGGTGTATATGCAATATGAAAGCAGAAAGGGGATATTAGAAAGAGCAAGGAGATCAACAAAAGGTGACATGATAAACATGGGAGGGCAACAGAGAAGGATAAAAGCAAGGTAAAATGCATATGCATGAAAATATTATAATGAAACTCATTATTCTGTACTTTAGCCAAAAAATTAATTTGAAATGAAAAAAATCAGAAAAACTCAAAGACACAGTGCTGAAAACAAAAAAAGAGAAAGATCCACAGCATAACAACATTTAAGTATATTTTTAAAAGTACATGCTGAAAAACAATACATATTTTACAAAACACACATGGGGAGAATGTTCATGGGTGCTCATGGAAGGAGCATATGAAGGAATCAGGAATCAGACAGGAGGAAAATAAAAATGACCTGTCTCACAGCCAGTATGACATTACCAGTCATACTGTCTCATGAATTACTAAATACCACAACTCTCTAAACCTGAGGCAAATACATTGCTCAGTCCCTGAATTTTGGCACTGCTTCTCTGTTGTCTGAACACTATTCATTCTTTCTTTCATCTGTATACAAGAAAATCCATAAGTATTTACTACAAAACCAATGTTGGAGCTCCCCAGGATTTTGATGAATCACAGAATTCCATGTCAACTAAGTCCATTTCAAACATACAATAAATCAAGTATGTACTTAACTCTCTATGTTAAACTTCCATAGATTACAAGATTGAATTAAGGGCCCAAACTGTCTCAAGGTCAGTGAGATGACTAAGGGGTAAGGGCACCTACACATAAACCTGACAGCCTAAGTTCAAACCCTGGAGCCCACATGGTGGAAGAAGTGACTTCTGGAAGTTGTCCTTTGACTTCCACAAATGTGCCATGACACATAAATAGGCACACACTGTCAAATAAATAACAAATGAATCATTAAAATATTTTTAAATTTGGGTCTCAAAGGGCCAACTCATTATATATGTCATAAGTAAACACAAAGAAAAAGGAATCTTCAGGTATGGGTGCGCTCTTGGAAACAGAGACTAAGGAAAGACTGGATCAAATACAATGCCATCCCTTCATACCCTATTCATATTAGGATCTTGAGGTACATTCCCTTATCCCAAAACTTATCTTAAATACTATCCCAAATTCTGTCAATTAGAAATTATCATTTGAATCTACAGCCATACCACCCTAAACATGCTCGATCTCATCAGAAATTACTGTCTGAATGTCTTAGAGGGCTGGAGAGATGGCTCAGGGGTGAAAACTCTGCTTTGAAAACAGAGGTCCTGAGTTGGGATTCCAGGTCCTACCTAAAATCACCAGGTGGAAATAACAGTGGCCTGTGCTTCCGGCCTTGGTTGGTGGGGCCTGGGAAATCCCAGAGTAAAGCAAAAAGAAGGAGGTAGAAGCAATCCAGGATGATCCCCAAAGTCACTTTTGGTCCTGTCTAGTTCTCTCTCTCTCTCTCTCTCTCTCTCGTTTTTTCTCTCTCTCTAGTTCTCTCTCTCACATACACACACAGAATAAATAAATAAATAAAAATATTTAAAATGTCTTTGAGATCAGAAATACAACCTATCAGTCATACATATTTTGGATCAGCCCAGGTATAGATTTGTGTATGCACATACCCCAAGCTGGGCATCTGCCACTCTGAAGACCTGACGGGTACAATTATTTTCTTCTCTACCCTTATGTGTTGGCTTACGAAATGAGGAAAACTACTTCAGCTGGCACTAGGAATTGTCAACAAAAGACAGAGACATGAATACAGACTTTTTTGCTATTTGTATGCCCTTGCCTACACTTTTCTACAATTTTCCCCCTTAATCTAATCAATGCAGTAATATTTGGCTACAACTAAGCCAAGGAATCTTCATCTGAATTTATCTCAATTTTAGAAAATTCACCAGTTACACCTTTTTCCTAGTTTATAAATGTCAGTTTTACAAAGCACAAAATGTTGCCTGTTATTTATCAACTAATTTGCCTTTCCTGTGGTCATGAAGGGCACATATTACATAGTGGCAACTGGAAACCATGACTGTGAAGAGAATAACAGCATAACCGTGTGGCAGTGGTATGTGTGACACCAACACTCAGCCTGCAATGCAACAGGAGAAACGGCAGGTGTGTGTGCTCCCTGTGCTCTTCCAACCTGTATAAAGTGGTACTTAGAGGCAATTGCTTTCTCTATTAAAAGGTTATTGGTCTACTGAGAATCTCCCTCCTTTGTGCTGCTCTCCCACCTTCAGAAATCACTTTAACACTCCGTTCCCATTGGTATCTGTACAGTTTACTCCAACAGTTAATAGTATTACACAATATTGAAAGCTAAGGAGTTTACAACCATGATTTCATCTTCTTCTCAGACTAATTCTGGGGTGTAGCTATCATTATACCTATTTAAATCATGAAAAAGAAACCATATATATAGACTTCAGTGACTTGTCCTAGGTCTTTTTAAACAGCACATACACAACTAGAAATCAAGCATATCCAACCCACAACCCCTGGGCCACATGTGCACAAGGATAGCTACTTACATAATCTTTTTTTAACTTGATCTCATGGTGCTCAAACATGAACTTTGTAGATGTTGTTCCTCATGTGCCAATGTAAAAAATTCTAGCACTCCTAACTACAAAGTGATGATATCAATATACTCACAACTGCCACACAAGAGTACAAAATATTCTAAGAATTCGGGCAATCCATAATACCAGGTGTTGTACTGGTTGCTAAGGGAAAAAAGTCATCAATAGTCTTATCTAACTGTGAACCTTGTAAGCTACATCAACAACCACCCTAGCAAGATATATCCACTGGTGCAATAGTGACATGAGTGTTATGAGGGTAACCAATTGCTTTCTGATTAAATTTAAGGCACACTCCTCTGGAAGGAACTCATGCCTAGTACTATAAACCTGGTTAAGAACCCACGGAAGGGAAGGTGACAGGCCCTGGAAAAGAACAAACTATTTTCTTGCCATACGGGCATGATATCAAACTGCTTTATAACTACAGTGCAGCTCTCAACCTTTAGCCGAGAAGCTTCTTTATGAAATAGATGGTATTTAATGTACAGAATGAAAACTAACCCAAGTGCAGAGAATAAGTGGCTACTGGAATATTGGTCCTAAACACAACTATACCATCCTATTCCCCTCAAGGCTCAGGGAGCATCATGGAAGAAGGGGCAAAAAGAATGTAAGAGCCAAAGAGTGAGAAGGAAGGAGTACTGCTAAAGTGTCTTCTGGGCTTGAAAGGGTCAATGCATCCATAAATTCACTACAGCTGTGTTAGCCTGAACAAGACCTAGACAGGACTGAGCCTGCCACCATCAGGGAAGGAGGAAGACTTCACTACGTGCCACCCCTGTCTGAGGGACTACTGATAGCTAATGCTGGCTTAGGTAAGGGAACTACAAACCTCAGTGAAATAACCCCTTATATATCACCAAGCTCCAACAAGTGCTCTGGCACATGCTAATGAAAGCAACCCTTATTAAACTCAGTGGGTCAATGCACACAGAGAAGACAAGAAAGTAAGAGGAAAACTGGTTAGGAAAGTTTTCACTGGGAAGAGATAGGTGAGATTGGATAATATGGGTGTAAATGCTTCACATTTATTATATGCATGTAAAAAACTGTCTAAGAATTTAGAAAGGAAAGAGTCTGAGCAAACTGCTCATTTCTAGCTGCAGTTGAAAGGTTTCATTTGTTGGCATTTAAATTTCCCATGCTTTGGAAGCTGGTAGAAATTCAGTAACTCAGCAAGCAGAAAGATATGCAAAAAAGTCATGGGAAACAACAGATAGCAGTATCTACAGGAAGAAAACAAGAGTCAAAACTGTTTTCCATGTTCTGTGTTACTACCAAAAGTAAAATTGTGAGTGTCTGCTTAAAAACTATTCCCTCCAGTATGGAAGAAATTCTAATCTTTTAATATACCACCAATCTACATTTCCACTTTCCTAAACAGCCATTCCCAGACAAATTAAGTTTCACAGCTCCTTGGAAACATCATGCCCTATTCTAGCTGACCATCTCTGCACTTACCATTGTTTGCTGTTTAAAGTGTCTTTTTCTCCCTAGAACATTACTTAGCCAGGGAATCAGTCCACAGTCTCTTTTAGAAAGCTTTCCCTAACTTCCTCAGAAATTTAGGACTGCTATACACAATGATTATAACTTTTACCATTTATGTATCTGTCTACATATCTCTACTAGACTGCCAATCATTTGTACTATGTTAGAACTTGAAAGTAGTGCTCATTTCAGCAGCACATATACTAAAACTGGAACAATACAGAGAAGATTAGCATGGCCCCTAAGTAAGGATGACACGCAAATTCATGAAGCATTTCATATAAAAAAAAAAAAGAATGCAAAAAAAATTCAAACTTGCACTGAAAATTATTTAAAGGAAAGAAAATAAAAACACACTCAGTTACCTATGAGACAATAGGATATCATCTATGGACTGAGCAAGCAGAGAAAATAATAATTTCATCTTTTCCTGCTAAATTAAATTTAAATTTAAAATTAAAATTAGCTCAAATTAAAATTTAAAATCAACCATCCTAATTAATACACATACAAAACACAAGATTTCCTTTATAAACAATCTAACTATATAAAAACAATGATGCATGGCAATATAGAATGTTCCAAGTAATGAGAAAGTTCAAGTGGGTGCTGTTTTAACAGCCATAAATTCAAGCAAAGGTCAAGAATTCTGAAGAAACGTACATTCCAACCAGGTAATCAATCTGAACAAGCATCAAGAACTTCTGTGATAAAGAATCAGACAATTCATAACATTTAATTTAAAAAAAGTTTTAATTCCAAAGCTTGAAACGCATAAGCACCATCATGGTTTGAATGTGAATTGTCCCCATGGCTTATCATGTGTTTGAATCCTCAGTTGTTTGAGAAGATAGTGACAACTTTGGGAGGTCGAGTCTTGCTGGAGGAAGGCAGGTCACAGGTGGGCTTTGAGGTTGGTTAGCCTGCATCTCCTCTTAAGCTGTTTGAGCCTGAATATTGTCTCACAACATCAGAGAAGAGTAACCGGTATACTGTCCTATCTGAAGGTATGAAATACATTTTGTTTTACTTTGTTTAGCATTTATTTGTGAAAGAAAAGAGAGAGAAAAGTTTGCATATGCATGTCTTGGAACTCAGGTGAACATCAAAGGACAACTTTCAGAAGTCAGTTCTCTTCTTCAGCATGTGGGCTTCTAAAGATCAAACTTAGATACTGGGGTTTGAGAGCAGGCACTTTACCTGCTGAGCTATCTTCTCAGTCTATTTGTTTGACAAGAGAGTCTCATGTATACCAGGATGGTCTCAAGCCCCCTATGTAATCAAAGATAACCTTTGAACTTCTGATCTTCCTGCTTCCACAATGATAGTACTATCCAGCATCCACAGTGCTGGGATTATAGGAATGTGCCAACACACCCAGTTTACACAGTACTGGGAACTGAACCAAAGGTTCATGCAAGCTAAGAAAACACTTTACCAACTGAGCTCCAGCTTCAGCTAGCATGAACATTCTAAGTTGGCAACTGGAAAGAGAATTTGGAGAGTCTTACTCAGGTAGGTTTGACCAGCATCCCGGCCAAAAGCTCTTATCAATAACTTCAAACATGATATAAAGTCAAATATGTAATCAATCAAACAACAGTTTTCTTAGTAGATGGCAAGTGGTATCTACAGCTCAAGATTTCAACTATGAACCAAAACTCTAATCAAATGTAACTTCAGGGGCTCAACAAATAAAAAGTTTGCTGCACAAACTTGCCTGCCTGAGTTCAATTCCTGGAGCCCACAATAAAGCCAGAAAGTGCTCACTTCAGCAGAACATATATGAAAATTATAACAAAAGAGAAGATTAGGATGGCCTCACATAAAGATGGCATGGAAATTCACTGTGGTCCATATTTTAACAAAAAGACATGAATATGGGAAAGAAACTTGGGGATGAAAGCGATGTAGTGAAATAAAGAGGGTGGGATTACAAGCAATCAGAATGCATTACATACGTATATAGAAATGTTAAAAAGCAAATTGATCAATTTTAAAAAGCAGGATGTGGGGGCTAGAGAGGCGGCTCAGGGATTAAACCTCTGCTTTGTAGGTGGAAGGTCCTGAGTTCGGATCCTAGACCCCACGAATAGACGCCGGGCAGAAGCGGGGGCAGCCTGTGTTTCTGGTCCTGGTAGGGTGGAGCCTGTGAATTCCCGGGGGCAGAGTAAACAAGGAGGAGGTGGAGGCATCCATGGTGGTTCCCGAATTTGTCTGTGGTTCTACACACACACACACACACACACACACACACATACATACTCACACATACATACACATGCGCACACACGCATACATCCCAATTGAATAAATAATAAATAATAAAAATTTTTTTAAAAAGCAGGATGTGGTGGCATACACCAAACTCTCACAGTCAGATGTGGAGCAGAAATGGAGAATCAGCCACAAGTTTGCAGGTCAATTAGCCTAGACCATGGTACACAGGGACAGAAGCAAGAGAGACTCTGCCTCAAAACAAGCTGAAAGACATGAATCCATTCCCAAAGTTGTCTTCTGACCTCTATACACTTATCATGGCAATACATGCCTACATTTACATTCACACATGCATAAAATAAAGTTTTTTAAAAAATAACTGCAGATACTGAAATTGTAAATGTTCCTAAGTAAAAAATAATCTTTTATGTACTTACAAACCTTAAGCATATGCCAATAATAATAAATGACTTGTAATTCAAAAGTAAAATATGTAACTGAGTAATAGACTTAGACTTGCAATTTTTGCTAAAATCTTTTATGTCCATAAATAATGTTTACAAAGAACAAAGATTTTTAAAGTTACTATGCTTAAAATTTCAACTTAACATATTTATAGAATGATTTGGGTGCTGGAGAGATGACTCATCAGGTAAAAGTACTTGTCGTGCAAGCCTGATGACCTGAGTTCAATCCATAGAAACCATGTAAAGGTAAAAGACAACCAAGTCCATAAAGTTGTCCTCTGTCCTCCATACATACACACACACACACACAGATACACATGCATGCACACCTAAACACGAATAATAAAAATAACAGTACTTGGGAAAACTATGCTATCTCAAAATAAGTGACACTGTTACAAAAACTGAATATACTATTGAATATACTAGATACTAAATACCACTGAAAACTGAATATACTAAACACTATTTTATTTCACTATGCAATAATATAAACAAAAACATTTATCAATACATGTCATATTTAAAAAATGACAATTCAAAATTAAAAAGTAGCAATCACTTAAATGCTCACCTAAACCACAATGAATAAACTGTGGTACACACCTATACAATGGAATATTATTTGACACTGAGGATAAACAATTCCATGCTGAGATGAAACAGTATGTAAGAGCACTCACTTACTGTGCAAGCATGCAGACATGAATATGAATCTCTAGCACCCACAAAAAAAGCCAGGCATGATGATATAAGTCAGCAATGGAAGGCAGAGACAGAGGGGAACTTAGAAATTGCTACCTAGCCAGTCTAGTCAAACTGTTTCCAAAAACTGAAGCAGACACCCAACTTAAACCTCTGGCCTCTAGAGGCACCTACACATATATGCATGCATACCTGAACACATGTGCAAACATTTACATAAAAGACGTGACCAATTACATATAACATGTATGACTAGCATAAAAATCACACTATGGGAAAATCAAGCCTCAAAGAGTAGATATTACATGATTATATGACATGATTTCACTTATATTAAGCTCAGACAGGCCATCTAAGCAACAATGTAAGTGTCAAAGCAGAGGTTATCACTGAAGAGCTGCTGCTGGAAAAAGCATGAAAAAGTTTCTAAGAGACCAGTAATGCTGCTCCTTTTTCTACATAACTCAGGCATGTTCTCTTTGCAAAAACAAAGTTGTAGATTTATAATCTGTACATTTGCAAAAAAAAAAATTGTGCAACGCTTCAATAAAAAACTTAAAAGTGAATATGGATGGTGAGATGGCTCAATAGGTAAATGTATCTGTATGCAAACTTGGATCTCTAAGTTCAATTCCCAGGACCCACATGATGGAAGGAGAGGACCAACTTCCAAAAGTTGTCCTCTGACCTCCATATGTGTGACATAACATGCACATACCTGTACTGAGCATTCTCACTTTCTCTCTCAACACACACAAAATAAGTAATAATAAAAGAAAAATAAGTATACAATATAAATATTTAGGGTTATTCGAATAAGGTTTTAATCCCAATTATCTCAGCATCATCGAACAATATGCATTACATTTGGGGGGAAACTAAAAATTAACACATCAAAAGAAGAGAAGGGAAAGGCATGTCTAGGAATAGAATGATTCTGACACCAAATACACAGTACATAACAAAGAAGTGAGTACTAGATCTAAAATGATTGGTTAAGACAGATTCTCCTGGAGGATATACACTGACCTATCAAAGAAATAAGGTATTTCAGTTGGCAACTGTGATAACACATGCTAATGAAGGATGCAGAATACTATTCAGATTCCATCAAGTTTTGGCCTAGTTCCAAAAAATTCAACAACATCTCAAAAGTATTTCTATTCCAAAGGTCCAATTTCCAATGTAGGAAAACTTCAACAAGATTAGGGAGGCCTCTCCCCAACCTTCATGTTCACTCTTCCATGTGAGCGGGGTAATTTGACTGTAAGCAAATTCTAAGAAAAGGTACCAAGCACTTGTGGTTAACCCTTTCTCTCTTTAGAATATTCTCTCATGTGAGCTCACTAAGCTGTATTGCTGCAAAGGAGGCCAACACTGCCTGCCACAGGGTCTATCTAATTCATAGTAAATATTAGGTAGTCCAGATTTAATGTTCTCTAACCAGCTTTATCACCAATAAAGACATCTTTAGCCATCTATATCCTACAGACCATCACTAAAGTACTGAGACAGACATATGATAAATCATTACCCCTAAAATCTAACAAATAAAAAGATCATTAATAAAAGGAGAGCAATTACTACTTTGTTCCAAAAAATGCACTCCACTCAGGATACTTTGATTTAGTTCGAGGTTGAAATTAAAATACTAAAATACTGAATAACAGAAATATTTTCAATAACAAGAAAAAACAAAAGGAACAATACTTTTAAAGTGTTCGATAAAGTTATTTCATCTAACTACAACAGCAATCTATGTCTTTGTAGCCTAAAAGCCAATCACTTAATTATTCCCAGATATTATTAAGTGAACACAGAATAATTGGTTTACAGTAATTTCTTGACCTAAGGAAGTCTGTTTGGAGAAGGTCTAGTTCACAGTGACATGCAAACCAGATGACACCAAATAAGCATATAGATTAAGTCTTCAAGGTTTCTTATTCATGTGTCAAAAAATAGAGGAAGCCTAATGCCAGGCAGAATTCCTACAAGACCTTCTCTTTTCCTCCTTTCTCCTCTCATCGTGTATCTCCCACATTCCTCCTCCTCATTCTTTTATCCCCAACACTGTTTTCTCCCACAAGTCAAACAATAAATTCACTCATAAAAGGAAACAGCTGGTCTAATTTTTTAAACCGCATTTCATTTTCTCAAGTTCTGAATTTCACTTTGACAGGATCACATTTTATAATTCATCAATACGTACAATGTAGACTAATGCCTTAATAATCCCTTATATGACACAATACCCAATTATCTATTAAATCACAAATAGCTTAAAACATAGCATAATAAGGAGAGCAACTTGGACAGTAAATCAGCAATCTTTCCACAGTGAACAGCATCATGGAGCAATAGGGAAAGGAACATGGGCGTGGGAATAAGACCAGAATTGAATAAATCATCTAATTTATTCCACAACTGTATGACCTTAAGCAAAGTAAACTAACAAAACCTCTATTTCCTCAACTACAGCCCACATAAAGCACCATCTACTTACCAAAGCTGTTATCTTAGAATATTGCCTTAGAGATAAAACTTCTATAACAACCATCACTAGAATTCCTAGCTAGGACTTACAATGTGCTATTTCAGTCAATGTAACTATCAAAATAAGCTCTAATTTTGCAAAACAATGCTCAGCTATAGGTCATTTATGTAAATAACTTTTGCTGCAAAAATACAAGAAGTTAACTTAGCTTTTTCCCTTCTGAAAAACATCCACCTAAGTTGAGGTATAAGTTAAATTTTGTGTATATGTGTGCATGTGCGTGTGGTATATATATTTAATGTGTGCACATATGCAAGTGGGGGAATGTATGTGGGGTACATGAGTATGCAGATGCACAAGGGAATGTGTGTGCATACATATGAAGTCAACAGTCAACTTAGGGTGTCATTCCCCTGGAGCCATCTGTTGCATGGCATTATCCTCCGAACAGCTCTTATCTTTCTCTGAGACTATCAAAATGGTATCTGTTGTCCACCATCTGTCTCCCTCAGAGACAGAAGTAGGAAAGAGGATTACTGAACCCTCACCTGATTCTTAGAGCACCTCCCAGCCATTAGGAGGAGATTCTTCCCTAATTACACATGTCCTCACACATGTCCCCGAGCCTTGAGGTCTTGGAGGGATACTAGAGAATCTAGGTTAAGGAAGGTTAATTAAGGTGCCTCCATCTATGCAGTTATAGAGAAGCAGTCAGCCATGCTGAGATGGGCTTTCTAGTGATGTAGCTGTCTTTGAGTCATCCTTGTTTCTGTAAGTACCCCTCACTCCTACTTCTGTAAGTAACCCAAATAAACTTATTGCTCATCAAATTGGATCTGGGTGTAATTGCTACTTTGGTCTGTGCTCCAATTTCTGTCTGGGGCGAATAGATGGTTATGTGGCATCTCCAAAGAAAAAGTGTCTACAACATCTTTTTTTTTTTTTTTTTTTTTTTTTTTTTGCTATTTTTTGAGACAAGATCTCTCATTGGACTGGAACTTATCAAGAAAGCCAGACAGGCTGGCCAATGAGCCCCCAGACAGGGATTACAGGTATATCATACACCACCATGCTAGGTTTTTATGTATATGTATGCATGTATGTATGTTTATAATGTGCACTGTATGTGTCTGCCTACATAGGCATGCCTACACTATAGTACTCATGTGGAGGTAGAGGACAACCTCTAGATAGTGGTGCTTGGTTGTCCACCTTGAGACCAGGTCTCTTCACTACTGCTGCAAAAGCCAGACTGGCAGGTCTGCAAGGTAATGGAGACTCTCAGACATCTGCCTCTATTTCCTATAGGTATGCAGGGATTATAGACACTTACTCCATTGTGTGTGGTACTTACATGATCTGGGGATCCAACTTTCAATTCTCTTACTTGTACATCAAGTACTTTACCCCTGGGCCATCTGCCCAGCTTCACTCCTAGCTTTCTGCAAGAATGCTCTATATAGAATTCACATCCTCACACTTCCACAACATTCACTTTACCCTATCTCCCCAGTTCCTACATATTATAAAGACTGAGATATTGGGATGGACATGTAGCTCAGGAGTAGAACGCTTGCCTAGCATGTGTGATGCCCTAGGCTCAATGCACAGCACTTCTAAGAGAAAAAGAAAAGAGTATATGTAAATGTCATAAGCAAGTAAATTAATATGTGGCATTCCTTATCAGATATTCTTTGATCTGAACCACAGAATTCAGAACCTCTAAAAATAACCATAAAGCACTACTGACTAATGCAAACCACAATGAGGGTAGAACAAAGTTACAACTTGGAGGGTTGTTAAGTGCAGAAAGAAGCAAGTCAATATGCAATGTTTTTCTTCTCTTTTTCCTCACAGCTTTTCAAAAGAAAAAAAAATCCAAAATGAAGACACAATACTGTCACAAACATAATTTCATTCATTATGATTTTTTAAAATATTTTTTATTCAATTGTGTGTGTGTGTGTGTGTGTGTTTGTGAGTGTGTATATGTATGTGTGTGTGTGTATGTGTAGAACCAAGGGTGAATTCGGGAATCATCGTAGATTGTTTCTACCTCCTCTTTTGCTCTGCCCTGGGACTCACAGGCTCCGCCCACCAGGACCACAAACGCAGGCCGTCCCTGCTTCCGCCTGGCGTTTGCAGGTGGGATCTGGGATCCGAACTCAGGACCCTCTGCTTGCAAGGCAGAGGCTTAACCCCTGAGCTATCTCTCCAGCCCTACATTCATTATGATTTTTAAGGTAATTTTATTGCATTTATTTATTTACTGAATGGTGTGTGTGTGTGTGTGTGTGTGTGTGTGTGTGTGTGTGTGTGTGTGAAGTCAGTAGTTTTTCTCCATCCACCATATGGGTTTCTAGGGATAGAGTTCAGATCATCAGGTGCAGTGACAAGTGTTTTTACCCACTGTCATAGTTTGAATGTGATTTTAAACACAAACAGGCTCATGTGTTTGAATCCTCAGCTAAGGCTTATATTTGGAAAAGAGGTAATACCTTTAGGACACAATCCCATGCTTGAGAAAGGCACATTACAGAGGGTGGACCTTGAAGTTTGGTAACCCAACTTTGCTTCTTCTTGCTTGCTCTTACACTCTCTGCTTTCCTGATGATGGCTATAATGATCTGAACCAGTCTCCTGCTTCTGCCTCCAACAATACCTTCTGCTCTGTGATTTCTGCCATAAGCCAAATAAATCTCCCTTTCTCCCTTAAATTATGTATGAGCACTATAGCAATAAAAGAAGAATAACTGCAACATTCACTGAACTGTCTCACTGGTCCTATTATTTTTTAAGAATTTACAATTGCATTAAGAAGTCAGAAAAAAAAAAAAAAACAACCAAAACTTCAAAAGCAGTCACCCTCAAAAGCTGTGTTTAGCAGCTTCAAATTATGCAAATAAACTTTGCTGACTAGAATTGGAACCAATTCCTAGGAGACTATATATAAGCAACAGGCCCTCTTTAACATCCATATCCTCAAGATTTGTTCATTCCATTTCAGTTTTTGTTCAGTCTATATATCCATATAGAATTAACTTAGTCACATGTCAGAGTATCACCTAAATCACCAACTTCTAAAGTTCAAACCCATTCTGTCTTTCCCAATCTCACTATTATAATTTTCTTTTAATCCTTCCTCATTTCCTACATCTTTTGATAAAATGACCTCCTCTAAGCAAATGTCTCCATGTGTCCATGTGTTAGCTTTACCCTTTTTCAATCTGATTTTAGTGCTGGTAACTGCAGTGACTCCTCTCAAACCCAAATCCAATCTGGTCATGTCCCAACTAGCTTAATTCCTTTGGGGCTCTTCATTCACTAGTTCCCTGGCGATTTTTCATTATGTTGCTCACCATCTTGTATGAAAAATAACTTGTTCACTATCTTCACTTCAACTGAAATATAATTCTAGGTTGGCAAGACAGCTCAACAATTAAAGCATCTGTTTGAAAACTTGGGGACCTGAGTTTGATCTCCAAAAGCCCACATAGTGGAAGGAGAGATATGACTTCTTCAAGTTGTCCTCTGACCTCCATCCACGCACTATAGCATGAATGCATACGTCTCTCTGTTTCTTGTTCTCACTCTCCCTTCCTCTCCCTTTTTCTCTGCCTCAAAATAAATTTTTAAAAATCTTAAAAAAGAATGTAAATTCCACAAGATACAGTTTTGTTGATTGCTGTATGCTACCTGCATTATGAATGTATTGCTGACCTCATCATCCAACTAACCATTTGAACTATTACCATTATCAAATTTTCTCTCCAGAAAACTTCCATAGATAAGGAATACAGCTTTCTTTCCTTTGTCCTACACCTGTAACCCTTATCTATAGTGGCTGTAAATTTAACTACTAAAGCTTGTAATCTCTCTTTCGATATTGTGTATTAGCTACAACATCTCTATCTCCAATGCCGAACACAGTCCTTATCATAAACCAAACGATCTGCAAATATTCACTAAATTAATATATGCATAACTATGCTGCAGAAGGAATGAAATTATAGTATGTTAAGAACTCATTATTTCAAGCCTATGGTGAATTTAAGTATAACTAGCCAAACAAAACAATTACAACCAATAACAGCACCCAGAGTAATTAAAGAAGAGGCGTAATACACAAATGACCAAAAGATTTTAAAAAATCACTGACATACAGCAAGTTATCACCTTACTGGATACTCCAGCTCTTCTCTGCTCCAAAATTACCCTTCCCTTTGGGTTCAATTCTGTTGCAACAACCTGAGGCTCAGCTAAACAGCAAAAAAATAGAAAGTAGATCTGGGTTTTCAAATGAATAATCAAGTAGATCAATCACTCACCAATGTTCATCTAATATGAGAGTTTGTGCTTCATTTAACACATTGTACTTTGTGCTTAGTCAAATGTAAATATGTTTACTGCACTTCTAAGTATTTTTAAAGATCTAATGTTACCACTGAACCAAAGACTACAGCTTCCTACCAGCTACATTCCATGCCACAAATGGTTACAGTTGTGCCTATGCTATTGCTACCTTCATTTCTTGACAGCCACACAAGGACACCCAGAGAAGTTGCCATTAGTCATAAAAAGTCTCTTCCATTATTACAGAATATTACTCTCAATGCTGAAGACAAATGCCACTAATTCCAGCCATAATGAAAACCTGCTCCCCCCACTTCATTCTAACAGATTAAAAACTCTGGATGTTTCTCATTGTCAAAGCTACACTGCAAAGCAAAAATTATTATACCCTACTTTTTAAATGAAGATACTGAAGCTCTAAGAGGCTGACTTGTCCAATGTCATATGGGTAAAATAACCTAATGGAATGCAAACCCAAGTCTGTTTTCAGCTGTCACATTGACTGTGAACAGTTAGTCTTCAATTCCACCCCAGTGAGACCTTTCTGAAAGGAAAATTCAATCATGTCAACTCCTCAAAAAGCCTTGTAAAGAAACTTCAATTCTTCATCCCCCTGTCATTCTCATCCCTCCAGCCACATTTAACTCCCAATAGTTCCTTGACCTCTCCCTTTTTTTTTTAAACCTGTGACTACTCTGTTTATCTAAAATGAGCACTTTTCCCTATGCCTGGGTATTTCCAACACAAACTTCAAAACTTACACAGACAACTCTTATTCTGGAAAGCCTTTAAACTAACACACACCTAAAACTAGGTTAAGTAATGCATACTTCGATTATTGGATAAATTTCAAATCACACTGTATTACAAATGTAGTGCATTTTAAAATCTCTGCATTACTGATATAGTGTGTCTGTATCAAGGACTTAACATATGCTGAATTAATGAAACAATTCACCAGTTGTCCAATTTAAACTGATGTCAACATGATGTGCTTTTGAAAGCCAACCTGTCACAGGCACCTGCTAAGTCTGCAACAATATTTTAAAATTTCTTTATCTGGGGCCCACAAAACAGATCATCAGGGAAGTGTGTCAACATACACCTAGTGACCTGAGTTTGATCCCAGAGTCCACACATGGTGGAAGGAATCAACTTCTGAAAGCTGTCCTCTGACTTCCCTGAATGCGCCTCTCTTTTCCCTCTCTCTAATGAATAAATGAAATTTATTCATCTGTAAAATGGGAGAAAATGATGAATTTTGCACAACCTCTGGTACTTTGAAACTATGCATCAATATTATAACATAAGATCTTACATCTTTTTTCCTCTCAAAGCAGATAATCTCAGAAAATGCTGTCTCTAAATAGCTTTCATCAGAGATTAAGATTTCCCCCAAAAGTCGTAAGATAAGGACTTGCCAACATTCCTGATCTACAGACACCCCACCCCACCCCTATCTGAGCTTCTAAGAGAGCTCACTCCGTAGCTAGATCTAACTCAAAGTCACTGACTAGTGTTGGAAATGGTTCTTACTCATCTGTTTCCATCCTCTACCTCAAAAACCATGCCCCTAAGGAAGCGGAAGCTTACCCCACATAAACCAGTCAGCACCTCCCCCACTCCCCCGCCCCGCATAAATGATCCCCATCCACCCCAACCCTGCACCCAGGCTTTCGCGAAATGTGATTATCTAGTGCAAACTTAAATCTCGGAGGAGCAAGAGCGCGCCTCTGCTAACCATTCCAAGACCTTTAAAGATAGAGAACAGTTTCAGGTATCAAAACCCAAGAAAAAAAGGCCCCTTAAAATTAAAGCCCGTCCCTAGAAGAGGTCTCCAGCCGCGTTATCCTTAGAGTGACCAGATTCCACCAGCCCATTCCACCCCCTTCCTGACGCTCCTGGGTCTCGTGCACGCTCAGAAGTGACGGCGCTGCCGCGGGGACCGGGATGCTCTCCGCCCAAGGGAAACCCTTCCCGCTGCCGGCGCCCCCCTCGTCCCAGGCCCCAGCGGGCTCTCGCCGGCAGCATCTCCGCAGACCGCTACTCACCGCTTCTTGGGGATGGTGCCCGACTCGGGCGCGGCGGGGGCGGCGGCGGGCGACGCCGTGGCCGCCGACGCGGCTCTCCGCGCTTTGCACTCATTGGTACTCGGAGCCTCCTGGGGCCGGCCCAGTAGATGGCCCGAAAGAACCCGCAGCCTCCGGCGCGCGCGGCCCGCGTCCGCATCCCGCCTGCCTGCGGAGCCTGAGCTCGCGCCGGCCTCGCCCGCTGCGGCCGCCGCCTCCGCCATGGCTTCCGCCTAGTGCCGCCGCCCGATACCGCTGGGCGCGGGTGAAAGGTCACTCAGAACGGCGCCCGGCGCGACCATTCGCTGCGGCGCATCCCGGCAGCCACCGCGGCTACTGGGCGGCGGGGGCCGTGCGCCGGGAGCTTCACAGCCTCTAGCCCCGCCCACCGCGCTTGCCGCCCCGCCCATCGCAGCCGTCCGTCCCGCTCACTGTCCCCGTCACGCCTTGACCAAGGCGCACCTGCCCCGCAGGTGAGTTCCAGCTGGCCTGGGATTGGCCCGGCCTCCACAGGGCCCGGAGCCAAACCAGCAGCGCCTCGCCCAGGGGCCAAATCTGTGGGCGTGGCTTCCCGGGTGTGGCCTGAGTCTCTGGAAGCTAATAAGTGAGCCACTGCCTCGGAGCTGGAGAAGTGGGCGGTGCTGCTAACCCGGGGCATTGGAATCTGGCCTGCCTTTTATTCCAAAGACAGTCTGGATGACCACTTCTGCTTTATCCTAGACAGAGGTAACACAGACCTCCTTGCCTTTAACCGTTAGAGTTCTATCACTTTCTCAATTTCCGATCGTCTACCTGGTGGCTGACACTGCCCAGTATTAGATTTCAATTAAGGACCTTCTACAGATGAAAAAACTGAGGCTTTAAGACATAATGTGGACCAGGAGTGTACTCCCTAGTAAATGCTTTCAAACGCAGGATAATAATTGAAGTTCTCTTTTCATTCTTTTCAGGAGGCAAACTTTTTATTATTGCCGATAAGATTACTCAAGAGCTATTCTGAAAACTTTTTGGAGATTTGCAACCTGATTTTACTTCTAGATGAAAGTAGAATGTTTTTAGATAGTGTCTTGCTTTCACAAAAACTCCAGCCTACCTTGGCTATTTTGCTCCACGGTTACCACCTCAATTTGTGCCTTCCTAGCAAAAGGAAAAATATTACCAGAGGAATCTTAAGAGTGCCTCATACTTAGGACTAGACATTGATAACTGACCTCTAGGGTCTTTCCAGCATTTAAGACAAATTATGTCTAAACAGTCAACCTCCAAAGAGGCCCAAACTGATCAAAGATTATTAGTGCCTGAGATGGCTCAGCAGGTAAAGGTCCTCTTCAGGCAAATCTGACAAATTAGATCCCCTGAACCCACAGAGATATGGAAGGAGAGAGTTGACTATACAGAGTTGTCCTCTGACCTCTACACCCATGTCATGATGCATGTGCCCATGCACATCACACCAATATACACATATATGCAACAGTGATAATTTTTTAATTATTAAGAATTAGCCAAATTACTGTTAGGCAGTAAATTTCCACCTGAGGCCTGTTTTTATATATTCCTCAGGCTAATGTCTTTTATATTTGAAAAGGTGTTTACAGAAAGAAAAGGAAAAGAGAAGGAGGAGGACAAAAACTATGTAACAGAGACCTTATGCAGTTCCACAAATCTTTAAATATATATTAATTGACCTTTATAGCCTTTATGTCATCTGAGAATCAAATACAAAGAGATGCCAAGCCACAGTTAAAAAAGAGCAATACAGCAATAGAGAAAAATGATTAAATGACTGGGAAGATGTTTCAGAGGATTATTGTAATGGCCCTGTGAGCATGAGGACCAGAGTTTGAAGTCCAGCACCCATATAAAGACACCTGGCATCCTTCCACATGAACACCTGCATGCATATACTGCATATATATATATATATATCACTCACACATACAAACCATATATACATACATTCCACACAACACACACAGACCATACACACATATACACCACACATACCTACATACCACACATACACACAATTCACACATACCCCATATAGACACCACACACACCTACGTATCACACATACACATATATAACACACATATATACTACATATATATACACTATGCACATGTATACACACACAAAGGAGAAGTGGCTAAGTAAATTCTATCAATTATTAAGATAATTTAGTATAACTGAGGAATCATAGTAAATGATTATGGATTTGCTTTAAAAGATCCATAATTTTGCCTTTGTATACATCTCTTTACTCAATCAGTATTTGTTATTGAAAATGTCATATTCTTCACAATATTTTCTTCTTCTACCAGTTAAATTTAGGGAGTATTAAGATTGTATGCTAAAACTTAACTTACTCTGCCTTGGTTTCATAAGAGTTTTGGGGTTTTGTGTTATTTGCTGCGAGTCCTGAAATTTGACTTGCTAAAGTACTGTTGGCCTAGACATACGCTGTACTTCTGTTTCTCAAAATGAAGTTTGGCTTCTACAACTATCAGGACATCATTCATAGGATGTGAGAAAATGAGACATGGCATTTTCCTAGGTTTTTGTAGCTAAGAAAGAGAATCTTCCTTGATCTTGCATAATTAAATACTGAAGTCTCTAGCTTTTGACTTTTCCATCCATGGGCTCTGTCTGGGTACATGCCCTCACATCACAATAAGCCTCTAATTCATTAACAACTAGTAACAGGAGCGAGAGAGAGATCTTTGACTTATTTGACTTCATTGTCAATTAGCGAAGTAGTTTCTTATTTTTTAAAACTTAAAATTTCATCTGCCTTCCAATGTCATATACATTGCTCTTGTGGTCTTTGTCTTGCATGAACTGAAAAAGCCGCACTCGTATCTCTTGACCCGGTAGAGGTCACCCAAACAAATGGAGGTGGCTCAATCCATTTTAATAAACCAAGGATGAGTCCTAAATGCTGTTCCCACGTTTCTTCTGAGAACTGCCTCCATTTCCTCATGTTTTGCCTCCTTTATAAAACAAACTCGGATATTACTGGTGATGCTGCTAAAGAGAGAACTAACACTGCCTGGCTAGACTTAGTTATTGAATTGAAACATCCTGAAGTCTCTAATCCAGATCACTCTTTGCTCTTTCAAAAGTGTGCTGATTCTCTTAGGCTTCCTTGAATGAGATGGAAACTGATCTCATTTGTCCCCTTTTATGCTTCCTTGATATTGGCCAGTGTCTTCTCTGTAATCCTATCATCTTCGTCTGTTATTCATCAACCTCAGAGTTCTTTTCAGCCATTCTGTCATCTGTATACATCCAGTGCTTCAACAGTACTTTCCCCTATCTGTCCATTAGTTCCCCCAAGAACATCACACTTTTCCTTTTTTTCTTTTTAAATTTATTTTTCTGCTCATACAAATATAATAGGAACCCCTGTCCCCTCCCTCCCTCCACCCCTTCCTGGACTCCGTGTTCCCTCCCCCCTTTGCCCCTTCCTTTTCCCCCTCCCTCCCTTTCTCCCAGTGCCCCCTCCCCCCATCTCTGAAGCATCCTTTAATGTGTATATCAAACTTTCCTCTGGGTCTGATGAGGTGTAAGGACTCACTGGCAATTCCTAGAACTCTTTCTTGTGTTCCCTTTAAGTATAAGAACACTATTGTGACTGTTAATTCCTTGCTTCTAAGGATCCTAGTGCCTTTAGTCCATGCTAGAATTTGAGGGGTCAATGATATGTTGGTCATTGCGCAGATCATGCAGAGTCCTATTATAATTGCTTTGGCCCTAACTTGTGTGTAGTATCTTGCATATCATGACTCCTCCCATCCTTGTGCTCTTACAATCTTACTGCCCCCTCTTTCGAAAATTTCCCTGAGCTTCAGGATGGGGAGAGATTAGGCTGGCCTGATTCCTGGTGGTTGATATAGAGTCTCTGAGAACATTACACTTTTCATTTATCATGTACTTCCTTTATTATGTAGCTTTTTATCTGCATATGTCCGTTTCTCAAAAAATACCAAAAACTTCATGGAAGCAGAATTCCTACCTATACAATGATCAGAGACTTATGCTTCATTCCTAAGGGGCTAACAGATATGAATTTGGAAAGGCAAACTGGAGCTATAGTTGAAAATGTCTAGGTAATAATTACTTAGTTGCCTCAAAGAATAGTACACTCCACAGGATAGAAATGCAACTTCTCTGTAGTGTGCATCCAGTGATTGCTTAATGCATGCGATTCTGAGCATCTGAATGTGGATAGAATGGTTGAAACAGAGGTGAGGTACTTAGTTCTTTTTTTTGTTTTGCCCATACTTTTTTTAAGATTTAGCTATTTTGTTGATATTTTCAACTTAATTTGTGTGTATGTGTGTGTTTGCACATGCTCATACGTGCGCGCATGTGCTCACAAACAAACTATTACATTCATGATACAAATAGAGGTTAAAAAACAACTCTCAGAAGCCTGTTCTCTCTTTTCACTTTGTGGGATCCAGGGGTTGAACTCAGTTCACTGGGCTTGTAAAGCCAGTACCTTTACCCACTGAGCCATTTCACCAGTCCATGTTTTGTTATTTGAGACAGGTTTCCATATAGCTCAGACTGGCTGTGAACTTACTATGTGGCTTAGGATGCCTTTGAACTCTTCATCCTCCTTCCCAGTGATAGGATTACAGTCACGTGCTCTGATCACGTGCATAAATCCCTGGCTCTGAGTTTTTATTAAAGTTTCATTTAACTTAAATGATCACATTGTGGTTCATAGTGATTGTACTAGATAGCATAATTCTAGGCAGTTAATAACTTATCAGAAATACCAGCTCTGCCTGCTTCTTATCATAGTTGACTGCAGAAAAAGTACATAGGAAAAAGTATTTCTGTTTTTACATACTGACCTAATGCTACTCACCACTCAAAAAATGCTATAAATGATCAGATATGGACAAAGTTATACAACTTCTGATGCATTTTTAATTAGATAGACTTTCATAAGTCATCTTTACAGACATAACCACTAGAAGTAAAATTCCTTTTGCATAATGTATAATTGAAGATAAATCTTGGGAATGATTAACTACAGAGTTGCTATAAGAGTTCCAGCTCATGGAAGTCACCCCCTTTCTGAAGACCACTTCCTTTCAATCATAGGCTTTGTGAAAGAGCTAAAACTTTTTTAGTTATGTGACTACTGGGAAAGAGAGAGAGAGTAGAGAAAGAAAAGGAGGCAGGAAGACAAGATAGGGAAAGAGAGAAAAAGAATTTTAATGGTAGTGGGGAAATTCAGACAATCAGGAGAACTTCAGTTCAAGTCTGGAATCCCTGAATCACATTTCTGTCAGCTGCTTCTACTAAACCATTGTACTTTTCCTAAAATAAGCCATTGCCTTTTTCATACAGACTCAGGTGAAGAAACAGGAGAAGAGGATTAATACGTTGCTGAGAATACCTTATGTGCTCATGTTTGATAGTTTAGCAACTCTAGTCTTTAAGCAGCTCAGAAACTCACCCAGAGATACTAGAATAGTGTTGAAACACTATTTAAACAATCAAACACTAGCACATTTGTCTACAATCTCTTGGATGTCTTCCCAAAATACTTCATAAGCCACAATGCCATCTGATTTGTTTTGGAATCAGTAAGTATATTTTTACCTGACTTCCCAGAAAGTTCAATCTACAAGAATGTTTTAAATATAAACGAAATTCAGTCTTAGGTTAGGGAAATGGCTCAGTGGATAAACTACAAGCATGTGGACCTGAGTTTAGATCCTCAGAATCTACATAAAAGTCAAACACAATGGCATGTTTCTCTGTAACTCCACTGTTTAGAGATGGAGACAGGTGGATCCAAGGGCTTTCTGGCCAGCCATTCTAGCCAAAACAACAAATTGCAAGTTCACTGCAAGAATCTGTCTCAAAACATAGGGTGGACACCTGAGGAAGATGTCAAAATATCAACTTCAGACACATACACACACACAGAGAAACAAAGACAGATAATTCAGGGTTGTTTGAATTGAAATCTGGATATAATTCAATTTTTCTAACTCTTGCCAAATTTACAAATTATTCAAATTTGTAGAATAACAAAGAAAAACCTTTATCCTGGATGATAAAAAATTGGATGTAAGTCAAAATTATAGGCCAGTAGAAAAGTATATAGACACTTATTTGTATTTGTGCAGCCTGTTAGGTACCCAGTTCACTAAGAAGTGCTGTAAGATACTAAAGTATTAAGCCAGTGACTCATTTGTATGGTACGATCAGGTTAGATGTGAGGACATGTAAAACATAGGGGAGTAAAAACATTGTGATATTGTCAGATAGAGGTAACTTGGTGAAGGGTTTTCCTGCTGCCTCCTTCCACTTGAAAGAGCAGAACCCTGAAGTTTACTTCACACTCTCAAAAAAAAAAAAAAAAAAATGGATGTTTCCCATGGATCCTGGTCCACTGAGATGGTTCTGATTCCCAGAGAAACCAAAGCCTCTCCGTTCAGGACAGCCATCTCAATGAACCTAATTCTTCAGATTCTTGGGACATCTGATCCTTGATACTAATTCAGATCCCAATGGAGAGAAGAGCACATGCACAGAAGCAAAGAGTGAACTTACGGCATGTGGAATAAAAATACTTGAACGGCACCTCTTCCAACATGAAACACAAAAATGGTCTCAAGAGGAAATGAGTTTTGCAACAAAGCAATCAGGTGACACTCACCCAACTACTGGCCACACTCTGCAACCATGCCCAAGGAGCCAATGGGGACTTGGCTCATGTGAGCCTAGAGAGAAGGAGGAGGAGTGGGTAGAAGGATGGTTTTCTCTGCTCCTAAACTAAAGTGCTTCTATGTATATTCTTTTCTACCCATAGCAGGAGCAATGTGGTCCAGCTTGATTTTGTGAATGTATTTCAAAAATGCCTTTGTTTTACAGTTTAAGGAGTGGATAGGTTGAGAAAGTCACACAAAGGAGCAAGTTTGCTAGCACATCCCTTTTGCCCATTCTGAATCACCCTCATTTTGATACAGCCAGGCTGGTAGGCCTCCTTTGCCATGTCCAGTTTTGCTTTCTTTCCCTGCAAACTGTGTGCAGATAATTCCATGTACCATTGTTTAAAAAAAAAAAATCAAACTACTTTTTAGACTAGTGCTAAAGTAAGTAGCCACTTTTCTCTCTTAGGTGTGTATTTTAAAGGTTGTTTGTTTCTTCGTTTGTTTAAAGTAATGCAAAAAAGAAAAAACATTTTAATTTGTAAACTTAATTCAATGTCTTGCATCTTATTAGCTTAGTAGTCTGAGCCACTTAGTCCTTAGGTGCAAGACTGTTGTTAGAGTACCAAGGAAAAAAATGCGTGTGTTATGAGACAGTACATTGTTTTTAAAAAGCAGTATGCAATAAAGATGACTTCATTGGGTGTACAAAAAAATTGTCTCAAGACAGATTAACTTCTCAAACAGATACCAAATTACTTCCCTGCACTTATTTTCTTTATTCATCTTCAGAACTCCTCAATGATCTCCTAAATATAGAAGTAGAGGAATTTTCTATTTTTCATACTATAAAATATAATAAAGAGAATATAAATAAAATAAATTACCACAAATTAATCACCAATGTCGCATAGGTCAGAAACACTGCCAGTATCCCTAAAAGTCTGCCTATGAACTCTCCCACTTATTCCTCCCTACCTGCTTGGCAAGACAACTGCTGTTCTGTGTTGATGATAAGCATTTCCTTATTTTCTTTGTAGTTTCACCAAATAAGCATATGTCCCTTACTGAATTTTATTTGCTTTGTTTTTTTTTAATTACATATTCTCTCTTTTTTATTTTTTTAAATTTTTTTATTTATTCAATTGTGCATGTGTGTGCATGTGTGCGTGTGTGTGTGTGTGTGTGTGTGTGTGTGTGTGTGTGTGTGTATAGAACCACGGACGAATTCGGCAACCACTATGGACCCTGGGATTCACAGGCTCCGCCCTACCAGGACCAGAAACGCAGGCCACCCCTGCTTCCGCCTGGCATCTATACGTGGGGTCTAGGATCCGAACTCAGAACCTTTTGCCTGCAAGGCAGAGGCTTAACCCCTGAGCCACTTCTCCAGCCCCTTTAATTACATATTTTAATTACATGAATTACATGAATGCAAATAGGAAAATTTATGTGAATGCATATGTAAAAAATGATTAGTTTTTACAACTAATGAAAATTTTTGATGTTTCCAATTTGGTACTAGTAAGAATAACACTGTTACAAACATTCTTGTGTATGTCTCTAGAAAGAATATGGGAACTTAAGCTGAGAGTATCTATATGAGAGTAGAATTGTTAAGATATAATTAATTCGATGGATAATGAAGTAACAAACTAAAAAGGGTCCCCCCCAGGTCTCTCTCTCCTGGCCATTTATGCTTCTGAAAAGTTATCTAAGTATACCACATCTAGCATGTTGACCCATGAAGCTGTCCAGAGAAAGGAAGCACAAAAAGCAGTAAACACACACACACACACACACACACACACACAGTTGGAAGCACATAGAACAGCTGTGTTGGAACAGGTGGATGAACCCATCACCTTCCAGAAAAAGAACAGTGAAAATGTGCAAACCAGTCCAACCAAAATTAATTTATAATTAGGAGACTAGAAATCCATATGCAAATCCAGGCATGCATTTTCTGACTGGTGGGAAGGAAAGGTGGGAAAAGTTTCCTAGCTTCCCAGGCATGGTCAGTCTGACAGCCAGAGGATCAGCATTCCTGATATTTATCATGAGCCAGAAAGACAGTCTAATACATGAGACAGTGCCAGCATAAACATAATTCCCTAAAGTCTTATCCTTAGAGGGACTCTCAAAAATGCCAGTGAGTTAGATGCCAATGGGTTTCTATACTTCCTTTTTCCATGGAAAGCTCATAATTTTAATTTCTCCCATCCTTCCATGATTTTTTTTTAAAATCAAAGAATGAGATTTCCTTTCTATCAGGCAGCATCCCAAACACTATTTTCCACTAGTTGGCTCTCTACAACAAACTGTCTTTCAAAGAGACTGTTTAACGTCTATTCTCCAAGCAGTATGTGAAAACTCCCATTATTTCTTTGATGTATATTATTATCATTTTGGACAGTTTTAGCTACTCTGTTGGATGTATGTTTACAAAAATTTTTGTCTCTAGGATTCCTTTGTAATTTTAATAATTGAAACTCCCCCAAGAATTTTTGTTTATGTTCATGTCTCCCTATCCCTATGTATATATCAATGAGAAAAAAACTGAAAAAATTCAGATATTTCTTTGTCTTTATACATTTTATGTAACATAAAAACAAAATAAAGTATTTTTCCAAGAAAAAAAACAGAATACCATCCATTTAAATTTTGCAAATCTCTTCAATCTTTGGCTTAATAGAAGACAGCAGGACTCTTGTATCTGCTTTTGAATCCTGTCTGTTCAGATGTCACATGCCATGTGTCCTCTGGCAAACTCCACTTCACACTCATGAGAAAATAGGATGAGAAAAAGCAAACATCTTGTTCTTGTTGTGAAAATAATGTTGACTTTGATGACCCCTTGAAAAGGTCTCAAGCATCTACAGGGGTTTCCAGACCACATATTGAGCTCCAAAATATTTCTATAGCTATCTGTTAAAACATTCACTGAGAAAAGTCTAGACAGCTGCATACCAAAAGTAGTTAATGATATTGCCACAAGACGTACTCTGTAGGAGTCTAATTCTCCCATGCCTTAGGCATGGAAGAGCTTTTGTGTATTCTTTTTCCTTTAGAAAAATATATGTAATGCCACTACTGATAAAATATTGAAAATATATATTTTGATATATAAATTTTTTTCAATTTTGTATAATCATATTTTGAAAGTCATTTTAAAATCAAGTTTCATTTGGCTGGATGGATGAAGGGGAGTGCCCTTATCAGTGGGTTCCACTTGCTATGCCACAGAGGCCTGAACCCCCACAAGAGTAGACAATCCATTGGGAACCCTGGGACCCATAGAAGCAAACCGACAGAAGCGTGGGAAGGAGTGGGACAGACTGGTGAAGGGAGGAAAAGAGGAAAGGAAGGATGGGGAAAGGAGGGAGGCAGGGATAAGCACTCAATATGCTTGTAAAACTAGGAAAAAATTTTAAATTACTAAAAAATACTTCCTAACGAAAAAAATCATAATCAGATAATCAGAAGCATAATTGCTACACAATGTGACTTTGTGATATATCATGACTTAAATTACATTGCATAATCAGATTCTCTTCTATTTTAAGGCCATGAAGTTATTTTTATTGTTGCATTGAGGTCAGTAGTAAATTGTTAAAGGGGCAAGTTATTACCAACATTGTTTAATGTCATGGACAAAATAACCTGGAGATTGTTTATTCACAAATCCCAGCATTTGGTATTTTCATATCTCTAGGTTTCTTACTTTTCTTCATCTGGCTACTTTTTTATGTGTTATGGCTAACAGCATTCAAGCTCGCCCAGAGACAGGCAATATTCTCCAAGAAAGGTCTTTTTATGACCTAATTCAAATAGCAATTATGTTTTCCTATTGCCTAAAGTATTCGGGGCAAAGAAGTGAGGCAAGCCACTTCATGCACTAACAGATAGAGCTGGATTTGAAGATGCTGCAGCCAAAAATAATGGTCTCCAGGAGCCTGAAGTTGGCCCAGGCTGTCTGCCTTTGGATGCCTCAGGCCTGCAGACCCTTAGGGAATCCCTAGTCAATGTTCAGGAGACTTTGCAAAGGAAGTAATCTGTCTGCTTAAAATTTCCCCAAATGACCCTTTGCTCTCTTCCCTACTCACCATTTCCCATCTTTCCTTTTCTGAAAGGGAAAGCTGATTTTGCTCCCCACAGACATAGGGAAGAAAGCTACTGTGTGTATGTTGGAGGTATACATGCTTCTAATGGGCCTCTCATCTGTATCCTTCTGTGATTTAAGATGCTTTCCCTCTAGTCTAAATACTCCCACCACAAGCAACTCATGTCTTTGAAGACTAAAGAAACAGGCAAGCTGCTTTAAATCAGATCTTCAAAGTGACCTATGACCACATATGCAGTGTTCTCACTGTAGTCCCAAGTCCTACTGAAAAAGCAATGCCTGGTTTTGAAACCTACTTTTTAAAGCAGTGCTATACAAAATTAACTCATTTTTTAATCAAAGCTACATGATAGCTTCTTGGTGATTTTAATTTCTTTTCTTGCTTTTACTAACCCCAACAACTTGATTGCTGTAATAAATACATGATTTAAACAACTTAGGGGAGCAGGAGTTGTTGTTCCAGTTTATGATTTCAGGTTACAGTTCATCACAGCAGAAATCACAGCAGCAAGAACAGAGGGGACTGGTCATACTACATCTACAGCAAGAGCAGAGGGGGTAATCATCGATGCTGCATACTTGCTTTTAGATTACCAGCTTGCCAAAAAAAAGTACTAACCAGTTCTCTCTGTCATATCTGCTTCTCCATGGAATGGCACCACCCACTATGGACTGAGTCCTTCACATTAATCATGCCATTAAAGAGAATCTCTTACAAGTTTGCCCAGGGGCAAACTAAATAATTTCTCACAGGTGCACCCACAAGCCCACATCTGAAGTGTCAAGTTGACAGCTGAAACTGACAGGCGCACCCCTTTCCTGTTTTTCATTCATTTTACCACCTTTTTTCTTTCCAAGTTGGGTCATATGATACAGGGTTAGAAAGAGCTAGATAAATGTATGCAGGACTGGTACAGGGAGCAATACAATTAAGAACCAAGAGACAATGTCATGGGGGTGGAGGAGAAACAAGTCCAAAATAAGAAGGTCCCTGTAGAAGAATTCTGATCTTTGCATAGAAAGACCCATAGCAAGTCAGTTGTAAGTCAGGAATATGAGAATGTTCACCACCAAGCCAACAAATTCTACCAAAAAGGATCCTTCATTTAATATGCTCATTAAAGACATTGATGCTCTGAATGTAGTTTTGAAGATCTATCCTTGAGCTAGCCTCTTTTATACACACACACACACAATAGTGCTGATAGTCCACAATAATTGGATGCCTTAAACTAAAATAAACCAAAAATAAAGTTAATACTCAACCCATTAAAAATCCGTGGTGTGTGTGTGTGTGTGTGTGTGTGTGTGTGTGTGTGTGTGTGTGTAGGCCCAAGGGTAACTTTGGGAATCATCCTGGATTACTTCTACCTCCTTTTTGCTCCAGTCTGTGATTTTCCAGGCTCCGCCCACTAGGGCTGGTAGTACAGGCTGCCTCTGTTTCTGCCTGGCTGGATTTTTTTGTTTGTTTATTTTTTTATGTGGGATCTGGGATCTGAACTCAGCACCTTCTGCTTGCAAGACAGACTCTTAACCCCTGAACCATCTCTCCAGTCTTCTTTTCTTTTTTAATTTAAAAAAAGTCAAATCGGGGCTGGAGAGGTGGCTCAGGGGTTAAGCCTCTGCCTTGCAGGCGGAAGGTCCTGAGTTCGGATCCTAGACCCCACGTATAAACGCCAGGCGGAAGCGGGGGCAGCCTGCATTTCTGGTCCTGGTAAGGCGGAGCCTGTGAATCCCGGGGCAGAGTAAATACAGGAGGAGGAGGAGGTGGAGGCGGTCCATGGTGGTTCCCGAATTCGCCCGTGATTCTACACATGCACACACACATACAAACACACATGCGCACACACGCATACACGCACAATTGAATAAAATAATAAATAATAAAAAATATTTTTAAAAAAATTTTTAAAAGTCAAATCTACTGGATCAAAAGTACTATTCAGATTTGTTTGTATGTGCAGCTAAAGAAAAGGGTAAGCTAAAATTCATATAAATTTTCATGTAATCACCTCTGTTTTTATGACAAACTATATAATTCAAAATAGATTTTAGATTCATCCACTTAATCACAGCTCATGTTAGAAGAGATTGCCTGCGAAGAGAGGGGTCCCAGGAGAAGTCTAGGAGCAGGAGACAGGTTGGTAAAGGGGTGAACATCAAGAAGCTTCCAACAGGGAGGCTGTGGTCCAGCTGGATAAACATCAACCTAGATGTAAAAAGAACCTCGATGAAGTCCAGCCTCCACTGAGCCAGGAGTTTTGTAAAACGGAAAGGCGATACTGCAACTACATGGGTCATTTCTATATTCATTCTCTTTGCTATTTAAAAAGCACTGGAGTTTCAGGAAAATCTGTTTTCAGTGGTTACCCACTGGCCTGCCTGTTTGTGCCTAAACTACCTTTACAGAGATGCACCAACACAGACCACACTATCGTTCAGGGGGTTGGTTCATTATAACCAATCTATAGATCTTACAATGTCAAAAAAATTTTACCCTTACTTTCTAGTCCAGATTTCAGAATATATATTCATACTATTACCATAAAAATGTTTAAGATCCAGGGAGATGGCCTAGAGGGTAAATGAAAGGTGTTTCTACCAAGCCTATCAACCTGTTTGATTTGGGGAACCTACATGGTAGGAGAGAATTGACTTCTAAAAATTGTCCTCTGACTGACACACATGCACGCATGCACGTGCACATATACACATACACATAACACTAAATAAAAAAATTTCAATTTCAATTTTATCTTACCAGAAAACTCTTAAAGTATAGGTTGATGATGAGTTGTTTGATTTGCCTAAAGTACAAGTACTTTCAGCTAATTGTATTTGCCTTAGAACCAATCAGTGAGATGAATAGCTAAGCAAATACTTCCCAACTTTAAAGTTGCTTTATTTATACTTTTATTGTGGTAGGGGCCAAAGTTGCAGAAGTCAGTTCTTTCCTTCTGTCTTATATGTTCCAGGAACTGAATTTAGGTCTTCACTTCCCAACTTTAAAATAAGATTTTTTTTAAGATCGCCTTGTCCTATGGAAGAATATGATGATTTGAACTATCATAAAATTAGTTCAGTGTAGTTGTTTAACAGGAGACATTAAAAATGAATTAGAGAACAGATAAAAGGAGGCCGATCAGGTTAAGGCTTGGGTGATCAGCCAAAGAGAGCACTTTCTTTTGTGTATGTTTCAAATTATCCATAATAAAAAGTTTAAGAATTACATTTAAAATGCAACATATTCTGTCTTTTTATTGCTATTGAAAAAACAGATAATGCCTATTGTAAAAATAAAAATGTTAGATAGTACAGTGTGAAGGTGTTAACATGTTATCATGCTTGGCCTTTCCCAACACTTAGATATCAAGTAGGCTGATAATGCCATCCATAAAGGCAAACTGGTCTTCCCAATAGTCTAAACTTCCTGTTAACTTTAATGACCTGACTTCTTCAGTACTGATAGAGGCCATGTTTTGTGATAGGAGAGAAAAACAATTATTCTAAAGCACATGTACTAGCTAAACACTACCAGTTGTGCTCTTTACAAGGTCAAATCCAGAAGTGAACCAAGGCAAGTAATTCGATGTGTTTGTATGTTATGTTCATCCTCTGGGCATTGAAGGAAATCTGGCAAGGAGCTCAAATATCATCTGGTCAACTACTGTCTACAGTATTTCCACAAAACATCCTGACAAAGCATTGCAGCAACTGCCACCTGAAACAAAAAGCATGTAAAAATATTTCTTCATCCTAACCAGAAAGATAGTTTTTCACATCTCAATACAGTGGTGACATATTAGTTGAGCTGTTGCTGGGTAACAAAACTTCTCAAAGCATGGTAACTTAGAACAACAAATATATTACCATCTTTGGGCACCATTTACTTTGACCCATTTCTGAGAGTAGAAACTCCAGGAGCAACCTAAGTGGGTCTTTCTAGCTCATGGTCTCATAAGAAGTTGTGAACAAACTGTTAGCAGAGCTCAACCACCCCAGGGCACAAGACACTTTCAGCTTCACTCACAAGATTATTGACCAGTCTCAGCTTCATATCAGGAGTCTTCCTGTGTGTCTTCATAACACAGCCGATGGTTTCCCACAGGTGATCAGAAAGAAGTGAGAGCGGAAAGAGAATTCAGCACATGAATGAGAGTACATCCATGATCAAATCTGCAGCTATTTATAATATAACCTAGGAAGTGACATGCTGTCATTTCCGTCTTATCCTGTTGATCATACCTTGCAGGAGAAACATCAGGAGAATGTGAATACCAAGTGGCATGGATCACTGGGTCCATTTTATTAGAGTCTGGATACTTCATGAAGAATTAAAGAAATCACCCCACAATACTAGCAGTGAAATACGGTTGACCCTGGTTTAACTTTTTAAAAATAAGATCAAAGAAAGGGAGCCAACCAATGACTTTCAGTAACTTGAAATATTGAAACTCCTTAATGATACGTACCTATGTATGTAGAAGCAGAGTTCCATTACCAAACACACAGTCCAGGTGTTTGCTGGGTTTACCGGTGTTCAGAGCTGTGGAGGACAGTAGTGGCAATGGTCACAGGAGTCTGTATTCTGCCCCCATTCTCAGATGGAGGGTCTCGGCTTCAGGTTCCATTGCTGTCTCTGCACAAATGCTCTCACCTGACTTTTTGTTGATTCAGACTTTTGATCACCTGACAAAGCAGCCATGATAAAAGAGAAAAGAAATATAGCATATGATGTCTCTGATTCAACAAACCTAAAAGCTCAATTCAAAAAAAAAAAAAAAAAAAAAAGGAAGCAGTGCCTTATCCTCACAACTGAGAGCTTATGGAACAAAACATGAAAAATGCACATTGACAGACACTAGTTACCCCTAAACCCCAGTTTATGCAGAAAAAAAAAACTTCTTTTTATTCAGTACCTTTCTCTAAAACTATATTTGTGTGTTAATGACTAATAATTTTAAATATATATACTTTTAGAAGCTGAAGAGATGGCTCAGTAGATAAGGTACTTGCTCCACAAGTGTGATAACCAGAGTTCAAATCCCCAAAATGCAGGTTTTTTTTTTTTTTTTTTTAAAAAAAGCCAAGTAGATGCAGTGGTCACCTGCAATACAGTAGTCAGGAGGTAAAGGGAGGGAATCCCTAGACAAGGTAACTGAATAGCTAGCCAACCAGCAGACCCTGAGTTGGATTTGAGACATGATGCCTTAATAACAAAAGTAGAGAACCATAAGTGAAGATATTGGCCTCTGGTCTCCATGTGCATATCCACATAAGACCACATGCACCTGCAAAGACAAGTGAACACAATGTAAATATTTGTGAACATATGTATACATATCCCAAATATATGCTTGTATATGTGTGCATATATGTTTATGTATTTTTTTGTTTCATACCATGCTTTCAACATGCAGACAAGCAGTAGAGAACAAAATATGATTTCGTTTACAACCACAGTTCAGTAACTTCATAGTTATTGACATAGGTAACTGTGATAGTTAAGCCTGGGTGTCAACTTGACACACCTGGTATTAACTAAGATCAGCTGAGACCATATCTGGAAGGATCAACTGAGACCACCTGAAAGGATTATACCCACTCTAAATTCCATGGGAACTTCCGTAGATCCCACAGTAACCTCCCAGTAATGGCCCATATAAAAAGGACCACAGAATATAGGTGGAGAGACATTCTAGGAATGCTCAAACTATGTGGAGGTCTGCTGTGACTTAGCCTGCCTGCCAGTCAGCCATGCCTTCTCCACCGTGAAAAATCTATTTCCCCTCTGGAACTGTAAGTTGAATAAATCTCCTTTCTCCCATAAGTTGTTTGACTTTGGGTGCTTTCTCACAGCAATAGTAAAGAGTAACCATTACAGTAACTCATTAAAGAATAGATAAATTTTAGTCTACCAAGAGAATCATATTTATTCAGTAATGCTATTGATTAGGTTACAATAATAAGGCACATAGTCTTTAGACAAGTAAATACCATCTCATCAAAAATAGACTAATATGTACTCAATAGTATCCCTAAACATGGTAAGCTATGCACACTGAAGAATAATTTCTGAGGCAAAGAAACGATTTTGTTCATTGTTAAAAGTAAAAATTTAATAATTTGTTTTTGCAACCTGTAGGGTAATGAATTGTCTCTGTTTAGTGGAAGAGCTGACTGCATGTGATCATTTGTTCATCAGGCACTAGCCACTATTGTATCTCCTCCCAACCCAATAGATTCTCAATAATTCATCGTTTTGACTGGTTTTCCTCTGAGTTCTCCTGATATTATCAAAATGTATGGAATTAGTGTTGTCAGGTATTTTTTTCTAGTCAGAATAATTCATTGATATCTTGCAAAAGAAGTTCCTTTTTTGGTGTCACCTTAAAGGATAAAATATTTATACAACATTCCCCCAAAGTTAAAATATAATTTCTTTATTCTTTAAGAAGGGATTAATTAAGATCAACAGTGCCTCGCATCTGGTCCATGTTTTGTGAGTTTATTTTTTATTATGCTTGTACACCAATTTATGTAGCTCTTCTGTTAAGGTCTCCTTCAGCAGACGTTTTTTCCCCCAGGAAAAGATGTTGCTGTTGATCATAGCAGTAGGTCCAATTTCCTTTCTCGTATGTTTATTTTTGAAGAACTCCCACAGACTGGCTTAGATCTAGCCACAATACAGAAGTGTGTTCTCTATGGCTGTGTGGCCAAGCGTGGGGTGCAGTGAAGGGAGGATAGGAAATAAATCTCATTTTATGTAAACCCCACACAAGAGAAACCTCAAATACCCTGGGCTATATCTCACCAAAAAATGAATGATTGATACCAGGTTTTAACCAAGAACAAGTTTTGAAAGGCCAGAAACGGATATCATAGGAATACCAGACCCCTAAAAAGGAGTTAGGAAAAGGTCTCATGGACCACACATACAGATTCTTTATCAGAGTTCTCCTTAAAGGCAGGTCAATACTGATGGTTCCCAAAAGCACTTCAAATGGACATTTTTAAATACACCATCCTACGACTTCCAAGTCATTTCTATAAAATGCCTTATTTTTGTATTAAAAGTCATAATTATAATTACTCTTATAATTCAGGAAAGTATCTCTGACACCTAGAAAAAGAAGGTTCTATTATGTTTTTCATTTTCATGTTAATGCTCAGTCATATACTTCTTATCTGAACATTTCATTGCTATATTAACATATTGAAAACGTTCAATACACTTTTGTCTTCCAGGACTAAAGTTTATTCACATTAGACCCCATATTACCTTTCAAGATTTGTCCTGTACTACTTCCTAATAAAAATAATTCATTCCAGCATTCCATTATGTAGAAAACAGCCCTTCACTCAACAAGGCTTAATCACTTATCTTTGTCATTCCTCCCTTCTGGTATTTTTCTTAATGCTCAATTTTGCTCATACATTTAATTCAAACCCTCATGACTTATGTGCTTTATATTGTATCTCCTTACATGAACTGGTGAATCTCTCTTACAATTTGGTAAATTTCTAGAGGACATTAACCATATCCAAGGAAACTCTCACTTGATTTTTGGGAGATGCCTTATACAGTAGAGATGTTGAACAAATGTCTCAGTAGAGATACTGGGAAAATGTCTGTAAAAGGAAGACTTTTAAGGAATAAGTTATAAGAAGTACAGTGGTGGGCCACAAGGCACAACACTACTATTTAAAATAAATCTAATTTTGATCAACCTCTAGATCAGTGGTTCCCAATATTTTTTGCTCTGGACAGCAGCTGCAGTGAAGTGGGGTTATAAAAGGACCATTTAGTATGGATATAGTCATGTGGGAGAATTGATGTGAACAAGACTATGTTGTAACATATCTGGACTGGCAAAGCCAAAACCTGGATCTGGAGGTCTTCCTTGTTCCTCAGATAAAGGTTCCTGTTTGTCCTGGAGAGATAGCTCAGGGGTTAAGACTCTGTCTCACAAGCAGAAAGTCCCATGTAAAAACACCAGGCTAAAACTTCTGGCTCTGGTGGGTGGAGCCTGAGAAATCTCAGAGAAAAGCAACAATGAGGTAGAGCAATGCAGGGTGATTCCTGCAGTCACCCTTGGTCCTCCACAGGAACACACAGTGCCCTCTGATACACACATACACACACACACACACACACACACACACACACACACACACACAGAGTAAATAGATAAAATATTTTTTAAAGTTCTTGTTTATGCAAAGTTGACGGTGTACAAGGTACCTAGTATATTGCAAAAAAGCTACAGCATCCTCATTCTTCTTGTTCCATGAAGCCTATTGATGCTTATTAGATAATAAGCACTTGGATTGATATGGGCTTGACTGTGATTCTGTCTAAGCAAATTCGCCCACCTGATCCCAACATTTCTCTATGTGTCTTGTCTTTTTCTTCATTTTTAAGTCCTATTGCTAACAGAGCAATGCAACATAAATCATTGCACCTATTCTATCTATTCAAATCTATTCAGAGTAAAATCCCCAATAATATATACTGTTATAAAAGTTCCTTAAGTGATCTGAAAAGCTTTGCCCCCAAAATTAGTGTCTAGATCAGAAGCATCAGCACTACTGGGAATTTGTTAGAAATACGAACTCTCTCAAGGTTGTAGAGATGGTTCATTCAGTAAAGTTATTGGCACACAAACATGAAGACCTGAATTCAGATCTCTGCCCATGTGAAATGTCAGATGCTGGGGCACTTCCCTGCAATCCAGTGGAGACAGGAGAGCTTCGGTGAAGACTAGGGCTTGCTGACCACCAGTCCAGCTGAATCAATGAACTCCAGATTCAGTGAGACCCTGTCTTGAAAAATAAGATGGAGAGCAATTGAGGACACCAGGTACCAACTTCTGGTCTCACATATACATACGCGTACATAAATACCCATGAACATGTATATGTGTATATGCTTACATGTGTGGTTGCACACGTGTGCACACATACACGTGTACATTAGACTTTATTCCAAATCTACTGAATAAAATCTGAGTTCACATAGACATTCTGGATGACTTTGGTGGGCATTAAAGTCTGAGAACTGCCCTAGAACAGTAGTAAAAAATAAAATAAGACAGAGCTAATGTGTCTATAAGAAAAAGATGCAAGATAAATTTGTTGCTTTGTGGTAATCCATTGAAAAGATGGAATTTAGGGGTTGGCGAGGTGGCTCAAGGTCCTGAGTTCGGATCCTAGACCCCACGTATAGACGCTAGGCGGAAGCCGGGATGGCCTGCGTTTCTAGTCCTGGTAGAGCGGAGCCTGTGAATCCCGGGTCAGAGTAAACAAGAAGGAGGTGGAGGCGGTCCATGGTGGTTCCTGAATTCCTCCGTGGTTCTACACACACATACAAACACAATTGAATAAATTAAAAAAAAATTAAAGAAAAGAAAAGATGGAATTTAAAAAGCTGAATAATGAGAAAGACAGTTCAAAAGAAAAAAATGGTTTTCAGGCTGACTTAACCTTAGAATAACGTGAAAGAGACCTTCATTTTACTGGGACAACAGAAAGCTAAATAAGGAAAGAGATGTCATCTAAAATGGACATAAAGTTTAAAAAAAGTATTCTTCAATTTTACAAACTAAAAATCAAAGACAGGAAAACCTCATACACATTCCAGAATATGGAAGGTAAAATGGCTACAGTTAACCATGTAAGGCGATTGTGTTTCTTTTTTAATGAACTCTAGGTAGCAATTGTCTAACTATAAAAATAATTTAGCTGTAATAACTTAGTTGGTCTTGGTGAGATGTCAAACAAAACTGCACTGATATGGAAGCAGTTCCCACATATATTGAGTTACTGAATGTGTTCAGTTTGGTATGCACCTCACCTTTCTGGGAAGGAGGAACTTCCTTCTCCTAGAAAAATAACTGTGAATCAGAAGACCTATTTTGTTCTTTTGACTTTAAAACCTTGGATAAAACTGGGAACTGAAAACATACCCGAAGTCCTTGCACAGTTGAGATATTTCTGAAATCCAGCACTCCAGCAGGGAGGGGGAAGAGGGAGCACCTTAGGGGAAACTTTTGTTCTGACTTGCTTCATTGCTTTATCTTGTTTACTTTGTGGGTGGAGATCTTACCTTTGCTCCTTGTTTGGGATCTTATTAAAGTCAAATGAAATCATGCATATAAAAGTGCTTGTTCACAAGTGCCCATGCACATGTTCATTCAGGCAACCTGTGTTAAACTCAGAAGGATACACACACACAAATAGGAAATACAGGGCTGGAGAGATGGCTCAGGGATTAAAGCCTATGCCTCTAAAGCAGAAGGAATTGAGTTCAGATGTCAGATCTGGCAGTGGCCTGTATTTCAGCTCTAGAAGGTGGGGCCTGAGAAATCCCAATGCAAAGCCAAAAGGAGATAGAAACTATTCCTGATGACTACTGAAGTTAGTCTTGGGCCTTCACAGGCAGATACAGTGAATTTTGATATACACCCATACACACATACATACCGCAAAAATAATTAATTAAAAATAAATTTAAAAAATGGGAATAAGCATTGATAAAACAACAGCAACAGTAACAAGATAAAGAATAATAAAGAGGCACTTCTTACTTAGAGATGTGATGGAAGTGTGCCTAAGTGTGCTTGAGTTCACAAAAGATGTTTAAAGGCAGACTGGACATTAGTGCCTCCACACGATGCCAATCTAGTGGTTATTAGGAACATTCCTAATATGCTCCCTAATGCTGGGAGAGAAATCATAGTGAACTAATTGATGCCTGTTCCTCACACAGGGAAGTAGAGCCAGACAGAAAAGAAGGTCTACAAAATAAACAGAATAGCCTTTTGAATAACTTGGCTAAGAAAGGACAGAAATACATAGAAGAGGACAAGGACAGAAGAGACATCAAAGGAGGGTTATCTATAGTAAAGAAGTGTGAACTTCTGTATATGATTAGGGGAAAAGGTTGGATAGGTATGAAAAGTTAAGTTCAGGGCCAGGGTGCTTAGAAAGCTATATAGTTGAAAAAGCAGGAAGAGAACTATTCATAGTGAGGATGATTTTTTCAGCTGGTAAAAAAAAAAAAAAGTAAGAGAAAATGCTGGTGAGGATGTGGGAAAAAAGGAACATTTAATCATTGCTGGTAGGAGTGTAAACTAGTTACAGTCATTTTGGAAATCAGTGTGGAGGTTCATCATAAAGTTAAAAATGGAACTATCATATGACCCAGCTATATTCCCAAAAGACTTTACTTCTTACTACAAAGACACACTCGTTCATCTACGTTCATTACAACTCTACTCACCAGAGCAAGAAAATGGAATCAATCAGCATGCTCATCAACAGAGGAATGGATAATGAAAATCTGGTACATATATACAATGGATACTATTCAGCCATCAGGAAGGATGAAATTATGGAATTTGCTGGTAAACAGATGGAACTGGAAAATATAATACTAAGTGAGGTATTTCAGACACAGAAACACAATCTAGGGTAGAAAAACAATCAAAGGTCTCATCAACTTGTGAGATCCACAAGTTACAATAACAATCACCATGGCAACGAGTGAGCACAAGTGTAGCAGTGGCATGAGTATCAAGGAGACAACCAGCAGCTTTCTCATCTGAAGAAAGCCTGCTTGTCAGATTGGAACACATTCCTGTTGCATCAAACTAGAACAAGAACCTATGAAAGTGAAGGAAATAAGTCACAAGGGAAGAGCAGACTATGGCTGTTCAGATAGGAAGTCAGTACACCAAACTGCTTTATAAATAACCACCATTATACCCATAGATTGGAAGACCTTTTAGCACTCAACCTAGAAGCCTTCTTCCATAGCAGAAGGTATTTATTATTGAAAAGTACAACTTGCAGAAAATAGGCATCTGCAGACTACTTGTCCCTAAACAAGACATATAAGCCTCACCTATTCCCACACCGATGCTCAGGGAACATTGCACAAGAGGGGATTATTAGAGCTTAAAGTGGGAACGTGGAGGACTAGGCATTCTCTCCTGGACACGACATAGTCATAATATATAAAGTTTTATAACAGATATGTATATTTACACAAGAATTACACAGGAACTGTCTTGTCAACATCTCACCATAAAATCAGAAAGATCTCAAGAAGCTCCACACCTCTCTGAGAGACTGATGAAGACCAACACTGATGGGGAAGTAAAGGAGAATGCTTTCCTCAATGGTATATCCACTGATCTAGAATACTTGCTGGAGCATGAATCAGATCAATCATATGCCATCAAAAGCAGACTAGATGAAACACTGAATCACACAAGTGAAAAGCTTTGAAAATAGGAGAGAGTCTGGAAGGGGAGATGAAAGGGGAAAAAGAAATGGGGGTGGGATTCAGGACTAAGGATTAAAAATATTATTAAGTCGCTATATTCATGTATACGATGTTAAATTAAATTTTTTTAAAGTTGTAGGTGATGAGAAAGGTATTAGTAATTGCATGTATTAACAGTCCTTGATCACAGGCACACTCAGTGCCCTCTCTCTCTCTCTCTCTCTCTCTCTCTCTCTCTCTCACACACACACACACACACACAGAGTACATGAAAAAAATATAGTCCTTGAGTTTAAAAGAAAAGTAGTCATTGAGTGTCTACTCTGTGCCCAACCCTGTGCTATAGCATCTTCTGCTGTGTTGGAAAAGACAGTCTGAGAACCATGTTCATCTATAATAGGGTGGTCCTTGAGATGGTACACTTCCTGCCAAGTGTTGATGAGTCCACACAGCCTGTATGTGGCTTATCACTGGAGTAGGACTATCTTTCTTCATTCCAGACTTCAAGAATGCTCCTGTGTTTTGCTGAGCTCACTCATCAATGACCTTCCGGAATGCTCTCGGGTTTCAGTATTCCCGACTTCAATGGGAAGAGGGTTTGTCATGTAAACCCACAGCCCTGTGTGAGCTTCCAGGAGAAACCCACTAGCTTGGGGGACTGAGACACACTGTTAAAGCTGATCTTGCTCCATCTCTCTTCTGTGTAAGAAAGGAATTGTTCCAACCAGTGCTCCACAGTTTGTGGAGCACAGTGCAAACAGCTGCTGTTTGCTCGGGTGACTCTTAAACCAAGACACGATGGTATATGAAAACACTGGATGTCATATTTCCTTCTGCCAGTAACCCTTTAGAGTAGGCACTAATGTTATCTCAATTTACGAATGAAGAAAAGATAGTGGGTCTAACAAAGTCAGGCTGAAAGTTGGGTAGAGAAAATTCTAATGGCTAATGAGTGCTTTCTTGGGAGGAAATTCTTCATGTTCTCAGTTTTTCCAACAAGGCAAGACTATTTGGTGAGAGTGAATCAGGGAAGCAGACAAGGGAAAAATGACTGAGAACTGGAGAGCTCATAACTGGAATCACTACAGAGGAAGGGGTGCTCTGCTCCCTGAAAATTCATTTGAGAGTCTACCTATAACGGTAGTTGGTCAGGCATGGTGGCCCACACCAGTAATCCCAGCACTTGGGAGACTAAAGCAGAAGGATTACTGAAGAGTTTCATGTCAGTCGTAGCGATGAAATGAAAGCTGAAAAAAAAATTGAAAAAACTTTAGCAGATTTCATTGCTCTAGTCTGTGACACTCCCCCTTGCTACCTCTATCTACTATGCCAAGATCTAGCTAGGAGGGGAGGAAAAGAAAGGTTGAGATGTGTCAGCTCCTGGAGAAGAGGCACATAATCCTCAGAGAGAGCCACCATTACCTACAAGGTTCCCAGAATCAACTATAGATACAAGCAGAGAACTTCCAGCATCTGTAGGACCACAAGGGATGCATCCCAGTGGGGAAATCTGAAGGGTTAGGGGAATCTAGACCTTCTAGCATACAGTTTGAACAGTCTTGAAGCCTGGTCTACTGAGAAACAAATTATCAGGGCGCAAAGGAAAGCTCATTTGCAGGGAAAACCATGGGTTGTTTTCCAGACTTGTCTATTTTGAGATGCTTAGAGTTGGAAGTTCCCACCTACAGATGATAGTTCGAGCTTCACAGAGCAAGATCAAGCTGACACACAGAGAACACAAAAGTTGCCAACAATCTATCTAACTGTCATAGGAAAGGGCAGGAAGATTACATGGTCATCCAATGGGCTAGATGGGTGTTATACAATGATAACACTTGGTTAACATAGAGCAGGAAGAAATCCCTGATGTTTTCAGGGCATGCAGAGGACAGAATGTAGGAAGCCCTAAGGATAACTAAGGGATTGTATAAGGGGTCTAAGAAAAATTTAAGATAAGGTGAGGGATCCAATTCCTGGAAGAACTGCAAGCGACAGATTACCTTTGCATCTTCCTTCGCAAGCAGACCTGAAAACCAGCCTTGCAAGAAACTGTACCAACAAATACTCTGGGTTCAATAGCCAGGTCAAGATATCTGAATTAGGGCTTGAGCAGCCAATGATAAAATATCACTTTCTTACCCAACCCGTTAGATTCATTGATCTTTAGACTGAGTGCTGCTCTCTCAGTCCCATCAAGATTGTCCCACATACCTTCCTTTGCCCTAAAAAATAAAACTATTTTAAATGTAGTGAAACCCCAAATTTACAATTTTTAAAAGAAAATTTTTTGCTTTCTAGTAGCAAGTTCCAAGTTGTGTCTACATGTGTTTGGTTAAATCCTGGAGTTCATTGGTTTGTTTTTGTTTTGTTTTGTTTTGTTTTGTTTTTCTTCTGAGCGTGTTGGGGGGGTGAGTACGTGTGTGGATTTGTTGGTATGTGTAGAGGAGGCCCAAGGGTGGCATTAGGAGTCATCCTGGATTGCTCTACCTCCTCGTTATTTCACTGGGGTTTTCCAGGGCTGGAAGTACAGGCTGCCATCATTTCTGTCTAACATTTTCACATGGAATCCTTGATCCAAACTCAGATCCTTCTACTTGTGAGGCAAAGGTTTATCCCCTGAGTCATCTCTCTAGACCCTGGACTTAAGTTTTAAAAGTTCAAGTATGAGGACGAGACCAAAATACTACAGGAATAGCTGTGGAAATCAGGCTAGGAAACATAACTTCCATCACATCTGCCAAATGGATGAAGAATTACTAGTTAGGCATCGCTCTCCTGCACTGCTGCCCACAACATAGCCCTCTTTTAGTGGACACTCCTTAGCATAATAAAGTAAGGTGTTCAATTCTGTCTAACACCCCTCAGCTACCAGAACTCCTAGATATCAGTCCCAAACTCATTGTTATCTAGCTGTGCTATTCCAAGTAGGACAAACTCTCAGGGTCTGATTTTTTTCATCAGAAAAGTAGAAGCAACATCTGCTTCTATTTCACAGTGACACTGTGAATCCACCAGATGGATATTAGATGGGATCATTCCTTTACAAGATAACTATCATGATACAAAAATAAGCTCTAATATAAAATTTAACTGAGGCCATAATCATTATTTCAGTGTGGTAGTACTAAGTATCTTTAGTAATAAGAAGAGCTGAAATTATCAGCTTATTTTCATACAGTCTCATGGCATAATCTCCAAAGTCTACATACTTGGATTTTAGAATTTTTTAAAAGCTATCTGATGGCTGGGCACTGTGACATATGCCTATAGCCCAAGACTCAGGAGGCTGACAGGTTTTGTTTTGTTCTGTTTTTGATTTTGTTTGTTTGTTTTGAGGCAATGTCTTGCTAGGAAGGCAGCTTGGCCTTGAATTCACAGCTGTCTATCTACCCCAGCCTCCTGAGTTCTAAAACTATAGGGGTGCACTCAGCATGCCCAGTTAAACTACTAGTTAACCTTCCATCCTAGTACATGTTTCAACATGTTCTGATCTTCTGATGCCAACTCCAGAGAATAAGATAACAAGGAAAGCAGATTTCCTGCCCCACCCCCCAAAAATAACAAAGCGGTTTCTGGCTCAGTAGTGAGCTATTGCTTTGCAGGGGAATGAACTTCAGGGACAATGTTTATGTGTGCACATTTTTTGAAACCCTAAATGAAATAGTTTCATTTTATTAATTCCCTTGGAAGTCTGTGTAAATTTTTACAATATATATCACCCGCTGCTTTGAAGAGAAAAAGATCAGTGAGCAAGTTGGCACAGCTTCTGTGAGTGTTAGGTGTTGTTAATACCTTAGCTTACCTGGACTGAAGCAGAGCTCTAGAGGTTTTGACTTCTAGTAATATGTCATAGAATGGCATGGTTGGGTTCAGAAGAGGAGGTAGAAGAAGCAAGGAGAAAAATAAGTGTATCAAGTAGTAACTGAAAGAGCCAAATGTTCTGTTTCTCGTGTGTGTGTGTGTGTGTGTGTGTGTGTGTGTGTGCGCGCGCGCGCGCGCGCGCTATACCGGGGTAGCTAATGTACCAACCTCCAGCCAATTCCTCTGCTTCTGCCTCCATCTCACCACAGGAGAATAGGGATTACAGATGTTTTTTATGTGTGCTCCAGGGCTCAAATTCAGGTTATCAGGCTTGTGCAACAATAGCTTTTACATCTTAAATCACTTCCATGATTCTATAGCTCCTCAATTGACAGGAATATAGTTTAAGTTTTAATGCATTAGAACCTTTGGGAGAGGATAGATGCCAAGAAAATAACAGAAAAATAAAAACACTTAAATATATCCAAGCTGACCCATAAAGGAGCAAACTTCATTTTTTCTCCCTCTCCTCACCTCTTAAATGCAAACATGTACACACACATACACACACACACACACACACACACACACACACACACACAGAGCACTAATAGTTTCTTAGATTTATTTTTATTTCTCATGTACAAAAGCTGAGGATTATATTCTTTTTATGTATTTGGAGAAAAATTAGGTAAAGTGTTAGCAAGTTAGCAAACTTTCACCTCCAAAGGAAATAAAAATCTATCCCTACAATTAATATTTTATACTTTTGTCATATTAATTTATGTAAGTAGACAAAGAATTTTTAGCTATACATACACACATTTCTATGCATAAAAATGTGTGTATGTACTTGCATGAAAATCTGCAGATTAATGACAGCAAACAAGGCTTCAGATACTTAACAGATAGCAAAAGACAATGGTTTAAGAATGGAAAGCAGGGCTGGAGAGATGGCTCAGGGCTTAAGACTGCCTTGAAAGCAGAAGTTCCTGCGTTCAGATCCCAGGTCCCACATAAAAACACCAGTGGAAAACAACCGATGGCCTATGCTTCAAGCCCTGGTGGGCAGAGCCTGGGAAATCCCACTGTGAAGCAAAAAAGGAGGTAGAAGCAATCCAGGATGACTCCCGAGTTGCCCTTGGTCCTCCACAGAGACACACGGTGCTCTCTGATACACACATACACACACACACACACACACACACACACAGACAGACAGACATTAAATAAAATAAAGTTAAAAAAAGAATGAAAAGCAGACTAAGTTGGTTTCTGCAGAGAACATTCATGTCAGGCAACATGAGAGAAGCAGGTATGAGAGAATATGAGAAAGGGAATAGCACAAGTGGGTGTCCTCTTTGACCTTCTCAAATATGCATAGGGAAATTAATGTGCCCTTCACCTTGCTTACTGGATGCCTGTCACTCTACTCTATGCAAATGAAAGCATCTCTCCAAGCATCAGAATAGAAGGGAACGGACACAGCATGTGCATACGTGGGTATGCACACACACACACACACACACACACACACACAACACACACACACGATGCATAAAATCTTGTTATGTCACACATATATATGTAATATTTTATAAGGTTATTCACAAGGCAACATTTAACAAACTTTTAAAAATTGATGTTGATTCTGCCAAAAGTAGGATACACGGAAAAGATATGCTGACAGACATCCCTTTCTTCCATTTCCTGTGAAAACCTATTGGAAAGTGGCAGATTTGAATAGCTTTGTGTGTTTTCCTCAAGAGCATCTGACCTGGAATTTTAGATTGAATCACTCAATGAAAATCTTTCTTCCTGTTGAAGGAATTTTATGACAATGAATAGAGGGCAAGACAAAAGGACTTTCTCACATTTTCTAAGTTATGTACCAAATGTGGGTGTTGCAGTTCGCCCGACATGGTTGCTGATAAATGACCATCGAACAGCTTAAGGGAACAATGGGTTTATTTTCTTACTGATAGTCTGGTTATAGTTTGTAGTCCAACTTGACAAGAGAGCATACACCAACACCAGGCCGAGGGAACTGGCCACACCATCTCTAGTAATGGCTGAGAAAGGGCCGATTCTTACTTGCCAGACCAGCATGTCTGGTCAAGTATATACAAGGATGCCAACTTTCTCAGTCAGCTCTCTGTATTTTATTCCAGGGCCTACCACTCACTATGGGCTGGGCCTTCCCCATCAGCTAGACAGTTTCTTGCAGGGTTGCTATGGGCTTAACTCAATCATTAATTCTCTATAAATGTACCCAGAGCCCAAACCCCCAATAGTCAAGTTGACACCTGTGCCTAACTATGACAGTAGGTCCAAAATTCTTTTCAAATTCTGAAACAATGAGGATTTTGTTTCTCGAATGGATTACTCCTCAAATTTCACTAATAAGGGCTTCTTCTTCCTACTTAGAGCTGCACTAGAACATAGATTTCACATTTGAATGACTTACAGAAAACCACTCCAACTACATCCAGAAACTCACTGCAATGAGACTTGTCCTTAGCAGACCTGAATAAGACTGACATACTAACATACCATGGAAACCTTGGAGACTAAAGCTGGATGAGTGAAGGGAAATGCCCCTATCGGTGGGGTGGTCTGAAGAGGGGCAACTTGATAAGCCACAGAGGCCTGAACCCCTACACGAGTAGACAAGCCAGAGGGAACCTTGGGTCCACAGAAGCGAACAGGCAGGAGAATGAGAGGGAGTGGGATGGATTGATGAAAGGAAGGAAGGAGAATGGGAAGAAGGGAGGGAAGGAGGAAGGGAGGATGGAGGGAAGCAGGGATAAGTTCTCAGTATGCTTGTAAAACCAGAAAAATAAATAAATAAATAAAATTTTTAAAATTCCAAATCGCTACAATCCCTGAATAAAATATAATATCCAGGAATTGTTTAGGGGTTGCAGGAGGGGAAATTTTTTGTTTTTGCTTTTTAGTGAGGCTGAAAGAATTTAGAAAGGGTATCTCAAATGAATGAAAAACTTAGTAATTGCTGCATTTACCAACAAGAAAAGTCACTTTTCTCAGTCAGTGCTGTCCAGCAGAACTGTGATGGTGGAGAGTCCTATGGCTTTGCTGTCTAAAATATGACATTTGAACCTGGAGGTGTGTTCAGTGGCTGAATGCAGGCTTAGAACAAACACAGAAGATTTAAGTTCCAAACCCAGCAAAGGAAAGGAAGAAAGAAAACAGGAAAAAAGGAGGGAGAACCAAAAATATGGCACTTGGAATTCAGAAATTCAATTTTAATTTTTTTTTTAGTTTTCACCAATTTAAACAGCCACACGTAGATAATGAATACATATTAAACTGTATAATTTAAGACAAAGTTGAGTAAGTGCCACATGTACTATCCTGACCCTAAGGAGATTTTTCCAAGTAGAGTAACTATGTCTTCAGAATCCTGGCCTAATGCAATGATATTATTTATACAGACAAAGACTGCTGCTATTAACAAACCATAAAATCTGTAGGACTGACATGGAAACCCTATTGGAGAAGAGTGGGACAAGTCCATATATTGCTATTCAGCATAGCAAATAATCCAACTTAACACTTTTTATGCTCCCCTAAATTTGTGCTTCCTGGGAGTCTTTCATCAATTCCTGTTATAAGATACTTCCGGGGCTGGGGAGGTGGCTCAGGGGTTAAGCCTCCACCTTGCAGGCAGAAGGTCCTGAGTTCGGTATCCCAGATCCCACGTATAGACGCCAGGCGGAAGCGGGGGCGGCCTGCGCTTCTGGTCCTGGTAGGGCGGAGCCTGTGAGTCCCAGGGCAGAAGGAGGTGGAGGCGTCCATGGTGGTTCGCGAATTCGTCCGTGGTTTTACACATATCACAGACACACACACAGACATGCGCGCGCGCACATACACACGCATATGCACACAGTTAAATAAATAATAATAATAATAATAATAAATTAAAAAAAAAAAGATACTTCCAAAAAAAAAAAAAAAAATCCCTGGGGCTGAAAAGTGGCTCAAGGGTTAAGCCTCTGCCTTGCAGGCAGAAGGTCCTGAGTTCGGATCTTAGACCCCACATATAGAGACTCCAGGCAGAAGCGGGGGCGGCCTGCGTTTCTGGTCCTGGTAGGGTGGAGTCTGTGAATCCCCGGGCAGAGTAAACAAGGAGGAGGTGGAGGCCATCCATGGTAGTTCCCAATTCTCCCATGGTTCTACACACACACACACACACACACACACACACATACATACATACATACACATGCACACACGCGCAATTGAATTAAAAAAAAATCCCTGATGACCAAAGAATCTCTGGAACTACTTTTTTTTTTTGTACTAATAGAATTAGGAGACGGTGACTATTGTCCATTGTTCTTTAGCAGAGCTTTTGGAAACCTTCCAAGAAGTCACTTGCATATGTGCTATAAGAAAAGAGAATTATACATTATCTGAAGGCTCTTTGTTGGAAATTTTGTCTTTTGACAAGTAACGTTTTATATACAGGCTCTTTGTTAAAAAAAAAAATCTTTCTTTGAAATCATGCTCACTAACCCTACTCATGTTGCTATTTAAAAAGGAAAACTAAGGACAGAGCTTTGCTATCAGTGTTTCAAGTAAAGTAAAAGGCTTCTGAGGTGAGAACTCAACTTTGGCACTCACTTCTTTTGAAATAGTTCTGATTGCCACAGTCCCAATTTCCTGCTTCTTCTAACCCAAATCCAGTGAACTCTTCTAGCTGAAAAGCCTACTGTTTGCAGAAGTAGATAGCCACAATACTCCTGGCTGGACTCTCCACATACATCCTCAGTCACAATGGGGAGAATAGACTTACTATAAGTTCTTTTTAAAATTACATTTATGGGGCTGGAGATATGGCTCAGGTCTTAAGACTCTGTCTCGAAAGCATTAGGTTCTGAGTTCAGATCCCAGGTCCCACTTAAAACCATAGATTGAAACCCTAGAGGCGTGCACTTCCAGCCCTAGTGGGTAGAGCCTGGGAAATCCCAGAGCAAAGCAAGAAAAAGGTAGACGCAATCCAGGATGATTCCTGAAGTCACCCTTAGTCCTCCACAGGGACACATGGTGCCCTCTCTCTCTCTCTCTCTCTCTCACACACACACACACACACACACACACACACACACACACTACATAAATAAAATATATATAAACAAATAAGACAAAATTACATCTATGGGGACTGGAGAGATGCCAAAGGAGTTGACTCTGCCTTGAAAACAGAAGGGTCGTGAGTTCTGATCACAGGTCCCACTTAAAACTGCCCAGCATAGGCCTGCACTTCTGTCCCTGATGGGCAGAGTCTGAGAAATCCCAGAGCAAAGCAAGAAGCAATCCAGAATGATTCCCAAAGTCACCCTTGGGTCTCCACAGGCACACACAGTGCTCTCTGATACACACAGACACTCACAGAGAGACACACATGCAAAATAAAATAAAATGGAAAGATCCTGTGTTCCATCCCAGGAGGGGTGAAGGAGTTTTATGATAGCAAATCACACATACCATTTTATGTCATTTGATACGCAGTTTCCAAAATTAACAAAAAAACATTTATTTCTTTGTTATAGAAGACCAAGAGACCTCAAAAAAAAAAAAAAAAAAAAAATCTGAGGCTTCTGCCCGGGGAAGAGTCTAGATGTTATGGTTGACGAAATTAATGTGGACCCTAGTTCTTGGCAAAAGCACTTGGTTTCCTGAATTTTCAGGAAATATGTTGGGAAACTGAGGAATATGTTACAGATGAAACACTTGTTTGAAGATGTCATTTTGAATTACAACAGGCAATAGCAATCACTTCTTAATCAGGAGTCTGGGAAAAGGTATCTACATTTGTATCCTGTCTCAGATGCTTCTAAATGTAAGTCAGAAAGCTGCCTGGTGCTTTCTTTTTTCCACCCACCCCAAATCTTTTGGGCCTGGCTTTCCATTACTATGCTGGACCAAAAGTTATGCTTTGTTTTCATCTTACTCAATTACTTTGAAACTGAGAAAACAGAGCTGCCAAGTTACTAGAAAACTCCAGACCCAGAGCTTATTTTACATGCCACACGGTTTCTATTTTCATAACTGCAACCAACCCCCTATCTACTCTCCGTTTCCTTCTCCTTTTTGAATGAAATGACAAAGGCTGGGAACTCAATAGTTTGTGCCAAGAATTTGTAGCCCTAGAGACTATGGGACAACTTCTATCTTACACTCCCTTTAGCTCATGTTTGAACAAATAATGTACTCAGCTACTACAATGTCCAAGGTTTAGTGCTAGGCGTTGGCCGGACAGGTAAGAGCCTGAAACATAATTGCACCTACATTTTTTTTCCCAAGGGGATTATTTCATCTGCACTCAAAACAGGAAGACCTGGGACACTTGTGTCAATATATCTCTCTGCCTCAGTCCTATAAGCCCTTTTATGTGTCTTCCTTTTATTTCTAACTGGTTACAGGTTTCCTTCTTTCTTTCAGCTCCTAGAAATTCTTTCCTGAGAATCTGCGTAAAGCTAAACGCTAAATTCTGTAAAGGGGTTCAGAGCATTTAAGAAATAATACCATGAACCAATCCTCAGACCGTTTTCAGTATGTGTAGATTAGGGAAAGATAATTGATTCTTCAAATGTCTAGCTTTGGATCTACTGTGAACTGTCAGGATGCTGGTATGAAGGGAAAAGTATAACTAAAAGTGATCTAAGTTAGGCTCCGAGGTGACGATGTAATCCAGCACTGGAGAGAATCATGAACTTGGGTAGCCTGGGCTACACGAGACCCTGATTCAAAAACAAAAACAAAAAAATGCTTGGATCTCATCCAGCCATTCCTTTTCTTCAGTCCTTTCCTTCCTTCCCACCTTCGTCCCATCCCCACCTCTCCTCCCTCGTGCTTGCCTGGATTTTCAATAGCTTCTCAGTAGTCTTTTCATATCTATTCTTGTCTCATTCTGATCCTTTCTGTAATCTGCCCTCAGAACAACCTTTACAAAATACGTTTTTTTCTTGGTGTGTGTGGTAATGACCCAGATCACAACAGGGCTGGCATGGGTCACGCACAGAGAGGCTTTCTCCTGCCTCCTTAGCTTCTCTGAATTTCATGAGCCACCCACAATTTTACCACCAGCACCTTGCTTCCTGCTGCCCTTAGCCCTAACCCTAACCTTAACCCTAGCTTTCCTCCCCTCTTTTCCTGCTCAGCTCAAATGCAACTTCTTCAAAGTTGCAGACAACTGCTAGCTGTTTCCTAATGTAATCAGCTTCCATTGCTCATTACAGTTGTGATTATGTAATTAGCTGTTGCCTAAAGACAGTTTCCCTAGATAAATGAGTGACTTCGGGGATCTTGGTGGTCTTGCTTACTGCTGTACTTTCAACATGTACCCCAGACTTAGCACAATGGCTGTTAAATGAATGGCCATATTCATGTTACTAAGACATATCACTACTTCCTTAACACATGGGTCTGAAGCAGTCAGACCTCTCTGCACTGTATTTTGTTTATTTGTTATTTGCTTTTTTGGGGGAGGGGAGGAGGGTTGACACAAGAGTCTCACTACATAGCCCTGGTCAGACTGCAGACCACAATTGGCTTGAAACTCACAACAATCCCAGCCTCCTGAGTGCTGGGATTACAGATATATGCCATTAGAGCCAGGTGTTTTACCTTTTGTGTCCTAGAGATGCAAATAAACTCCTAGGCAAATGTGAGAATGGCAGGTGAAACCACACCAGGACTCTCAGAACACAACTGGTCCTTTGCTGTTCCTTCACATCCACTGCATAGTCATGAAACAACAGGTCAAATTCAGAAGTCATGTCCCTCCAGACCCCAACCACTGTCACTTTCTTTGTGAAATGCTTTTTATTTATTCTTGTCAGACTTTCTCTGTCCATCACAACTGATTTTCATCTGTTCAGTAACAGTGTTCTGGCTTTTTTCTTATGGCTATTTTGACACCTATCTGCTAAGCTATTAAACTCTCTCTTAGAGCAGACATTCTGAGCTAATGGAGTGTCTGAATTATCTTTTTTTATCTTCAGCATTAGCACAATGTTAGATATTTAATAGGTGAAACTGATTTTATTCATGGACTTAGAAGTATTTATTTAGTGTGTGTGTATGTAAGAGAGTGAGTGTGTTGTGTGTGTGTGAGAAAGAGAGGGGAGGAAGAGCACTGTGTGTGCTCATGGAGGCCCAAGAATGATTTCTTGAGTCATCCTGTATTGCTTCTACTCCAACACTTGAATTTCTAAAGGAAAATATTCTCTGAGACCAAGCACCTAGATCCAGAAATATCTGTTCCTTTTTAGATGGAAATGTCTGTTTCTGTCTCTTTGGGCAATGTGGGACAAGTCAGATTACCATCAAGTATAAGCTGTATTGCATATGAGACCACTTATTTCAAATTTAAAAAGAGCTTTCCATGGTCACTTCCTTCCACCTCAACCAGCTCTCACAGAGTTGCCTGTGGAGGAGGAAGTCTACAGTCAGCCATGACTCAGCCTCGTGGCAGTTTCTCTGAACAATGGACACAATGCCAACAATGGATGAGGAAGAGAAGTTTGAATCCACCAGTGGGACCACAGCCTGGGTCTCCCCATCAAAGACTGTAGCCAGGAATGGCAAGCTGAGTAGCTTCTATATCCTGGCAGAAAAGCAGAAGCAAGCTGGAAGCCAGCTAACAACTGTTACAGAAGCAGAATCTACTGGCAGGTATGGCTCTCAACTAGTTCTGCACACTAAGGAAAAAGGGACGAAAGGGATTTTCCAGGCTTGGACAGCTCCTGTGAAACAGGATGGGCTGCTGTGTGGTCAATCTGGTAAATTTCCACCAACAGCTTCAGCTAGAGCTAGAGGCATCCCAGGTAAACATAAGGGATTTGGAATTAGCCCTGAAATTCTACCACACTAAGATTGAAGTCACTGTTGTTTATATGCTGTATCCAGGGAAACAAATCTTCAGATGAATCCACTTCTTACTGATTGCTAAATAATCTCTCTCCAGGTGTTCTTTTCTCTTTAGTTCAGCTGCTGCAGATTAAAAACCCGGAAGAAATAACCTAGCACGATACCACCATGCAACAGGAATGCTGTGCTCCAGATCTGACTAGGTCGCTGACGGCATATGGCCCTTGATGCTTTAACGTGAGTGGCTGTATCAACTGTGCTGCGCACTCTACTGCAGCACCTACCTTAGCTGTCATAAACCCTCTGTGGTCAGTGCGTTTAGTCCCATTGTAAGATGACTAAAATAAGGCTTGGAGAGGTTAAGCAATTTTTTTTAGACCCAAAGCCCTCGTTTTTCTTTCGTAATGACTGAATCTTTAACACCTTTTTTCCTATTACAAATTTCTTTCCTATTATAAAATTCAGGAATTGAATTATGTGACCTCAAAGGAGGGGATAGTAAATAAGAATTCTTGATTTTTCTCCCACTCTTTCATATATAAATCAATTGCAAGAACAAGTTTACAGGAACAGAGCAAAAGATTGGTAGCACTGAACATGTGTGCTGTACATATAAGACAACTTGGAAGAGCATGGTGAGCATATTTCTACGTACTTGATGTAAAAATGTCACTAACAGGCAGAGAGGAGAAGGGGAGCTACTTTCTTCAATGATTTACTCACTGATACATCATCCATGTCCCGGCAAGTATTCAGGCGCTTGCCAGTATACGAATCCCAGATAAAACCCAGTGGGCCTCACACACACAGAGGTGTGAAAGTAGGAAGGAGACCGGCTAGCAAGGACAAAGTGTTCAGTGGGAAAGAAGGGAGGATGGGATTGGGTAGTAAAAGAGGAAAACGACATCAGTTCTTTGAATGTATATATGAAAGTGTCAAAGAATTAAGAAAGAATAGTGATTTTAAAATGCCACTAAAATATCATTTAACTGCTGTCAATAAGAAATATTCCTGCAGGACAGGTAAGATGGCTCAGCAGGTAAATAAAGTGCCTGCTCACATACCTGGAAACCCTAGTTCGATCTCCAGAAGCCCACATGGTGAAAAGACTTCCAAAGTTGTCCCTCTGACCTCCATTTGTGTTTTTTTCTCTGTGTCTTTCTGTGTCTCTCACACTCTGTCTCTCTTTCTCTGTGTCTTTCTGTGTCTTTCTGTGTCTCTCACACTCTGTCTCTCTTTCTCTGTGTCACTCCCAAATGAATAAAATAAGATACAATAAAAATGTTCCTGTTTTTAAAAAGTCTGAATACTGGAATTATCTAGGAATTTTTTACAAGTTTATTTATAATTATTATAAAGTTAAGCTATTGAGATTTGTTCATTAAAATATTTTGACTTATGTTAATGTTTTATTACTCTGAATTTAAATTAAATTGACACACAAGTGAAAACAGGAAAACTTAAAAAGCCTGATTTTTTATCAAGAAGTATGTAAAACTTTGTCAGAATGAAATTAATAAGCAAAACTAACATTTTGTTTAGGTACTTCGTTATAGTCATGGAAATGTAGCTAAATTAGTGGAGAAAATAAACATCTCTTGAGAGATGTCTCCAATAGTCACATAAATACCTCTCAATATATCTTATTTAGAGAAGAAGAAGAAAAACTGAGCAGAGACTCTAGTGGGGAAAATATGGGACATATCGGATTGCTGGCTGTCACTACTTCGTTAAGGAGAAAAATGACCTTTATACAGCAATCACAGCATGCAAAGCAACTTCACATTTGAGTTACTTCACAAAATAGCCTTGCATTGCTTGCTGCAAGTGAAGAAGAAAGACATGCATGGAATCATTGCAGGCAAAATTTAAGCCAACATTGTATTTATCAACAACATTGTATTTATCAACAACAAATCTATTCCAAATCCCTTAGTTGACTGTTGCAATCAAAGCTGTGTAAAGACCCTTATCTGTGCTCATGCACCTAGCTACATATATATATGAACATAATTAATTTAAGTCATTTCCACCCCCTATTACCCAAACCCATTCCCCTCATTATCCCATTGAAAACCTTCCCAACCAGTCCTCCTCCCACTTTCATGTCTTTGTTGTGTCTGTGGTCAACCGAGTTTCATCTGATTTGCCTATATTGGCATGTGCCAGAGCACTTGTTGGATTATGGATGACATGTCAGCGGGTATACAGCACTTGAGAAGGTAGACTCACATTAAGCTCAATAGTCTCTCTAGGAGGTGCGGTGCATCATGAGATCTTCCTCCTTCCATGGTGAAAGTTGACAGGTCAAATCTTGTGCAGAGTTTGTGGAAGTAAACATGGTTGCAGTGAGTTCATGAGTACAACAGCCTTCTCATGTCCACAAGACACTGTTTAGCACCCCTCCCCCATCCTCTGGCTCTACATGCTTCCCTATCTTCTACAATGTTCTCTGAGCTTTGGAGCGTGTGGGGGGAGGTGATGTAGATGTTCTATTTAAGACCAAGAGCTCCACAGTCACTCATTCTCTCTACTTTGGCCAGGTGTGGTTCTCTGTACTAAATGCCTTCCATTGCAAAGCTAAGAACTGCTCTAATCTCTGTGTATAACGATAAGCATTGAGAAAATAGTTGGATATCATGATCACATAGCAAAACAGAAGTAGTTTGTTTCCCTCAGGGCCTATCGCTTCCCTATCCACAAGTTCTTGGCCTGGTTTACAGTACCAGTTACGTGTTCCTTGCTGAAAAGTAGATCTAAATGCAATCAGAAAGCAGTTGATTACCCCTTGATATTCATGCCACTATTATTCCAATGGATAACTCTTGCCAGGGTGGTTATTATAGTAGCAAAATGCAAATCTGGGTGATATGTCAATGGCTTTTCTCCCTCAGCAACCTGCATAGCACCTTCTGGTATTGTGAAAGCTAATCAACAAGGAGGAAACTCAGAACCTGATTCCTGTCACCTACTTTTTCCACTCATGATCATATACTTAGATGCCTTTTGACCCTGGGGGCGGGGGGCAGGAATAGCTAATGTTCTGAACTTGCAGTAGCAGAAAGAAAAGAATCTTTTGGAATTTAATATTTTACATCATAATGGATTCATAGGCCTATTCCTGTGCATATGCAACTGGGCTCTTTTGGCATCATTATTTCACATTTAACATGAACAGAACCCAAGTTGTTATCTTCAAAAAGACCATCCAGCTAGGCGTGCCTGCCTTTGCAAAGCACCAACAGCTGGTCTCTGAAGCACAGCTCTGCTTCAAAGTCCTAAGCAATTTCTTGCTCTAAATTCAGGAAGAGAAGTATGCTAATCAGCTCAGTGAATTCATCTAATTATACACAAGCCCATAGCACCAGGCTGTGACTATGAGATTTCTTCTCTTCTCCAGTGGAAAGTAAACTCTGAGGAACGGCTATTGTCGCCACTTGCTTCATTGGCCTCTTAGCACTGGGCTGCTTTGCATTTTCTCCAGGAGTCAGTGATCTCTGATTGTCTTTTTATGATATCAGCAGTACTTGATGATAATCCTAGTTCCAATATTCCCATTGTCATTACGTTCTGAATTTTTACTGATAATTTGATCATGAAAGATAATTTGACAAAGATAATATTTGCAGGGTTTTTTTCCCCTGAGGGAGTATATTGCTAGTTCTATACAAACAAATTATTAGCATTTTAATATCACTGATACTCCAAGTACAAACAACTAGTTGGAATCAATGAGAGTGAACCACCTTTTGTGACAAGCTGCAGCTCACCAGCCCATACAGAACTATATCAACACTTCAAAACCCAGCAAGTCCATACTGTGTATGCTGGCTCATGACAAGTCCTGGTATCTTTAATTCTCTTCTAGCTCCAACAGGAAGTTATATAATCACTTACCTGATATTTCCTTTTCTTGCTTTTCCTGCTTTCTTATCCTACTAGGCTTTATTTATACATCTGTCTTCCAACTTTATAACAAAAATAATTATCTCATGATTCTGAAAGTTCTAGTCAATAAAATAAGCAGCAAAATAAGCATGAGCTATGACTATCAGGAAATAAAATTATCAGTACTTGAAACCAACATGATTAGATACCTAAAACAAAACAAAGCCAAAAAATTAGGTAGAATAAGCAAATAGGAGCATAAATTTATAGGCCAAGCAGACCAAGAAAAATCTATGAAAGGTGGAGCCAGCTGCAGCATTACCAGATCCAAATTAATTAGTAGTTGTTACTGAAGTAAAATATAACTAAATTATGTAAATTAATTAGACAAATTTTAATTTCTCTAAAATCTTCAAGAATTGCAGATCTCTGTGCCATCACCTTCTGGAAAACTCTCTTATCTAAAACTGGTATCCACTCCTGTGCTGCTGTTGTATGCAACTGAGTCATAGGTAAATATCACACAACAATGGTTAAGAGTCTACTTAATGCCCGAAATCAAGAGCAGGCTCATGCTAAAAAGAGCTCTTGACTCAGAAGATGGGAAGGGAAGGGGTTAATAAAGCTGAAAACCACAATTACACCTTAAGGTAGCTGATGAAATATATAAAAAATAAAACTAACTTTGCAGTACAACAAGCCATGTTGTACTTCCTTGAACTGAGGTGACTGGGTTGGGTCATTCTATCTTGGCGAGGTGCAGTTAGTAATGGGAGTTCAGCCTGGGAACAGTGAGGCACAAGAAACTAGTTGAAATATGAAGTTACGTTTTGTCATTTCACCACCACTACAGTTCTGGCTGTAGCCATATCTTTTCTGTGCATACACGACACACTCGATGTTCAAAGACAAGCACCCTAGCCTGATCGGTTCAGTCATAGACCTATGTCTGTAAGCAAGAAAGAATGATAGCTTGTGATTGCTCAAGACTCTGGCCCAGGGAACCTGCCTGCAGTGGGAGTGGCAGGATGCTGATCCACAAGGAACTTGGATGACAGCAGTCTCTTCCCATTGCCCTGAGTTCTCACTGGAGACCACCCAACTTTGGAATCCATAGACTGGCATTTCTAATTTTGTGCTATCAAAAGAACCTCCACATAAGGAAAGGAAACTCATAGAATAATTTTTTCTGAAGTAATAAGTGGATGTTTGAATAATGTCCATTTATTATACCATACACATATTCTGTTTTTCCACTACCATCAGTTTTATAAAGAAAATTTAAATGCTGTTAGACTTTTATTCACGATTTTTTAACATAACTATGGTTTAGGCCCCAGAGTTTCATGAGAAAGGAAGGGGTGAGTCTGGGAAGGTAAGATCAATATTTTTAAGGCCTTAATGTCATGTTAAGAAGTTTGAACTTTAAAATGTAGGCAATGAACATCCATTTGGAAAGTATTCAGGCTGGGGATTGAGATGTTTAGATCTTTATATGTGGCATTATATGCGGAACATATATTTACATGTGGAATGTCAATGCAATGAGGGAAAAAAATGAAAGCAGTTTACTAAATCTTCAATCTAGAAAGCTAATTACTTAGAGACTCTTCCATATGTCCACCACATAATGGATGAAGGACTCCACTCAAAAAATGAGAGACAGAGAGACTCAAGAGAAGTTTCAAAGGCGGGATTGGTCATACTAAATGACTTGGAAACGTGAGCAAGTGCTGAGATAGACACAGGAGGAGAAGCAGGAGGAGGAAAGGATTTGAGAAGATGTTGCCTTAACTCAACATTGTCACCTCCATTGCATGTTTAGCACATTTGCAACTAATGTTAGCAGGTACGGAGACCTCAATAACATCCTCATCCTTGGCATTTTACTAACAGTTATGATATGATAGTATTATGTTCACATGCACTCCAGCGTGCATGTATAGGTCAGCAGGTTATATTTTACTATAATCCTCTACAACTTAGGAGGCCAAGGGAGTTGTTAAATTCTAGATGCTTTAGGATTCTGACTTGACTTCATTTTTTAAAAAGAAGGCATTTGGGCTGGAGACAGATGGCCCAGGGGTTAACACTCAGCTTCAAAAAAAAAAGACATCTACTGATTTTATTATGCTGGTATGTTTCCTTTGATATAAAAGATAATTTAAAGTAATTATGATGTTTATCAGAAAGAGAAAATACTATCAACTCATCAACTCTGCCTTCCCTACCTTCATGGTTACAGGAGATAAAATCTTATGGCAAAACAGAATGAAAAATGATAAAGTGATGTGAGGCTCAGGTCTTCAAAGTAACTGATTCTGTATTTAAAATAATTTGCCACAGGGAGCTGTTTCTTCCTTCCTGAGAAACTAGGAGCGTTCCTATCCAACAGATTTCTCAACCAAAATTACCAAATGTGAGCAACGTAATTTGTTCCATATTAAAAACAGAACTTGACTTAGTCTTTATCCAGCAGGGACTAGTCCTCCACCATTTAACATCATTTGGAAAGCCTGAAATCGAATTGTGGATGGTGATTTTTCCAGAAGTGAAAGCTTGGCAGTTTACATACTTGTAAAGAAATTAGCATCTGCCTGTGCTTTTGGTTTTGCTTTTCTTCGGTGCTAGGGATTGAACCCAGGCTTCTCACCTGCCAGCAGGTGCTCTGTCATGAAGCTACACTCACAGCTCCAGAAACTGACATCTTTACAATTCTCTCTGTGTGTGTATGTGTGTGCTCACACATGCACATGTACATATGTGCACATATACTACAGCTTGTATGCATGGATCAGAGGACAATCTCTGATGTTGGTCCTCACCTTCCACCTTAAGAAGTCAGGGTCTGCATCTGGTTAAGTTCACAGACTTTCCTTCCTGATCATTTACAACTGAGGGGGTATGATCTCACCAGAAGGGGAGGGCGTATAGTCTGGCAGATAGAAAGTAACCATTTCGCAAATGGGTGATTGACCCTTCCCTCACCGCGGTTTCCTACTTTTATTACATCTACCTTTGAATATACTCTTATAACAAGACTCTAATTTAACAGGTTTTTGTATCTCTAGCCAGGGGGTGATATCTAATACCCATCAGGATAGAGTGAAGGGCATTGCAGGAGCAGCAAAACTGAAAAAAATAAATCAACGAACCATAATCCAGAACATCAGAGACTCTATATCAACCACCTGGAACCAGGCCAGCCTAATCTCTCCCCATCCAGAAGCTCAGGGAAATTTGCAGAAGAGGGGGCGGTAAGAGTGTAAGAGCACAAGGATGGGAGGAGTCATGATATGTAAGATTCTCCACACAAGTTAGGGCCGAAGCAATCATAATTGGACTTTGCATGCCCTGCGCAATGTCCAACACACTATTGACCACACAAAGTCTAGCGTTTGCTAAAGGCACTAGGATTCTTGGAGGCAAGGGATTGACAGCCACAGTAGTGTTCCTATGCTTAAAGGGAACACAGGAAAGGGTTCTGGGCAATGCCCCTGGGTCCTTGCACCTCATCGGAGAGGAAGACCCAGAGGAGAGTTTGGCATGCTCATTAAAGGATGCTCTGGGGATGGGAGGAGGAGGCACTGGGGGATGGGGAGGGAAGGGGAGGTGAGGGGCACAGGGAGATGGGGGGTTGGAGGGAGGGGGGGACCGGTACACCTGTTAAGTTTGTATGAGTGGAAATAAAAAAAAAAGTCAGGGTCTGTTCACCACCTACCACTACATATGCCAGGTTAGCTGGCCCTTAAGATTCTGGGCATTCTTCTGTCTTTGCTTCCCATCTTAACATAGGAACACTAGTATTAAAGATACATGCTCCAATTCCTGGTTAAAAAAAAAATGGGTTCTGGGGATTTGAACTCAGGTCTTCACATTTGTGTGACAATCACTTTGCTCACCGAGTCATCTCTCAAGCCTTCTATTAGCTACATTTTTAACAATGTAAAAAGAATCTGGCATGGCAGTTTGTATTTGTAATCCCAGCACTTAGAAGATGGAGACAGAAGGATCAAGAGTTCAAAATCATCCTCAGTCATACAGCAAATTCCAAGACAGCCTGGAATACTGAGACCCTGACTCAGAAATTTTAATGATAAAAAAGAAGACTGTGAACTTATTTTGAAGATTTTCTTTTCAGAGCAGTTTTATGATCATAACAACATCCAAAAGAAGGTACACGGCCTCCTTGCTACCACACATGAGCAGAGAATCCATTGTCAACATCTCCTACCAGATGTGCATTTCTTACAGTTAGTGAACCTATATGAACAGGTCACTATCAGTCACTCAGAGCCATAATTTAAGTTTCATTCTTGGTGGTGTTCATTTTGTAACTTTGGAGCAATACATAATGACTGTCATAGTTAAGCAAGGGTGTCAACTTGACTGTTGAGGGTTTGAACTCTGAGCACATTTGTGGAGAATTAGTAGTTCAGTTAAGCCCAGGACAAACCTGCAGGAGATTGTCTTGCTGATGGGGAAAGTCTAGTCTGTGGTGGGTGGGACCAGGCCCTAAACAGATGAATAAAATACTGAGAGTCAGTAGAAGAAGTTGACGTCCTTATGTATACTTGCCCAGGCATGCTGGTCTGGCAAATAAGGATCGTCCCTCTCTCCGCTGTTGTGTAGAGATGGTGTGGCCAGTTCCCTCGGCCCTGTTGTTGGTGCATGCTCTCCCATCAAGATGGACTGAGAATTGTAACCAGACTGTCATAAGGAAATAAACCCCTTGTTCCCTTAAGCTGACTGATGGTCATTTATCAACAACCGTGCAGGTGAACTGCAACAATAAGACATACCCACTAATATAGTGGCATCAAAAAGTTTTGCTGTCTTGAAAATCTTGTGTTCTCTACCTATTATCATTCTGCCCCCTCCCTTGCAGTCACTGATCTTTCTACTGTTTTACCTTTTCCAGAATGTCATACAATTGTAATTATACAGAATAGCCATACAAAACTAGCTTATTTGTGAAAAACGTTTTAATAAATACATTTTATTTAATCTAAGGTTTCTAAAATGCTAGCATTTTTAGCAGATCATTAATGTTTTAAAGTTACTAATGAAGGTCAAGCTTCCTCTTTGTTGGACAGCTTTTCTAATCCCAGAAAGTAAAATGCAAGCTGCTGGGGTAGAAAAACAATCAACAATCTCAATAATTTTCAAAAGCTGAACAATATGATAACATCTACCTTAGCAGAGGTGACCATTGGTATAATAGTGGCATGAACATCAAGGAGGTCACCAGCTTCTTTTCTGGTTGGATTTAAATCCAACCTGCTTTTCAACAGGTAACACATTCGTGGCACTATAATCCAAAACAAGAGCCTGTGAAAGGGGAGGACATAGGCCCTAGAGGGGTACAAGCTACTAAGATTTAGCTATTTAAAATGATATCAAATGGCCTGTTAAGCATGTATCATTATATCCATACATTGGAGAAGCAGTTCAGCACTCAACCTAAAAGTTACTTTTTGTAGTCAAAGGTGTTCATTAACAAAAACAACAAAAAAAAATCATAACCAACCAAAGTGCACGAAATAGTTACTGCAGACTGTTCAGACCTAAACAGGACATCCACTCCCCCCCCCACCCCCACATACACATACACCCAAGCTCAGGGAACATCATGAAAAAGGGAGTAGTAATAAGGTAAGGGCTTGAAGGGGGATAAGAGATGCATCCAGACATTAGCTTCTGGACATAACAGGGCGATTGCATCCATGAACTCACTGCAGCTATATGTGCTTCCAGAAGACCTGCAAAGGATTTGACCTACCAACATTCATCACGGAAGGGGGGAAAAACCTCAAGAGATCCCATGTCTCCTAAGAGACTGTTAAGGGTTAATGCTGGATGGGGATGGGAGGTGCTTTCCTCAGTGGTATACCCACTGCTATAGGATGCATGCTCCAGCTAGTGTTTGGGCACATGCCATCCCTCAGATGAAGCACAGTTGGCCACACAACATGAAAATAAGGGGAAAGCTGGTAGAGAAGAAAGAAGGGTTATAATGGGAAAAAAGTGAGGGTAGAATTGGGGAGTAAAGTCACTATCGTAAAGTCACTGTATTCATGTATGAAACCTTAAGAAAACAAAAAAATGAACATTTAAGAATACTAATGGATATGCAAGATACTCCACACAAGTTAGGGACGAAGTAATCATAATAGGACTTTGCATGACCTGCGCAATGACCGACATATCATTGATCCCTCAAAGTCTAGCATGGATCACAGGCACTAGGATCCTTAGAGGCAAGGGATTAACAGCCACAACAGTGTTCCTATACTAAAGGGGAACACAAGAAAGAGCTCTAGGCAATGCTACTGAGTCCTTACACCTCATCAGAGAGGAGGACCCAGGGGGAAGTTTGCCATTCACACTAAAGAATGCTCCAGGGATGGGGGGGGGCCCACTGGGAGAAAGGAAGAGAGGGGGGAAGGAAGGGGAAAAGGAGGGAGGGAGCAAAGGAATCCAAGGAGGGGTGGAGGGAGGGAGGGGACCGGGGTACCTATTAAGTTTGTATGAGTGGAAAAAATAAATAAAAAAAAGAAAAATTCTAAAAAAAATACTAATGGAATGTTTATTTTTTCCCCTAGTTCTTCAAAGTTCAGTGAGCATTTTATACTTACAACAAATCTGAGCCCAGCCAGTGTCCAAGCACTACATACCAACATGGGGTTGCGAGTTTCCACAGCAGACAGAGCAAACCTAGAGATTTGGCAGCTGTAGACAGTGTTTTTCAAAGACTTGTCCCTTAAGTTAAGCAATGAACACAACATTGTCAGCATAGTGCTTGCCACTTGTAGTTGAAAGGCCCCTCCAAATCTGAGGAGAAAAGTATGTGTGACACAAACTACAAACATACATTTAAATTTGTAATCTTTTTTTTTTATTTGAATGCCTACCTTGTCATTCACCTTTTCATGTTTTTAAGAATAGAAGAAGCTAAGCTATGGCTTAGAAATAGAAACCAGGGCCTTTGCATATCGGGCAAGTACTGCATCACTGAGTTATACCCCCAGCCCTTATAATTGCCTCCTGAAGCATACTAGAACTTGGTCTAATTACAAATGTAGAGATAGTGTATGTCTGACTATGTCTAATTTCATACTGGGGATTTTCTGTGGCATTAAGTAAAGAAGAAATAGCATCATAAGCAGCCAAGAAGGCTAAGAACCCAAAGACAATTGGGTTCTTCAAGTTCCCCAAATTCTCCTCTATATAGCATTTTAATTTTAGAGATCCCAATCTTTCTGGATCTATGCATTAAGTGATGTCCATGTAAGACCCAGTAAGAAGGTAAATTAACTGATTGGTAAGTCAGTAGCCAATATGAACAGATAGTATTTTCATTGGGGTGGGGAGTTGTTTTATCTTTTTACAAACACTATTTTATAACTCAGTTCGGGAGCTTATCAGAATTTATTACAACAAATTTACACTTCAGGTTTCAAATGATGTTTTAAAATGACGATCTTGGGCTAGAGAGATGGCTCAGGGCTTAAGAGTGTCTCAAAAGCAAAAGGTCCCGAGTTCAGATCCCAGGTCCCACCTTAAAAAAAAAAAAAAAAAAAAAAAACACGCCAGGCAGAAATGAGTGTGGCCTCCACTTCCGGCCCTGGTGGACGAGGCCTGTGAAATACTAGAATGAAGTAAAGGGGAGGTAGAGGCAACCAGAACGATTCCCCAAGTCTCGCTTGATCCTCTACAAGGACACGCAGTGCCCACACACACATTAATAAATAAATAAATAAATAAATAAATAAATAAATAAATAAATAAATAAATAAATAAATAAATAAAATTATTTTAAAAAATGACGATCTACAGGCTTTCACTGGGCAATCTCTCAACGGGGACAGCAAGCCCTAGCACACACAGCTCTTGAGTTGCTCATGTCTCCCACACTGCTCCACAGCAACCACAGTAAAGTCCCTGTGGCCTGTCTTGGCTTTCACGCTCAAAGGTATTAATCTCTTTAGCCATTTTACTGCTAAAAGGTATAGGGATTCAGAGTCTTTTCTCTGAATATTAAGTTGCTTTGTTTACTTTTAAAAATAAGGAATCCGAATAACCAGAATCTTATTTACCTAAGAACTTGTTGATTTGAACTAATGCCCATTATTAGGGTCAATGGTCCAGGTCATTGTTGTATGGATCAGGATGCCTAGTTATAAGCATAGGTAACCATTTCTGCCTAACCAGAAAAAAAACTTATTCAGAACCAAATAGTTTAGAAAGTCCATGAGAAATTTCCAAATCAGGATGAAGAGACAGACAGGGTGGAAGGAGACCGGCGGTAGAAAGCTCATCTAAAGACTGCTGTCGGCACAGCCTGCCAGGATGCTTCCAGAACTCAGCCAAGCACTGTTTGTAGGAAGAGTTTGAGAGAAGTTTTAGTGACACTGCCACCTCTAGACCCTTTCTTCTCTTGGACATCGCAAGTGTCTCTGTATATAACTCAAGGAGCACTGGCTCTATGTCTGAATCTTATTGGACATACTTGCTCATGAACTAGCTGTCTTGAAGAGAGAACAGATGGGGCCAGAGACATAGTTCAGTGGATAAGGCACCTGCCACAAACCTGCCCACCTGAATTAAATCCCCAGAAGCCATAAAGAAAACTGACTGTGAAAGTTGTCCTTTGACCTCCACCCATACACCATGGCATATATGTGCATAGCTCTCTCTTAAGTAAAGAAGATTTTTTTTAAAGTTTTCTGCGTAAAAAAAGAGGGGAAGATAAACCACTTACCAATTCCTGTACTGAGAAGAATGTTGGGTTGCTAAAACTCCCCTTCTCACTTGAGAGAGAGAGAGAGAGAGAAACTGTTCAGGACAGTATGCTTGACTTTGTTCTAGAATTCCTATTCTTTTTATTGCTATGTTCGTTTTGTAGCCATTATGACATTATTTTAATTTCAGCTGTTTTACTTTTCTTCTTAAAATCTGTTGGCTCAAATCTTCATCCCTTCAAAAAATTACATTTTTTTCTTTATTTTATTCAGCTTAACTTTTCTCATTGAGTTTTACCACTACTTTGTCACATGTCAAAAAAATCCTACAGGGATTTCGATTGTATTCAGATTGTGAATTTATTTGGAGGATAATTTTAAATTCACACCAAATTGAGTAAGTCTTTCCATCAAAGAACATGATATCTCTCAATTTAAGCATTCTTTTTCTATTATTGAGTAGTTTTATAGTTATCTTCCTATCGATTTGGCACACTTCTTAAGTTTATGGCTGCATTGTTATGGACATTGGAATTTATCCCACTTTATTTCCCTTTAGGCCCTCCTCTTGGCCAAGGCAAATTGTAAGTTATTATTTGCAATACAAATGGCTCAGTGATTCCAATCTCCCTATTAAGCCCTATAAATCATCGAGCTGAATCCTTCCCATGTTTATCCAACAGCCATCACTGAATGAAATCTTAAACTCTGTGGGCTTAGACTTGAATTTGAAAGTCTAAAGCAAGAAGTGTTCTTCAGGAGGATAAAGTCAGGAGGGAAAAAAATCTCTCATTCAGTAGGACAAATTGAAAAGTCTAAAGCCACTGCCCTGGTACTATAGTACCCCCTAGTGGACACAAAGAGCCTTTTGTTTCTTCTCTTTCTCTTTTTCTCTCTTTCTCTCTCTCTCTTTCTCTCTCTCTTCTTTCTTTCTTTCTTTCTTTCCCTGAGGATGACCCCAGGATTATACACTGGACTTTACAACCTGGGGACTTCTCAGTAGTTAGTTAACCAATTCAAAAATCTCTGACTTCCACAAAGGGGACCAGGAAGGAGGAGGAGAGTGATTGCTTTAAGTTTACACAGTTGCTCAAGACTTTTCATTCCCTCACTATTTCTTGCACCATCTTTATTTCAGAATCTGCTTTCTCTTCCAGAATGTATTGCACATCTGTTATGAAGCAAAGTGCTACAAATCAAATATTAGTTGTTGTCATCATGTGTAGTTTACCTGCAAGCCTACTTTTTTCAAAGCCATCATTAGGGAATCTGTCAGGGAACATGTACACAAGGAAATGTTCTCAATTATCCATAAATTGATTTATGGTGTAATAAATTAATTGTTGAAACTTGGCTATAAAATGTGTTCACAAATCTGGCAAGAGACCATATTGTAGGGAGAGACGACTTGCTTTCAAATGGCGTGAATTAAACCCATATTTTAGTTTTCTTTTACATATTCATACAAAAAAAAATGACAAGACACATTGAAAGCGTTCATGTGAGCCAAATACCTGTTCTGAAACATGATCATACATGCACTTCACTGTGGAAATCATTACTGAGGACCTATGTGCCAGGTGTGTGCCAAGCACTGTGTGTGGAGAAGAGAACCGAGACAGCCCCTGAGTTCTGCTACTATGGCCTCGTGTGTTTTGTGAGGATAGTTCCTTAAGTGCTAGGAAGACTCATTTCCCATTTCATGTCGGCAAGTTATATTTTTTAAGTTATGAAAAACAGGGAAAGCTGGGCAATGTGGTACAGGCATGTAGACTCAGCTACTTGGGAGGCTAAGGCAGGAGAATTGCTTGACTTCATGAGTTCAAGGTCAGTATGGGATAGTAATTCTAACATTCAGAAGACTAAGGAAAGTAGGTGGCAAGTTAGAGGCCAGTCTCAGTTGCACAAAGTGTTCAGTTCCAGCCTAAGCTTTATAACAAGATACTCTCTCAAAAAGAAGCAAAGAAACCAAAGAGGTGACTCAATGAGTCAAGATACTTAGATACCCACCATAAAGGTGATAAACTAAATTCAATCTCTAGAACCCACATAAAGATGGAAAAGAGGAACCAACTCTACCAAATTGACCTTCACACATGTCCTGTGTCACATGCACTCACCCCCGCATACACTCATACACATTCATAATAAATAGAAAATATTTTTGAAATGGTGAGGATTGGGGGCTGGAGGGATGGCTCAGGGGTTAAGCTTCTGCCTTGAAAGCAGAAGGTCTTATTTAAGGAGTTAATAACACCAATACTCCTTAAACTGTTCCATCAAATAGCAAAGGAAGGAACACTACCAAATTCCTTCTATGAAGCTAATATCGTTTTAATCCCAAAACCTAATAAAGATTCACTTAAAAAAGAAAACTATAGGCCGATCTCCCTGATGAACACAGATGCAAAGATTCTCAACAAAGTCTTAGCAAATCGGATTCAAAAACATATTAAAAAGATCATTCATGGGGACCAAGTAGGCTTCATCCCCGGCACACAAGGTTGGTTCAACATACGCAAATCAATAAATGTAATTCATCATGTAAACCAGTCCAAAGTCCAAGACCACATGATACTCTCGATAGATGCAGAAAAAGCTTTTGACAAGATCCAACAGCCTTTTATGATCAAAACGCTAGAGACAGTAGGAATGGAAGGAACTTTTATCAATATAATAAAAGCTGTATACAACAAGCCCACAGCAAGGATTATGCTCAATGGGGAACAATTGGAAGCATTCCCACTTCGATCAGGAACAAGACAAGGCTGTCCACTCTCACCACTTCTATTCAATATTGTACTTGAAGTCTTAGCCGAAGCCATAAGACAAGAAAGGGACATAAGAGGGATTCAAATTGGCAAGGAAGAAGTCAAGCTATCTCTATTTGCAGATGACATGATCTTATACCTGAGTGATCCCAAAAACTCCACCAGGAAGCTCCTGGAACTAATTGAGAAGTTCAGCAGGGTGGCAGGATACAAAATAAATGTGCAAAAATCAGAGGCCTTCCTATATGCCCAGAATGAAAGAAGTGAAAAAGCCTTGAGAGAAACCATGCCATTTACTATAACCCCTAAAAAAATGAAATACCTTGGTATAAACCTAACTAAGGAGGTAAAAGACCTTTACAATGAAAACTTTAAAACCCTAAAGAAAGAAATTGCAGAAGACACCAGAAGGTGGAAAGACCTCCCTTGTTCCTGGATTGGCAGAATCAACATTGTAAAAATGACCATCCTACCAAAGGCAATATACAGATTCAATGCTATACCAATCAAAATCCCAAAGCAATTCTTCAAAGAAGTTGACCAAACAATCTCAAAGTTCATATGGAGGCACAAAAGACCCAGGATAGCAAAAACAATCCTGAGTAACAAAAACACAGCTGGAGGTATTACCATACCAAACCTAAGTCTATACTACAAATCCATAGTTATAAAGACAGCCTGGTACTGGCTCCAAAATAGACACACAGATCAATGGATAAGGATTGAAGACCCAGATATAAGCCCACAAAGTTACAGCCATTTGGTCTTTGACAAAGAGGCCCAAAGAATCCAATGGAAAAAGAACAGCATCTTCAACAAATGGTGCTGGCAAAACTGGATCTCCACATGCAGAAGATTAAAGCTGGACCCGTACTTGTCACCATGTACAAGACTTAATTCCAAATGGATCAAGGACCTTGATATCAGGCCAGAGACTTTAAAAGCCATAGTTGAAAGGATAGGGAACTCCCTCGAGCTGATTGGGCTAGGCCAACACTTCCTAAACAGACATCCAATGGCACAGTCACTGCTACCAACTCTCAACAGTTGGGATCTTGTGAAATTAAAGAGCTTCTGTTCAGATAAAGAGATTGTCGCACGAGCTCAAAGGCAACCCACAGAATGGGAGAAAATCTTCACTAACCACATATCTGACAGAGCTCTACTGTCCAGAGTGCACAAAGAACTTAGAAAATTAAACTCCAAGGAAAACACTGGCCCAATTAAAAAATGGGCCCTGGAACTTCAAAGAAACTTTACCAGGGATGAAATTAAAATGTCTAACAATTATCTTAAAAAATGCTCCACTTCCTTCGCCATCAGGGAAATGCAAATCAAAACTTCCCTGAGATATCATCTCACCCCGGTCAGGATGGCAAAAATCCACAGTACAAACAACGACAAATGCTGGAGAGGATGTGGGGAGAGGGGAACTCTCCTACATTGTTGGTGGGAATGCAGGCTCATACAGCCACTCTGGCGAGCCGTCTGGAGATTCTTAAAGAAATTAAAGATTGAAATGCCATATGACCCTGCTATCCCACTTTTGGGAATAACCCCCCAAGCAGCAGAGGTTCGCCTCGATAGCACAAGCTCAACCATGTTCATAGCAGCACTGTTTACAATAGCAAAGTCATGGAATCAACCTAAATGTCCAACAGTTGACGAGTGGATAAGGAAACTGTGGTACATCTATACAATGGAGTACTACTCAGCCATCAAAAATGATGAATTACTGGAATTTGCTGGGAAATGGATGTCATTAGAAAGAATTATATTAAGTGAAGTATCCCAAACCCAGAAAATTAAGCGCCGTATGTACTCCCTAATAGGTGGCTCCTAGTACCAAACCCGCCCAGTCCACATTGGGACACTCAAAAGTAAACCTATGTAACACAGTAATTGCAAGGATTATGAACAAGAGAGATGGGTTAGGAGGGCCACACCAGAAACAAGGAGAGAGGAGACCATGTTACAGCAGAGAAAATAGGCCTCCATCAAGGTCTGCAAGTAAGTAATGAGAAACCTGGTTAAGTTCACAGACGTTCTTTCCTGATCTCACCAGAAGGGGAGGGCATATAGTCTAGCAGATAAAAAGTAATCATTTTGCAAATGGGTAATGGACCCCGCCCTCAGTGAGGTTTCCTACTCTTATTACATCTACCCTTGAATGTGCTATTACAACAAGACTCCAGTTTAACAGCTTTTTGTCTCTGGCCAGGGGGTGACATACAGTGCCCAGCAGAATGGAGTGAAGGGAATTGCAGGAGCAGAAAAACTGCAAAAGAAAATCAACAAACCACAATCCAGAACTTCAGAGACTCTATATCAATCACATAAAACTAGGCCAGCCTAATCTCTCCCCATCCTGGAGCTCAGGGACATTTGCGGAAGAGGGGGCGGTAAGATTGTAAGAGCAAAAGGATGGGAGGAGCAACGATTTGCAAGATTCTCAACAATAGTTGGGGCCAAAGCAATCATAATGGAACTTTGCATGCCCTGCGCAATGTCCAGCGCACTGTTGCCCTCATAAAGTCTAGCATCTGTTAAGGGCACCGAGACCCCTGGAGGCAAGGGATTGACAGCCATAGTAGTAATCTTATGATTAAGGGGAACAAGAGAAAGGGCTTATGGAAATGCCACTGGGTCCTTATATGTCATCGGAGAGGAGGACCCAGTGGAGAGTTAGGCGCACACAATAAAGGACTCTCTGGGAATTGGGGGGGAGACACTGGGGGAAGGGGAGGGGGGAGGGAGGGAACTGGTAAAAAATTTTAAAATGTATAATTAAATTTTTAATTAAAAAAAAAAAAAAACATAGAACAGTTGGTTTCATACACAAGACTAAACATTAGGATTTCAAATACTTTGTTTCCTACAGATCTAGTCACATAACAGTTAGAAAATAAATACTTGTAAAATAGATCATAAAAAAAAAAAAAAAAAAAAAGAAAGCAGAAGGTCTTGTGTTTGGATCCTAGATCCAAATATGCCAGGAGGAAATGGTTGCAGGCCTGGATTTCTGGCCCTAAATGTGGCCAGAAATGTGGAGCCTGGAAACTCCAGAGCAAAGCAAAGAGGAGGGTAGCATAATCCCAGGTGATTCCCCAAGTCCCCTTGGGCCTCCACAGGTACATTGTAGTGTCCTCACACACACAGGCGCACGCGCACATGAACACACACATACACGCACAATTGAATAAATAAAAAAAATTAAAAAATTTTAAAAAAATTAAAAAATTAAAAAAAAGAAATGTAACAGAGTTGGGATTCATTAGAGAGTTGTACCTTCTAGGTAAAACAAAGCAAGTTTACCTATAACATAAGTCAGATTTCCTCTGAGTTTACATATGGCAAGATGACCCACTTGATGTGGATCACAGTGGGCGGGAGAACAGTGCCTTGACTTTATCTAACCTTTAAATAAAAGGAGTGATGAGTCTATACACCAAGGTCCCTTATATAGACAGATAATCATCAAATCAGATTTATTTGTTATAGCTGTAACAACAGGGCTTTATTTCTTATGGAGCAAAGCCATTATTTCACAAAAAAATAGCCTTACAGAAAGGCTGTATTAGCAACATTTTTAGAGTACTTTGCCTAATTTTTTTAAAAATTTTTTTAATTATTATTATTTATTCAACTGTGCGCATGTGCATGTGTGCGTCTGTGTGTGTGTGTGTGTGTGTGTGTCTGTGTATGTGTAGAACCACGGACGAATTCGCGAACCACCATGGACGCCTCCACCTCCTTCTGCCCCAGGATTCACAGGCTCCGCCCTACCAGGACCAGAAAAGCAGGCCACCCTCGCTTCTGCCTGGCGTCTATACGTGGGATCTGGGATCCGAACTCAGGACCTTCCGCCTGCAAGGCAGAGGCTTAACCCCTGAGCCACCTCTCCAGCCCCACTTTGCCTAATTTTTTTTTATTATTATTATTTATTCAACTGTGTACATGTGTGTGTGTATGTGCTCTCGCGCGCGTGTGTGTCTGTGTGTGTGTCTGTGTATGTGTAGAACCACGGACGAATTCGCGAACCACCATGGACGCCTCCATCTCCTGCCCCGGGATTCACAGGCTCCGCCCTACCAGGACCAGAAGTGCAGGCCACCCCCGCTTCCGCCTGGCGTCTATACGTGGGATCTGGGATCCGAACTCAGGACCTTCCACCTGCAAGGCGGAGGCTCAACCCCTGAGCCACCTCTCCAGCCCCACTTTGCCTAATTTTTAAAAGTTAAAATGGCAATGACTATGAACATTTATCTGTGGTAATTCTGAAATATTATCTCTCTATATATGTAAGTACACACACACACACACACACACACACACACACATGCACGCATGTGTGTGAGTGTATTTGCAGAGCTGGGTAGTGAACCCACGATCTTATGCATACTAGTACTTCACTAACTAGTCACATCCTCAATGTTGTGGGTTTGTGTGTGTGTGTGTAGAACCACGGATGAATTCAGGAACCATCATGGACCGCCTCCATCTCCTTGTTTACTCTGCTCAGGGATTCACAGGCTCCGCCCTACCAGGACCAGAAACGCAGGCCACCCACGCTTCCGCCAGGCGTCTATACGTGGGGTCTAGGATCCGAACTCAGGACCTTCTGCCTGCAAGGCAGAGGCTTAACCCCTGAGCCACCTCTCCAGCCCCATCAACTCTGTTATATTTCTGCTAGGAAAAAAAATACAGTTGCGTGCCATGTGTTGTTCAGTTAAACAAACTATATATGATTACTGGTCCCAGAAGATTATGACAAAGCTGAAAATTTTGTGACTGCCACAAACACAAGGCAGCACAGCACATCCTTCACGTGGTCTGTGATGATGCTGGCTTGATAAGCCTACTCTGTTGCCATGCACAAGAAAGTATAGCATGCTTAGTTGCATATAGTACTTAGTGCTTGGTGATGATGATGAAGGGCTATATTCTCCCAGTTATGTATTTGCTACATTTTAATTTTCATCTTTATTTTAGAATGTGGTCCTTGTATCTATTAAGAAAATAAACAGAAGAGATGTAACCAGATGGTAGATTTCTTGCCAAGCATGGGCAGAGCTCTGGATTCAGTGTTCAGAACTGTGTAGACCAGGTTGGTGGTCCAGGTCTGCAATGCAGGCAACTCAGGGTGCCTCAGCTGCAACAAATCCCAAGTCAGCCTGGGTTATATGAAATCTCGTCTTTAAAAAAAAAGTTTATTAAAGCAATTTGCCAGTGTGGAGAGATGGCTCAGGGGTTAAGACTCTGCCTCGCAAGCGGAAGGTCTAGAGTTCCGATCCCAGGTCCCACATAAAAACGCCAGGCAGAAACGGCAGCAGCCTGCATTTCAGGCAATGGTGGGTGGAGCCTGGAAAATCCCAGAGCAAAGCATAAAGAAGGTAGATGCAATCCAGAATGATTCCCAAAATCACTCTTGGGCCTCCACAGGGACACAGTGCCCTCTGACATGCACACACACTCACATGAATGAATAAATAAATAAAATATTTTTTAAAAAATTGCCATGTTAAGCCAGCGGTGGCCAACAGTCTCAGTAGCGTGGTTAGTACATCGGTGCATTGCACAAGAGACTCTGTCGTTGAATAATTGACCTATACATTCAATGCTTATGTAAGTAGACTCTCACAAGGACATAACCCTGATGTTAGTTAACCCGAAACAAAGCTTCAAAACTGTGTACACAGAGAGAAAGGATGGGACAGACAGGGCGAGGTAGGGTGGAAGAAGCTGGTGGTGTGTTTGCACATGGTGCCCTCAGAGCAGGCCAACTTGCTTTCTCTGCTGCACTATTTTCTAAAGCATGCTGGGCAATGCCAGCCCTGTGAAAAGCCCAAGGCTTCAAGGTCAAGGAAATTTCGGAAAGCTTGCTCAACTTTTCATCAGCCGAAAGTTCACTGCACACGTCACAACGGTAAATTAACTGTCACGAAGAAAATAGTCTAGCGCTGTTTTCCCTAGCAAAATTTATCTGAGCAGCATTTCCCCTATAAATATCTTGCAGAACCAGTAGCTTCTGTAGACCGGGATTCCAGGAAACCTTCCCTGCTGTATTGGAAGGGTGTCCTCCTCTTACTCATTAAAAAAACAAAACAAAACAAAAAACCTGCCTCTCTTTCCTCTCCAAGCTTGCAGAAGGGGGGGAATTCGAGTTCTTTTAGCAGTGCTGAAAAATGAAGCCATAATCTGAGCTCCCAGAAGGTTTACTTCATCCATTTTCCATGTATTCGGAGGCCAGTTTGAACCCAGGAATGCCTTCTCCTTGCAATGCCTGGAATGTCAGAAAAAAAAAAATGTTGTCAGACACATATCCAGCTTCTGTTTGTGATTCGACCGGATGAAAAGAGAGAACAGAAATCGAACAATACGGCTGCCAAACGTCACTTGTACTTCATAGCGTTTTCTACAAATAAGCAGTCACACATCGTTTTCCCTTCGTTCCAACTGGGCACTTCCGGTTTATTCCGTGTGTTTCTCATTCTCTTCTCTAGATGGCAGCATATGTAAAAAATACCAGTCGGGTGCGGTTAGATTCAGCAGCTGACAGCCCTCCTCCAACGCCTCCTTCCGGCGTCTGTATTTCTTCTGAAGGAACAGAACCTCGGGTGTGCTGGGGTTTTTTTTTTGTTGTTGTTGTTTTGTTTGTTTTGTTTTATTTTTGCTTTTCCCCTAATATATTTCATCACTGATACAGTAGTGCAAAGAATAAATGACAAACTGACAGCCGAGGATGAGCAGACCCTCCCTCGCTTGCAAGTTATGCAACCTGCATCTTAACAATATGTCAGCAACATCCCTAAGCATGCAGAGTTTTGCAGAGTTATGATTGTTTGCATTATTACACTGGCCACCTGATATGGTGTGGAACTCCAAGCCATCTGGTCTGCTGAATTCATTGGATCTAGATTCATTGAGGATCTCGGTAAATTGATCCCACATCACCAGATGTAGCGTTGAAGCTCAGAAAGAAGGTAGCATGTCATTAAAGTGTGCAATTTATGGTTGAATTAATAATGCAAGGGGAAAGGAGTGGAACGAAGACCTTTATACTTCCCATCAAAGCCCCACTAGGGATATTTTTAAAACCTTACCCTTCAGTGGTTCACTGAATCTCATCATTAAACAATAAAATGGGGTCTACCAGCAAGATGTTCTTCTGACAGGGAAATCCGCTGACAGGGAAAAACATAAGGAAGCTGGCATTTCAAGAGTGCACCAAAGAACACTGAATTGTTCATGTGTACTGAACTGGACAGAGGCCAAAATGTGATCTGTGCCTTTTAGAAAATACAACCAAAAAAAGTCACCCTGAAAGGTAAACATATAATCTATATGTAATAATAAATGTAATCCATAATATAACTTGAGGCCAAAACAAGGAACTAAGTGGCTATTCATATTTAAAGAAGAAATCAATTTTGAATGAAGAAATCAATTTTGATTGTATTAGAGGGGTTTTAATTCTCTGTCTCCTTTTTACTATCATTTTTTTTAAGGTGCAGATGGGTTGAAACAGGTCTTCATGCAGCCCAGGCTGGCCTCAAACTTGCTATGTAGCCAAGGCTGGCTGTGGACTCCTGAGCCTTCTATGTCTACCTCCCAAGTGCTAGAGTTACGGTCATGTACCATTATAACCAGTTTCCTTTTTTTTTTTTTTTTTAATTCAACTGTGCATGTATACGCACGATGAATTTGGGAACCACCATGGACGCCTCCACCTCCTCCTTGTTTACTCTGCCCTTGGATTCACAGGCTCCGCCCTACCAGGACCGGAAACGCAGGCCATCCCCGCTTCCGCCCGGCGTCTATACGTGGGGTCTAGGATCCGAACTCAGGACCTTCCACCTACAAGGCAGAGGCTTAACCCCTGAGCCACCTCTCCAGCCCCCCCCCTTTTTTTAAAATAAAAGCGGTCATTCCAGGAAATTGCTCTAAATATCACATCTGTGCTTGAATAGGTACCTGTAGCAATTAGTGTGGATCGCAATTGCAGGAAGGCTCCATTGGCCTTCCTGCCCTTTCCCAAGTCATCCTGGTGCTCTAAAGTCACTGTCTACTTTTTCTTGGGCCCTGAATTTAGAGACAGAACTGAATCTTAAAATGAACAAGCAGAGAAACACTAAGATCATGTCATATCCAGAGAAGCCAAGAGTCACCCAGTCCCCAGTCTGCATACATCTCAGGGACAATACCATCCAGGGCTCTAGGTCAGCAGCCCACAGATCTAAGCCCAGCCAAAGAAAGACCTGGAACCTTGGAGGAATGCTACACATAGGGTGCAGCTGAATCCCACGTGGCCTCGATGCACTCCCTGTCCCGTTGATTTTTCCTTTGTCTATGGAGTCCTTACAACCCCTGAGCCCCGGCCTTTGTGCTCCCTGCGTGTGCTCTAGAGAAGCCCTTCCAATGAGTTATCATCTTCAGACTCTCATCCCCATATATGACTCAGTTGCTCATCCCCTCTAGTATAGTGTGATACTACTATAAGAAATAGATATTTGAGAGAGACAGACAGACAGCTGGGAGTGTAGCTCAGTGGTAGAGTGCTCGCCTTACCATGTATAAAGCAGCGGGTTCAACCACAAACAAGCAAACAAGTGGTAAATAAGCAAATAAAAAATAGGTATTTGGTTTCTGATCCTGGTTCCTGACACACTGATTCAAAAACTTTGAAGTCCCCTTACTTCCTGCTGGTAGGACTTTTCTTGACACAATGAAGTACATCTGAAATTATGAAAATGAATAAAAACCTCTTGTATTTATTACAATAACAAGGTTGTGGTACTAAGACAATCATCCACAGCCTTCTCTCCCCTCGCCAGCTCTATTTCTATGGTAAGTTGTCTCTGTTCACTGTTTCGACTCCCTCACCTCCTACCTGCCCAAAGAGACCCAAGGTGACTTGTGATCTCCATACAACTAAATTCAAAGAACATTTTTCTCTCTTCCCTTATTTGACCTATGACAGCATTTGACATAACTGGGCTCTTGTTTGTTTCTTTTATCTAACATCTATGACTCATGTACATATGTACATGCTGTCTCTCTCTCTTTCTCTCTCCTTTTTCTTTTCCCTTTTCTTTCCCTTTAGTGCCCATAGGTTCCACAGGCACTCAAACTTTCTTCATACCTGCTCCCTTCCTGAGTTTAACTATGTGTTGGGAGCACTACTATAGACTATGGTTGCTGCCAGATTATTGTGTCTCCCTGACTGCTCTGTCTTCATCTTCTCTTATGTCCATTGTATCACCAAGATTTTTTTTTTCAAGAGAGAACACTGAGTCTCATCCTCGTGGCTTTTGGTACTCTACACAGAGAAACTTCTCTAGTAACAAACTATAGAAATGATTCCTGAAACTAGAGTCTTTCACCAAGAATTTTTTATCCTAACACCTATGACCTCTTCTACCCTTCTGCCTGTTTCTTCCCTCTACCCCCATCACCTCTCACCTAAACCCCTGTTTCCAGTCTTCTTTTCAAACCACTTTCCATGCAGTAGCTCCAGGGTCATAATGCACAAGGAAACTCACTGAAATTAGACTCTACACACACCTGTGCAAAAATGAAATTTTGCTTTCCCCTTAGAGTAAATCTGATTTCGAAATCTGAACTTCCAACCTTCTTCCTGGCAGGTACTTTAATTTACATTCTCTTAAGTGATCCATCTGTCAACTCAAATTATATAAATATTCCAGTTCAGAATTCAATCACAGACCTTTCTTGCCCTGTTCCTCCCTTTTGGTCTCCTGAGCTGGCTGCCTGAGAGAAATGGGGAAGGAAAAGGGGTCCTTGTGTGACTGGCTGCATATTGTAATTTGAAGATTGGGTTTATTTGGTCCACATAAGCAGAACTCAGTGTGTCCTCTAGAACACTGGATCCAGCTCACTGGCTCTGAAGAGTAGTGTGGTTGGATTAAGTTCACAAATATCTAGGTATCTAAGTGTACTGTGCTTTCATGACCCAGAGGGGCAGCCACATTCCCTGAAGCCCCAGCCATTGATCCAGGAATGCTCGTTCCTTTTGCCCACCACATATCTGGCATTTCTTCTTAGAACAGAGAAAGAGAATATGCAATTCAAACTTATACATTTGTGCAAATTGCTTTCATGCCACCAGTTGCACTTTTCAGTTAAGAGGAAAGCCTTCTTTATTTAATAACAATTAAATAATATAGTTAATATTATATATAATATAGTTAATATATATAATATAGTTAAATAATATAGACTCTGGGTCTCTGTCAACTGCAGACTGTCTCTACAAAAATGTGCTTTACTACTTATTTTAGTTTCTTTTCCTGTTACTGTGATTAAATACCCTAACAAAAACATCTTAAGGAGTAAAGGTTTATTTCAGCTCAGTTCCAGATTACAATTAATCATTTTAGGGGAAGTCACAGCTTGAGGCAGCTAGTCACATTGCAGCCACAGTAAAGAAGCCCAGAACAACTGATGAATACATGCTAATGTTCAGCTCAGTGCTCTCCTTTTTATGTCCAGGACCCCTGTTCAGAGAATGCTCCCCTATCATGGATGGTGGGTCTTCCCATCTCAGTTACCTTGATCAAAATACTACTCTTGGCCATGAGTGTTCCCTTTTCATTCTCCCTCGCTACCCCCACTGACTCAGTGTTATACTCTTGTATTTCATGACCATGATACCTAGACAGGTTGCTTAAGGCAAGGGAGATTTGCTCAGATTCACAGTCTCAGAGGGTTTCAGAATTACCAAAGCAGGGATGAGTTTGGTTCAATGTAGCAGGAGAGTGTGGCTGATGCTGCTCACAGCTCAGTGAAGTGGAAAGCAGAGGGCGACAGGAACTAAGGCCTGGGAAGATCCCTCAAAGACCTGCTTCTAGAGATCTCATCCTGACCAGCTGGGCCCTACTTTTTCAAGGTCCCACAGTCTCCAAGCAAAGTACCATCAGCTGAGAACCTACCCTCAAAATATGAATCTCTGGAGGAGATTGAAGATTCAAACTGTAACATTTCATCCACTCCCCTTCCCAAGACTAACGGCCATCTATCTCATAAAGTAATGCATTTAGGTCTAATTTCAAGAGTCTACACTGTCTTAACTCCAACAGTGTCCCAACGTCTAAGTCCAAAGTTTCCATTGAGATTCAAGGCAATTTCTTAACTGTGAGCCATTGGAAAAATCAAAAAGAAACTTGCATACTTCCAATATATAGTGACATAGAGAAAGCATTCCCATTCTACAAAGAAGAGATGGGACCACAGCAAGATAATAACACAGCAGGTCACACATTAAAATCCTAAAACTCTGAGTTCTGCATCTGGAGTCTGTGGTAGCATGATGTGAACTCCAGCAAGCTTGAGCAGCCCTGCCCTGTGGGCTTGTTTGCAGTGTTTATGGCTTTTCTCTTGAGGCATCTTTACTTGATGCTGTAGCTTTCTTCCCTCAGCACACATCCTATATTCTGGCATGGTTGGTATCTGGGGTCTCCATTATAGTTTCAGCCTCAAAGTTTCAGTGCATAGCCTGCTTAGGAGCCTCCTGCAAGGAATCGACTCACCCTGCTACATATTGCCTGCCCTCCCAGACATTTCTTAAAACGTCTTGGTGCACGCTTCCATTCTACAGGCCTACAAAAGCAACACCATGTGAAACTATAGCCGAATCACCCTTAGACTGTGGCTACAGCAGCCTCTGAGGTCTCGGATTGCTCAACATAGGAAAATCTTTCTGCAGACATGATGTGTAAGTAGAGTACCTTGGGGACAATGTCTTATCAAAAGAATGACTTTTAAAAGAATCTGCAGGGTTGGGGAAATGGCTCAGGGGTTAAGAATCTACCTGGAAAGCAGAAGGACCTAAATTCAATTTTTTTTTTTTTGGTAGGGCTGGAAAGATGGCTCAGAGATTAAGACTCTGCCTGGAAAGCAGAAGGACCTAAGTAAATTCCATGTAAAAAGGCCAGACAGAAATAATGGTGGTCTGCACTTCCAGCTCTGGAAAATGGAGCCTGAGAAATCCCAGAGTGAAGTAAAAAGGAGGTAGAACAATCCAGGATGATTCCTGAAGTCATTCTTGAGCTGCCACAGGCACACACACACACTTTTTAAAAATTAAAAGAATTTGCAATATTCTATTTGGAGTTTGGGGTTAACAGGATTTTTCATGTCCTGAAATGTCCTCAAGATACCTTTCATATTGTCTAAGTGCTAATTGCTTGACTTCTGCTGAATGGCATTAATCTCTTTAACAAGTATGACCTCTTTAAACATGATGTTTTTCAGGCCAAACTGCATGTTTCTAACATCTTTTTACTTACTACCAAATTCTCATTGTAAATCTATCAAAAAGAAATCAGCAACACCAACATCACACCCAGAATGTTAGGCTGTCTTGAAATTTTCTCCACTAAGTTACTTGGTCTATCGCTTTTTAATTCAGCTTTACTCAAATTTTCAGAACATGAGCAAAACACAGATAAATTCTTTGCCAGAATGTAAAATGAAACATGAATGGTCTCTAGTTGATTCCCAATAGGGAAGTGAGCATAGGCTCTGCGTATCTTTTAGCATTCAAGTTTCTCAAATGCCCACCAGAACTGTCCATTAAGTCTGCTTACAACATTCTAGAATTTCTCTAGACTTCAAACTCTCCCAAATTCTTCCAAGAAACCTATGATCACAACACTTGATAGAAGCCATATAAGGAGAGCTGGATTTATTTTGGCTCATGGTCTCAGAGTTTCACTCTATCATGGCAGAGCAATGCTATAGTGGCAGTGGGAATTTGTGGTGCTGTTCACACTTCAGCAGACCAGAGAGCAGAGAGCATGGTAACTAACAGTCAGGGGCCAAATAGAACCTTCAAGTACCCTTCCCTAGTCACCTACTTTTGTCTAATAACCCCCACTTTCTAAGTTCCTCAGTTTCCCAAGTAGAACAGCTGGGGATTTCAGATTCTAATCATTACTTCTGCCTCCCATTCAGCCTCTGCTTCCCTTCACTAAATAAATATCACACTGAGAAGACTACGGAGAATGAATGGAAAGAAAGAAGGGGCTGCTACATGGAAGGGCTTTTGAAAGAAACCTGAATAGGGCTACGTAGAAATGGTAGCCTGAGCTAAGAAAACAACAAAACAAAAAGGGTGAGGTTAAGATGTGTTTGAAAGAGGAAAGATGAGCAGGATGTGATTTCTGAGTAGACCAGGATGACAGTGAAGGAAAGGGGACATAAGGGTCACCCTAGGTTTTAACAAATGGATGGTTGAAGATGGCATGAAGGCTGGGACTCAGGATGCTATAGGGTTAGAATTATTAGCAAAGAAAGCAAGGTTAAGTATGTCAGGGACAGGCATAAAGATTATTACCTTCTGAGAGTCTGGGGTTTGAGATCAAAATTGATATGACCTCTAGTCCTGGTAATCATGGTTTTTCTAAAATAACTTGAACTGCCACTAGTAAGAGATGAAGAACGAGTGTACTGGATTGCTCCAAGATAAGGAATTTGCTCAGAAGATGGTTCAGGAATTAGGCAGTTTTAGAAGGGTCATGCTGGAAGGTCTTTGTAAGTTTTTGAAGGTCAGTCCTCACTGTTGGGATTATCACGAAGGAACACACTTTACTAATCTGGAGGAACTGGTTCTAATCCTTCACAGAGACAAAGTAGCCAATTTCCTTCATTCTCTGCTTATGAAAGAATGTGGAGATGAGCTCTCCACGCAGATAAGCTCTACCATGAAGTTAGCGGCAAGATCAACTGGGTTGGGGTTCATGAGTTCCTTTATGGCTTTCTCTTGACTCTCACGGATTCCGTGTCTGGAGTCCATGAGTTCTTCTTGGCTCCCTTGCCCCTCATGGATTCCATGTCTGTGCATTCCATTTTTTTCTCTTCTCTAATAAAATCTGCCTTAATCCTCTACGCATGTTCCGGTTTCAATCTTTGAGTCTGAATATAAGAACCTGGAGACAAAAACTCCTTCCTTTGCAACAGGACGACCAAGGAGGCAAGAGTGTTGGTGTCCTGTGGGGAAAACAATGGCCTCCAGATTCTTAAGGATGGGAAGTGGAAAAGGCTCCTGCAGAGAGATTAGAGAAGAGAGGGGGGAAAAGAAAAGTGGTCAAGGACACGGATGTCAGGCTGGGGGATGTCAAACTGGAGGCATGGCTCCGCAGTAGAGCATTTTCCTAGAGTGCTTAAGGGTTTGGGGCCACACCCAGCACAAAGAAAAAAGGAAAAGAAGAAGGAAATTGGCTGTTTTGATGGAACAAAAAGCAAGAAAGAAAACCAATGTTCATGATTTCAGGAGTAATCAGGAACCATTTCATTTTGTGGTGTGTGTGTGTGTGTGTGTGTGTGTGTGTGTGTGTGTGTGTGTGTGCTCACACATTATATGTACCACAGGACATTTGAGTGTGTGTGCCTTTAGTGGTCCAAGGATGACATAGGGAATCATCCTGGCCTGGATTGCTTTACCTTCTTTTGCTTTGCTCTGGGGTTTCTCAGGCTCTGCCCTCCAGGGCCGGAATTACAAGCCACTGCCGAATCTACCTGGCATTTTTACAAAGATCTAAGGATTTGAACTAAGGATCTTTAGTTTGTGAGGCAAAGGCTTTAGCCACTGAGTCATCTGTCCAGCCCTAACAGGAATATTTCTCTCAGAGAGAAGCAGTACAAGGAAATTCATATAGGATAATCTTGATTTCTTAGAGCCAGCAAGAAGGTGAGTCATTTGCAGAAGAAAGACTGGGCCTAGAGGGAACTAGGAGAGATTTAGGCATACTGAGGAATGCGATAGGATGCAATTGGTTGATTGTTTGGTCGGCTGGTTTGAGACAGGGTCTGGCAAAGTAACCCAGTCAGGCCTCAAGCCCATGGCAATCCTTTCGCCTCAGCTTCTGAAACACTGGAGTTACAGGTGTGCATCGCCATGCCCAGTTTAAGAAGGCAATTTTGAGCAATCAAGATTGCCTGAGAAGAGTGAAAGTTCAGCCAGGACCAGGCGATTGATACTGGCTTGGGGCCAATCTTGAAATTCTCTAGTGATAGCCTCTGCTTGGGAGCAGAAAAAGAAAGTATGTGGTGGGTTTCATGCAGAGGTGGAGATCAGAAAAAAGGACACCATGAAGGAGCTAGAGAATGAGGGTGTGTGTCAGGATCCCTGAAATCATCAGCATGGCGAACAGACTGACAGGAAAGCCAGGCAAGGACAGGTAAGTTCATGGCACTGTGATAACAGTGGAGGGTATGGGAGCAGGGGCCACAACCAAAAGGGCAAACAGAAACCTCAGCAATCCTGATAAAAATAATATCAGAACTTCCTAGTGTTTTCTCTAGAGAGTGAAAAGGTGAAGGCTCTTTTAAATCATTAACTAAGTTGGCACTCAAGTGTGGGCAGACTTTCCCAGGTTGGGTGATAAGCTTCTGTGCCCACCCCACCTTCCCTGTCTGGACAGGCTCAATCCGGCTTCCTCCTGCTGAAGCAGGCCAGAGGTGTGTGCCAGAATTGCTGTCTTTCGCTAATGATCACATTCCAGAACGTAGGGCTTCCTGCCCAGAGGGTCCTTTTAGAGGGTTCTGTGCTGGCCTTCCTTGAGGCTGTGAAACTAAGAGACTGCGCTAGAACTCCTACTACTTCAGAATTCCACCTACTTGGAACGCCTGCCTAGACTTCTTCCCCATCCAGTCTTCTCCAGGGCAGACCAAATCGTTATTATAGGTCATCAGCCCTGGTGTGTGAGAGTTGAGACTATGTGCAGAGGTGGCCACACAGAGCATATGCAGCCAGGAGTGTCTACACACATGAACCAGAGCCCCTCCTCTTGGTCAGGATGGGAGGAATAGGGGGTGCTTCAAGTTGGGGTACAGGTCCTCCCATGTATGAGTATAACCTGTTCCTAGTTCTAATTCCTAGAATTCCAAGAAGTTCAAGAATTTTAAATTCAAACCTGGTTGGTCTGCAAGTCTCTCTAGACAGATAGCTTTATCAAAGTAGGAAAATCTTATGTAACACTCTGATTTATTATAGCTTTCCATAGTTGGACACATAGATCTCCATTTGTCCTCTTACCTTTGACCTCACAAATGTTAAAGAGAGGCCTGGTTCCTACAATGTATTATTACTTACTGCAAAGAACAGCCCTTTAAAATGATCGTTCTAGGTTTATTTGGCATCATAGTTAAATTTGAATTGCATTTCAAAATTTTTTTATAAAAGCATACTCATTTAAAGTTATGTTTGGATTTTTTTTCTTTCTCATGTTGGGATTCTAAAATGATTTAGTATCCTAATTTCTTTCCCAAATTTCTTAACTACTTTTTTTTTTGAGAGAAAGGAGACACACACACACACACACACACACACACAGAGGAAAGTATGCAGATACACATGTAGCATAGTTTTCAGAAGTCAGCTCTCTCTCTCTCCTTCCACCATGTAGTTGAGGGACCAGGTTTGCATGCAGGTTTGCATACTAGCTGAGCCATCTCATCTGCCCCTTTCCACAAATTTTGGTATCATTTCGACCATTTCATAGATCGTAATTTCAGTCCATCTCTTTTGATCTTTTTATCAGGCCAGGAACTTTCTACGATGTTCAGTTGGTCTAGTGCTGTATTTGATGCTGTCCTGCAAGTCTGTGCCCTGTCTTCAGCCCTTCATAGCAGACCTCAATTGAAGTAGCAGAATCGAGAGAAACTGGGGATATTTAGCCTCTGAACAGAGTAGGGAGTTATGAACTCACAGATTCTTCATTCTCCCTCACCTTGAGAAGCCCTCAGCGCCTGCTAGTGTTAGGAGTGAGAAAGGCTGGGCTTGGGGGAATGGCTCAGTGGTTAAGGCACCTGTTTGCAAACCTGAATGTTGGAGGGAGAGAATTGATTTCTAAAAGTTGTCCTCTGACCTCCATCTGTACACTACGATGTGCATGTATGCATCTCTCTCTGTCTCTGTCTCTGTCTCTGTCTCTGTCTCTCTCGCTCTCTCTCTCTCTCTCTCTCTCTTTCTCTCTCTCTCTCTCTCTCTCATGAATAAAATGGAAGCAACCTCTTGGGAAAATCCATGCTAGGAGACTCCACCAACACATTTCAAAGCCTTGTTTGGTTGATATCCAATTGAGAAGTAGGAGATTGAGTTTCCCAAAATGGAAAAAGCAAGCCTGTATCTATCTACCTGGAGAAGACCCATGTTCCTGGCTTAGCTGTCACTAGGTGGAATGACATGAGGCAAGATCGTGTTCCATTCCTGGGACTTTATGGCTGTGAAATGTGGGGGGGGGGACAGGAGGGGGAGAGTTTATTTAACTATCTTCCCTTTGCAAATAATTATCTCATCCAAAATGTCAATAATGCCAAAGAGTTGAGAAACTCCGAGCAAGATAAACTATTTCTAAATTTTCTTTGAACGCTAAAACTTGAATGAAGTATTTGGTGACTTTTTTTCCCCAAACACACGCAAAGGATTATTTCTCTTTTCTGTGTGGCTGGGTGCGTCTCCTAGGCATTTCCTTCCATGAGTTGCTCTGTGCGCATTTAGTGACTTTCCTCCTCCAACTCCTTCCTGTCAATGAAAGCTTCTGCAACTGTCTTGGCAGAGAAAGAAGCAGCATAGAGAATCTTGTGCTGGACTTTAAATGTTTCTGCTCAAATGCAACAAAGGACTGGTATAAGCGATTTTACCCAGATGTAATGTGTGTATCATTTAAGGTACCCATTTAGATCATAAAATTTGGAGTTTTTGAGAATCTTCACAGAGAGGTTTAATAATCAACGTCACCGTAAGTCAATTTTATGATATTTTTCATCACCTCTAAAAGTAATTCTGGGCCCATTAGCAACCTCTCTCTACTGTTACCCACCACCTGCCCTCATCTTTGGCAACCACTAATCCCTTTCCTCTACATATTTACATAGTCTGTCTCTTTCTTACCTGTGCCATGGAGTTACATAGCATGTAATAGGCTTCACTCATGTAGCATAAATCATTCATGGTGTAGCATGTCAGTATTCCTGTTTAATTGCTGAACAGTTGTTTGTTGTATGAATATACCCTGTCTCATTTATCAGTTCAGCAGTTGACAGACAGTCAGGCTATATCCACTTTTAGATGCTACAATAATATTGCTCTGAACACTTATATGCCAGCTTTGTGTGGATATGCTTTTATTTCTTTGGACTTCTTATATCTGCTGTAGTCTCTCTTCAGTTGCTAAATAAATACATGACCAGAACAATTTAGGGGGACAAAGGAAGTTATTTGTGCACATGGCATAAGGAACTGGTCACATCATAACCATAAGAAAAATTGAGACAAACGCATATCTTCTAGCTTGCCAGTCTGCCAAACTCCTACCAAGTTTTCCTCCATCCTATCCATCTACCCAGGGAATAGTCCCACCTCCTAGGGGCTGGATCTTCCCACATCAATTAGATAATCTCTTATAGGCTTGCTCCAAGTCTTGATTTAACTAAATTCTTCATAAGTGCTCTCAAAATCTCAGGTCTCAATTGTCAAGTTGATATCTATAAGTAGTAACTGCTACAATACCTAACAGAGGAGTTGTCAATTCAAATGGCAACTGTAGTTGGTCTCTTGATAAACTACCACATTCTTTCCCCACCAACAATAGAGGAAGGTTATGGTTTAAGTTCTAGTGTTCGTTTGTGTATTGAACACATGATCCCCAGCTGCTGCTCATAGTTTGGGAGATTATAGAGACTTAAGAAGGTGGGTCCTTGAAGAAGGAAATTCCAAGAGGGCAGGACTTTGAAGGGGTAACCTGCCCTCAGCACTTCTCTCACTCCCTGCTTCTGTCCACTAAGAATGGAGGCTCCTTCACACCTCTCATTGTCACCGCTGGGGTGTTTTGCTTTGCTACAAGTCCAGAAGCAACAGAGACAAGGACTGAAAATTCCTGAAAGGAATCTTTCTTCCTAGAAGTTCCTTCCTCGGGTGTTTTGCTCACATAACCATAAAAGCAACTAACATACTCCCCAGGTCTCCACAACCTCACTAACCCCTGGCATTGGGTCTTTTTGACTCAAGCCCAGCTAGTGGCTGTCAAGTGGTACCTCGCTGTAGTTTCGATTTGGGTTTTCTGAGATTATGTCAAGTAGCTTTTCTTGCATTTATTAGCCATTTGTATTATCAGCACAAATTCACTAGGAAGAATTCAAAATGAAAAGAGAGGCTTTGTTTCAAGAATGAACGGATCATAAACCAGAGAAATTCAGGTTTTGGTGTCAAACTCCGAGCATACTTCCAGGAACAAAGAAAGGCATTATTATGTAGAAACCGTTCCTGTCCGGGTTCTCACTGCTGTCTACTTTGCTACTCTGAGGATGCGAATGCAGGGGGCCAGAGGAGGGAGGGTTGCTAAGTCCCAAGAGCTGAGAACTTTCAGGACACAGCTAACTGGTCAGGTCTAAGTGGCAAAGTGGACTTTGCTGGCAGCTGTTCATTTGACAGCTGAAGCAAGAACATGCCCGGGCAAGAGGCTCAAACTTGAATTTCTTCCAGAAACAGAGTATTTTTGATTCTTTCAATCAGTAAACGGCCACCAGTCTCCTTTCTGAATGTAGATCTAATAAGCCACTGAGGGCCGTTTTTGAAGACATAGTTTTTCTTAAAGTTCACAGAAGAACTTCTTTACATAAATATCTTTCCCGATCTTTCACCTATCTTTAAATTGGGCTCTTTGTCTTTTTATTACTGGTTGTGAGAATTCTTTTTTCTAGATACAAATTCCAAAGCAAATGTATGATTTCAAAATACTTTCTACCTGTTCTATAGGTTACTTGTTAGCAAATTGTTCAAGATGTAAAAGGTTTTTTTTTTATTTATTTAATTGTGCGTGTATGCGCTTGTGTGTGTGTGTGTGTGTGTGTGTGTGTGTGTGTGTGTATGTGTATGTGTGTGTGTGTATAGAACCACAGGCGAATTCGGGAACCACTATGGACTGCCTCCACCTCCTCCTCGTTTACTTTGCCCTGGGATTCACAGGCTCCGCCCTACCAAAACCAGAAACACAGGCTGTCCCGGCTTCCACCGGGCGTCTATATGTGGGGTCTAGGATTCGAACTCAGAACCTTCTGCCTGCAAGGCAGAGGCTTAACCCCTGAGCCACCCCTCCAGCCCCAAGATGTGAAAGTTTTTGGAATAGGAAGTACACTTTTTGTGGATTGTTTTGTGTTGTTATTTGTTTGGTGTATGTATGTGTGTGGGTATGTGTGTGTTTGGTCTGTTTTGCTTTTGGGAACAATGGGGCTCATGTAGCTCAGGCTGGCACTGGTCTTGAACTGCTAATCATCTCACCTCCTCCCAAGTGCTAAGATTACAAGCGTGTAACACAGCATCCAGCAATGAAACCTAATTTATCTGTGCTTGTTTCTTGTGCTTCGATATCTTATTGTGAAACCAAGTTAGCAGGGATTTCTGCCTATGTTTTCTCTAGGATTTTCATTATTGAGCGCTTATGTTTAGGTCTTTGATTCATTTTGTACTACTTTATATATTTGGTGCTAGGTAAAGGGCCACTTGCCTTCTTTTGCATATGATATCCAGTTGTCCTAGAACTATTTGTTGAAAGGGCTATCTATCCTTGGTCTGTTAAATCATCTGGTACCCCTATTCTAAAGAAGTAAGTTGGCCATAAAAATCAATGTGTGGGGACTGGAGAGATGGCTCCAGGGTTCAGCCTTTGCCTCTAAAGCAAAAAAGCTCAAATCCCAGATCCTCTGGGGAAAAAATGCCAGACTACGGGCTGGTCTGCACTTCAAGCCCTGGAAGGCAGAGCCTGAAAAACCCCAGAGCAAATCAATAAGAAGGTAGAGCAATTCAAGATGATTGTCATCCTTGGTTCTCCAGGCACACACATTCAAGTGCCCTCTTGTACACACACACACACACACACACACACACACACACACACACACAAAAGAAAAATCAATGTGTGTATATTTCTAAAGCTCTGTAATCCAAAAGTTATAGGCTGTATCTCAGGTTACTATAATTCTTTAAACCAAAATGTTTACAAGAGAAGTACGTCAAGATTGTTTCCTCAGAGCCAGTTAAAAAATTCTACTTGGAGCTAGAAATATTTTTTTCCTTTAAAAGTGTTTCACCAAGACAGGAAACAGAGATCTAAATATACTGAAGAGCAGAGGAGAGACCTAAGCCTCCCAAGCGTCCAATGAGTGCCCTAATCCCCTTTTGTGCTTATTTTCCTTCTATCTAAGAGAGTAAAATTAATGTTTTCTTTTTAAAATTTTTTGTATGCACACTGTGTGTGTGTGTGTGTGTGTATTTGTATGTGTATAAGAGGGCATTGTGTATGTCTGTAAAGGTCCAAGGGTGACTTCAGGAATCATCCTGGATTGTTCTACCTCCTTTTTGCTTTGCTCTGGAGTTTCCCCAGGCTCTGTCTTCCAGGAAGTGTCTTTGCATGGGATCTGGGAGGTAAACTCAGGTCCTTCTGCTTCTGAGGCAGAGGCTTAACCCCTGAGCCATCTCTCCAGCTCCAAATTGACTTTTTTCTTGATATTAGGACTGAATTCTAGCCCTTGTCACAAGCGCATACCTTATTATAAATTACTTGGTGAAAACACTGATGTACGGATCAATTCTTTAATATTTGGGCTTAGAACTCATTTCTTGACTGAAAAACCTCTTTGCTACATTTTGGCAAGTGAGAAAAATTAAATATGATCTCACCAGTACAAGGTTTGTGTCCTGGAATGAGATAAGGCTGAGAATGGGATCATGGATGTCTATTTATTTGTTTTGTTTGTTTATTTTTTGAAATCCTGGAAGTTGATCCCAATGCCTCAGACACGAAAGCTCGGTCCCTGACCTACGTTTTCAATCCACATAAAACCTTGCTCTGGATTGAGATGCTATTTGTAAGTGACTGATTCTAATTCCAGACTTATTTTCATACTCATTCTGTTATGTTTCTATTTATACTGAATAATAGGCTCAAATTGTGTTTTGCCATTTATGGCATTAATATTTTCTTTAGGTTTGAATGCTGTGAAATCTCCTTCAAACTTGTATAAGGACTGGACTTGGCAATGATTTAAGGTAATTAATTCATATGTCAGTTGTTAGCAAGGTCCAGTAATTAAAGTCTACCTTAGAGTAAGTTATTAACTCCCCAATTAAAAAAAAAAAAGTATTTTATCAACCTTATCAACTTCTTCTACCAGTCATGTATAATCACCTCTGTACTTTCACCACTGAACACCAGGGTCAAATGAACTTCTAGATTGTTCAAGGACTTGGTCTAAATCCAGAATAAATCAGTTCAGATTGATGGGGGTGGGGAGAAGGTGCCCTTGAGTCTTGTTATCTCTGCAATATGGACTCCTCAAACTTAGCAAAGTCTACTTTTGCCCTGTTCAAAATCCTCTAATTTCTAAACTCAAAACTTCCTACACGAGTAGCCAGCATGCAGACTAAGAAGCAAAACACTGGGTTTCTAAGATTAGTTAGTAGGTAAGATGCCCCCCTACAAACCTGTCAATCCATCCCTGGAAGTCCATGTGGTGGAAGAAGAAAACTAACTTCCAAAGGTCATCCTCTCTCTCTGCTCTCTCAATTAAGTAAAACATATGAAAGAAAGAAAGGGAGAGACAGACAGACAGACAGACAGACAGACAGACAGACAGAGAGGAGGAAGGGAGGAGGGAGGAGGAGAAGGAGGAAGAGAGGGAGGAGAAGGAGGAAAGAAAAGAGAGATAGAGGGAGAGAGGAAGGGAGGGAGGGAGAGACAGGGAGAGAGGAAGGGAGAGAGGAAGAGAGGGAAGGAGGGAGGGAGGGAAAAGGAGAGAGGGAAGGAGGGAGGGAAAGGGAGAAAGGGAGGGAGACAGGAAGAGAAAAGAGAGGGAAGGAAGGAAGGAGGGAGGGAGGGAGGGAGGGAGGGAGGGAGGGAGGGAAAAGGAGAGAGGGAGGGAGGGAGGGAGGGAGGGAGGGAGGGAGGGAAGAAAGCGAGCATTACCCACGTCAGGAAGCCTCCTCTGCTTTAAGAACCACTGTTCTGGAAAGAGCCAGGCTCCAACACTCTCCTCTCTAGAGTCCCGCCTTCCAACAAGGGCCAAATCCTCAAGTTGCCCTAGTCTGAGAGGCTGGGCCTGTATCCACATAGGTGCCCTGGTTAATGACTTGACTTCACGTGTGAGGAGGGCCACCGGGTGTGTCCACCATTCATAGTCCTAGCATCCACCCTAAACTGCTTGGAGCAAATGGATTCGGGTCCTGCCCAAAAAGGACTGGGGATCAGTCATGGCCTGAATTATTACAACACCACAGTGTTTTCTCACGGAAGGGTGAATGAGGTGGGTTCTAGCGTAATTACCTTTGTGTAATTGAAAACTAAATCACTGAGGACTGTATAATTTAGATATCCATTTAAATACTTTCCATTTTATTGTGCTTTTTTTTGCAAGACATGCTACTACTGAGTAAGCTGTTAGTTTTTCTAGTGGATCAAAATCTGAATGGGTACATTAAAAACAAGCACAGGACCAGAGATCATTGGAGACTTTCTCTCTCTTTCTCTTTCTTTCTTTCTTTCTTTCTTTCTTTCTTTCTTTCTTTCTTTCTTTCTTTCTTTCTTTCTTTCTTTCTCTTTCTTTTCTTCTTCTTTTTCTCTCTTTTTCTTTCTTTCTCTTTCTCTCTCCTTTCTTCTTTCTTCTTTCTTTCTTTCTTTCTTTCTTTCTTTCTCTTTCTTTTCTTCTTCTTTTTCTCTCTTTTTCTTTCTTTCTCTTTCTCTCTCCTTTCTTCTTTCTTTCTTTCTCTCTTTCTTTCTTTCTCTCTCTCTTTCTCTCTCTCTTTTTCAGGGTAGGCTGACTGGCCAGTGAGTGCCTGTATCCACCTCTCCAGCACTGTGATTACAAGTGGCTCCACTACATCTAGCTTTTTTTTTTTTTTAATGTGGGTTCTGGTGATTAAACTCAGATCCTCATGTTTATATAGCAAGCATTTTATCAACTGGCCCATCTCCTGGCCCTGGTCCTCAAATTTTAACATACATACAAATCACCTGGAGGGGTCTTGCTAAATGCTGGTTCTAACTTGATGGGCCGGCGCTAGGATCTGAGATTCTATAACACATCCAGTTCTCAAGAGTGCTTATGCTGGAGGGCTGGGAGAGCGTCACATCTAGAGTAGGAGTACACCTCAAAATGCAGGTTCTGGTCTATATAGACTATTTCTAATACTCTAACTATACAATACCACATATAGATAATTCTTCTTCAACTACCACATAATCAAGAGAGAGAGAGGTGTATGGCATGTCACACACATGTGGAGGTCAGAGGTAGGTCCTTCCACCACGTCTGCTCTGGGACCAAACTCAGGTTGTTAGGTTTGCACATAGACACCTTTACCCACTGAATCATGCACTGGCTGCTGCTTCTCACCATTGACCTCTGTTGTTTTGCACATTGTTCTGTATGCAGAGGGCAAGTAAAATGTGTATGGATGACAAATATTTGTTTTCAATCTTTTACCAATCTGCTTCTGCCCATGGGAAATCTCGACGAATGATAACGTGATACTAGGTTAAGATCATAAGCTAGACTTGAGTCAGCAGAGTAAGGTTTTGGTAAGATAAGCAAGATAAGCAAGTGAGAACTTGGGAGGATACCTAAAAGAAAGGGACAGCTAATCCTACCACAATGGAATCCTTTATTCAAATACTTACAGCAGGGAAGAGTGGCAAAACATACAGAGACGAGCACAAAACATCGACATTACTTTCTTGTGAAGAGAAAACACAGGATGCATTAAGAATTGTTATTGAATTAGCCCAGGTTCCCATCAATAGATGAATGGATAAGAAAATGTCACACAAATAACCACACACACATACTAAAGTAGTCTGCTAAAAATAACAAAATTCAGGTCCACAAGATAGCTCTGCAGGCAAGGCACCTGCTCACAAACCTAGCAACCCGAGTGCCATCATGGAGGCCTACAGGCAGAAGGAGAGCTGACTTCCAAAAGTTGTTCTCCGACCTACACATACATACACATGGCATGCAGGTGCCTTCTCTTCCCCACCCCTCCTCATCTCTCCCAACATAAATGATTAATAAAATGCTTTTTAATGAAAAACAATGGAATTATTTGTAAAAATGGACATACTAGAAATCATCATGTTAAGTAAAATAAGCTGCTCAGAAAGACAAATAATAAAGATTTCTCTCAAGTGCAGAAATGGAGTGTTTATTTAAAAGAAAGAAAGAGAGACAATGAAAAGAGGAAGGAAGAAGAGAGGGAGGGAGGGAGGGAGGAAGGAAGAAAAGAAGGGAGGGAGGGAGGGAGGAAGGAAGGGAGGAAGGGAGGGAGGGAGGGGGGAGGGAGAACAGGTGTTCTGCTCTTTGGCACTCTCCAGTTGCCATTACTGATCTTTGGCTTTGGAACTTTGGAAGCACTATTAAAGAAAATCGCTATTGAGGGCCACGGGAACACAAACAATGTGACATCCTGACATTTAATCTAACTATGATGGGACTAGTGGCCAGCAGGCAAGCAGTGTGTGAATATGAGTATGCTGGAGAAAGTGAGGCTTCAAGTCCTAGGCCCACAGAGTGGAATACTGAGATATTTTATCATGCTCCTCAGAATGCATGCAATTTTAAACCTTACGCATTACTTACTTTTTGAGTTTTCCATTAAAAGTTGTCAAACTGTAATCGATTGTGAGGAACTAAAATTGGAAAGGCTGGGCCCAGTGACACACTGTATCCCAGCACTGGGAGGTAGAAGCAGAAGCTCAGGACTGAACAGGCAGACCAGCAGCCGTTACCTGAGACCTTTTCTTGAACAAAACAAAGCAATGAAATGTGGGAAGCAAGACTGCATGTAAGTGCAGTAGATAACCCATAACCTCACGAGCCTTGGTATCTTCTAGATGACAGCCATTGTTTGGAGGTGGCGGTGTTTTGTTTTTGAAAGGGTTTTGCTGGGACTAGAGGTGTACATGGACACAGGTGGCAATTTTAGGCATGCTTTTGAAAGACTAATATAATGTATTGAGATTACATTATGGCTTTAGTGTCTGTGTTTCTGGTTCTAAGAAGTTAAGCAATTTTTCATATGCCTATTGGTCATTTGGCACTCTCTTCTATGAAATGCCTGGTCAAGTTTTCTTCTCCTGATTTTCTACTGTCGTGTCTGCAGAAAGAAACAACAAAACAACAACCAAAAAACTACTAGGCAAATTCTTGAGATCTTTCTTTTGCAAACAAATGGTGTGTTCTGCGATAGTAGGTCCCCAACATTCCACACTCCTGATAGTAGCAGCTGCTTGGCCTCTTCTTTCTCTCCATCCATCTTTTGCATGATGCCATCACTGTTGCTCAGTGTACAGTGTTTTCTGCCAGAAGTCCTAGCAAGAAGTGACCTGCTTGCTAACAAATTGAAAAAAGACCAGCATTCTACTTAGGGGACATGTAGAAGTTAGGATACTTGCAAAGAAGTGTAAATTTGGCCTGAGGCTTATGAGTCAATGGTAGAAGACTTGCCTACTTAATGCAAGGTTTTGCATTTGATACTCAACATGGCAAAAGAAAAGAAAAGGAAAGAAAGAATAAAGGAAGAAAGGAAAAAAGGAAGGAAGAAAGAAAAGAAGAAAGGAAGGAAGGAAGAACAAGAGAGAAAGAGGGATAGAAGGTTTCCCATTCCTATGCAAGGTGATATACAAGGAAGGCTTTAAAACATCTCCCCTAGATTTCCTACACCAGACCCTAATGTCCTCCAGACACTGAGGTGGCTACGAAGACCATGAGATACATCTGAGTAAGAAGCTTCCTAGCCTGCTTGAGTCTGACTCAATCTCTGCTCTGTTCTTTGGCTGTATCTTTTTAAAAATATTTATTTATTTATTTATTTATTTATTTATTTATTTATTTATTTATTTAGTGTGTGTGTGTGTGTGTGTGTGTGTGTGTGTGTGTGTGTGTGTTTCCCTGTGGAGGACCAAGAGTGCCGTTGGGAATCACCCTGGATTGCTTCCACCTCCTTCTTGCTTCACTCTGGGATTTCCCAGGCACCCACCAGGGATGGGAGTGGAGGCCACCATGAAAGCCATCTCCACCTGGCATTTTTACATGGAACCTGGGATCCAAACTCAGGACCTTCTACTTTTGAGACAGATGAGTCTTAACCCCTGAGCCATCTCTCCAGCCCTCAATACGACTTTTTTTCTAATGGTTCAACTCAATTCTAGTTCATGTCCTCCTATCTCTGGACTGTTGGAAGTCATTCCAGGCCATGTTTCGAAGTCATCCTATAGAGTGGTAAGACCTCACACATACCAAAGCTTCTGGACCAGGTCAGATATCTTATTTGGTCCTTAATTCATTTATAATGATGTGCTCAAGACTGGTACACATTGTCAGGTTCTGGGGATCCCTTTGTGGGTGAAGCTTTCTATCATTTCTGGGTTGTCCAAAGAGGTCTAGCCATTGGCCTTGCTCCTAAGATCTTGTCAATTCTGTTTGCAGAGCACTCTAATTACTCTACATGCATTGTCTTACTTAAGCCTCATAATGACCCTGTATTACAGTTGTTCCCATTACCCACATTTTACACATGAAGACCTAGAGGTGAAGTTACACACAGCCCTTGTACCTCATTAGCGCCAAAGCTTTTGCTGTGGATTAACTCTCTTGAATCTTGTATGAATGTTCGCTAAGAATTTATTGGTACATCCTTGCTCTGCCTCTCCGATTTTAGGCAAACCACTTATTATCATCTCAAAGAGTTCATCTTTGTAAAAACCCATTGCACCAAGGCATGCCAGTCATCCCGGTGCCTCTCCTTACTCATTCTATGTAGCAAATATTCTTGACATGGGTTACAAGCCCAACCAAAGTTCTGATGATTGACCAGGAGGAGAAAAAGCAAAAGAAACACTGGGTAGAACTGGTCTACCTCATCAGCCTTATTTTAATGACCCAGATTTCAGAAGCAGAGTAAGCTTTTCTTCTGCTCATGTGAGGAGGATCTACAATCACTATCACCAGGATTCAGTTTCCCCGTGGTCTAATGCACTCCAGGCTTCTCTGAGGATGAACCTTGAGGAATTAGAAGATACCATTTCAGAGGACATGTAGCTTTATTAGGGTTCAGAGAAGAACTTGGCACTTAATCATTGAATGTAAGGTTTTCTTAGGAAAAAATTTATCCATGTCTCTCTAAAACTGCATTTTTGAAACACAACTTGCCACAGTCTTTGATAAAGAACCATGTTACATGCCTTGCATTTCTTGGATGGCTTAACTATTTTAAGCTTGGCTGCATTAAAGTAGAACTTCTGAAAGAAAAAAAAAAAAAAACAAAGTGGGACTTCTGAGATTTTTCTCTATTCTTTGCTCTTTTTAGACCAAATTATTTCCATCCAAACACCAATCCTGGATTTGAACAAATGTGTACTGTTAGCCACTCTGGGACAGAGAGAACTCTTTGGTGGCGACTGTGGAAGATATGACCATGTTTTACCAAGTTCTAATTATTCTCTTTAAAAAAATGTGAATCCTGAAAAAATGGCTCTAAATGGATGAAGGTAAGATAATCTACTTGGGAGTTAATTTTACTGAAACATTCTGCCATAGAGTTCTATGACTACAAGTTTATACCTAGAGATGGGAAAATCAGAATTATCTGGTAAGTTTGGTCAAAGCCCTAATGGAAAGCACAAAACTCTAACTTGGAGAAGCGAACAGCAGGTTGAATTCCTGGGCACAGCAGGACCTGAAAGAGAATTCTAGATTTTATCTCCAGCAACTTTGAAGTTAGCAACTTTGAAGTCTCCGTCTGTTACAGTTTTGTCATCTATAAAATGGAGTTGCAGACTGAGGAGAGACAGCTCCATGGTTAAAGCTTTTACCTCAAAAATAAAAAGACCTGATATGAGATCATCGACCCCATGTAAAAATGTTAGACGGATATGGCAGCAGCCTGCAATTCCAGCCCTGGGAGGTAGAACCTGAAAATCCCAAAGCAAAACAATAAGGAGGTAGAAGAATCTAGAATCTAGGATTCTAGAATCTAAGATGGTTCCTGATATCACCCTTGGGCTTCCACTCGGGTGTCTTTTTATATACAGAGAGAGAAAGAGAGAGACAGGGTCACATTACCTACTCAGCAGGGCCATGGTAAGAATGTGTAATGTAAGCAAGATGAGCATACTTTAAAACTTTAAAGCATTGTGTAGCTTTTTGAAAAAAATTGTTTTTAGTGTTTCATTAGCTTTCAAAACTAGAAAATACAATGACCAGCCACAACAGCCATATCACATTTGAAAACAATGGATTTCAGTGGCAGATGGTGTGACTATAGCAATAAGAAGATACACGAATTGAGGATGGTGGGTGGGATAGAAGCCCCTGCCTATGAGCTGGGCTCATACAGCTGTCCACAGTTCACAGCAGAGAGTTCAGCTCTCAGGAGGAGCCAGCCACGTGCTGGGGAGTTCATGTGATGCCAACAGCCTCCACAGCTGTTCGCCTAACTCCTCTAGTCATTGCTTCCCAAAACACAACCACCAAGGGCTAGGCATGCGACTCTGTGGTACTGCATGGGCTCAACATGTGTGAAAGACTCTTATCTTTCCGCAGAGATCTCACCTAGAGCCTCGTGTACATTAGACAAATCTCCACAGCTGAGCTTACATTCCCAGCCCTTCCCAGCACCACCAAAAAATAATACAAGAAAAACCAACTTCCATCGCTAATACTTTTCAAACACTTGTAGAGAGTTTACTCACATCTGCAAAATTGGCTACTGTGCCAGTTGGATACAGGTAGCAACTTGTCAACTGAAGACTGAGCTTTTGGGCACACCCATGAAGAAATATGAATTAAGGCAAGCCCATGGGAGATTGTCTAATTGATGTGGGAGGACCCAGCCCACAGTGGATAGGACCATTCCGTGGGTGTGAATAAGACGGAGAGAGCTGATTCAGTATTTTGGCATACAGGCATGCTGGTAAGGCAGGATTAGAGCAGCCATGCTGGGACAGTCTTTGAAATCCCCGAAGGCCATCCCCCACTGCTGAGATCACTCTGAAGGAACACCCCTGCTGAGGAACTGACTCTAATCCTCCACAGAGATAAGATGGCCAACTTCCCTATGAAAGAATATGGAGATGAACCCTCCATAGCCAACAAAGATGGATCTCTAGTAGCCCCACTTGGGCCCAAGATCAACTGGGTTGGGCCCCAATGTGAACTAAACAATGAGGAAAAGTCATTGTTCCCTGGTTTATCTAAGTGTATAAATATACCTGACCCTGGCAGCCATCTTTGGCACCTGCCCTTCATGTGTGGAATCCCTGAGTTCATTTCTAGCTGCCTGCCCCTCATGGATTCCATGCCTGGAGTCCATGAGTTTTCCCTGAGCACCCTAGCCCCTCATGGTGCTCCACGTCTGGAATCCATGAATTCCATCCTTTCTCTCCTCTAATTTAACTCTACCTTAATCCTTTACACGGGTTCTGGTTTCAATCTTCAACTCCGAATACAAGAACTCTGCAACACTGGCAAGCAAAACAGTATCTCTCTCTCTCTCTCCCTCTCCCTCTCTTTCTCTCTCTCTCTTTCTCTCCCTCAGCTCTTGTTTGACATGGTATGACCAATTCCCTCAGCTTCTGATGCTGGTGTGAAGTGTCCTATCATGCTGATGAAGCATAACCAAAAATATTCAAGAAGTACCACCTTCCTCTAAGTTGCCTACTAGCAGTCATAACTTCTCAAATGAGCGTTTAAGGTAAGAACTGAGGGCTAGATAGATGGTTCAGTGTAATAAAAGCATTTGCCATGAAAGCAAGAAAACCTGAGTATGAATCCCCAAGCTGGGGGGGGAGGGAGTGTTGGATCCCAAAAGAGTAGAACATGGACAAACTTAAAAAAAAAGAAAAAAACTTCTTTATAAGAAAAGTAAAGGAAGGACAGGAATAGGACACAATTAGAGAGTCGGATTAGCCTCTAGGTAGCCAACCACCTGTATACTAACTCTTAAAGTTCCCTCTATAACAGGAAACACACAAACCCAGCACTGTAGACTAGTCTAACAACAGTGGAAAGGAATAAACTGACAGTGGACAGGATCAGATATCCCAACACTAACCACGAACACCCAAACATTCCACTCAAGACAGGGCTGCTGCAATCAGGAAGTCACTGCAATGAGACCTGTCCTTACCAGACTTGCACACCAGCATGCCCCCATAGACTAGCAAGGTTCTCAGGAGAAATAATTAAAAGCAGTGGGAACCTTAGGGGCTAGGGCTAGACAGGTGAGGGGAATGCCCCTGTAAGTGGGTGTGCCCAAGGAGGGGCCACATGATCTACCACAAGAGACCCGAAATCCCACACTACAGCAGATGATCCAAAGGGAACCCTGTGACCCATAGAAACAGATGGATAGGAGGGTGGGATGGATTAATGAAGAAAGGGAACAGGAAGGAGAAGAAAGGGAAACAGGGATAATTACTCAGTATGCCTGTAAAACTAGAAAAAAAAAAAGTCAGTCTACAGTACAAGCATCTGTAAGGGAGAAATGGGACAGAAGCAAGAGAACCCCCAGAGGCTGGGGAGTCAGCAAGCCTGTGTGAGAAAACGACAAAGAGAAACTCCTCCAACAAGGTGGAACGCAAGAACCCATGTCTGAGATTGTCCTCAGACCTCCGCACATGTTCATGGGATATGCATGCTCACACTCACACATGAGTGCACACACACACACACACACACACACACACACACGCATATACTAAGAACTTAAGATAACTTTGTCTAAAAAGACAAGGTAACTTTTGATCTGGAAATATAATAACCTAAGTAGCTACCCCTCTTCCACGTCAATAGAATCTTTAGACTGAATTCTACTTCTAAAAAACAAAAAAGCAAATGAAGAGAAAGAAAAAGGCAGGGATGTGCAAGGAGTCAGGAAGGGTGGAGAAAGGAAGCTGAGTGACTCACTGAAGTCTTTGGAAGGAGGATTAACTTCCGCCCCCACAGGCCTGGCGCTTTTAATTCCCACTTTGGAAAATGAAGCAGATCTTGACACGAAAGCAGTTTAGAGTCCCAAGCAAGTAAAGAAGCTTCATTTGCTTCCAGATTGCATCATTCAAATGTAAGAACACATCCCTGTTTATCAGGGCACTGTTCACAAAGAGATTAGGAATCTTCCCAGGCGCCTATCAATATATGCACGGATAAAGAAAATGTGGCAGATGAGCACCAGAGAATATTATTCTACCATACCTTGTACAACAAAACAGACAGAACTGGAAGACATATGCTACATGAAATAAACCAGACACTGACAGACAAGAACCACATGTTCTCTGTTACATGTGGACATTAAGAAAGTTGACCCAGATGCAGAACAATGTTTGCTCGAGGTCAAGAAGGGCGGAGGCAGACAGAATAAAAGAAGGCTGGGTTTCATTAAGGCACTCGGTATGGACATGTTGAAGTACCATACCACACCTCATGGAGAAGTGCCATTTATACATGTTAATAAAAAGAAATGAATATTTTTCAAAGTAAAAAAATGTAAAATGCAAGAATGGTAAGTGCCCATTGTACTCAAAGGCACTGAAACTGTACATATGGGGCTGGGTGTTTGCCTGGCGTGTATGAAGCCTGGGTCCAGTCCCTAGCAAAGGGTGGGGGAGAAATGCAGCTATGGTTTCCATTTTACTACTCTACCCTTAGGAAGTAGGTGCCTGCCAAGATTGTCTAGGCACATCGTCCAAGTTACACTCATCATTCAGAAACAGTACAAGCAGCAAGCCTAGGTGTTCAACAATAAGAACTAAACAAATACCATATGGTGATAGGCTATGTATATTTAAAGTAGTATTACAAATATTAGTTGGTGTGATAGAATGTCTTGGATGCCTTAAAGACAAACACAAGTGACCAACCAATAAGCATTCAAATGATCTTAGTTTGTAGGGTGTGCATAGATCTATGAATGAATATGTGTGCTTCTGAAAGTGCCTACAGAACTGGACACGGAGGTGCACACCTATGACCCCAGCAGTAGGGAGTCTGAAGCAAGAGGTTCACGAGTTCAGGGCCAATGTGGGCTATATATCAAGGAGTTCCAGACCAGCAACACCCCGGGTTGTACCACGCTCTTAAACACAAAGCAGAATAGCCCCAGAACTCCTAAAAGCTCTTAAAGAGCAAGATGCCACTGAGTTCTTGCTTTCTAGTCCCTCTATAGTGACTCTAAGTCCTCACATGCACCTTACTACAGGGAGCACAATTTATAAAAGTACAAAAGGCATCCCCTGGCATTGCCCTGCTCCATGTCTGGAAGCAGAAAGAATCCTGAGAGGGGGGTTTTGGTTGCTGTTGTTTTCATGATTTTTTTATACTGTAACTGTTTTATTTATTCAGTAGATAGGTTTCAAGCCTCAGTTGAGACCAAACACTTTGTATGCGGTGCTCATGCTAAGTACATTCTAATTTAGTGCCCTTTCTATCTTAATTACTTGACAATTCTTTTATAAATTAGGCAAGTGAGAGTTTAACAATGAAAACCTGATCAAATAAAACCACTATAACAATACACTGTAATAAGAGTTATTTTATATTTATAAATTATTTGTTTCTGGACTTTTCCATCTAATATTTTGGGACTTTAATCAAGCCATGGAAAACTGGAAACTTAAAAAGTAAAGCCAGAAGTAAGGTCAGAATGCTGTATTTGAACTTTTTCGTTAGTAACGTGAAGTTTTTAAAAAATTTACTGAAGTTGAGCATAGTGGTGCGTACTCATAATCTAGAGGCTGAGACAAGAGATTCTAGAAGTTACTCTAGAAACACTTTATGGAAAGATTGTGCCAGAGATAGATAGAGAGAGATGGAGAGAGGAGAGGGAAGGAGAGAGGAGGGGAGGAGAGAAGGAAGGAAAGATGATAGGAGGGGAGGAGAAAAGAGAGGAAAAGGAAAGGAAAAAGGAAAGATGGCTTAGGTGATCTTTTGGTTGGCAAAGGGATTAAAAAACTGGTCATGGTTGTGCATGTTTATAATCCCAACACTGGCAGATTCCTAGGGCTCACTGATCCTCAGTGTGGCCTACATAGTAAATTACAGTTCAGTGAGCTCCTATTTAAAAAAAAAAAAAAAAAAGATGGGCAGGGGTGGAGAAGCATCAGTATTGTCTTCTGGTCTCTAAACGTATGCACATCAGTGTGAGCTCACATACACATGCACTCACATGAGAAAATTAAAATAAAGTGAAAAACATCAAGCATGGTATCTTTTTTTAAAATTTTTTGGAGTGTGTTGTGTATGTGTATGTGTGTAGGTGTGTGTGTGTGTGTGTGTGTGTGTGTGTGTGTGTGTGTGTGTGTATTAAACGGCACTGTGTGTCCCTGTGGAGAACCAAGGGTGACTTCTGGAATCATCCAGGATTGCTTCTACCTCCTTTCTGCTTTATTCTGGGATTTCCCAGGCTCTGCCCACCAGAGCTGGAAGTACAGGCTTGCTGCTATTTCTGCCTGTCATTTTTATATGGGACCTGGGATCCGAACTCAGGTCTTTCTGCTTTCGAGGCAGAGTCTTAATCCCTCAGCCATCTCTTCAGTGCAAAAATGGTATCTTTCACCTCTAACCCATCACTCAAGAGGTATAGACAGGCGATTCTACAACTTTGAGGCCAGTCTAGGGTATACAGTAAGACCCTGGCTCAAAAAGCCAGAAGGAGGGGAAAAAAGGAGGAGGGGTAAGAAAGATGCTATTGAAGCTAAATACAATAGTCATAGTACAACAGCATTAAAACATTTTGTGCTTAGTCTAACTAGAAGTCACCTAAACTTGGGAAGCACAGAAAGCAGATGAGAAATAATAAAGGTGAGAGAAAGTGGGAAGGAGATAAAGGGGGAAGCAAGAGAGGATATTTACTTCATGCTACCTTGTTTCTGTTTGTTTGTTTGTTTAGTTCTAAGATCCCACACAAGCTAGGCAAGTGCTCTACTACTGAGCCGTGTTCACAACCCTTTTTAAATTTTTCACTTTGGAGAAAAGTTCTCACTACCCTGCACAGGATGGCCTTGAACTTACAGTCTCCCTGCTTCAGCTTCCCAAACAGCTGGGATTCCAGACCTGGGCCACAGGCTGGCTAGGCGAAGACAAGCTCATATCAAGATACGTAGTGATTTCTGCCTGACTTTCCTTCCCATTGAATTTAGCCAAAGTGAATCTGAAAGAGGTGATGTAAGTTTACCCTATCTCTGGTCCGTTGTGCATTTTATGATCTTTTAAAGTCAGCTCACACTGAGTGCGATTCTAATATTACCTGAATTTTTTCTTTTTTTTTGTTAACTCTTAAATAGCATGACTTATGCTTCATTAGTTTCACAGCTGACAATTCAACCTTTTATTCCAACATTGACTGAATGAAATTTTTTTTGAGTTTAGAAATCAACTTCCAAAAAAATGGAAAGTCAGTGCAGAAGTGAATAATCCTTGGTGATAATGAGTGCGCTCGCTCTCTTTTTCTCTCTCTCTCACACACACACACATCAAATTTTCCACTAGATAATAAAAATTGTGTGTCCTTTCTATGTGTACTTGTATGGGTTCATGTATGTGAGGAACTTGCGTGTGCATGCATATGGGGATCAAAGGTCCACATCAGGTGTCTTCCTTAATTATTCTCCACATTATTATTATTTTTCTTGAGACTAGGTCTCTTACTGAACCTGGAACTCACCAGTTTGGCCTGACCGATCAGCGACCCCAGGGATCTTGTCTCCACCTTCCAGCACTACTACTCCGAGACCTGGCATTACATGGGTGCTTCGGATCAGACCTATGCCCTCATGCTTGGGTGGCATTTTACTGACTGTGCCATCTCTCCTGCTTTGAAGTGGTTCTTTAAAAAAAAAAACTACTACATTTGAGTTTAGTAGCCCTTATCTAAAATGCTCAGAACCAGAAGTATATGAGATTTCATAGTTTTTTTTTGGCTGAAATATTTGTGTATACTTTACATATTGGATATCCCTAATCACTGCATAATTTTTAAAAATCTGAAATTTGGATTTTGGAGGATTTCAGATTAGTCATGCTCAAACTGTATTGCCAAAAGAGAAAGAAAGATAAAGAGGAGCAGAAGGAAGATGAAGAGAAGGGGAGAAAGAGAAAGAGGCAGAGGAGGAAAGCAAGACAATGAAGCAGAAGTAGCAGCTGTCCTTCCACCTGCATCTGGCTGGTGGTCACCCAAAGTCTGTCTGCCAAAGACAACAAGATTTCACAACAACTCTGTTTACAACCATCTCGTCTCTATTGCTACCGCAGGGAGCACTTTTTAGTAATAAGACAGCATAGCATCAACATTTTGGCCAACCCTTCACCCATATAAAAAACTTAATCTCAATCTATGTCAAACACTATTTGCTAACTAGTCTCTCAATGGTCTTTCTCTTTAAAACATACTTAGAGAATGCATTTGAAGTGCTTGCTGTACAAACAAAAGGACTAGAGATTGGGTTCCCAGATCTCATGTAAAATGTGAGTGAGATGTGGCAGCCTGTAATTCTGGCCCCGAAAGACAGAGCCTGGGAATCCCCAGAGAAAGCTGGCTAGCAAGACTAGCCCTATAGGCAAACTCTGGGCTTAATTAGAGATCCGGGCTCACAAAAGGTGGAAGAACAATGGAGAATGATTCCCAATATCAACCACTGGCCTCTACATGCCTGCCTGCACATACGTGGTACTCCACACATGCCAATATGCATACACACACAAACATGAAAACGGAACAAAGAAAAAAACTGTAATGGTAAGAGAAATGTTGAACAGGCTAACTCTTTATTATATAAATTAAAAAGTCATCCAAGAGACTTCAGATACTACTGAAAAGAAACTTGAAGAAAATCCTGTGCCAATGACTAATCATTGGCTTCTGCCTGCAAAATTAGGCAACCAGGGTTGGGCTGGCCTCAAAGAATATCTTTGGAAGTTTTCGAGACAATCAGGTATTTATCTCAAAGGCCTATGAAGTAACCAAATCCTTTGGATCCCTTTGAAGATAAGGAATGAGAAGCAGCTGAGGCAGGCTGAGCCCTGTAGAAAATGGTCTGATCTGGTTGTCTGACCAAATTGTGGGTTAATGGTTCTGATTAGTAAAAGAGAAAAAGTAAAAGAGAAAGAACGTATACTCTCCACGGAAGCAGATATTTCAGTAGATGCATAGCTATATGCAAGTATTCCCATGTCAATACCATAATCTTATAGGTTTTTGATTTTATAGGTTCGAAATGGAAATAATTCTGCTTATTCTGCAAATTAAGTGAGAGATTCCCTTTAGGCATACAGTGCAAAATAACATGTTAGGAACAAACTTTAAAACATTTATTAAGAATGAAAAGACATTGGCTGAAAATGTTTGCAGACAGTGCTGGAAATGTTACACAGTAGTAAAGTATTTACCCTCCTATGTGTAGAGCCCTAGATTTAATCCCATATCACCCCCTACACACACACGCACGCACACACACACACACACACACACATATTCTAAAAGCAAAAATTATTTAAAAGCAAATAAAGGGTAATTTGAGTAATTCTTAGTTCTTTTCAGTGTGGACAGGAACACACAATTCCCAGTGGGAAGCTAGAAATGTCTTCATGGTGTCCTTTAGCACTTTGCAGATTGCGTACATACTCTTGGCAACAAGAAAAGCATTTTTCTTGCATGGAATCCATGGCTTGGAAGCCACTGACTACAAAAAGCTCGCCGAGTTGGAATGAGGCCACTGGAAGAGTTGCCACACATCAGCCTTAATCCTTTCTCAAGAGAATGCCTGTTGGGAGTTGTCAGGTGAATTCCATGCTGCCTGGCTATCCAAGAAAGGCCAACGCTAGCCCTTCCAATGTTTGCCTTGGGACTACCAAAGCTGGTCTTAGGGCAAGCTCTCATGAACCAAACTCAGACAATCGCAAATAGCACCAATCCACATGGGAGGTCTGAGGACCTTCTTGAGACAGCCTCTCTTCAGATGCGCCTATAGTCAACACCTGTCAACACCTACCCTGGATCTCTTCTGTCATCGCCTCTATGATCTCAGCCTTGTGGCTAAGCCTCTGCACAGCCTCCTTCCCACACATCATACTCACTCCAAACTCAGCACGCTGCCCAAGGGCACTCTGCCCATCGTACCATTTTGCCAGAACTCTTGGTTCACGAGAACATCCTTGGGCTGGGATTATGCTAACCCTCTCCAGGCCCTGCCCTACAAACCCACTGCCTACACCTATTCTAAATCTTCATTTGGTCGTCTCCATTGGATTGCTGCTCAACTGAAGAAGGCCAAAGTACAAATGAATGCTCTATGCCCCCTCTTTTTGGTCTTTCATTGAATGTGGTCATGTTTTGACATGCCCTTTAACATCTCCACTATTTGATCTTCAAAGAAGAAAGCATTCCTCCTTCTCCTGGTTCTGAGAGGAAGGCTGACTGGTCACCAACATGATCTGGACAGGATGAACTGCAAGCTTAGATTAGAGAGTCTGGCCTCCGAGGGGAGAAAGCACAGCAGTCATCCACCAAGGCTCCGTGAATGCAGGCTTCAGGATTCAGCATCAGAAACAGGGACAGTTAGGAACGTGCCAGCCTTCGTGTGAGCGCAAGATCCACTGAGCTAATAGCTATGAAAGCACTTGGCCTTCTGCACCTACTTAAAACAAATAAATCATACTAACAGTCATCAAAGTGATTCTCTTCAAAGGGAAGCAGCCAGAGGTGGGGAGATGGCTCAGGGGTTAAAGCCTTTGCTTTATAACTAAAAGGACCTAAGTTCAGACTCCCAGATCCCACATTAAAAAAGAATGCCAGGTAGAAGAAGCAGCAGCCTTCAATTCTAGCCCCAGAAAGCAGAGCCTGGAAAACCAGAGCAAAGCAATAATGTAGAAGAACAATCCAGGATGATTCCTGATGTTACCTTTGGGCCTCCGCAGGCGCACACCTCATAAGTCCTACTGTACACACATTACACATGCAGAGAGAGAGAGAGAGAGAGAGAGAGAGAGAGAGAGAGAGAGAGGAGAGAGAGAGAGAGAGAGAGAGAGAGAGAGGTGTTGCAGATATTCTGTGTGTTGCTGTTAAATTTACCATCAAAAATTCTTAGTCTAGCTTGGCAGGAAAGCTCATACCAGCAGCAGAAGCCAGAGGAACTGGCCATACCATATCCGATTCTGATGAGAGAGAGACAATCCTTACTTGCCAGATCAGTATGCCTGACCAAATATACGGAAGAATGCCAACGCCCTGAATCACCTCCCTCCATCAGATCCACTGGCCCAGAGATAAGTCCCACCTACCATGGGCTGGGTCTTCCTCATCAACTACATAATCTCCTGCAGGCTAGCTCAGGGCTTGGCTTGACTGCTAATTCTTTACAAATGTGCCCAGAGCTCAACCCTTCAATTGTCAGGCTGACACCTGTATCTAACTATGACAAAAAGAAAGCAGTCAAGACCTGGAGTGAAGAGAAGTTCATATTCTCCCACCTCCTACTTTCCCCTGCGCCCACCTCACCCAAGTCTTCCACCAAAAATCAAATACCTGCTTCCCCCTTCCTCACCTGAGGTCTCTTCATACCTTTAGGCACCATCAAAATCTTTTCAACTAGGGATTGATCTCATCAGATCATAGAAATTCACAATAAAGAGGGGATTGGAAGATTGATTCTTCTGGAATACAAAATCACACTTTAAAAGTTTATTAAGGGGATGGAGAGATGGCTTAGGGGTTAAGACTCTGTCTCGAAAACAGAAGGTCTAAGTTCAGAACCCAGGTCTCACGTAAAAATGCCAGGAGGAAAAGGCGGCGGTCTGTACTTCTGGCTCTGGTGAGCAGAGCCTGGGAAATCCCAGAGCAAAGCAAGAAAGTAGAAACAATCCAGTATGATTCCCAAAGTCATCTTTGGCCCTCCACAGGAACACACAGTGCCCTCTAACACACACGACACACACACACACACACACACACACACACACACACACACACTAAAATAAATTAAATATTTTTAAAAGGTTATTAAAAGAATTTTCTATCATTGAGCTGATATATAGAGAGGAAAGAAAACTTTTTTTTAAAATGTATGTTTGATTGTCATATTTAAAAAAAATACATGCTATGGCCAGAAGAAATGTATTCATAGCTTAATCAAAAAAAAAAAAAAAAAAAAAAAAAAGTAGAGGTGCATGGATTCATAAGAGCCCAAGCCAGAAACACTTTGAATGTTTATCAGCAGTAAAACAGATAAGCTCTGTGATCTGGACACGTGATGGAGACCACACAGCTGAGGGAAATGAAGAAACTAAACCATGTCACAGCACGGACAGACGAGTCCTGCCAACAGTCCAAGCAGTGAGGGAAGCCAGATGCTGACAAAAACAAGCCATACGACGCCATTTACAAGAAGTCCAAAGTCAGACAAAATGAGTCTATGATATTAAAAGTCAGATAGCGTTATCTCTGGGACCCTGAGCGGGATGTGGTACAAAAACGACTTTGGGATAGGAACGTTCTCTGCTTTAGTCTGGGTACTAGTTGCACGGGTGTGCTGATTTTCTGAAACTTATAAGCTTATATAATTTTCAGTATGCATGTTATACTTTAAAAGGATATAAGTATGTTTATTGTAAAAAAAAAACTATTCCAAAATGTCAGAAACATAGAATTATTTTCAAAATAGGGCAGAATCTTGACAGCATATAAATGCTGAGTTGGGTGTGTGGCTGAGTGCTTGCTTATCATTTATGAAGCTGTGGATTCAATTCAAAACACTACTAAATAAAGAAACAACTGCCCCAAATGCTTCCCTGGTGGATTCTAGGCAAGTAGTCTGCCACTGAATCATGTCCTTCCTCTACCCCAAGAAATAAAATAAAAATAAATAAATAAATTTAAAATAAGTCAAAAGTGCATTAGGACTTTTAGTATAGAATATAATAAAAGAATGTAATGTAATATATATTGAGAGTAGGCGCCTTGCCAGCTAAGTCTCACAGGACCTAATGTAATGTCATGTAACATAACTGTAGCAGTCAGCCTGCACGGTTGCTGATAAAATCACCATCAAATGACTTAAGGGAACAAGGAGTTTATTCTCTTGCAATAGTCCAGTTACAGTCCTTAGTCCAGGTTGACAGTAGAGGTCACATCAACACCAGGGCCAAGGGAACTGGCCACACCATCACCACAGAATGGCTGAGAGAGGTATGATCCTTACTTGCCAGACCAGCATGTCTGGCCAAGTATATACAAGGATGCCAACTTCCTCAACCAGCTGTCTGTATTTTATTCACTTGTCTAAGCCATAGTCCCACCCACCAGGGATTAGGTCTGCCCCATCAATTAGATAATCTCCTGTGATGTAATAAAGGCAGTTCCAATTACTAAGAAAGAAAGAAAGAGAGAGAGAAGTAAAGAAATACATATTGGAGAGTTTGACACATTAATTAATGATGGAACCAGCAAGACGCTAAAGCCAATTCAAGTGGGGATGTGTGTGTGTGTGTGTGTGTGTGTGTGTGTGTGTGTGTCAGAATCAGGCATCTTCCTCTATCACTTACCATCTTACTGTATGAGACAATGTCTCTCACTGCACCCAGAATTTACTAACTGCCTAGATTGGATAGCCTGAAAGTTCCAGAGTTACACATGTCTCCACCCACTCCCCACAGCACTGGGGTTACAGGCACAAGCCTGCAAGACCGGCTTTTACGTACATACTGGGCATCTAACCCAGCTTCTCAGGCTTGCACAGCAGGCACCCACCGAGCTGTCTCCTAGCTGATATCTTTCTGCTTCACAAAACTCATTTGGGCAGATTTGAACAGGAATCATTTGCATAGCTGTGTTCAGGAAGTATTTGCCTAATTATCAGTTTTCTCCATATAAACCTTTTCTTTTTATGTTTATAAATGTTTAATCCAAGACTAGCCAAAGATAATGAAAGCAGGAAATAACTAGAATTTCCAAGGTTGCTTTTTTTTCTTTTGCAGTCCTGGGGATTAACATCAATGTCTGTTTACGTTATATTCTAGGCAAAGGCTGGGTCACTATACTACATTTCTAACCCTTCAAAGATGTTTGCAATTTTCTTACAATCAAATAAACACAAAAAAGCTACAATCCTCCTATTCAGAGATAACCTACATCCACGGTTTTGTGCCATGCTTATAGATACCTTGTAAAAATTGGCTTACATCTGTAACAAAGTGTAACCAATTAAAAAATAGCTGTTTTAACATTGACTCCAGATTTTCTTCTTTGTTCCAGAAAGTCCCTTCTCATTTTACTTGAGACTCTTTTGCATACTTTCTCAGAAGGAAGAGTTCTAGATAAAAAGATACTGTCACTTTAAGATTCTGGTACATGTTGCCCAGATTAAAAGAACACTTAGCACATGGTGGGGTTGGAAGAAGCACAAGGAAGGACAAATTTTTCTATGTTATGTGCATACTTCAAAAACTAGTCTCACCTCTGAGACGCCCAGGAGTAGAGTTAATGTCCATCATCTCCCAACTACCCACCTCTGTCTTCTCTCCTTTGCTTTTGAACTTGAAGCATAAACCCAGTTTGTAGCAGTTACGCTGCATGCTGCCTATAAATTCATGGCCAAATGGTTTATGGGAAGGTTGCAGTCAGCCTGCATGGTTGCTGATAAATGACCATCACACAGCTTAAGGGAACAAGGAGTTTACTTTCTTACGATAGTCCGGTTACAGTTCATAGTCCAGCTTGACAGGAGAGCACACACCAACACCAGGGCCGAGGGAACTGGCCACCATAACAGCTGAGAGATGGACAATCCTTACTTGCCAGACCAGCATGTCTGGCCAAGTGAACAGAAGGATGCCAACTCTCTCAACCAGCTCTCTGTGATTTATCCAGGGCCTCATCCCACCCACCATGGGCTGGGTCTTCCCCAGCAGCCAGACAATCTCCTTCAGGTTTGCTCTGGGCTTAACTCAACCATCAACTCTCTACACCTGTGCCCAGAGCTCAAACCCTCAAGAGTCAAGTTGACACCTGTGCTTAACTATGACAGGGAACAAGGGGCTTTATTTTGGCTTATGATTATCCAGTCATAGTTCTTTATCCAGCTTGGCAGGAGAGTTCATACCAACACCAGGGACCAAGGGAACTGGCCACACCAAATAGAACTGCTGAGTAAGGGGCAACCCCTACCTGCCAAGTATACGAAAGAATACCAACTTTCTTAACCATCTCCCGCCATCTCATTTACCTGTCCAGGGACTAGTCCCACTTACCATGGGACTGGGTCTTCCTCTTCAGTTAGATAATCTCCTGCAGGCTTGCTTCAGACTTAGCTCAACTACTAATTCTTTACAAATGTGTCCAGAGCTCAAACTGCACGTGTCAGTTGACACCTGTATCTAACCATGACACAGTTCTTGCCTAAAGGAAAAAGTATGGACTGGCAAAGCAAACTACAAAACATTTCAAGTTCAACTCAAATGCCATGCTACCAGAGGCCTCCTTGCTATTAAAGATAGCTTTAATCTGCATTAGGGGGTAAGTCATTAAAGGAATTTTCCAGATCCAGACTGAAGCTGCATCTCTTCCATGGGACTCTCTGTATTAATATATTTTCTCATCTGTTTACTAGTCTTGATTTAAAATGTTCCATAAGAGGGCTGGAGAGAAAACTCAGGGGTTAAGCCTCTGCCTAAAGAGCAGAAGGTCTGAATTCAGACCACAGGCACACACAGTGTCTTCTGATACACACACACACACACACACACACACACACACACACACACACTCATAGACTCACAGGCAAAACAAAATAAAATTAATTTTATTAACTATAGCCTCCAAAGCTTGTTCTTTCTACACGTCTAGAATTTTGTACCTTTTGATCTATATCTCCTTCTTGTTCCCCTCCTTGAAACATCTTTCAAAAGAGAGGTAGCAAGAGAAGAAAGACAGGCTTCCAAGAGGCCTGGCTAAACCTGAATTCCTAAAGAGGCCAACTGCTGCCAAATTCAGGCTGGCGTGACTGAGTGCTCTCTTTGTGGGCGCCTCTGGGCAAAGGGCTTGGAGAACCTTCTCTTGCTGAAACCTCACAGCCAACTGCCAGGAAGTTCCGCTGTCTCCCAGGGTTCCAGATCTCTCTCCAGTAGACCAGAGCCTGAGGTGCAGCCAAAACACATCCCAATGAGGATGAAAAAGGTAAAACAGGCTTTCTGCTGTCTTCAGGTCTCCCTTCCCTTTAGCTCTGAAGGGCTGTAAGGGTCACCTGCACCAGGGCTCCTCAGAGTTTGGTTCCCAGGACAAAGGCATTATTACCATCCTGGAACTGTTTAGAAATGCAAATGCTCAGCCTTCAGTCCAGACCTACTAGCTACTAAACTCCTGGGATACTCCAGAGATCTAGGTTGCAACGTGCCCTCCAGGCAACTCTGACACAGGTTAGCAGTGGGTTCTAGGTCTATAGTTTAACCCAGAAAACATTTCAAAGTGCTAATGCTTGAGCCCTGGACCGTCTCAGAAGTTCTGATTTAACTGGTTTAGGATGAAGTTTGCACTCAGTTTATTTTTATTGTTGTTGTTGTTTGTTTTGTTTTGTTTTTTAAGATTCTCAGGTGATAGAGACCACGGTAGTCCAGGTTTTCTGAAGCAGCCACTTTCATCTGAAATGCCTGATAGCACACTTCAGTGCAGTCAAACTACTGGGATTAGCAAACATGGAGAGTTAAAGTTTCCCAACTTCAAGTCCTAGTCCCTTCTTCCAACCCACCATCTAGCCCAAGAGGCGCAGGTGGACGATGCTCTTGGGATAAGTAAGCATGAATTTATTAATCTAAGAACTTTAGAATTGCTTACTTTAAGCCATTATATTCAGCCTTTAGTGAATGTTGAGACCATGCAGGAGACAAATGTCACAGGACAATTTACTAGAGGAAATGAGATCTGTCAGTGGTGTGGTAAAAGCTTCCTACTTCCAGCTCGTTCTTCTCTGATTTATATGTTTTGTGCTGAAGGTCCTGTCATCTCATTTGACACACCTCCAGCACTAATAGGGATTCCATCAACATCTGTCTAAGAGAGTCCACTAATCAATCAACACATGAATGGATGTCACTGAAGGACAGGCTGACTCTGGCCTTGGCATCTAGTGTCCAGCTTATCACCAAGGCTGCTCTTGGAGTGGAACACAGAGAATAACATTCCCTTGACAATAAATACATTACGATCAAGGGCTAGAGTTCAATGTCACATAAGGGTCACTATAAACCCTGATGAATGGGAAGGAGAAAATGAATGTGGTAGTCATCAGAGTTACTGACTACTGTTTCCAGAATATGTATATATATAAATGGTCCCCAGCCCTTGGAGTTCTTTGAGGCCATGTGACTTATTTAACTCATTGAAGCAAACAAAAGTGTTACTTTGCTTCTATTTAGAAGATTTAAGATCCAGGAGTGGGCTGTGAATATAGCTTGGTGATAGCATGTTTGTCTAGCATGAGAGAGAAAGAGAGAGAGAGAGAATGAATCTAACTGTTGTAGGGCAATCCATCATTTTAAGTTACCTGAAATCAAGTTATAGTTTTTCATTACAAAACTGAGGCAGTTGCAGATATAAAAAATGCAAATTCACCCCATTGGAGAAATTATTGGACTTTCAGGCATCCATCATTCTATCAGCCTGGGTCTAGGTGTGAGGGCAATCAAGACCAAAGCTGTCATCAAGCCAATAACTTGCCTGTGGACACAACATTGCCACTAAAGATCAATGCTGGATTCCAGACCATGTCTGCCTCCCTTCCAGGGTCCCTACATATTACTTCAGGTGAATACTGATAGTCTTTACTGTAAGATTTATTGATCTGCTTCACACTACACTGAATTTTTTATTTTGGGTGAAAGATACAAATATCCCTTCAATTTTGTTCCAATCTTAGAAACTGGTCTTCAAAAGTAGTGAGAGGAACAGTTTGATTTTGTGTTGTGTTATGACCTGTGCAAAGATGGAAGAATGTTATTTTCTTCTCTCTAGAACACATAAAGGAGAATGTGATGGTTAGTGTCAACTGTCAACTTGTGGGAGTAGCCAATAGGGAGCCTATCACACTGTCTGAATTGCTTTAATTAAGGTAGGAAGGTATAATGGTTACTCTTAATTATTGCTGTGAGAGAACACCCAAAGTCAAATAACTTAAGGAAGAAAAGGAATTTATTCACCTTAGGTTTCAGAGGGGAGATACAGTCTTTATGACAGAGGTGACATGGCTGGTGGCTGAAGCTGGAGGCAGGCTAAGTCATGATAGACATCCATGTGGCTGGAGTATTCCTGGAGAGTCTCTTCTTCCCAGTCTCCTGTTCTATGGTTCCTTTTATCTGGTCTGCCACTGGGAGGTTCCAATGAGATCTAGAGAGGTTCCAATGAGCTGGTCTTGTAATGTATTGATCTGGAAAATCTCTCCAGGTGGTCTGGCACGTGATTTTAGTTAATACCAGGTGTGTCAAGTTGACACCCAGGATTAACTATCACAGAAGGCACACCTTATCATGGGTAGGACCAGAATCCAGAACTGAATAAGAATGAGAGGGCCGATGAGCTAGTTCAGTGGATAAGGCGCTGCTCAAAGAAAAAAATGAGAACTGAACCTTAGCATGCATGTGTACATTACCTCTCTTTCTTGATGGTGAATGTGATGTGACCAGCTGCTTCAAACTTCTGCTGCTGTGATTTTTCCCACAATGAGGGGCTGTAACATGAAATTATGATCTGGAATAAATCCTTTCTTCCTTAAATTACTTGGATCAAGTACTTTGCTATGACAATAACATAGACAAGTAGCTAAAGATAAACAATAAGATTAACAGAACAGGGAGATAGGTATATACATGGATAACTGTGTCATAAAGCAGAAGTCGATAAGTGTTTCTAAAGCATTTTTGTATCCTTGAAATTTACTATAACAAGCACATATTAATTCTATCTATTTATCATCTATTTATCTATTTTGAGATACGGTTTTATATAGTTCAGACTAGTTTGAACTTATTATGCAGCTAAGGATAAACTTCTGATTCTCCCACTTCTACTTTCCAAGTAATGGAATTACAGACATGTGTGTACTTATTAGCTTTGTGATTTTAAAAAAGTCTTTGTGGGGTTGGAGAGGTGGCTCAGGGGTTAAGCTCTGCCTTGTAGGCGGAAGGTCCTGAGTTCGGATCCTAGACCTCAAGTATAGATGCCAGATCCTGGTAGGATGAAGCCTGTGAATCCCGGGCAGATTCCATGGTGGTTCCTGAATTCGCCCGTGGTTCTACACACATGCACGCACGCACACACGCACAATTGAATAAATAATAAATAAATAAATAATTAAAGTCTTTATGTTAGAAAGTAATAGCTAAAGACAGCCCAAGTAACATTATTTTTTCAGGGTACCAATAAGTTCTCATTGGCCTGATGATAATACCCATAGAAAGTACACTAAGTGATTGGGGAGATTCCTTAGATATTAAAGTGCTTGTTGCACAAGCAAAGGGCCCAAAGTTCAGATCCTCAGATCCCAGTTAAAAAAAAAAATGCTGGACAGAGTTGACATCCTATCTGTAATTCCAGCCCAGAAGGGAGAGCCTAAGAATTTCCAGAGCAAGTTGGCTAGTCAAACTAGCTATAATGACATGTTTTAGATTTAATAAAAGACACAGGTTCAAACAATAAGTGGGGAAGGATTGAGGATGACTCTTGAGATTATCCTTAGGCACACACACACACACACACACACACACACACACGTGAAACATGCACACACATATGTACCCACCTACACGCAAACACACAGACATATGTGCATATAATCAATATATGTGTATATATATGTGAAAAGAAAAAAGAAAGTTAGGCCTTTCTTTTCTGAGGGTCACTACCGTTTCTTCTAAGTCATGCAACAGCTGCATTCATTGGCCTACATTAGGAAGGTTTCATTGGGTCGTGTTCACATTCCCACTGTGGTTGTGCTTCTTTCTTCATGCTGTGTGGTCCATGGCCCAAGCCTGTGTGCCACTGGGCAGGAACCCTATGAAAGGGCTCGTAGACGAAAGCCATCTAACTATTCCAAATAAGGAACCAGTCTTTGGCACTTGAGGAATAAAGTGTCTGACCCTCCCTTATGAATGCGTCCCACTGGTCTAAAGGCATCAAAATAAGGCTTAATCCCAAGAGAAGAAATGACCAGACTTGTAAAAGGTAATTTGAAGCCTAGGTTCTTGAAGATAAGTGGATTTTCTTGCCAGCCCTGGACAAAGAGAATGTGTTTTCTGGGAACAGCACTAGTTGGGCAGCCTTCAGGGCTTCAATGAGTCTGAGTGCAGTCAATGGGTATCAACTGCTTGCTGGACTGAGCAGGTACTAAGTAGCAAATGTGTGCACTTGGAGCCATTTGGGGAAGGTGTGAAGCAATAAGCAAGCAGGCCTGTTTTGAAATGTTTTGTAACAGTCACGGTCCCTACAGAGCACCTTTTCCTCATTGCCTGGATCCCAAGCTTCCCCTGGGTCCTACCTGATGAGTACTGAGCATCCCTGGAGCAACCGGGCTGAGGGTCATGCAAGGAAGCGCCTCTGCAGCTGAGATAAGGCAGTGCAGAGAGCTGGCCTGTCTGTCAACTGAGGTGAGTTTTCTAGGTGAGCGTACTGCCACTGAGGAAGCCACAAGCAGTTCAAATGTTGTCATGACTTGTGTCTGGGACATCTTTGCCCAAGATCAGCACAAAGTCAACTTTAGCATTCATTCTATGGAAAGGAAAATACTGGGTAGTCACTCTCTCATGCTTTGAGATTTTTCACATTTGTGTCTATGCATGCATATAAATAATATGCGTATATATTCTATTATCATTCATTATACTATGGTGTTGGCCAGGATAAGCTAGGTAAGTGACGTTGACACAAATCCTAAAATAGCACTGATTTAAAATGTGATAAAAACTTACCTTGTGTATCACAGTTAAGGCCTTTCCTGCCCAACTCCTTCAAGTGTCATTTAGACGCCTTCAATTTTTTTAATTAATTAATTTATTTTTTCCACTCACACAAACTTAATCCTTCGATCTTAAGATGACATCAACTTTAGAAGTTAGCCTCAACCATTGTCACAGGGGGAGAAGAGAGGAGAAGACCACACAGCTCAATATGTAGCTAAGTCCTCAAACCCGCCCATCACATCTGCCATACCCGCTCATCTAGAGTCCAATCACATGGCCCATCCTAACTGCAAGGGAAGCCAGGAAATGTCCTCTTTTTTGTATGCCAGGAAGACAGAAGGAAATTGACCAGTATTTAATTAATGTCTGCTATGAGCTGGAATTATTGCCTATTATTTTTCTTCTAATGATGTTTTGCATTTGATGTAAGTAAGTTGTCCTGAACACACACAAGCAGCATTTCTTGCTCCACATTCTATCGTGAGAGCCTGGAGAGTTACATGAGTTGCTCAAAGTATTGGTCTTAGAGTCACATGGTTTCCCCACTAGTCATTTGAGAATACTGTAGTGAGCCTTACTTCTCTCTTTCTCTCATTAGGGGTTTCTCCATCGCACCAGCTTCACAGAAACTCACAATAGGCACACAGCTCTGCACACAAACCCAAGTAAGTGTTCAAGATAGATGTCTTTGTTCCTCCACAATCCAATCTAGATCATATTTCAAGCCTCCTCTGTGTGTTGGGGTGTGTCACCAATGATTTTTATCATCTCATATTTTCTCCCTTTGAGGGTGCGTCAGGGTTGGGGTGGGATAAGGGTTGAGTGGAGGGTAGGAGGGCGTAGGTAGTTCCAGAGCACCAGGAGATTCAATTGTTTCCTGGATCATAACTTTGAGGGAGTATCAACCAAGCCCTCCGTCGTTTCTTCTAGTTCTTCTTTAGTGATGTTAAATCTGAAGCTCATCCATGGTGACATGGGTTCATTAGTTCCCTGCTACCTCAGAACTCTTCCGGTTCTAGGAACTTCTACAAGATTGTAGAACATAGACTTTTTTCTCCCCTATACTTACTGCCTCCTGAGATTGAGAAGTGAAGCAGTTGGAAAGGACCTACTTATTCACCTTTTGACTGCCTTCCCTTCTAGTCTTGCAGGGAAGCCCCATTCCCTTCCATCTTTCTCTTCCATATAATTTGGCTGGATTCCAAACCCTCTTTAACAATCAAATCACGATTCAAAGTAATCATATCCTTTTGGGTTTTATCCAAGCTCACTGTTTCCCCACCTTAAGGTCAATTGCCCAAAGCATAAGGATAGGAAGGAGGAGGAAGAGGAATACCATGGAAAAAGGAAAGAAAAATTCTCTATCACATTTACTCCATCAGGTCCTTGTGAGGTAAGCATCAGTGCCATTCTGAAACTAGCAGAGAGGAGCGGGGCATTGGTAGGAGTTTTTGTATGTTGTTTTTTTGTTTTTGGAAGTTAGTAGGTGTTGATGTCTGCCTGCATGCTACTGATTAAAATCATGACAAAACATCTTAAGGAACAAGGGGCTTTATTTTTTCTTATGATAGTCTGGTTCCAGTTCTTTGTCCAGTTTGACAGGAGAGCATGCATCAACAACCAGGGGCTGAGGGAAATGATTGCATAATATCCACATAATGGATGAAAGAGGGACAATTTTTATTTGCCAGACTAACATGTCTGACTGACTTTCTCAACCAGTTCCCTCCATCTTATTCATCTGCCCAAAGACTGGTTCCATCCAATATGGGCTGGGACTTTCCCATCAATTAGACAATCTCTTACAGATTCACTCTGGTCTTAACTCAATTACTAATTCTCTACAAATGTGTCCAGAACTCAGATCCTCACCCCTCAAGATGACACCTGCATTTAACTATGACAGTAACTTAGGACTTTCCTACTTGAATGGGCCTTTGCATGTACCATCTCCACCTACCTGCCTGAATCCCAAGGGCTGCACTCTTAACGACTTGATCATGTAATCTTGTAGAATCTAAATCTTGATTCTACACATTCATCTCAGAAGACCTACAGCTTGAAAGTCTATCCATAGGTCAATAGGCTGATCTAAATATGAAAGGATGATTCACTTCTCAGGCTCTTTAAAAGTGTTCATTACTGACTCTGCCTGGGTCATGAGACAGGCTCTGGAATGAGTCTGGTGGGGGTGGGGATGTGTTACAGTAGTGGAAGTCCATACTAGCCAAGGAAAAGGGAAGCATTAAGATAGCTTCAGAGAGAGAGAGAGAGAGCGCACTGCTTCTAAGTGCTGGTGGAACTCAGACCAAAGGACCAGTCAAACGAAACCCTGTAAAAACAAAACAACCGGGCCGAAGCAATCATAATTGGACATTGCATGCCTGGCGCAATGTCCAACACACTATTGACCTCACAAAGTCTAGCATCTGCTAAAGGCACCAAGATCCTTGGAGGCAAGGGATTGACAGCCACAGTAGTGTTCCTATGCTTAAGGGGAACACAGGAAAGGATTCAGGGACATGCCACTGGGTCCTTGTACGTCATTGGAGAGGAGGGCCCAGAGGAGAGTCAGGCATGCACAAGAAAGGACTCTGGGAATTGGGGCGGGAGGCACGAGGGGATGGGGCAGGAGGGGTGAGGGGAGAGGGAGCAGGGGGTTCGGGGGGTGGGGGAGGAGGAGGAGGGAGGGAACTGGTGTACCTATTAAGTTTGTATGAGCTGAAATAATAATAAAAAATGTATAAAAAAAAAAAACCCTAAATCGAAGTGAACCGTAATTATGAAATGGATTTTAAGATCATTTCAAAGCCTGCCAAGCTTTTCAAAGGTATTTGTTTTAAAGAATACAGTTGGTTTTTGGTCAAAACGCAAGGTTTCAGTTATACGAGCTAACGATTGTAATATAATTATTGGCCACGAAATACCAGGTGTCCAACCAAACCTTTTCTACCCTTGTAAGCCAGTGAAAAATGCATTGCCTAGCCATACCCACCAGTTCAAAAGCCCAGCCTTTGTGATCAGGGAGGAATTAATTCAAAAAGCAAAGCCACTATTAGAGACTACGAGACATTCTGGTACACGCCTTTTGTTAATGCACATTGAAGACTGAACTTGCTTACTTTTGAAAGAAGCCTACTTAAGAGAAAGTTCAAGCCAAGCCAGGTTCAAGGTTCTTTTCTTTTTTCCATGTCTGATGTCATTGTCTGGCATTTGAGCAGTGGGGAAGTACTGGCCTTGGAGTCACATGGTTCTTTCAGTGATCATTTGAAAACACCGTAGTGTGCCCTTTCTTTCCTGAGTAGATTTCTTAGCATCCAGAGAATGGTTCTGAAAAGATTAAACATAGGAGTGTCCTGGATGGCTTGGTACATTTAAAAGAGTATCCCATTGAAGAGAACTAAAGATATGTAAAGAAGCTATTTCCAAAAAGCCCAAGTCCGTGTGCCTAAGTAAATATATTCTATTTAATTTTGATAATACTATAGCAAGTCTTTTATTGTCCATTGTTTTGATTGCTTACTGTTAGTAGAGAGAAGAAATTCAGAGTGATTCTATTGTGCTTGATAATATGAATGAAACCATTCTGTTCGTTTTGTGTGTGCTTCACATGTGTGTGTCATCAATGTGTGTATAGAAGTAAATAGGATAAAGCAGCCATGTTGCACGATGCTACAAGCAGATGGAAGGCTGAAGACAAGGCCCAGTGTTGGAGCAAGATTCCGCCCTCAAAGCTCATAGCTATGCTTTGCAACCAATTAGAAGAAAACTTCTGTTCTTCAAACAACCTGAAGAAGCTGTATTATGAACTTGTTCTTCTCTCACCAGTAGAACTAGAATGAAGTTTTATGTTTTGGCGAAGGTGATCTGAGGACTTTGGTTTGTCCTTGACCCTTGTCCTTGAGCACCACCCCCAAACTTGATTCAGCGGTTAGAGTCTAAGAGTCCAGCATGCTTTTTCATCAGAAATGATGGTGGTGGCCACATAGTGAACCTGCTGAAGGTGGACTGGGAGCCAGGGACAGCCTGTGTGTCTTCCTGTGTCTTCCTGTGCCTTCCCTCTCCAAGACCCATGTTTTCCCTGTCAGGTTGGCATCTCTCTGCAATTTATACTCAAGGAAGCCAAGCAAAAGATAGCAGGATAGTAAACCGAATCATGGACTTTCTAGTTTTGTAAATCAGAAAAGATCAAATATTAACAAATTCATATGCTTCAACTTCCCACCACTTATTTGGTATCACAACTAGTGGACATTGACACCAGATTTTGAACTTTCAGCATCCCCAGATATATAGCTTCCACTTTTGTATTTAATGTGACAGAACCCACTAGGAACAAATGTGTTAAAAAGAAGAAATAATGTTATCAGGAGGGTGAGTCCTTTCTTCTGACATCTCAGATTTCAACTGCCGACTTTCTTAGGTACTATTGCGAAAGTTAACTCAAGACAAACAGGCTTGTCCTGGATAAGGCCTGGCCCTGACCTGAACCAGCCCATCAAATTAACCCTCTCAGTCTGGTTGCCCCATATCTGCCCGGTTAAAATGATTTTCTTTACAGGATGACTAAAAGTCACAGCCCCATTCCCAGCCATGTTTTCGTCCAGAGCCCTTGTTGAAATTACTGCAAACCCTTGCTGACCTCTCTTGTTAACACTCTCCTGGTCAGTCTATCAGATTGTGTGCACTCCAAACGTGCATCAAATAGATGCTCCTTAGGAGCTGAGTTGCAGGCAGATAAAATCATGGACTCTCAGATGCAACAGTAGCATTGCAAGCCGGCTAAAGCCTAGGGTAACCAACCATCCCTACTTGCCTGGAATAAGGATATAGACAGGACTTCCAGTGTTCAAAACAGGACATCTCTAGACAAGCCATGACAAATTGTTAATTTTCCATTGAGAACCCCAAACCTATATGTCTCTCTAGGGTTTGAAACGGCTCCTGCAGTCAAGACACCAGGAGTATGGCGTAGCTCAAAATATGTCAAGTGGGACCTTGGGCTAGATACAGGTGTCAACTTGACAGCTGAAGGCTGCGTTAGTGAAGAATTAGTAGTTAAGGCCTTACTAAGCCTTAAGCAAGCCTGCAGGACAGTATTTAACGGATGTGGGAAAATGCGGCCCTTGGGGGATGGGATCATTCCCTAGGAAGATGGGGGAACGAGTTCAGTAAGTTAGCGGCATACTTGGGCATGCTTTGGCAGATGCGGCTTGGCAAGTGAGGTCTGCCCCTCTCTCATCAATCCCTGTGGACATGGGGTGGCAAGTTCCTCGGGCTCCTGGCATTGGTATGAACTTTCCTGCAAAGCTAGACTATGAACTGTAAGGAGACCAGTAAACAAGGATAAAACCCTTCTAGCTGTTTGGTTGTGAATTTATCGGCAACATGCGGACACACTGCATGCACCAGGCACTCCAAAAAAAGTTTTGCCAAACTGGCTCTTGTGATTGGTCATTCCTCAGGCATGGACGTGGGAGTCAAATGAGAGAATATATGGTGTCTGACTCGTGAACGACCCAACTCTTACCTCCTTGGCCACAGCGTTTGGGGAAGAAAACTGCTTCCATAGAGTGGGGCTCAGAAAATGGGGCTGTGGTCTGGCGTATTGCTGTTTGTAGGGTGCTGCCGCCGCCTGCCCTGTGAAGCTTTCTAAAGGGAAGTTCGGGGTGAAGAGAGATCAGCGGAGCAACCCGTGCACCCTCACTTCCTTTTTCACAAGTGTTGTCATCCAGAGGTTAGAAGTCCTGCAATCAACTGTCATCCTTGGCCAACTTAGGACTTTTTTCCCTTAAATGTCAAACACCTCATTTTTAACTGTTTCTTGGTTTTACTTCTCCTCCTATGCTATTTTGTCCCCAGCCTGTGGTTGCCTTGCCGTTGTTTCCTGTTTCCAAGCCTCCCCTGCTTACTATCTGCTGCAGGATGTAACTTCTAGCTTGTACCTTGCACCTATGGGGTGAATAAAGAAGAAAAGGAAAGGGGGGAAGCAAGAGGAATAGACCTTGAGATCTTTACAAATTAGTTCAAATCCATTAAGAGTAAAGGTGGTCAAATCAATGGTCAGAATGGGTTAAGGGAAATTTCAGTTTCACTACTGCCCAGTTAACGGCTCTATAGATGAATGTGAAGAGGGAAATTGTGTGCCTTGAGTTTTCGAGGAAGAAAAAGCCAGTGACTCCAAAATGGGACAAAACGAGAGAGAATAACAATTTAAGAAATTAAATAAGTAAATAAAGTCTGCCTGAACTGCCAGTCTCTGGCCAGCTTTCTCACTGCCAGTCCAGCAGGTTTGCTGCTTTCAATAACTTCAGGAAACACAAGCGTTGTCCAGAAATGAATAGTTTTCCTTTGGCTACATCTAGCACACTCTCTGAAGCTATACATAAAATGTTACTTTTGATAAAATTTTGAGTGGGATACAACTAGTGTGGTTCCCTATAATGCAATGTTTGTCTTCCTTTGTGTTTCAGGAAAGGTTAATTTGTATAAGGAATTGTGCTATGGAAGGGAAAGAGTTCTGTGGCCTCTACCTTATAAGGTGTCTTAACACAATAAATGGTTGGCTATGAAAAAAAAAGAATTTTGGGCTTGTGACCTGTCACGTGGTTGATGCGGGTCTGCAGATGGATCCTAGGACTCCGTGGATGCCAGCAAGCATTCTTTGAATTGAGCCTCATCCCGATCCCTGAAATCTAATTTTTCTATAATTCACCCTGTTTTCAGCCACCACGGAAATGTCCGAAGTGTCCATGTAACAAATTTTACTTATCTGACAAACCAACCCTGGCTCATAGGGTTAAAATCAGAGGCAATGGTCTCAGAAATGAATCCCAACTGTGACCTACAGATTCAACTCTCCTGCCAGGGTATCTTAATATTTTAATGAACCTAATTCTAGGGGAGAGAAATCTTGGAATTGGGAGGAGGGAGGTAGTGACGGGAAGCCACACTGAGACTTATTTTAGGAAGAACTATGACACGGGTTGCCAAATTTAGCAAACAAAAATACAAGCTAGCAGCTCAATTGGAATCTCATAAGGACAGCAAATAGTGTTTGGTTTAAGTACATCCATACTTACACTTGCATTTCTTGTGTGTCTGAAAGTCAAACTTAACCACAGTGTCCTGTATTCTACCAGCAACTGTGCATATGACCTGTGATGCTCCCAAACATGCAGCCTGGGCCGCAGAAGGCGAGGATCAGTGTGGAACTTGGGACGGTTTCCAGGTATCTGGCAGGAAAAGAACAAGTCATCAAGGGAGAGCTTCACGAGGTAGCATTGGGTGAAGGCACTGCCACTAGAGCCAGGTGGACTGATGATGCAAGGGGGAATTTGAGGCAGGTCAGAATGGATCCCACCGGGAGCCTGGCCAAGGTGCCAGGAAACTGGGGCGCATTCTACTGGATCCTTCTCAGAATATACAGTGCCTAGTTCCCAGGCTGAAAATTGAGCTGTCTGGTAGCCAACAACCTAGAACATTATTTTTAGGCCTTAGAAGGGAGTGGCAAGGCTTTAAAAATAAGGTAATAGATATAGGGGAATTCCGTTCAGAAGCTCACTGCTGAAAATGAGTTCAAGATCTGGAAATTCACGAGCCTACTTGCATCAGATCTGGACGGCACCAGCGGGTTTCCATTCACAAATGCTGACGGTACCAGGTGTTTCTTTGTTTTTTGTTGCTACGAGGATAATGGAACCAGACTCAAGAAAAATACATTCATCACCCATAATGATTTTTATTTTTCAATAAAGAAAGAGGCTGGTTTGGCTTAGTGTATTATTGGTGGCTGTATTGAACACACCCACACATACTGCCTACGACTTACAGATCTGTTCTTTGGTCCTCCCTACCAAGCTTTGTGGCTTTGAAAATTGACTGTTAAGGTCTCCCTTCCCCTCTGGATACTGCTTAGAACCAGCCTTTGGGACTATGAGCAAGTCTTGGAGAGTGAACTGTCAGAAGGCTAAAATATTATGCTTATTTTGTGTTTCATAAGAAACACTCAATAAAATAAGAATAAACAAATACTTCAACGTGATGGGATGTCTCTTGACTTCATCCTGCTGGGTAGGGAGATGCAGACACACTAAAGGTAAAAATAAGACACAAGTATTCATTATATTTAATGAAAGTACTAATAATCATAATAAGACCTGATGGAGACTTCAAGGCGGTTGGGATGCAGCTCAGTGGTATTTAGTATGTGCAAGGCTTTTAGTTCAAGCCCATTAGTGTACCCAAAAACTTCAAGTAAAAAATAGTAGAAGAAAAAAAAACACTTTGGTCTTATACATGATGAGATTCTATGCTTTTAAACACAAGAAACTTAAATGAAAATCAAATAAATAGTAAGATAATTTAGTAAACTGACATGTAGAATCAATATACAAACACTAGCCGGTCTCATATATATAAATGGTAACCTATTCAATGATAGGAAGGTGGATCTCAATTAAAGTACCAAAGATAATAAAGGAAAATAGTTCAAAGCCTAGAGTAGGCTTGATGGAAGGTTCACAAGCCCTATCTATAGAAAATCCTAGAAGAAATACCAGATGATATGAGAAAGCTTCAAATGAGTAGACAGACATCTGGGTGTGAAAATTTCCTTTTTAAGGATTTTTTTTAACATGTGTGGGTGTGGGTATGTACATGTGTGTGTAGGGTGTGTGTGTGTGTGTGTGTGTGTGTGTGTGTGTGTGTGTGTGTCAGAGGGCACTGTGTGTCCCCGTGGAGGACCAAGGGTGACTTCAGAATCATCCTGGATTGCTTCCACCTCCTTTTTGCTTTACTCTGGATTTCTCAGAATCTGCCCACCAGGGCTAGAAGTGCAGGCCACCATCATTTCCACATGTAATTTTTCTACATAGGGCCTGGGATCAGAACTCAGGACCTTCTACTTATGAGGCAGAATTTTAACCCCTGAGCCATCTCTCCAGCCCTGGATGAGAAAAATTTAAATGGTTGAAATGTAACATCTCTCTAGTTAACTTAATATTTTTAAAAAACAATCCAAATAAAGCTACCAATTTATTTTCTTGTCTTTAAAAAATTTATTCATTTGAGAGAGAGAGAAGCATATGCATATCATGACACATGGGTGGAGGTCAGAAGACAACTTCTTGAAGTCAGTTCTCTCCTTCCACCATGTAGGCTTCCAGATACAGAGCTCAGGTTGCCAAGTTTGGGGGCAGATGACTTAGTCTTATTTTCCTTTCCTACTTGGCAAGCTGATTATCAGATACATATTAGAGCAAAGCAGCAGAAAAGCCTTGATAAATTTGGCCAAGGGTATAATTTAGAGTTAAGAGTACTAGGTGGCTCAGGGGTTAAGCCTCTGCCTTGCAGGCAGAAGGTCCTGAGTTCGGATCCTAGACCCCATGTATAGACGCCGGGCAGAAGCGGGGTCAGCCTGCATTTCTGGCCCTGGTAGGGCAGAGTAAACAAGGAGGAGATCAAGGCGTCCATGGTGGTTCCCGGATTCACACGCATACATGCACAATTGAATAAATAATAAAAAAATTTAAAAAAAGAAAAAAAAAGAGTACTTGCCTAGCTAGCATGGGTGAGACCCTGGGTTAAATTCCCCAGCACTGCACAGAATATGTAAGTAAACAGATAGATAAACTCAACCATAAAATAAATCATAAATCATAAAAAAATCATTGTAAACAAAGTTAAGAGACAAACATTAAAGTAGGAAAAGTATCTTCAACTCATGTCACAGGCAAAACACTAATATCCTTTATATTCAAAATACTGCTACAAATATTGTAAGATTAAATATCTTTTGTATGCAAGCATTCCCAGAAATATGTAAAATTAAAAAACAAAAAAACTGGATTGGTGAGATGGCTGAGCAGGTAAAGGTATTTTTCATGTAAGCCTGACGACCGGAGTTCAGGGGATTCCATGTAAAGGCAGAGGGGCAGAGTCCATTCCACAAAGTTGTTCTCTGACCTTCACATGAGTGCTGTGGAACATGTGGACACACACACACATACACACATGCACTCATGCACCCACATAATAATAACACACATACTACTACTACTACTACTACTAATAATAATAATAATAATAATAAAAGTTTTAGAAACCAATAATCACTCAAAAGTTGCTTTCTGCAATGGCATGTGGGTCTATGAGGACTTTGTGAGATTCCACCATGGCGTATGGTGGTCAGGGTCAGAAGGCACACAAGGTGACGGTGCGGCGCATCAACCTCATCTTCAGATATTTGCAAAATAGACCTCAGGTTCAAGTGTGGCTCTATGAGCAAGTGAAAATGAGATAAAGGGTCGTATTATTGGTTTTGATGAGTATATGAACCTCATATTAGATGATGCAGAAGAGATTCATTCTAAAACAAAGTCAAGGAAACAACTGGGTCTGATCATATTAAAAGGATATATATTACTCTGCCGCAAAGTGTTCCCAACTAGAAATAATCAAGGAAGTGAAAAGTTGAGAAGACAATAAAAATTTTTCTTCAGGTGCCTTCTGATGGGAATAGAGTTCTGAAACATTTATTCATAGTGTTTTGATAGCCCTTATGTTATTACCAAGCGACAATAAACGCTATGAGAATTTTTTGTTAAAAAACCCAACAACCAATGGAAAAGTAGGGAATATTTATTTATATGTTTATATTTTCAAATGTTTATATTTATATATATATATACGTGTATATATACATATAAATTAGTACAATTCCATGTTGAGAAAATTTGCAAGTTCCACCAAACTAATAAGTGCACATATCTTTGACACAAGAAATCCTTTCAAATTAATTTACCTAGGAATGTACTTGACACACAAAAATTACATAATAATTAGCTTGATTTAATCATTATATGCTGTATACATGTGTATGTGTATTATAGCATCACATTATAATCATAATTATATAATTATTATTCATCAACTAAAACTTTTTAAATGGCATATAACATTAATTTAATGCTAGTGTATTGTGGGTAATGATCAATTTAGAGTAGTTAGCATTTCTATCAACTTAAACTTTTTCAAAAATCTTTTTTATCTTTTAAATGAGTAATGAGCTATCTATTCAACTATTGGACATTTCTAAAATGGTTCATTACAAAATTAAATAATATAGAAATCCCATAGGTTGGAAGCAAGGCTTCCACATCAAACTCGACCGTTCCAGAAGGTTATCCAGCAATCAGCTATATATCTTTTTTTTTTAATTTAACCTTTTTTTTTTCTGCTCATACAAACTTAAAGGTACATCGGTCCCCTCCCTCCCTCCACCTCCGCCCCACTCCTCTACTCCCCCCTTTCTTCCCCCCTCCCTCCCTATTCCCCAGTACTTCCCCCCCAGTGGCTCCCCACCCCACCTCCAATTTCCAAAGCATCCTTTAATGTGCATGCCAAACTCCCCTCTGGGTCCTCCTCTCCAATGAGGTGCAAGGACCCAGGGACATTTCCCTTTCCTGTGTTTCCCTTAAGCTTAGGAACACTATTGTGACTGTCAGTCCCTAGCCTCCAAGGATCCTAGTTCAGCCATGTATCTCAAGGTCATTGAGACACCAGGAAGAGACTTTCAAATGAAATGATGGAAGCATACTTTCTCAGTCTCCAAAGTCTACCAGCTCCACTCAGGACAAGATAAATTGCTGGAACAAATGGTCTCTGCAGGTTGCACCCAGCCTGTGTGAGCTCAAATCTATGGAAAGCCAGAAATGGAAAAGAGTTCCAAATTGGGGAACAATTCAAAAGTGAATAGCAGAGGCCATTAGCCATAATGGATTGAGTGTGTTGTAGATCTGAAATGAAGATGTTACCATTTCTACAACTGAAAATGTTTATGCCTTGTTCAAATTCTTGGCGAGAGTACCAGTCTACAAGGACCGTAGTGTTACCAACACAGAGTTATAAAACATTCCTTGTTTTTCACTGCCATTGTTACAAATATTTCCCAGAAGGAACTGGATAATCCACTAGTGCAATAAAGTGAGATTTGCACCATGACATCCTGTTCGTTTGTATCAGTGAATTCCCTAATGGATAGAAAATGAGGGTTGTAAATATTTATTAACAAAATGCACACAAGATAAAACATACAGTCTCTTAGTTTCAGCATAAATACCAAAGTTCTCTGCCAGCCAGCAGTTGATATTCTAAAACGTTTGTTCTAACAAAACATAACAAAACTGTTTATACAACACTGTCTCCCACCATCCTATAAAAGCAGTGTGTTGATGTTAGGAGAAGCTTAGAAATCAGCATGGTTGCTCATGCAATCATTCATTAGTTTTAACCAACTTTGCTTATTTTTCCAGTGTCTCCTTGTCTCAGGTCAAGTAGAAAAGTAAAAGGGTTGGAGCTGGGGAGGTGGTTCAGCAGACCAGAGTTTAGATATCCAGATCCTATGTAAAACACTAAGCAGGCTGGTATAATAATGGCCTTCTGGAAGGCTATTCAGACTAATCCTATCTTCCAGCTCTAGGTTTAATTAGAGAACCCGTCTCAAAAGAACAAGGTGGAAGAAAGATCAAAGATTAATTCATGATATTAAACTTGGGTACAAACATGTGTTTGTACATCCATCCATACATACTTGACCTCCCACACATGTAAACATACAGATATATATGCACATACCCCCACACATACATGAAAATGAAAAAAATAATAGAGTTAAGAAGATTAATTTTCTAGCTTTTGGGTAAAAGTCTTAGCCAACTATTTTTATTTCGAATATCTAGGTATCTCAAGTACAAGCGGGTATTTCTATGTATTATGTCAAATAACGTCAAATAAATAAAAACTGGATTGGCAGTATTCTAGCCATTATGATTATTCTTCATGTTGCTGATAAATTTGCAAAAAGACTTGGGGGTTGAAAACTTGGGGAGTTTTATTCTTTCTTATGATTCTCTGGCTACATCTCTTAGTCTGCCTTGGTAGGAGAGCTCACACCAATACCAGGGGCCAAGTGAACTGACCACACCATATCTACAGGACTGTTGAGAGAGAGACAATCCTCACTTGCTGGACAGATGTCTGACCAAATATACTGAAGAATGCTAATTCACTGAGTGAGCCAAAGCAGTATAGCAGGGCACTCATGCTCGTGGAATTCGCTGGTCTTACTGCTCATTTCAGGAGCTGAACATCTCAGCAGTCTCCATGTGGTGCCGAAGAATGCTAAACTTTACTAAGCTGGTTTTCCCATTATATCCACCTGCCCTGGGATTAGTCTGACACACCATGGGCTGAATCTTTCTCCCACCAACTAGACAATATCCTGCAAGTTTGCTCAGGGATTAACCATTAATTCTTTACAAATGCACCCAGAGCTCCAGCCTTCTATTGTCAAATTGACATCTGTAGCATAACTATCACCCTAGCATTATGTCAATATTGTTCATGTTGTAAGATTTTGTTTTGAAATGATCATCTCAGAACATCTATCTACTCACTCTTTGTCTTCACAAATAACTTTGAATTTTTTTGTCAGTTTGCATCTAAACAACTTTCATTTTACAGGTCAGGAAGCTTGTCAGTGAGTTTTAAGTGAGTTTCCAAGGCTCCCAGAGCTGATAAGGAGCTATACCCAGACTCGCTGGCCCAGCATCCAGCAGCCCTGTGAAGATACATAGGAAATATAGTTGGCAGAAAATCATTCTGTATGTTGCTGATAAATTCATAAAAAGTCTTTGGGGTTGAGCAAAGGAGTTTTATTCTTTCTTATGATTCTCTGGCTACATCTCGTAATCCAGTTTGGCAGGAGAGCTCATTCCACCACCAATATAATTTATTTGAAGACATGATTGTCATTTGGATATTTAAAATATCAATGGCTTCATGGAGAATTTTTTTTTAAAGATAATCAAACTATAAGTATAAACACAACTGTCTCATAGTTTTGTGAAAACCATCTAATGACACTGGGCAATCCTTGTCTCAGTCATTACAAAACCTTGCATAGGAAGATCTGTGTGTAGAGGAAGTTACCATGTTCACCATAATGGTTTTGTTCTCTCCAAACCCTCCTTTGACCTTCTTTGAGCTGCTCTGATTCAGGCCCTTTTAAGCACATAAATTTCAAGTATATCACATAAGTCTTTAAAAATACTATGTACTTTTTTATTATTATTATTCATTTTGCATGCACGCACGTGTGTGTGTGTGTGTGTGTGTGTGTAGCAAAGGGCACCATGTGTTCTTGGGGAGGACCAAGTGTGACTTCAGTAATCATCCTGGATTGCTTCTACCTTCTTTTTGCTTTGCTCTGGGATTTCCCAGACTCCGCCCACTAGGGCTGGAAGTGCAGACCACTGCCATTTCTGCCTGGCTTTTTTTTTACATGGGACCTAGAATCAGAACTCAGAATTTTCTGTTTGCCAGGCAGAGTCTTAACTCCTGAGCCATCTCTCCAGCCTATATGGTTTTTATATTATGTTTTATAAAGGTTACTAGTTGCTGGGATTACTAGATGTGTGTGGGGGGGGGTGTCATGGTTAAGCACAAGTGTCAACTTAATAGTTGAGAGTTTGAGCTCTGGGCACATTTGTAGAGAATTAATCATTGAGTTAAGCCCAGAGTAAATGTTATGGTTTGAAATGTGTCCCCCACAGTCTCATGTATTTGACAAGGTCATGGCACCTTGAGAGGTGCAGCCTTGCTGGAGGAAGGCAGTCACAAGGGGTGGGCCTTGAGGTGGATTAGTTCCACCCTACCTCCAGGAGAAGTCTGCCTTTGCTGCAAGCAGTCTTGCAGCTCTCAGCTTCCAAGATGTCTGCGGTGACTTAGCCTCCTCCAGCTTTGGCCAGCCATGCCACCTCTGCTTTGAGAGACTGTCCCTTCCCTCTGGAACCGTAAGCTGAATAAACCTCCCTTTCTCCCTTAAGTTGGTTGACTTTGGGTGCTCTCTCACAGCAATAGTAAAGAGTAACCGTTACAGTAAACCTTCAAGAGATTGTCTAGTTGATGGAGAAGGTCCAGCCCATGGTGGCCCTGGACTAAAATACCAAGAGCTGATTGAGAAAGTTGGCATCCTTCTGTATGCTTGGCCAGACATGTTGGTCTGGCAAGTAAGGATTGTCCACTGTCTTTCCATCCCAGATAGGAATTTCACATCAAACCAAAGTAATTATTATGCTAAGGTCCACCTTGTTGAACCAAAAGTTAACTGGAGTTACTTACAGGAGCAGAGATGAGGGTGATTAGGGTTACTTACATAACTCAAAGACAACTACATCACGAGACAGTCCATCACAGCGTGGCTGACTCCTTCTCCATGGCTAAGTAGATGGAATCCCCTTCAATTAATCTTTCTTGGCCTATATACCCTACTTCCTTTTTCAGACCTCAGAGCCCCAAGGACATGCATGAGGGAATGTGTAATTAGGGCAGAATTACATACTAATGACTGGGAGGTGCTCTAAGCAAGGCCAGAATCTCAGGTGAAGTCCAGTGCCCCTCTCTATCTCCTCTGTCTCTGTGGGAGCCTCCATGGACAACAGGCGATATTTTGATGGTCTTAGACAAAGGTGACAACTATTTAGAGTAAAATGGCATATAACATCTGTGTGCGAGTGTGCATGCATTTTGTGTGTGCACATGTGTACATGTATGTGTATGGGTACCTGTGCATGGTGTGAATTCATGTGTGGGAGGCCAGCGGTTGACATCAAGTGTAACTTATCTTTTGAGAAGGGGTCTCTCACTGAACTTGAAACTCACTGATAAGGCCAGAGTAGTTGACCAGCAAGCCCCAGTGACCTTCCTGTCTCTGGCTCCCCAGTGCTAGGGTGATAGGCACAGAGGCCACCACGTCTGGCCACGGCATTGGTTCTTCAGTGAATTGTCAATTCAATGTATAACACATTCACAGTAGGTACAGATAGAATATTTCAGATTATGAAATAATCTTTAGCAAAAGAGATAATTGGAGCAAAGTCCCATGATCAAATCTGGCACCAATTGGCAGTTGGAAGACCTTGAACCATGGATCAGACTATAAAATTTGAATCATGTTCCTTAGAATGATAGTCTTCAAATTCACCCATGGACCACTAACAATCAGATATGGGTTCCTCAGGGCCCTTATAATTTCTCTTTTATGTATTTACAGATTTGAGTCAGTAGTAGAGAGTTGATAAACAGCAATCAAGGAGAGGGGTGGAAGACATGTTACCCCAGATTTCACAACATAGTTTCTTCAGTTCTGCCAGTGAATCTCCCCTTACTTTGCCTACCATTTACCCTAGGAAAAATATTAAAAAGATACCATATGAAAAAAGGAGGGAACTTTCGCCCCACCCCCGCTCCGCCGGTCGGGACGCGTAGGCGAGATCCAGCCGGGCCTCAACGCGCGCTCTAGGACCCCAGGTCAGCCCACGGGGACCCGGCTCCGACTCCCGCCATCCAGCCGGAGCCGCGCGGGGGCCCAGGGAACGAGGAGCACCTCCCCCTGCGCCCGGGCCCCGCCCCAGCTGCCCTCGGGTTAAATAGCTCCACGCCGACGCGCGCAGCCTCCCTCTTTCGCCCCACCCCCCCTCCGCCGGTCGGGACGCGTAGGCGAGATCCAGCCGGGCCTCAACGCGCGCTCTAGGACCCCAGGTCAGCCCACGGGGACCCGGCTCCGACTCCCGCCATCCAGCCGGAGCCGCGCGGGGGCCCAGGGAACGAGGAGCACCTCCCCCTGCGCCCGGGCCCCGCCCCAGCTGCCCTCGGGTTAAATAGCTCCACGCCGACGCGCGCAGCCTCCCTCTTTCGCCCCACCCCCCCTCCGCCGGTCGGGACGCGTAGGCGAGATCCAGCCGGGCCTCAACGCGCGCTCTAGGACCCCAGGTCAGCCCACGGGGACCCGGCTCCGACTCCCGCCATCCAGCCGGAGCCGCGCGGGGGCCCAGGGAACGAGGAGCACCTCCCCCTGCGCCCGGGCCCCGCCCCAGCTGCCCTCGGGTTAAATAGCTCCACGCCGACGCGCGCAGCCTCCCTCTTTCGCCCCACCCCCCCTCCGCCGGTCGGGACGCGTAGGCGAGATCCAGCCGGGCCTCAACGCGCGCTCTAGGACCCCAGGTCAGCCCACGGGGACCCGGCTCCGACTCCCGCCATCCAGCCGGAGCCGCGCGGGGGCCCAGGGAACGAGGAGCACCTCCCCCTGCGCCCATCCTCCCTTTTCGCCCCACCCCGCTCCGCCAGTCAGGACACGCACACGGTCCACCCGGGCCTCACCCCGCTCCCTAGGTAAGTCCCCGTTCAGGCCCCGCCCACCAGTACCCCAGGCCAAATAATTCAGTTTAGTGAAATTGAGAGATCTTAAGAGTTAAAATGACAATGCCAAAGTCAAAGTGCAAATCCATGAGAAGCAACACTCAAGTAAACAAATCTCCCACTGAAGAAATTAATCCCATAACGTTAGACTCCAAAAAGAACAAACCCGCGGAAAAAGGCCAAGAAAGCCTGACCCAGGATAACGACTTTCAAAATATGATCATTACCATGTTCAATACTATGAAAGAGGAAATCCGGGAGGAATTACATAATCGAATCAATCGCTTTGAAGAGGAACACAACAGACATCTGGAGGAGTTGAGAAAAACAGTGCAAGAAACAAAAAGTGGCATAGAACAGTTAAAACAAACTCAAGCAGAGTTTAAAACTGAGCTAAAAGACAAGTTATCTTCAACCCAGAACGCCACAGAGAGTCTTATCAACAGAACTAATGAAGCAGAAAACAGAATTTCAGACCTTGAAGATAAAGTGGGAGTACTAGCCAGCTCAATGGAAGAGGTTGTTAAAGCCAAAAAGATACTTGAGAGAAATATCCAAGAGATATGGGACACCCTGAAGAAGCCTAACATGCGTATTCATGGAATACCGGAGCAAGAATCTCAAAATACCACCCCTGAGGAAATTTTTCAAACGATCATCAAGGAAAACTTTCCTCATCTAAAGAAAGAGAGGCCCATTCATATACAAGAGGCATTCCGCACCCCAAACAGATACGACCAAACTAGAAGCACACCGCGGCAAATAATAGTTAAAACACTCCACATTCAAGATAAAGAACTGGTGCTGAGAGCTTCAAGGGAGAAAAAACAAGTCACTTTTAAAGGCAAACCTATTAAAATAACAAATGACTTCTCAGTCGAAACAGTAAAAGCAAGAAGAGCTTGGAGAGACATACTTCAAGTATTGAATGAGCAAAAATGTCAACCCAGGCTGATTTACCCTGCAAAACTATCAGTCATGATCGAGGGAGAAAGAAAAATTTTCCAGCACAAAGACAACTTTAAGGGATACATGGCCACCAAACCAGGCCTTCAAAAACTGCTAGAAATGATACTCAAGCGTGAAGAAAAAAACAGGCATATCCAGGAGAACAGAAGGCAAATATAACACCATTAAAAGCGAAGCAATATACTTATAAAAGCTACTAAACATAATAAATGTCTGGAATTAACAATAGTTTCTCCATTATAACACTAAATGTTAATGGACTTAATTCACCGATCAAGAGACACAGATTACAAACTTGGATTAAAAATCACAATCCATCAATCTGCTGCCTGCAGGAAACCCATCTCACCACAAAAGATAGGCACGCTCTAAAAATAAAAGGCTGGTCAACAATTCTACAAGCAAATGGAAGCAGAAAACAGGCAGGGGTAGCCATTATGCTATCAGACAAAGTGGATTTCAAACCAAAAAAAATTATAAGAGACACGGATGGATACTACATTTTAGTCAGAGGTACAATTCACCAGGAAGACTTCACAATACTGAACATATATGCACCCAATACGGGCCCCTCCACATTCATTAAGAAAACCCTACAGCGTCTAAAGCAAGAAATCAACCCCCAAACGATAATTCTTGGGGACTTCAACACCGCCCTCTCTACATGGGATAGATCAACAGGTCAAAAGCTTAACAGAGACACTTTGGAACTTAATCAAACCCTGAAAGAAATGGACCTCACAGATCTCTATCGAACTTTTCACCCACGCACCAAAGAATACACATTTTTCTCAGCAGCACACGGAACTTTCTCCAAAATAGATCACATATTGGGCCACAAAATGAATCTACACATGTACAAGAAAGTTGAAATTCTAACCTGTGCCCTATCAGACCACCACGGCCTAAAGCTGGACATCCACAACACATCAAACAAGAGAAAATACACTAACTCCTGGAAACTTAACACTATGATGCTGAATGAGAACTGGATTCAGGAAGAAATTAAAAAGGAAATTCAAGATTTCCTGAAAGTGAATGATAACGAAAATACAACTTACCAAAATCTCTGGGACACAATGAAAGCTGTTCTAAGAGGTAAGTTCATAGCTCTTAATGCCCACATCAAAAAAATGGAAACATCAGAAATAAACAACTTAACAATGCAGCTTAAAGCTTTAGAGAAACTAGAGCAATCTGATCCCAAAAGCAGTAGAAGAGAAGAGATTAGCAAAATAAGGGGAGAAATATCTGAAATCGAGACTAAGAAAACGATAGAAAAAATCAACAAATCGAAAAGCTGGTTCTTTGAAAAAATCAACAAGATTGATACACCCCTAGCTAAACTAACCAAAAGCAAGAGAGAGAAAACCCAAATTAACAAAATTAGAAATGAACATGGAGTTATCACTACGGATACCCAAGAAATCCAGAGAATTATAACATCATATTTCAAAAACTTATACTCTGTGAAGTTTGACAACACAAAAGAGATGGATGAATTTCTAAGTAAACACAACTTACCTAAATTGAATCAGGAAGTTGTGAATTACTTAAATAGTCCTATAACATATAAGGAAATTGAGGAAGTAATCTCGAATCTTCCCACCAAAAAATGTCCTGGACCAGATGGATTCAGCACAGAGTTCTACAAGACATTTAAGGAGTTAATAACACCAATACTCCTTAAACTGTTCCATCAAATAGCAAAGGAAGGAACACTACCAAATTCCTTCTATGAAGCTAATATCGTTTTAATCCCAAAACCTAATAAAGATTCACTTAAAAAAGAAAACTATAGGCCGATCTCCCTGATGAACACAGATGCAAAGATTCTCAACAAAGTCTTAGCAAATCGGATTCAAAAACATATTAAAAAGATCATTCATGGGGACCAAGTAGGCTTCATCCCCGGCACACAAGGTTGGTTCAACATACGCAAATCAATAAATGTAATTCATCATGTAAACCAGTCCAAAGTCCAAGACCACATGATACTCTCGATAGATGCAGAAAAAGCTTTTGACAAGATCCAACAGCCTTTTATGATCAAAACGCTAGAGACAGTAGGAATGGAAGGAACTTTTATCAATATAATAAAAGCTGTATACAACAAGCCCACAGCAAGGATTATGCTCAATGGGGAACAATTGGAAGCATTCCCACTTCGATCAGGAACAAGACAAGGCTGTCCACTCTCACCACTTCTATTCAATATTGTACTTGAAGTCTTAGCCGAAGCCATAAGACAAGAAAGGGACATAAGAGGGATTCAAATTGGCAAGGAAGAAGTCAAGCTATCTCTATTTGCAGATGACATGATCTTATACCTGAGTGATCCCAAAAACTCCACCAGGAAGCTCCTGGAACTAATTGAGAAGTTCAGCAGGGTGGCAGGATACAAAATAAATGTGCAAAAATCAGAGGCCTTCCTATATGCCCAGAATGAAAGAAGTGAAAAAGCCTTGAGAGAAACCATGCCATTTACTATAACCCCTAAAAAAATGAAATACCTTGGTATAAACCTAACTAAGGAGGTAAAAGACCTTTACAATGAAAACTTTAAAACCCTAAAGAAAGAAATTGCAGAAGACACCAGAAGGTGGAAAGACCTCCCTTGTTCCTGGATTGGCAGAATCAACATTGTAAAAATGACCATCCTACCAAAGGCAATATACAGATTCAATGCTATACCAATCAAAATCCCAAAGCAATTCTTCAAAGAAGTTGACCAAACAATCTCAAAGTTCATATGGAGGCACAAAAGACCCAGGATAGCAAAAACAATCCTGAGTAACAAAAACACAGCTGGAGGTATTACCATACCAAACCTAAGTCTATACTACAAATCCATAGTTATAAAGACAGCCTGGTACTGGCTCCAAAATAGACACACAGATCAATGGATAAGGATTGAAGACCCAGATATAAGCCCACAAAGTTACAGCCATTTGGTCTTTGACAAAGGGGCCCAAAGAATCCAATGGAAAAAGAACAGCATCTTCAACAAATGGTGTTGGCAAAACTGGATCTCCACATGCAGAAGATTAAAGCTGGACCCGTACTTGTCACCATGTACAAGACTTAATTCCAAATGGATCAAGGACCTTGATATCAGGCCAGAGACTTTAAAAGCCATAGTTGAAAGGATAGGGAACTCCCTCGAGCTGATTGGGCTAGGCCAACACTTCCTAAACAGACATCCAATGGCACAGTCACTGCTACCAACTCTCAACAGTTGGGATCTTGTGAAATTAAAGAGCTTCTGTTCAGATAAAGAGATTGTCGCACGAGCTCAAAGGCAACCCACAGAATGGGAGAAAATCTTCACTAACCACATATCTGACAGAGCTCTACTGTCCAGAGTGCACAAAGAACTTAGAAAATTAAACTCCAAGGAAAACACTGGCCCAATTAAAAAATGGGCCCTGGAACTTCAAAGAAACTTTACCAGGGATGAAATTAAAATGTCTAACAATTATCTTAAAAAATGCTCCACTTCCTTCGCCATCAGGGAAATGCAAATCAAAACTTCCCTGAGATATCATCTCACCCCGGTCAGGATGGCAAAAATCCACAGTACAAACAACGACAAATGCTGGAGAGGATGTGGGGAGAGGGGAACTCTCCTACATTGTTGGTGGGAATGCAGGCTCATACAGCCACTCTGGCGAGCCGTCTGGAGATTCTTAAAGAAATTAAAGATTGAAATGCCATATGACCCTGCTATCCCACTTTTGGGAATAACCCCCCAAGCAGCAGAGGTTCGCCTCGATAGCACAAGCTCGACCATGTTCATAGCAGCACTGTTTACAATAGCAAAGTCATGGAATCAACCTAAATGTCCAACAGTTGACGAGTGGATAAGGAAACTGTGGTACATCTATACAATGGAGTACTACTCAGCCATCAAAAATGATGAATTACTGGAATTTGCTGGGAAATGGATGTCATTAGAAAGAATTATATTAAGTGAAGTATCCCAAACCCAGAAAATTAAGCGCCGTATGTACTCCCTAATAGGTGGCTCCTAGTACCAAACTCGCCCAGCCCACATTGGGACACTCAAAAGTAAACCTATGTAACACAGTAATTGCAAGGATTATGAACAAGAGAGATGGGTTAGGAGGGCCACACCAGAAACAAGGAGAGAGGAGACCATGTTACAGCAGAGAAAATAAGCCTCCATCAAGGTCTGCAAGTAAGTAATGAGAAACCTGGTTAAGTTCACAGACGTTCTTTCCTGATCTCACCAGAAGGGGAGGGCATATAGTCTAGCAGATAAAAAGTAATCATTGTGCAAATGGGTAATGGACCCCGCCCTCAGTGAGGTTTCCTACTCTTATTACATCTACCCTTGAATGTGCTATTACAACAAGACTCCAGTTTAACAGCTTTTTGTCTCTGGCCAGGGGGTGACATACAGTGCCCAGCAGAATGGAGTGAAGGGAATTGCAGGAGCAGAAAAACTGCAAAAGAAAATCAACAAACCACAATCCAGAACTTCAGAGACTCTATATCAATCACATAGAACTAGGACAGCCTAATCTCTCCCCATCCTGGAGCTCAGGGACATTTGCGGAAGAGGGGGCGGTAAGATTGTAAGAGCAAAAGGATGGGAGGAGCAACGATTTGCAAGATTCTCAACAATAGTTGGGGCCAAAGCAATCATAATGGAACTTTGCATGCCCTGCGCAATGTCCAGCGCACTGTTGCCCTCATAAAGTCTAGCATCTGTTAAGGGCACCGAGACCCCTGGAGGCAAGGGATTGACAGCCATAGTAGTAATCTTATGATTAAGGGGAACAAGAGAAAGGGCTTATGGAAATGCCACTGGGTCCTTATATGTCATCGGAGAGGAGGACCCAGTGGAGAGTTAGGCGCACACAATAAAGGACTCTCTGGGAATTGGGGGGGAGACACTGGGGGAAGGGGAGGGGGGAGGGAGGGAACTGGTAAAAAAATTTAAAATGTATAATTAAATTTTTAATAAAAAAAAAAAGAAAAAAGGAGGGAAAGTAAATTTATGGAAAAAAATTCATTTAAATTTCAACATAAAAAATGATAGCATAGTTATTACAGCTTTATTGCATTCTGATACCATATGATTATGCTTCACCCTTCAAATTATGCTATAATCCTTAGGAGTCAATAGCAAAAATTATAGTATAGATCATAGCTCCTAAGATGTTTAATTATTCACAGAGCATTGGGAGGTATTTTGTGGCCTAGCCTAACCCAGCAAAAAGAGCAAAGGTTTTTGAAATGAGCTAAACCTAGGATTTCACATTAGCTCTGTCTTGGAACTTTAGCTAAGTGACTGAATCGTGGAGCTATGTGACCTTGGCTAAGTTCCCTTATCAAATGGAACTAGGTTTTATCATCTGTAAAATAACTATTGCAAAGATTAGTAATGACATATATAAGATACCAGGAAGTAGAACTTAGGACATAGTTCATGCTCAGTAAAATTTCACATGAGACCCTTCACACAGAACACACAACTTTATGAAAGTAAATTGAATTGATTATAAGAATATCAAGTGTTGAGCCTATTAAAGTGAACAATTGAAAAAGACACAGTTATTGCTCCTATAACACCACCCTTTCCTTGAGTCCAGCTTGGATCAACTTCAGCAAGAAACATTTCTCCTGTTCAAGGAGTTCACAGCATACATGCAACGCAGAAGAAAACAAGCAGAAACGTTCTGTCTGTGAATCTGTCTATGAACATGTGTCCTTATATTGTATATTTTGTGGAGCGTGTCATCATGATATATAGTTAGACAACTTCATTTAAAATCCTCCCGTCTTAACCTTCTGATTACTGGGAATATAGTTATGTACCACCAGACTAAGCTCATGAAGCATCTGCCTAGATATTCAATATTTAGAGCCTCTCAAAAAAAAAAAAGATATAACGGTAGTGATCTTGTTAGAGTAGTTAAGTAGATGAGGTTTTGTTCACGGTAACAACTAGGACTTCAAAAAAGACTAGTAAGAAGGGAAAAAGAAGTAGGTAATACTCTTGTTTTTCAAAAACACATTCAGGCAACGTGAGTGGGTCCATCAATGCATGTAAACGTGGTTTGTTTTTTTTGTTGTTGTTGTTACTGAGGATCCCCGGCCTTGCGCATGCTCCATCACTGAGTCACATCTCAGCTGCAGAGGAAATCCTGCCAAGCACCAAAAAAACTTAGTGTTTCATAGTGTCTTTATTTTGGCACATGTAAGTGTGTACACATGTATGTGGGAGTGTATATATAAGAGGACACTTAAAGTCTGTGCCTGTAGATGCCCAAGGGTGGTAGTTAAATCATTCTGGATTGTTCTACCTCCTTATTGTTTTGTTCTGGAGTTTCCCAGGTTCCACCTTCCAGGACAAGAAGCAAAGCTGCTGCCATAGGTGGAACCTGGCATCTGAACTCAGGTCCTTTTGCCCACAAGGCAAAGGCTTTAATCACTGAGTCATCTCTCCAGTACTATAGTTTCTATTTTTATGAATTCAACTTTGCATTAAAGTGCATATTTTATATTGGGGGGATTTTTTATACATTTTTTATTATTTCTGCTCATACAAACTTAATAGGTAGACCAGTTCCCTCCCTCCCTCCTCCTCCCCCTGAACCTCCTGCTCCCCCTCCTCTCCCTCCTCATCTCCCAGTGTTTCCCCTCCAATTCTCAGAGAGTCCTTTATTGTGTATGCCTGACTCTCCTCTGGGTCCTCCTCTCTGATGACGTACAAGGACCCAGTGGCATTTCCCTGAACCCTTTCTCTTGTTCCCCTTAAGCATAGGAACACTACTGTGGCTGTCAATCCCTTGCCTCCAAGGATCTTGATGCCTTTAGCAGATGCTATGTTGGACATTGCGCCGGGCATGCAAAGTCATATTATGATTGCTTCAGCCCTAACTAGTGTTGAGAATCTTGCAAATCATTGCTCCTCCCATCCTTTTGCTCTTACAATCTTACCACCCCCCTCTTCCGCAAATGTCCCTGAGCTTCAGGATGGGGAGAGATTAGGCCTAGTTCTATGTGGTTGATATAGAGTCTCTGAAGTTCTGGATTGTGGTTTGTTGATTTTCTTTTGCAGTTTTGCTGCTCCTGCAATGCCCTTCACTCTATCCCGATGAGCACTGTATGTCACCCCCTGGTCAGAGACAAAAAGCTGTTAAACTGGAGTCTTGTTATAATAGCACATTCAAGGGTAGATGTAATAAAAGTAGGAAACCTCAGTGAGGGAGGGGTCAATCACCCATTTGCAAAATGATTACTTTTTATCTGCCAGACTATATGCCCTCCCCTTCTGGTGAGATCATACCCCGTCAGTTGTAAATGATCAGGAATGAATGTCTGTGAACTTAACCAAGTGTCACATTACTTACTTGCATTCCTTGATGGAGGCCTATTTTCTCTGCTGTAACATGGTCCCCTCTCTCCTTGTTTCTGGTGTGGCCCTCCAACCCCATCCCTCCTGTTCATAATCCTTGCAATTACTGTATTACATAGGTTTATCTTTGAGTGTCTCAATGTGGGCTGGGTGGGTTTGGTACTAGAAGCCACCTATTAGGGAGTACATACGGCGCTTAACTTTCTGGGTCTGGGATACTTCACTTAATATAATTGTTTCTAATGACATCCATTTCCCGGCAAATTCCAGTAGTTCATCATTTTTGATGGCTGAGTAGTACTCCATTGTATAGATGTACCACTTTTCCTTATCCACTCGTCAACTGTTGGACATTTGGGTTGATTCCATGACTTTGCTATTGTAAACAGTGCTGCTATGAACATGGTCGTGCTTGTGCTATCGAGGTGAACCTCTGCTGCATGGGGGTTATTCCCAAAAGTGGGATAGCAGGGTCATATGGCGTTTCAATCTTTAATTTCTTTAAGAATCTCCAGACGGCTCGCCAGAGTGGCTGTATGAGCCTGCATTCCCACCAGCAATGTAGGAGAGTTCCCCTCTCTCCACATCCTCTCCAGCATTTGTTATTGTTTGTATTGTGGATTTTTGCCATCCTGACCGGGGTGAGATGATATCTCAGGGAAGTTTTGATTTGCATTTCCCCTGATGGCTAAGGAAGTGGAGCATTTTTTAAGATATTTGTTAGACATTTTAATGTCATCCTGGTAAAGTTTCTTTTAAGTTCCAGGGCCCATTTTTTAATTGGACCATTGTTTTCCTTGGAGTTTAGTTTTCTAAGTTCTTTGTGCACTCTGGACAATAGAGCTCTATCAGATATGTGGTTAGTGAAGATTTTCTCCCATTCTGTGGGTTGCCTTTGAGCTCCTGTTACAATCTCTTTATCTGAACAGAAGCTCTTTAATTTCACAAGATCCCAACTGTTGAGAGTTGGTAGCAGTAACTTTGCCATTGAATGTCTGTTTAACTAGACAAGAGCTGTCCTCTCTCACCCACTTCATTCAATATTGTACTTGAAGTCTTAGCTGAAGCCATAAGACAAGAAAGGGACATAAGAGGGATTCAAATCGGCAAGAAAGAAGTCAAGCTATCCCTATTTGCAGATGACATGATCTTATACCTGAGGGATCCAAAAACTCCACCAGGAAGCTCCTGGAACTAATTGAGAAGTTCAGCAGGGTGGCAGGATACAAAATAAATGTGCAAAATCCAGAGGCCTTCCTATATGCCCAGAATGAAAGAATGAAAAGCCTTGAGAGAAGACAATCCCATTTACTAAGCCCCTAAAAAAATGAAATACCTTGGTATAAACCTAACCAAGGAGGTAGAAGACCTTTACAATTAAAACTTTAAAACCCTAAAGAAAGAAATTGCAGAAGACAATCAGAAGGTGGAAAGACCTCCCATGTTCCTGGATTGGCAGAATCAACATCGTAAAAATGACCTTTCTACCAAGGCAATATACAAATTCAATTCTATACCAATTAAAAATCCCAAAGCATTCTTTAAAGAAGTTGACCAAATAAGCCAAAATTCATATGGAGGCACAAAAAGACCAGGATAGCAAAGACAATCCTGAGTACAAACAACTGCTGGAGGTATTACCATACCAAAACCTAAGTCTATACTACAAATCCATAGTTATAAAAACAGCCTGGTACTGGCTCCAAAATAGACACACAAATCAATGGATAAGGGTTGAAGACCCAATATAAGCCCACAAAAATACAGCCATTTGGTCTTTGACAAAGGGGGCCCAAAGAATCCAATGGAAAAAGAACAGCAATCTTCAACAATGGTGCTGGCAAAACTGGATCGCTCCACATGCAGAAGATTAAAAGCTGGACCCATACTTGTCACCATGTACAAGACTTAATCCAAATGGATCAAGGACCTTGATATAAGGCCAGAGACTATAAAAACCATAGTTGAAAGGATAGGGAACTCCCTCGAGCTTTATTGGTGGGGATTTTTAACAATTGTTTTAAACACCAAGAGTTAATGATATTTTCTCACCATGATTCCTCCTTTGGTTATGCAACAGCAGCATTTTAAATAGTAAAGCTTATTGTAAAAATACGACCTTTTTTCTTTGTCAATATTCAGAATATAATAAATTAATAGATTAGATACAGCTAGTGTGGCCATGAAAAGATAGCCAGTAATCTCAGGAAAAAAATCAAAACCAAACAAACACAATTATGAAATGTTTATATATACATGTAAATAACACTATGAAATATCTAATATTAGAGATATGTATTGGGGGGCTGGAGAGATGGGCTCACGGGTTGACTGCGTATCTGCCTCGTAAACAGAAGGTCTTGAGTTCTTTTTTTTTTTATTCGATGTGCGTGTATGCGCGGTGTGTGCGTGTGTATGTATGTGTGTGTATGTGTGTGTATGTGTGTGTATGTATGTGTGTGTATGTAGAACCACAGGCAAATTCGGGCACCACCATGGACTGCCTCCACCTCCTCCTTGTTACCTACTCTGCCCCGGGATTCACAGGCTCCGCTCTACCAGGACCAGAAATGCAGGCCGCTCCCGCTTCCACTTCCACTTCTGGCCCGGCGTCTATACGTGGGGTCTAGGATCAGAACTCAGGACCTTCCGCCCGCAAGGCAGAGACTTAACCCCTGAGCCACCTCTCCAGCCCCGGTTCCTGAGTTCTGATCACAGGTCCCACATAATGCCAGTTGGAAATAGTGGCAGCCTAAACTGGCCCTTGTGGGTGGAATCTGGAAAATCCCAGAGCAAAGCCATAAGGAGGTAGGAAGCAATCTAGGGTGATTTCCAAAGTCACCCTTGGTCCTCCACAGGGACCACAGTATCTTCTGATACACACACACACACACACACACACACACACACACACACACACATAAATAAAATTAAAAAAAATCTTTGTAGAATAATGTATTGGACTGGAGCAATAGCTTAGGGCTTAAGACTCTGCCTCAAAAGCAGAAGGTCCTGAGTTCAGATCCCAGGTCTCACGTAAAAAACACCAGGTGGAAACACTGGTGGCCTAGGAAATCCCAAAAGGCAAAAAGGAGGTAGAAGCAATCCAGAATGATTTCCAAAGTCACCCTTAGTCCTCCATAGAGACACACAGTGCCCCCCTTTTCTCTGTCTCTCTCTCTGTCACGGACACACACACAAGCAGGCACCCACACAAAATAAGTAAAGTTTAGGATATATGTATATATTATATATTTAAGCTGACTGTACCAGGTAGTCTTGTTAAAAATGGATTTGAACTTTTGCACATTGTTAGTAGGAATGCAAAATATTACAAAAACTCAGGAAGAAGGTGAGCAAATTCTTACACAACCAAACATACTTCTATCTTGCGACCCAATCCTTTTACCTCTAGGTTATTTGGACATAGAATATCTTCAGGATTGAGAACTTCAGCTGGAGTGATGGCACATGCTGCAATCCCAGCACTAGGGAGTCAGACACAGAGGAGTCAACCACGTTCAAAGTCAGACCCTGCCTCAAAAAACAAAACCCAATGTCTGTATTCAGCTATTTACTGATTGCTTAACCATAGATAAAGTTATTCCCCATGGGCCTCAGCTTTCTCAATTCATAAGTGGGAGTAAGAATGTACCCATATTTTTTGTTTTATTTTTTTGAGAGAACTAGATGACATAATTCATGCAAAGCACAAATCCACCGGTGATCAATAAATAATTGTTTAAGTTGCTATTGGTGTTCATAGTCCCAATACATTATAAGGAAAGAATCTAAAAATTATTTAATCTAAAAATTGCCATTGGTATACCTGGTAAACACACAAATGTTAGAAGGGGAAGACTCTCAGATCTGATTGCAAGTGGACCAATACATTTCCAACACATTTCTTATGTCTATGATCTCCAGAGGGTGAAATATGCCACCTTTCCTCAGGAGAGAGAACAACATAATAACCAGTAACCTGAATCTTCCCAGTGGAAGGGATCGCACTACACTGATACTACCATTCACCTGAAGATTAAGACTCTGATTTAGAGACATACGACTAGAGGAATTTAGTTTACGTTTACTAGAACCACTCCAAGAGTTTCCATAGCTTGTAGTCTTGCCAGCATACTTTCTACCTTGCTTTACACCTCTTCATGCAGAGAAAAATTCCTGGCACAGGGGAGAGGGGGAAAAACTGCCAGTAGCCATTGACTTTCTCTCTGTCCTCCTCTTTGAAGTTGTTAAATGTAGAAATCCTGTTCACATATATTTGTTTTGCAAGTTTTTTTTTTCTTCCAGTAAGAACTTTATCATTCCTTCCACAGGGAGCTAATTACACAGAGGGTGCAAAAATGTAATCTCCAGGGGAGTTTTTGCTGTGCATGCTCTCAGTAAATACAGAATGAGCCAGGAGATGGGAGGCCTGGCTCAGGGCGCTAAACCTGGCTTCAGATCAGCTGTTTTCAGACGACAATTTTCTTGAACTTCCAGCAGTTCACTTAAAAATGTTTGTTGTTCTGACCTCCACCTGTGTATGCATCATGACATAGATGTGTTTCTTTTTCTCCCTCTCTCCCTGTGCCTCTCATAAATAAAATAATTTTTAAAAAATATTCTCTCGTGCTGGAGACATGGCTCAGGGCTTAAGACTCGGTCTCGACAACAGAAGGTTCTGAGTTCGGATCCCAGGTCCCACGTAAAAACACCAAGTGGAAATGGTGGTGGACTGCACTTCGGGCCCTGGTGGGAGAGCCTGGGAAATCCCAGAGTGAAGCAAGAAGGAGGTAGAAACCATCCAGGATGATTCCTGAAGTCACCCTTGGTCCCCACAGGGACACACAGTGCTCTCTGTCTCTATCTCTGTCTCTGTCTCTGTCTCTCTGTCTCTCTCTCTCACACACACACATAAAATAAATAAATAATATATAAAAATATTCTATCACTTTCTGATTAATAACATAGGCCCAGTCACATCTCCTTGTAGGGAATATTACAGAATATGTGATAATTACTACTATAATTGGATTATTAATCCCCTCTAAAAGTAACAAGTTGGTTTGTAGATAATACACCTGATCATTAAGTATGATTCAACACATGATGTGCCTTCAAAGTGCAACTCAAGTTGTTTATATTGGAAGACCATGATATCGGGAGTTGGGATTTTTTTTCTAAAACTAGCTTCGATTCTGTCAACAACACCAGCACAACCATTGGCAACCACTTGAATTCCCTGCTTCCTTAACATAAAAGCTAAAGTTCACCCAGATCAGGGAAGAAAAATACCTGGCAAGTGACATTACAGATTATTTTCCCCTTAATTCTGAAAACAGTTTCTGTAAAAAATTTGAACATAGAAAATACAAAAATGAAAGTGAAAATTAATTTGATTGTTCTGCCCCATTATTGCAAATCATCATTGCAGACATAAGTTTAGGCCCCAGTATTTTTCTGTATTCCATCTTCGGGAACTCCTCTTCTGCAGAGGGCAGGGTAGCGAGGGTACGGGACAACAAAGCTTTGCAAATAAAGCCACACACACTGAAAGAGAAAAGGATCTTTTAGATCCTTATAACTGACTTACTCATGTGGTCCCATTCTCCTGGCTCTGCTCAAGTACAGAGTAAACACATCTGCAAAGCTCCAGGACAAAATTCAGTTTGAAAAGAAAAAAGCAAGTTTGGGATTAGAGAGATGGCTCAGGGGTTAAGTCTCTGCCCCACAAGCAGAAGGTCCTGAGTTCTGATCCCAAGTTCCATGTTAAAACAGGTGGAAACGGCAGCAGCTTGTACTTCTGGCTCAGGAAGGTGGAGCCTGGGAAAGACTAGACAGAGCAAAGCAAAAAGGAGGTAGCACAATTCAGAGTTATTCCCAAAGTCACCCTTGGGCCTCCGCAAGTGCACACAGTGCCCTCTGATACACACACACACACACACACACACACACACACACACACACACACACTGACACACAAAAATAAACAAAAAATAAAGTTTCTGATTAAAAAAATGAAAAAAGCAAGTGTTCCTTCACTTTTTTTTTCCATACACATATATTTTTATATAATCATCAACAGGTATAATTCAGAAGAATGCTTTTAAGCTTCTCATTTTCCCCTTTCCTTGTTGCATTGCTGTTCCCTTTGAGCATTGATATGATTACAAACAGGAAGCTACAAAAGACAACACTGGCTTTGTAGCTGTGTGTCTCTTTGCAGCTGTAGTTCACACGGTGAAGCGTACAAACCAAAAAACCAAGGTTATGAGTGTGCTTCGAAATTAACACACTAATCTGAACACTGCTGTGCCGGGAGTCAGTTTATCCACTACGGCGCAGGTTGCTGCTCGAGTTCAGATTCTCTTAGCAAATATGGAGTACAAATCTTATGTAACTGGTAAAGAAGAGGCAATGTCGGTTAGAACCTCTGTGTGCATTGATGCCAACATCTGCTTGACTGTGCTATCTGTTTTTCAGTGAGGCTAGCTCACCAGCAGCTATCTAAAGGTTTACAACTGATGTAACTGTGACCAAGTCATTTACTTTATAGGTAACAAGTACATATTACCGGAAAAAAATGCCTTCCCAGATATTTCTCTCATATGTTTCCACAGTCTGATTGTGGCTAGACTAGAACCTTCCAGGGACTTGAGATAGTGAGTGGAAAGTCCAAGGATCAAGACAGTTTCCTTCCTCCTTTTCTTCCTTCCTTCCTTTTTTCCTTTCTTTTTTCTGTCCTCTTTCTGTTCCTTCTTTCTCTTTTCTTCCTTCCTGTCTCTCCTTCATTTCTTCATTCCTTTCTCTTTCTTTCTCTCAGATCAGGCTAGCCTGCAGCAATCCTCTTGCCTCTTTCTTCTCAATGTCAGGATTGGATATGTACAACAACTACCACTCCTAACTTTCAAGAAAGTTTCTTTATTCATGTCTAGTATAGCATGCATAGCCCCTCCCAGAGTTTATATGGTAGATTCTCTTTCTCTAAGGTAAGACCTGTTACATGACTTGCAAGAGAATAACACTGAGAGCATCAGGCCTTTTTTCAGACTTAAGCTGAGACCTGTCATGGTGGTGTGCTTAGCTTCTTGTAAATTACAGAAGTCTCAGAGTCCTCCTGGATTCAACATGGAGGGACTAGCACATGCATCTTGGTAGTGGGAGAGGTTGTCATTAACTGTTGTCTTGAAGACTTTGTGACCCAACATGCTGGACAAATCAGCACTTTTACTGTGATTCCAAAGGATCTGAAGATGTTCTCTTCCCAACATGGAATATAATTGAGAGGAAGTGACAGTAAAGAGGAAGAAGCCTTGAAGTGATGGAGGATTTTGAAATAGTCGGTACTTTCTCTAGTATTGCAACTTGGCAGATTTAATATAGTAAGAAAAGGCGGAACAAAGGATCAGTGCGTCAGTAGGATCCACACTCCATGTCCTCAAAAGCCTTCCTTGATGATGTTTTTAGGGAACCTCCAGAGCAAGACATTACAATTCGGACAACTCTGAAATATGCATGGAGGTCTGACATTTCAAACACAAAAAAGAATTTAGACCTCAGTGAAAACGTACAAGGATCAGCAGAATGTGAAACCAAGTTGGTGGGCGAATAGTTGGACAAGGGGTGTTCAGTGATACAAAGCTTGCCTAATGTGTGCAAGGTCCAGTGCTGAATTCAGCACAGTTGAGCACTTGGCAATAAGCGATCTCCCTAGAACTGGGGCAGGAATGGGAAACCAGCATCTCCTCTCTCCTGCTCCCCTGGTGATTCCTATCAGGTGGTGCTAGTGCCCCAATAGCTCTATGTGCAAGTGTGGAGGGCAAGGCAAGTCTCTATCCTCTGACACCAGGATGATCTTATTTCAGGGTCTGCAAAGACAGAGAACCTCCTTGACTTGGAGGTCTGAGGCTGAAGTTGTTTTCCTATGCTGAGCCACCATTCAACGCTAAAGGTTCTTTTTCTTTTTCTTTTTCTTTTCCTGTGTTTATTTATTTTTTCTTTTTTGAACATGTTCAGGCTCTTATCCCATAGCTCTTCTCTTGAAAATATGTACTATGCAGGTACCTAAAATAATAGACATCCAGTAAACTGCAGTTTTGTGAAGGTAATAGTTACTTCATTCGGCCTGAACTCCATGAAAATGTTGCTTAACAAGGAAACCCAAAAACTTTATAAACTCCTTCAGGGATGCAGTCTTGTCATATGGGACGTTGGTACCACCTACCTCCTGGGCTCAGGATGTAGTTCTCTGATGTAGTTGTTTTAATAAGTAACCTGAATCCTTACCTTTACACTCTTGCCTCCTTTGACGTCAGAATGTCATTTTGCTATTATGCCTCTTCCTCTTTCTGTCAGGGTCTTTGGAAATCATTCTCCCAGACTTGTTTTCAGAGTGCAGATCCTTTTACAGGCCTTTCATCTAACCGATGAAAGGTTTATTCAACTTGAACAAGCTTCTTCAATTACAAGTAATTAATTTAGGCTCCATTTATCTTAAGGAATATTTGAACATGTATGTTACTCAGAAGCTTGGGAGTGTCAAATTATGTAACCGACAGAAAGCGATTCTTTGCAGTTTTTGGAGGGCGTTGATCTGCTATAGTCAGACTTTTTTCTCCTCCACCTTGGGGGGGGTGAAAAGAGAAAAAACCACCATCTGCTTATCTGCATTTACTTGGTTTTGAATAATTCCAAGAAGCCAAACATGGCAAACTCCTCTAAAAAGTTATAAAGATTGTTACAGCTTAAGAGAAAACATAAAGTTCAAAACCTTTTGTCTATCCTTTTTAAAAATTTACTAGTACACAAAAGATCTGTTTTAAAAGTTTTGACGTTTGCTGTGGGACATGGTTTTCAAATTGCTCTTTAAGTACATGAGGTAATTTATATTTGTTATTTTCAAACATAAAACAACAAAGAGATTTAAACAATGACCATTCATGGATTTAGGAGCTCCTAAGCACTCTCCCATTTTTTTCCTCCAAGCTCATGCTGTACAAACTGTTTAATAAGTTGAATTGTGGAGGTGGGAGGAAATTGCTGGGGAATGAATCTCGATAAAAAAGGAAATGAACAGTTCAACATTTGGGGCGTGGAGATACACATGTATAAAACCAGCATTTGAGAGCTAGAGGCGGGGAGATCAGGAGTTTAAGGTCAGTATGGACTACATGAGACCCTGTCCCAAAAATTAGAATAATTTTAAAAACGGGGAAAACACTTTCAGTGAGTACACGAATCGGAAATTTGCACACGGTAGTATTGCACACTGCTGAAGCACGCTGTCAATTGGTGAGCGCTCGGCGTCCTGGATCCGGCTGGACTCTGGGTGGGCAACGCTGACCCGCACCGACTCCTCCGGCCGCCAACCCGTGCACCGGTGCAGTGAGGGCGTCGGGGTGAGTGCGCACGAGCTCGCGGCGTGACGCGCACTTCCCTGGGGACCCGGGGGTCCTGCTGCAGAGGGGAATCGGGGATGGAGCGCCTGGAGGGATGTATGGCTCCACTCCCAGCCCAGATCCCCCACCCGGGGCTGGCGCCATTGTCGGCCGGTACGGTGAGATAACGCGGGCAAGGTCCCGCAAGTCCAAATCAGAGCGGCGCAGCCCCGATAACAGCGGAACCGGGGCTCCCGGTGTGTTTGTTTCAACTGTTTAAACTATTGCAAAGCGCGAGCGACCTTAGGCAAACAACTCCTAATCTCTCCGGGAGAGCGCTGTCCTGGGGCGGGCGCTGGGAGCGGGGGGTCTTCCCCTTGCATCCGGCCTGGAGTAGTAGGGTGGGGGCTAGAGGGAGACCCCGCGGTCCTCCGCGCACTGCGCTTGTCCACTGGGCGGGCTTTGGGCCGCGGGGGCGGACGCCCCAGCTCTTAGCCCCGCCCCTGGAGGCGGGAGGCGGAGCGGGGCCGAAGCTGTCCTAGTGCTGGGGCAACAAGCGGAGCTGCGAGTGCCGGGAGCCGAGGAGCCGCCGCCGCGCCTCTGCAGTCCGGATCGCCGTCGGGGAGCCCCAGCGCACCGTCCGCCGCTCAGCATGATGGACCTGGAGTTGCCGCCGTCGTTACTACCGTCCCAGCAGGTGCTGCCCGGGCTCTCGGGCTGCGGCGGGACTGGGAAAGGGGCAGGGCACTAGGGGATCATGCCCGGGGCGGGAAAGCCAGGATCGGGATTGCAGCGGCCGGGCACCGGAGCCGCGGCCCTCGGGCCGGGAGGGCAGCGGGGACTCTTAGGAGCAGTGAGGGGACGTGGCCCGGTGGTCCGGCTGACAGCGTCTCTGCCGATCCCAAGGCGACCAGGTCGGGGTTTGGAGGAAGAGTCTGGCTGCGCCCCCGCTCGTGGGGCGAGGCGACAGCTGAAGTGGCCTCGGGAGTCGGGAGACTGAGTCTCGGCGCCGTAACCAGGGCCCGAGTTTCAGCGGCCGGGACTCGGAGGGGGCGGACGCCGGCGGTCTGAGCCGGCGCAGCCCAGCCCTTTCCGGGGCAGCCCGGCTTCCCAGACGCGGAGCGGGCAAGAATGTGCCTAGTCACGGGGCCGCTCTCGGGGGAGCTGTCTCCTCTGGCCCAGCCCCGGAGCCCCTCCTTGGCCGCTGCGTTCGCCCCCGTGCCCCACGACCCTCGCGGGCGCTCCGCGGCTCGACATGTTGTGGGCGCTTCTTCGCCCAGAGGCCGGGTGCGCTGTGCGATCGCACTGGGGAAGCTTGGTTTACAAGGACCAGCCCTCGGGGGCGGGGGAGAAAGTCACCAAGTGTCCAGGCGCCCCGACGGGCGGGCCGGGCTCCGCGCGCCCTTGGGCCCTGGGAGTGGTTTGGGTTGGGGACTGTGGGTTCGCCTGTCTCACCGCGGCCGGAAACACGGACGCGGTCGGGGACTCCGAGGTCGGAGTCGGCAGCACTCCGGGCAGCTTATTCTGAGCGTGGCGACTCGGCGGTGGCGCACACCGTGTGCGTGGCCGTGGCCTCCGCCCGGGTGACAACGGAAGGTTGGCTGTCACGGCGGCCCTCAGTTGGCCCTTTCCTGCTTCATAGCGTGCAAACCTCGCCGCGCTGGGGCTAAGGGACAAGTTGGAGCTGTTGGTCTGTTGCGCAATTGTTATTTTCCCCTGGGCGGCTTTGTCTTTGGATTCAGCCTTACAGAATTGCAGTTCCAAAATGTGTAAGGCAGGATATTCTGTTCCGTCCTATGCAGGGTAAGAGTTTCGCGTGTAGATTAGAAATTCTTCTGCTTTTATGTTACTGGATTTTTGCTTTCAGCTGTTATTTCTCCCGTGTGCCCTTTCATGTCTTTTTCCTTTGCTGTCTTGAGAATTTGTCTCCTCGGTTTTCTTAGCGTGTTGCCCCTTTTATAAGGCCGGATGATGGGACACTTGTGTTTCATAACACTTTGTTAATAAGTTTTGAAAGTTGTTATGTAAGTAAAAGCAAGTTTCTCTTCACACTGCAGGAATTTTTAAAAGAGCGTTGCCGAAAGAAAAATTGTGTGGTAATTAGACTTTTAGAAAAGAAAACAAAACACACCATTTAGTTCAAGGGAATGTGTAACTTGACAGTTTTAGACAGATCCTGAAGGTTGTAGTGTAAAAAGTTTTAACCTACTGGTAATGATTAATTCTGCCCCCCCCCCCTTGTACGTTATTTGTCTAGAACTTGGCTCCAGAAATGATTAGGGTTTGTATCCTCCTGGTTTTCATTAAGATGGATAAGTGGACTGTACTTTGTGTTTTTCTGCTGTTCATTAGTCATCTAAAGGAGTGCTTGTTTGGCCAAAGGACCCATGGTGCCAAATAACTTAGTTGATTTGTTTTTTTTTTTTAAGATTTTTCTCTCTTTACTTGGGTAAAGTAACATTTTATGTAGCGAAATGTGTATGTATCTACCTTTTCTCTTTCCTGTGAAATGTTCAGTTGTTTAATAAAAGTAGCTGATTTTCCAATTATTTCCAGACATCAATTTAAATATTTGAAGATTGTGGGGGAAAAGTTAAAATTTAGAATCAATCTGATGTTTAGGATTCATATTAAAATCATTGCTTGTAGTTCAGAAGGATTTAAATGGAACAAAAGGTCATACAGAAGAAATCTAAGGTGTGAAGAGATATAGGATACAAATTTTCACTCTGTAAAGAATTATATGTGGATTCTCCCAACACCACTGAAAGACCCTTGGATTCTGTATCTCTATTGGTGAAAAGAACTATCCATTACTTTCTCAGTTGTCTTGGAAAGATAAAGTACTTTTGCAAATGAAGGATGAAGTCCATCTTGGATGAGACATATGAGATTATTTTTAATAGCAATGGAAAAAGAAACAGGACCGACCTGGCCACTCCATAGTGGCTATTCAGGGGAGGGTACTTGACTCTTTAGATAAGTGGACAATCTGTAAATTGTGTAGAAGCAGCATGCAACAGTCTTTTTGCCTTAATTAAAAATGACCAGGGCCATTTTGAAATCACTTCCTAGTTGAATCCTTAAGTTGAAACAGTGCTTTGAACAAACAACCCAGCCTTGCTTTGAGGTTACAGAAGAGTCAAAGGCAGTACATAGTTTTTCTTAATACTTATTTTCATTCAGGACTAAGTATATTCAACAAAGCTGCATGAGAAAAGAAGTACTCCAAGAGGAGTTATAGCCCCTCCACACACACACATACACTTCTGTTTCAGAAGTTTTCAGAAGTTGCATAAATGTTTTGTTGTTAATTTTTCCTTGAATATAGGCTAGTTGCAAACTGCAGGAAAAATTTGGTCCATATAGATAATAAATGTACTATTGGACAGACACTGTTCTGCAAACCAGGCAATAGATAATTGCCTCAAGTGCATAATTTTCTCAGTAATCTAATATCTGCAGGTTAGGAAAGAAGTAGAGAGAGAAAGAGAGAGAGAGAGACAGAGGCCCACACTTTTCCAGGGAAACCCAAGAGTGGTGGAGGTCAAATTCAAAACTAGATAATGTGACCCCTGGGGTTCTGAGTCACCATGTCCAAACTGGGCCAAGTCTGAACTTATTTAAGCAAGTAGAAAAGGTCCTTCGGTAGCATTTGGCTGGTGGAGGGAAACTAGGAGGGCAGCAAGACTGAAAAAGGTTATTAGTATCTGCCCATTACCTGTGAAGGATGACTTCCTTTTAATCCCAGAGAGTAAATGCAGAATGGAATTGGGCTAGGATCCTGTCCAGGAAGGCAGAGGCTTGGGTGGGCTTCATTTAAAGAGGTAGGATGTCTCTACATACAATAATTGTTTTTACCTTTTTAATGTTTTATTCATGAGAGAGAGAGGTGCATATACATGCCATGGTCATCGGTGGAGGTCAGAGATCAGCTTTCAGAAGTCAGTTCTCTTCTTCCACCATGGGCTTCTGGATATCACACTCAGGTCTCCAGGTCCGTGAGCAGGTGACTTCCTTGCATAACTGTCTCACTACCCCCGTCAGTTAAATCTTTTAAACTGCAGGGTCTTCAAAGAGCTTTGTTTTCCTTGTTAATTGATACATTCTGCTGTATTTATTTTGGAGTAGTAATCAAAAATAAGTTGATACGAAGGATATGTTCCATAGTGTGACTGACAGGGTTAAGCTGATTTGAAGAAAAAGGGTTAGAATGGGGAGGAGGGTGAGCTGAAAACAGCTAGCAGAAACCTGTTCAAATTAAACACTAATCCTCTGTCTTGGCACTTATGAATTGAAGTAGCATAAGGATGCGATCTGGTTGAAGTTTAGGAGCTTAGATTGAGACTAGTACATTTCAAATTTAAATACTTTACTTCCTGGTTTCTATTGTTAAGTTGGTATCAGAAATTATTGTCTGGGACTGGAGAGATGGCTCAGGGGTTAAGACACTGTCTTGTAAACAGAAAATCCTGAATTTGTATCCCAAGTCCCACGTGAAAAATGGCAGGTAGAAACTGCATTTGGAAACCACAGCAGCCTGCACTTCCAACCCTGGTGGGTAGAGTCTGGGAAAACCCAGAGCCAAGCAAAAAGGAGGTAGCAATCCAGGATGATTCCCAAAGTCACCTTTGGTCCTCCACAGGGACACACACTGCCCTCTGATACACACACACACACACACACACACACACACATACACACACACACAATAAATAAAATTTAAAAAAGGAAATTATTGTCTGAATTAAATATGCTACAGTATTTTGCATGGATGATTTACCTCAATGTCGGAGTATATAAATCCCATGATATTTAAGTACATGGCCCACTCACTTCAAAACTGGTGAATGCTGAGGTTCAAGGTGAGTTTACTACAGGTAGTAATTAACCTTGATTTCATTGACGGCCATAAACTTTGTAACTTTCCTATGAAATGGACAAGAGTACATATTTTCATAATCTGATCTACGAAACTGATCTAGGAAACTGAAATTCATTGCCACTTTCTTTTAAATAAGTTTCAACCAACATTTATCAAAAAAGACTTTAAGATACAGCCTGAGATTTCTGCAATTGATAAATGCTGTACTTTGTAGAAATGAAAGCGAACATGTTCAAGTGGATAATGTTTACATTCCCAAACTGTTAGAAAATGCATATGGTATTCTTATCCCCCCCAAATAAAAGACTCCTAAATAAAATCTTAAAATTGTGTTTTTCCTTGTGCAATTTTGCTATAATACCAGTAATTTCAGTAACTCTGAGGGCAGGAAGCACTTTGAATCCATCGCTTTTATGGCCTATGTACAATACTACCGGTGTCACAAAACCCTGTGTTTGAATTTGGGGTGGGACTGAGGATCAAACCCAGGGCCTGTGTGCACTAAACAAACTCTCTGCCATTGAGCATTCATCTCTAGCCCTAAGCGTCTGTGAGAATGGAAGTTTATTGGGCTCACACTATAATGTGAGGATGGATCCAGGACAGGTTGGGATTTGGAGCACCCAGTCAGCCTTTTAAAGCCTGTTCTAGCTGAGTTGCAACGTTACTGTCTGTCAGCGGCCTGAGATTGGAGGCTGAATTCATGTGCTTTGCAGTTCATCCAATGTAAAACTAACCCTTGGGTATTTTTAGCTTTGTAACCATCGCTCCAACCAGTTTTTATCACTTACCCATTGGCAGGCACTTCCCATTTTCTCCTGACTCTCTTTGCCTGCTCTGGACATTTCATGTAAATGGAACCATTTTGTGACTGGTTTAGCATGTCCTTTACTTGGTATGCCACAGAGGCTTGAACCCCACAAGAGTACACAATTCAGAGGGAACCCTGGGGCCTATAGAAGCAGACAAGGTAGGAGAGTGGGAGGAAGTGGAATGGATTGATGAAGAAAGGGGAAGGAGGGAAGGGAAGGGGCAAGAAGAGGAGAAAATAATTAATAAAAAATCAGTGATTAGCAAAATAAAAGATTTAGTCTAGTTGTGTCTTTATTCCTTTTTATTGCTAAGTACTTTTCCATTGTGTGGATGAGTCACATTTTATTTATCCACTCACCATGAGCCGGTAATTATTTATTTACATCTTTCATAGTTCCAAACTTTGTTTAAAATACCGCTGCCCTAGCTGTATTCATCTAAGGATGGGTTTGGGCTTTCCTGTTTTAAAGCTTCCCATTGGATTCCAGTCAGAGTGAGGATTGAGAGTCCGCCACCCTAGGGACATAGCTCACTGCTTGATGCCCTTGAAGACATAGTGCAGTGGTAAGGAAAAGCTGGATAGAAGGCCTTAGTTAAGTCACAAAAAGGAGGTTTTTGTGTATGACCACAGCCTTATAACCAGTGTCTAAATCGGGAGCTGGTTTCAAGGTACCTGGAAAATGTTCGCAGTTCAATAAATATATTGACTAGAGCTCTTTAAATTCTTCATGCAGATTTGGATGGTGACCTTGTTAATCAGAAGGCCCCAAATAAGTCTGTTCCCCCCCCTCCCTTTTTTTTTCAGGAAGGTGGCTAGTGGACAACCTGCAGTGAGGTCATTTGGGCATGGCATGTAAAAAATGTAGCAAGAGCTGATGTGCAGTGTTTACCTCTGCTGCACCCAGCACTGGGTTGCCTGGGCTGTAGAGACCCTGTCTTGAAACAGAAAAACAAATGAACAAGCAGGAAGGGAGGCTGGAATGCTGCTGCAGGATGGGTGTTGAGTGGGAATTCCTGTAAGCTCTGAAGTCCTGGGCCTTTGGAACACCCTCCCCTCTCCATTACGAGAAAAACCTAATCTTCAAGTCAGCTAGCTCCATTTTTGGTTCTGTATCTGTTAGAGCCAACTTTATATCCTCTCACAATGATTGCTACTTAGACTGCCTCTCATAGTCTTCTAGTGCACGTATTTGGGACTAGAAGCTGATTGTATGTGGGTGTACATGTAATTGTACAAGTGTGATTGTGCTGGTGTGTGTGTGTGTGTGTGTGTGTACGTGTACTCCTGAGCTTCCAGGTTAGGATGAGGCTACTACTTAGCAGCCCCACTTGCAAGAACTAAGTGTAGCCCAGAGGCTGATCTAGCTCCTGGCCTCTACATACCACAGCCACCCTTCTCCCACCTGCCCTTGGCTGTTATTGGCCTCACTCCAGTCTGGTCCAACACCTCTTTGGTGGGGTGTGTTTACTTATCTTTAAGGAAGTTGCATGCTTTAATTTCTAGTTGGCAGGAGTGTGTTTCCCATTGCTTTAAGCTTTGAAGGCAGCGTCTTATTCTCTGGTTGGTTCTTTGACACTGACTACAGCCTACATCTCTGTTAGAGCTGCACTGATTGTGTGTGTAGAGGTGACCAGCCTACTGTACGTCAGCTCTAGTGGCCATGTTCTGCTTCAGCATAGATTCCTGCTGTTGAATATTTAGTTTCTCTTCTATTGCTGTGATAAACTACTCTGACAAAAGCAGTTTATGAGAGAAAGGGTTTACTTGACTCACGTTTTCAGGTTAGAGTCCACTGAGGTAGGGAAGTCACATTGGAAGGAGCTTGAGAGAACTGGTCATGTCACATCCACAGTCAAGAGCAGAGCACAGCTAGTGCACAGCTCACTTTCTCCTTTGCATTTAGTTCGAAGCTTCTAACCCCCTGGGAATGCTGCCATCCAAAGTGAGTGGGTTTTCCTGTCTCATTACCCTGATTAAGATGATCCCCACAGGGATGCCCAGAGGCTCCTTTTCCTGGTGACTCTTGATCTCATCAAATTTGACCACTGATGCTAGCCCTCGGGCAGAGAGGTAGAACCCAGAAGAACTGAGAATTGGATTGTTGTCTCTTGTGAGCAGAACTTGTGCAGAGCTGCTGTTACTGCACGGTGGGATTCTGTGTACTGTTGTTTGAAGTCTTGAGGGTTAACCAAGAACCTGACTCTTTGTTGTTTTGTGGTACAGGACCCAGAAGTTCTTCTGTTTGTTTTGTTTTATTTCAGGATCTCTGCTGTGCCCAGACTGGCCTCAGATTCCCCATGTACCCCAGGCTGGTCTGTAGCCCACCGTGATCCTTCTGCTGCAGCCTCCCAGAGGCTGGGGTCACAGGTAGGAGTGAGGCAGGATTCTTGATGCTGTGACTCAAGAGCATCAAAGAATATGATTTTGTTTTAAGTCTAGCCAAGATTTTTTTAAATTTAACTATTAAAATTTAGTAATGAAGACCAGCCAAAATAAGATATTTTTATTTGAAATAAGAAAAATTGCCAATTTTTGAAGATGTTATTTTTGCTCTTGACAGTTCTCAATGAAACATAATGAAATACACATTGAACATCAATCCTGAAGATCTGGTTTTCTTCCCGCTGCTAACTGGGGGTGGGGTTAGGGAGGATGCTCACCAATTCATGTGTTCTTTTTTCTGAGGTTCCTCAGGCTGAGACCAGGCCTTCTGTAGGGTCAGAACTTTTATATTTCAGTAGAAACTTCTTTACTGGCTACAACGTCGAAGCAGTGGATTCTAAACGGATCCAAGCACTGCCCTGTGTGTGGAGGGGAGGTGTGGGAAGAATGGCTGGCTACCTTACTTCTCTTTAAAGTCTCCTCTCAGGAGAAATGACTCTCGTAGGTAGAAACTCACTGTTTTTCTGTGTCCCAGCCTGCAGGAAGTCTGGGGCACCAGGGGGCTGTGGGTCTCATGAGCTGCTTCCTTCAGTTGTCCAAAGTCCCCTTGTAATGGTATAATTGTGCTATAAAGTGTCAGTGTGTGTGTTTGCTACAGAAGATAATAATGGAGACTGAGGAAACAATTACTCCTTTATATCTGTTCCTGTTACTAACTTGCTTCCTATTTGTAAAAGACAGTCAACCTTTGGTGTGTTGTAAAATACCTCATCATATCCCTCAGTAGCCAGGACCTTCCTTTGGCTTTTAGAACCTGTGGATGCCAAGACCCATTGGTGCCCTCCGCTTTGCCGGATGCAGTGTCTACCTCTGTTCTGCACACATTATTGTCCTTATTCTTCAAATCATATTTAAATCACTTCCAGGGCCTAATGCAATGTGTTATGTAAACAGTCATTGTATTACTTGGGGAGGGAATAATAAAGCATATGCAGTAAAGATAGTTTTTAAGAGGTTCCAGTTTAGAGTTGATTGAATCTACAAATGGGAACTGTTGGATGCAGACAGCAGGCCATGCACCAGAGTCTCTGGATGCAGAGGACAGGCTATGCGGCAGAATCTCTGGATGCAGAGGGCAGGCCATGCACCAGAGTCCCTGGGGGCAGAGGGCTGGCCATGGCAGAATTGGCCATCATGGGGAAGAAAAAGGAGGAGAAAGCAACAATTCACTGAATTCCTCCTAGCAACAGTACAGTAGTCCCTAGGCACGATCCCTTCTTTGTACGAACCTCATTTCAGTACATGAAAACAGAAGCTAAATTACTTGTCTAGGTCTCTACCTCCTTCATTGTGACAGACCAGAATTTTGTTCTCTTTTACATTTATTTATGTGTGTATGCAACTGTAGCCTAAACATTATTTTTTAAGGAGACAAAATTAAAGTAATATTGTTTCAGCCTGCCTTTCATTAAAAATAGTCTGATTATTGGGGTAAGAGCTTTAAAGGACCTTATCTAGGTTGAGATACCAAAATATTCACTTGATTACTTAATACTTTGGGGGAAAAATGATGTAAAAGATGGTGTCATTGCTACTGAGTAATTTGAACTCTGACCTCCAGCACCTTAGGTATACAATGAAAAATACTGGTTTAGAGTCTAAATACCATATACTTCATTCCACAGATACCCACAAGATAGCTAATCTTCTGCAGCAGTTGTCCATTTTTAAGGACACTTGTTTTTCAAATTGCCCTTTCTAATTAATCTATCCCTTTTTCTCTTTGTACTTCCAAATTCTGTGGTGTGCTTTTGTGTCCTGATTAGTATAAATTCGTTAGTGACTCTGTGTACATTGTCTAGAGTATAAGTCCCTCTAGTGTATAGACTCCATTTCATTCTTTTTGGTATTTTGCGTTTTGTACCATGCCTGGTGTTTAATGGTTGCTGAATAAGCATAGAGGGAGTCCCTTAGCTATCCTCCAGCAGCTTGGTACTTAATGCAAACTAGCCTGACACATGGCAGCATCCTGAGTGCTCAGAGGACATCCTGGAGGAGGTGGTATCTTTGATGGTTTTAGGTCCTTGTTCTGCTTTTGTTGTTGACAGGCATGGAGGCCCTTAGGGAAGCCCAGGGATGGGGCAGATAGGACTGAAATGTGATGGCATGTGTGGGGTTGAAAAAGTTAACTCGAGGTGGGGGGGTTGTCCTGAACTCTCCCCAGTGCTGGTCACCGAGCTAAGCCCTTTACAGACTATTTTTGTCCTGCGCAATCCTGTTGAGCCCATGACCCTGAGACCTAGGGAGGTTGTACCGTTGGGTTTTGTGGTGGGGTTTCATTATGTTTAGACTAAACTGCATCTGTGGTACGGTGTCCTTCAAATTCAGTAAAATAAAGAACTGGGTGTGGGATCTAGCCCAAGGAACAAGCTCAACAAGCACTCACCACGTTTATCAGCAGCCGTATATTGTGTCTTTCTCGGGAATATTTGGGTGTATGGTACACTTGAGATCTCCTTGGCTCACTTGCCATGTCCCTCCTTTGCCTCTAGCTGTCTAGCTGTGTGTGCCCCACTCTGCCCTTCGCTGTGACCTTCTCTTGCAGTCATCCCGACGCATGCCTTGGCCTTACTGCATGGGCCTGGTTGAGATTGAAGCCTCTTGAGGCAGGAAGTCAGTGCCTGACCAGGCCTTTTGGGGGGACCCTGCCCTGTGGCCGCTTCCTTGCTGTGGCCGGCTTCCTTGCTGTGCTGTGGCTTGTTAGACCATCTTGTAGAACTCCTCCCCAGAATGGTTCCTTCACTTGCAGCAGAATTTCTTCTTTCAGGGTTCTGTGCCTAGAACCAGAGGAGTTTTGCAAGCCGCAGTGTGCTTTGTTGAAGGCTAATCCAAATTCAGACTGGGCCAGCCATCTCCTTGTCCTCGCCCCACACTCGCCCCTTCTTTAAAAGCTTTAAACTATTGTTTGATAATAACTCTCTCTAAATAACTTTGGCCTTTAAAACAAGCAGAGCAGCGAAGGGAAAGAAACCTCCCAGACTCTTGAAGAGAGGTGGTGCAGCTGGAAGGCTTTCACATGCACCTCTATGTACACCCATCTCCGTGCAGATGTTCTTCCACTTAAGTTACGGCCTCATCTATTGTTTTCTTTTTCACATAGTGGCTAGGTCCAGAAACTTCTCATGGTCAGTTGACATTCACAACAGGAGTTCAGTTTATTAGTGTCCCTACCATGCCCTGGGCTTGCCCTTTACATTTTTAAAAGGCAATTACATACTTTTTTTTAATGTAAAAGACCATTCTGTCACCACTACTATGAAGGTAGGTGGGCTGAGCACAGTCACTTGTATAGTTTGTAGCAGAGGTCCCCTTAAGTCTCCTAAGCCACAGTGTTGGCTGCCCGCTCCCAGGCGGTCCCCTAAAGAGGATGGACTGTGGAGAAAGCGTGATTGAGAACTAAGGTTCTGCACGGCGACTGTGTGCTTTGGATTTCACTCTCCCGGAGCATTAGAAGGATGTTTGCAGGCAACAGTACTGAACCTCTCTGTGCCTCCGTTTCCTTTCTTCAAGAGATACGCACTGCATAGGGCAGCACAAGATAGAGCACAACAAAAGTATATGATCCATGATGGCCATTGTTACCTTTGTCTGGACCTAGAATGTGTACATTGTAATTTTTCATTCTCAAATCCCAGTGTGACCCCTGTCCCACATTTTTTAAAAACTTGTGTGTGTGTGTGTGTGTGTGTGTGTGTGTGTGTGTGTGTCAGAGGGCATCAAATGTCTTTGTGGAGGGCCAAGAGTGACTTTGGGAATCATCCTGGATTGCTTCTACTACCTTTTTATTTTGCTCTGGGGTTTCCTAGGATCTGCTCACCAGGGCCAGAAGTGCAGGCTACCCTCCGGGTGGTTCCACCTGAAATTTTTACATAGGAACTGGGATCCAAACTCAGTACCCTCTGCTTTCGAGGCAGAATCTTAACCTCTGAGCCATCTTTCTAGCCCCCACATTTTTATTTAGTGGATTAACTGAAAAGGTTAACATATTAAGAAAAAGGTGCCTGCATACATTAGCTTTTAAAAAGATTTATTTATTTTAGAGGGAGGGAAGGGGGGAGAGAGAAAATAAATGAGAAGGAAAGAAGTACACGTACATGTATATGAGTGTGGAGGTCAGAGGACAAATTTCTGAGTTGGGTTTTTTCCTTCTACCATGTGTGCTCCAGGAATGGAATTGCCAGATTGTGTCCATGTGCCTCTACCCACTTAGCCATCTTCCTGACCCCATACTTTAATAGGACAAAGCATATATATTTTTATCTTCCCCCTTTGAGAAAGGCATCTTGTAGCCCAAGCTGGCCTCAAAGCTGCTGTGTGAACAAGATTGACCTTGAACTCCTGATCCTCCTCCTGTACCTCCCAAGTGCGCCCCATCATGCCTTGCTTTATGTGGTGATGTGCTTCGAACCCTGGACTTCCTAAATGTAGGCACAGATTCTATCAACTGAGCTGAATCCCCATCTCCATATGCCTTTGGAAGAGACCCGAATTACTGCTTATCAATGAGCAGCAAATGGGTACAATTATGCATTTTTCAAATGTATGCAACTGAAAGTAGTAGAAATAATTTCTGAACTTGGGTGATTTATGTCCTTAGTTGGAACAGATACTAAGCATCCAGGTCTCTTTATTTCTGTCTGTTCTTCAGCTGACCTTTGTGGCAATCATGATAATCATCAGATTCCTGACTTATTGCATTATTTACTGATATAAAACATTACCAGCTTATTTGTGATAAGCCCCTCTGATTCAGACTCAAAGTAGCTTTCTGATCATTGAAATAGATTGTCTTCAAATAATCACTAAAGGGCTCATGTTCCTGATGTATTGTGTATCCTCGGGAAGTCATTTGCCTCAAGGAAGCATTCGGTTAGAGAGGGCTCACTCTAGTTACTTGTCATTGTGTGGCACCTGCAGTGTGGCGAGTGCAACTGAAGAGCTGAATTTTTAATTCCAATAAATATTTGTTAAAAATGCCTTGGCCAGGGTTCCGTAACTCAGGAATTACAGCACTGCCATGCTGGGTAAAAATCTGTTGTTTGTTAGATGTTTGAATGTACATATCACTTCTAATATTGCATTGGTTACATGTTAAATTTTTGAGCAAATGGGTTACATACATTATTCAAATTTTTTAAGTTCATGTGTGTTGTTTTTGCGGGTAGTGAAGCTAGACTGCTGATCAGGTCAAGTTACAAACATGGTTCACATCCTATTTCTTTTTTTTTTAATTTTTTTTAAATTTTTATTCATTGCGCGCACCTGTGTGTGTGTGTGTGTGTGTGTGTGTGTGTGTGTGTGTGTAGAACCATGGACGAATTCAGGAACCATCATGGACGCCTCCACCTCCTCCTTGTTTACTCTGCCCCGGGATTCACGGGCTCTGCCCTATCAGGACCAGAAACGCAGGCCGCCCCCACTTCCTCCCGGCATCTATACGTGGGGTCTAGAATCCGAACTCAGGACCTTCCATCTGCAAGGCAGAGGCTTAACCCCTGAGCCACTTCTCTAGCCCCCACATCCTATTTCTTTTAGTGCTGCTACAAAGCATCTTCCAAGTAGCTAAAGTTAGTCTATTCTTTAAAAATTCACAACTTTCAGTTGTATTTCGGACTTCGTAGAATCAGAGGCATTTAGATGAAGGGGTATCATGGGTTTACTAAACCCAACCCCAACCTGTTGCAAATGAGAAAACCAAAGCCAAAAGAGACCAAGTCCCGAGAGGGTCCTGAAACCTGGTAATCCTTACTGCCTGTTGCTTTGAATCCAGACTTGATGTGGCACTCGAAACAGTGATCCAAATTGCACATCCCTTCAGCTTCCAAGTACACCTTAAAAAAATTCCTTTGAAAAGACATTATTACAGGTGATAAGGAATGTGGGTGGTTTCCCATTCCTACTAGTGGGTACATAATTAAAGTGTAACTTTATTGGACAGCATGATATATACATGGGGGAGTAGTAAAGTAAAAATTTCCACAGTTTGTATGACCATTTACTTTGGAAAACTCCATACAGTTGGTTTTCATATTTTTCCTTAATAAATCCCCCCTCCCCCAAAGCCAACCACTTTTAACCAGATCCATTGCTTTTGCCCTTGAAGGAAAAGAATTTGACTTCCTGTGCTTTTTAGTTGGTTAAAAGTTTAGGCCCGTTTTTTCTGGGATTGTTTACAAAACTGACTTGAAGAAGACACCCACAACTATACTGAGCAAATCTTAGTGCAAACTAGAATTTCACTGAATTGGGAAGTAGAGGGAAAATAGGTGTGTGATTTACATGCTGGGCCGCTCTTGCTGGTGAGTTGTGTAGCCTTATATCTGTTTCTTCATCTCAGCTTCACCCAGAGAAGTATAGAACTTAAAACAGATACAAGTATTTTGTGACCTTCAAACACTATAAATGCCAAGACTGGTGTCTTTCTACTGGGAGGAAGATTACTGATTCCATCTTGGGAAGCCCTGGGATGAATAGTCAGGTTTGCAACTTGTTTTTAATGGAAACAGTGTGGACCGCATGATTTCCATTTTCTAAGATCCAGTATGGGCTTGTGTTTGTTTTGGGGTCAGGTAACCCTGCAGGCCAGGTACTGGACAGTCTGCATGCAGGGGCTGAGACTTGGGAGGCTTTTATTTATATCAGACAGGGACACAGGCTTAGAAAACCTTATGATATTTAGAACTGAGGACAAGCTTCCATGGAAGAGTACAGGACCCACGCAGGCAAGTCAAACTAGACATGGCTGATCTTCTGATAGCAAGGTTTCACAGGCTGTTAATTTTTGCCTCACAGTTAAATTCTACACAACAGGTTTTGCTTTGTGGTTTCTGTGTGTTTTGTATTTTATTTCATTTGAGAGAGAGTCTTGCTATGTAGACCTGGCTGGCCTCCCTCTCTGCCTCCTGGGTGTTGGTTTACAAGGTGTGTGCCACAGTTTTAAAAAGGTCTCTTTTCAGAGTAATGCACATTTTGTGAGTCTTCGTGTAATAGAAGTGGTAATGGAAAAGTCTAGCTGAAATCCTACTTGTGTTAGGTTGACCAGAAGACCTTTCCAGTCACAGTAAGACCCGTTGCCAGTTGCTTACTTAGTATCTGGGGTCTGCAGAACCCTAAATTTATAATTCTGGAGTTTGAACTGTGATCTCCCAGATGGATTTAGATTTGGTTACATGTTCTGAAAGTCGCTTAATGGCCAGCAGATGGCTGCTCCCGAGACACACCCTTAGAAAGGATGACTTTCCTTAGAATTTTGCTCCTATTCTTGTGGGACAATCTCAGAAGGAACAGCCAACATTTGCTTGGCCAAACCATGGCTGGGTAGAGACTAATGGCTGAAGAAGTGCTGGGTGATACTTCTGAAGAAAAGTTTATTTTCTCTGGTGTCATTTCAGTTTTGTTACAAGATAAGAGGGATTTGGTTTTGAAATGATCTCAGAATGTAGGAGACCCTATACAAACTGTGTGTGTGTGTGTGTGATGTAGGCCCTCTTATGCTAAGTCTGTGTTTTACCACTGTTAACACCCCTACCCAGTATCTCATTAAATTGGTATTACGTGCTAGCTAGCATCTGAGATGTAAAGGAACCATAGGTTAGAAAGGTGGGGGGAAAGAGCACCCCACATATTGCTGGTAGGATCACAGCCTGTGTCAGGGCTATTTGGAAGTGTCTGTTATAGTTAAAAGTGTTAACAGCTGGGTGTGGCAGCACATGCATGCAATCCCAGCATGATGGGGGCAGGATCAGAAGTTCAAGGTCATTCTTGGCAATTTATGGAATTCAAGACTAGCCTGAGTTTCATGAGACTATCTTAAATGGGTCTCATGAGACTCTTTTCTCAAAAAACTTTTTTTAATGTATACACTAATGCTGGGGATGTAGCTCTGTGGCCTGTGCTCGGGGCAGGGTTCAATCCCTAGCACCTCAGCAAACAAGCATTCTTTTGCCCAGCAGCTCTCCTTTGTTACCTCACAGGTGTCCCCATGAGTTCATAAAGTGGTTTAGACATAATAGAAGGTAAGGAACAAGTTGAGTCATTTACTATGATGATGAATCTGTGTAATGAAATGGGACAGCTGGGTCTGCAGCACAGACCTGCAATACCAGCACGCAGAAGGCAAAGGCAGGAGGATCAAATATTCAAAGCCACTGGAGACCACATAGTGAATCCCTATCTGAAGAGTTAAAAAAAAAAAAAAAAAAAAAGGTGGGGGGGCACTTAGTACTTTGAGGTAGAACCATCTCCAAAATATGTTAAATGAGGGGAAATAAATGTAGAACTGTAATTGTGTGTTGTGTTTTGTATGTCTGTAATTAATAGTCTCCCTTCCCAAGGAAGCACAAAAAGCTAATAATAAAGCTAGGTTATTGAGTGGTATGCCTGTAATCTACTTAGGATGTGCAAGTAGAAGGATCAGGAGTTGAAGGTCATCAGCTACTTAGTGAGGGCAAGGCAAGGCTAACCTGAACTCCATGAGACTATTTCAGACACAAAATAAAATATTTGATGATAATGGTTGCCTTGGAGACAGATAACTGAAGAAAATTTTTACATTTTTATAATGTCTACACATGTTAATTCCTTTAAAAGGTTTGAGATGCCTTAAAAGAATTTAGCCAGAACATTGCAAGAAAACCCCTGACAAGACATGTGAATAGCGAGGAGCAGACTTTGGCTTCATAGGACAGATTCACTCATATCAACACTGACCTCATCCTTACGCAGCCACGTTGGTCGGATTGACTGCTAAATTGCCTGTGTCGGTAGGCCTGAGTGACCCTAAGTCTTAGTTTCCTCCTAGACCCTTGTCTGCTTTGCTGTGAACACCCAGGTTACCAGAGGAACTGAACATGTGGGGAGGAGCCCTGAAGCTTACAGTCATATTCAAACTGGAGTCCTAACTCTGTAGTGTGCTGAACATGTGTACATGAAAGAGTTCAAGCAGCAGGACAGGTACCACGAAACCTCCAGAGAGACAACATAACGATAGTTAAGGATAGCCTGGGCTGCAGAGCAAGGCCCCCCATCTCCAAAAAAAGGAGGAAAAAAATCCCACAAACCCACGAGAACTATCAAGGGGCATTAGTTCAATGTGCTATTCTAGAAATGAAGCTGACAGCAACTGGCCTTCCTCCCTCAGACAGAAACAGTCCTGTAAACATGAAGCTACCCAGAGGGAAAGTGTACAAAGGTGTGTCCTTTTCTCTCAGACAAGTAACAAGGAAGGACTATAAATCAGGGAAGTAGACAGGAGACGGCTTTAGGATCCTTTGCCCTCTGACCTTGCACAAGTTCTGTTTCTCCAGACCCATTTCCCTTGCTGCAAAAGAGAGGGGCTGAGTGATTGTGACAGCCCCCGCCAGTAGTAGCATTTCTGACTGTGTCGCATAAACAGCAATTCCCACATGAGTCGAGCTGAGTCACAGGACTGAAAAGTCCAAATCACAAGAGGAAGTCCCTGTGGACAGCAGTTTCCTTGAGCTGGAGATTCGGAGCCTCTTGGGGGGAAATGAGGGGAAGAAAACCTTTCCACTCTCAAGAAGGAGACAAAAAACACCGCATGGGGTGGAGACAGGTTAGTTTGTGTAGTTCACTACCTTGATAGCTTTCGTGGGTTTGCAGGATTTTTTCTCCTTTTTTTGGAGAGTTAAGGCTGCCCTTAACTCTCATTATGTTGTCTCTCTGCAGGTTTCGTGGCACTTGCTCCGTTGCTTGAACCTCTTCATGCTTCTCATGTTGTATCCTGTCAGGCCTGCCCCCTGCTTATTTGCTTGTCCCTAGTACCTGCCCCCTTAGATGTGACTTGTATGCTTATATCCACGGGTGTGTGGATTACTGTACACTGATCCTGTTACTGTTTTGGCAAAGAGAAATTGTAGTCATTGGTACTACTTCAAGACATGTTGCCTGTTCATGCTCATTTCAGAAGCACACATTGAAAGTGGAACCATACAAAGGTTCCTGCCCCCAGGTGTGGGCGACTGGCCTGATTTTTATTGTTTTTATTTAATTGCTAATCTGAAGAACTACCTTGAAGATTAAAGTAGATTATTTTGTGAAGGGCAGGACCACAGAAGATTAAAGGACAACCTGGAAGAGGCACTGGAAGTGTCAGAAGTTTCTATGAAAGAGGGGCTGGAGAGATGGCTCAGGGGTTGTGACTCTGTCTCACAAACAGAAGGTTCTGAGTTCGGATCCCAGGCCCCATTTAAAAAAAAAAAAAAAAAAAGAAGTTTCTATGAAAGAGCCTCATGGCACTCCACATCTGGAAGCCATGAGTTCTTTTCTAGCTCCTTCCCCCCCACAGATTCCAAGTCTGGAGTCCATGAGTTCTACAGGGTGCCTGCCCCCCATAGACTCCATATCTGGAGGCCATGAGTTCTGTTCTTTCTCTCCTCAAATAAACTACCTTAATCCTAGAGAGAGAGAGAGAGAGAGAGAGAGAATCTGTGGTATTGGCCTGAAGGTAGGTAGACCCCTGAGCTGACTGCTCAGTCCACAGAGAGTTATTTTCCATGTAGGTTAGGAAGGTAGACCCAGTGTTCCTGAAGGTTCTGTTGGTAATATGGGGCTTATGCACATCTGTTTTCCTGTAGTGTCATTCCAACAGTGACTGAAGACTGCTCTTGAAGTCCAGAAGTACATTTCCTGCGTGGAGGACAGCCTTCAGAACTGAATTCATACATGGATTGTTCAAATGAAGAGATTAGAAAAGCGTATCCTGAAGGTTGCTTGTCAAACCAAACATTCTTTTGGCAGGGCAGTGGCCCTCCTTGCATAACACTTAAGAAGCCTAGCAGCCTAGTCCTGCTCCAATACAAACAAGCAAGGAGTAACTGTTGGAATCCAGGTGTGAAACCTCCCATGGAAGAGTCAGAGCCACTCAGATTATACAGCAGGGGGGTCTATCTGCTGTTCTGAAAGCTAACTGTACTCTCTGGTTTCAATTTGACGCAGTTACAAAATGTGCCTTTAAGAAAATATAGCTCCTGCGTCACTTTCCAATTTGCTTTATCTTTGCATCATGCGTTGCCATTTGCACACCAGTGTAATGGGTGAGAGTTCCAGTAAGCTGGCTGGAACATACTTCTTAGATTGAGTCACTGCTGAGGAACTTGAGAACAGGAAATAGCCCATGAAATTATCCCTACATAATAATTTGCTAAACTAAGGAAATGGATCACTTTCTAGTTGAAAGAGGAGACTGGTGGATAGTTGTATAACCTAAGAAGTGGTACAGTAGTGACTGAGGCTTTCAACTGCTGAGTCATTATTTCTTGGTACACATTTGAAAATTTTTATGTGGTTAAAAAGCTTACTAAGGAGCTGGAGAAATGGCTCAAGGGTTAACACTAGTCTTTCAAGCAGAAGGTCCTAAGTTCGGATCCCAGGTCCCACGGTAAAAAAAAAAAAAAAAAAAAAAAAAAAATCATACCAAGATTTCTGTAGGAAGAAAAACTTAGTAGTGCTAAAACATAGGAAGAATCTGCTAAATACAATGGATTGCTAGACCACACTTTTTAAAACATTTAACATCAAGACTAATTTATGTTATATTGTATATTTATATATATTGTTGTGGTACACAGAAATAAACTTAGCCACATTTATACTTAACTTAGATGACAGTAGGTCCCTTTTGACCACATTGTGTGTGTGTGTCTGTGTGTCTGTGTGTCTGACAGCACTGTGTGTGTGCTGTGGAAATCCAAGGGGTGACTTTGTGAAGCATCCTGGATGCATCTACCTCTTTTTTGCTTTGCTCTGGAATTTCCCAGGCTCTGTCTTCTAGAGTGGTAAGGACAGGTTGCCACCATTTTTGCCAGGCATTTTCACATGGGATCCGGGATCCAAACTCAAGTCCTTCTCCTTGTGAGGCAGTCTTGATCCCTGAACATCTCTCTAGCCCCTTAATTCTAAAGTTTTTAATCACCCACTTCACAGTTAATGTAGCGACAGAAGAGTTAACAGATCAATCCAGTGAAAACCGAAGTATCAGGAGATGGGGCAGAACAATGAATGAATCAATCATGCCTTCTCTAGATTGTCATTGAGAAAACAGTTGGTACAACATTGTCTTGTAATGCAGCCTGACAGAAGCAAATGGGTAAATACGTATTTATGAAATACAAAGTTATATTTTTAGAACATATCTGCCTGATGCTTTTCTTCACTTTACTTAGTAAGCACTCTAACCACAGAGTGAAACCCTGTAAATCAAGGAGGTATCTGTGCTGTATAGTGAAGTCAGGCATGATTTCCCTTCTCTCGTAGCTTGGATGTCTTTCAGACCATAGAAAACAATCCAGGTTTTCTATCTGGTTTGTAAAGAAGTATTTGGAGATTCATTGTCTGTGGGAGGTTACTAAATCAGGGACTGGCAAGATACTCAGCCAGTAAAGATATCTGTGCCTAAACCTGGCAACCCAAATCAATCTCAGTAGACATGTGGTAAAAAGAGAGAACTGCTTTTGAAAGATGTCTGCTGACTTCCACATGTGTGTCATGGCATGTGTACCTGTGCACTCTGTTTCTCTAACAAGCATAATGAAGAAATAACCAAATTTAGCTTCCAGTTGAATAATATCACCTGGAGAGCATATAATGAAATGGAGGGAAACACGGCCAAGTGTAACTTAGATCGTGAATTCTGTCTAGGAACTATTCAGATAAAGGCACCCTAGGCAAGTATGTAATTTTAAGAAGGAATAATGCATTTGTGAGGTGAGAACTTGTCCAAAAGAAAAGGAATAGTGAGATGGAGAGATAGCTCAGGGGTTAAGACTATGCCTTGCAAACAGAAGGTCCTGAGTTCGGATCCCAGGTCCCACTTAAAAAACACCAGGTGGGAAGAAAGGTAGCCTGCACTTCTGGCCTAGTAGATGGAGCCTGAGAAATCTCTGAACAAAGTGAGGAGGTAGAAGCAATGATTCCTGAAGTCACTTTTGGTCTTCTACAGGGACACACAGGGCCCTCTGATACATACACACACACACACACACACACACACACATACACACACACACAAAATAATAAAGTTGACAAAAAAAAATTTTTTTTTGACAAAAAAATATTTTAAAGAAATAGTAAGGATGTTGTCTCAATCTTTACCATAAAGCTGGAAGCAGAGAAAGCACAGATTAGTTTTCATTTTGTGCTAAATATTATGTATAATTTATTACCTGTAGATAGTATAGTAAAATACCCCCCCCCCATTTTTCAGTAATATCCCACAGCCCCAGTTTATTGAATAGCTTTAGGAAAGGAATCATGGTATTTTTGCTTCATTTTTATGATTTTCTTTGATCATCAAAGTATAAGTGCTGGTTTGTTCAATGTACTAAAATCAACTTGCAAAAACATTAAGTGTGGATTCTGTGTTCAAGGTCTCTTTTTAGCCTTGTATAAAGCTGTTTGCTTTAAGTAGCATGAGTTCATTTTCCATCCTCAGGATCCCATGATACCTGTAGCGTGTTACCCAGGTGGCACATGGCAATGTGTACACGCTAAATATGACTGTTTCCTTTAGACCTCTTGGTGAATTCTCTTAACATTTGTGTTCCCTTTTGTCTTCTTTTGTGTAAAGCAAATTTGCAACATCATTTGGAAACATACTCAGGAGTCTCCGAAGGGCAAACAGTTCAGACACAAAGCAGCCGACAGCACTTGTGGGACCCTTGGGAAACTTTTTCCGTCAGTTTTCAGGAAATACTAGTTGAATGCTGCACAACTCATTGCTGCTCTCTTCTCCCTCCACCCTTTTGCTCATGTGACATTTTACAGCTGCACTTGTCAGACCGCTGCACTTGTCAGCCTTGAACCTTGACTTTCTGTGCAGAAGACCAGTTTTATTCTTTTGAGATACTTCCCTTCCCTGCTGCCACTGTCTTGTGTTTGCTTGCTATGGGCTCCACCCTGTTATTTCCTTTAGCTGTTGTTCAGGCTCCACAGAGCCATAGGTCAGAGATGGGTCGGTTGTGGTCTAAGTCATGCGCTCGGTCACAGGGCTCTTACAGGAAGTGCTCACTGCTTGTGTTGGTCATCACAGAATACAGCACTGAGCTGTGGACTTCCCAGGCAGCACTTTGAATTTACATATTTCTGCATCCTTTTCAATATAGTGCTTTGGATGTTCCATACACTATCTAATATTAATTCAGTATGGTTCACATCTGCAATTCTAACATGTAGGAGACTGAGGCAGGAGCATTGCTGGTAGTCTGAGACAAACCTGGGTTATTGTGTTAATACCTCTTTAAAAAAGATAATCACATTTCTACACTTGTTTTTTCTGAAACTTCTGTGGAAATATGACAGTAACATGACATACCAGCCATCACGAGAAGTCTATCATTGTGTTCTACATTTTCAGAAATTTACAACATGTGTCTGATCATCTCAGTTTCTACTTGGATTGAAAGAATGTCTGATTTTAGGAAATCCAAGTTAGTTGCTAAAAATGTTTTTTTGTTTTTAAAGTTTCCCTTTTCTTTGTTTGCGGTGTGTATCAGAGGGCTCTGTTTGTCCTTGTGGAGATTGAAGGGTGACTTTGGGAATCATCCTGGATCCTTCTGCCTCCTTTTTGCTTTGTTCTGGAATTTGCCAGGCTCCACCTTCCAGAACTGGAAGTTCAGGCCACTACCATTTTTCCTGGCTTTTTTTTTTTTTTTTTTTTTTTTTTTTTTTTTTAGGTAGGATCCAGTATGAGAACTCAGGTCCTTCTTCTGGTAAGGCAACAATCTTAACCCCCAAACCATCTCTCCAGCTCCTAAAAGCAATTTCTTTACAGACTTCATAGGATTAAGTGTAAAAATATAGAGGAAAACTTTTCAGAACTCTGAAATAGGCATGAATGCCACTGTAATCACAATGAATGCTCTCAAGGTGACAATGAGCCAACAGCTGGCACATGCCTCTGTAATTCTAGCACTTGGGAATCAGGAGTTCAAGGTCATCCTTGGCTGAATAGTGAATATGAGGCCAGCCTGGCTACAGGAGACCCTGTCTGGGGGGAAAAAAAAATAGATGCTGTCAGTTGGAATACTTTTGGTGGTCTTCCTGAGACAAGAATTAGGTTTTTAGGGCCATTCAATCTCCCTAGATCCTGCACTGCTTCAGATTCAATGCCCAAGACAAGGATGCCCTTCTTTTCCCTGAAAGAATCCTGTCTGCAAAAGAAAAACCTAGATACTGGTTTCTGTCCTGGATTTTCTTAGCAAGAAACTCCAGCCTGGGGACACTGGGAGTCAAAGTGTTTCGAGTCTTGCATACTTTCAGCATAGTAATAAGCTAGTGGAACAAGTCTGCCTATTTCACAGAGCAAAACTAGAGTTTAGTCAAGGTTCTATGGTTGTGCACTCTTTAATTCTTTATGTAGATGTGAGCATTAAACACCTTAATACCTTAAGTCAGATGGCTTCAATTTGGGAGAAAAGTCTATGTTCTATGTAGATTCACTGAGAAATGATTTAATCTAGTCAAAATTTTAAAGGTTTCAACATAGATTGAACTTTTCTTCCTTTCACATAACCTTTGAATAAACATGTCCAGTAAAATGGAACAATTCATTTTTAAAATGGAAATCATTCTCATGTTTGAGTGGGGAACTCCCTGTGCAAGATATCTGAGCATGAATGACTAAATGCTCTATGTCTGTCTGATGTCTGCACTTGTCCAGAAAACTGATCCCGCAACATGTGCTCAGTATAACCTCAAGTTATCCGGTCACCTCACACTTCCAAGATGACAACAGAGCAACAGTGTCATATATTGTGACATTGGGTTTTTCTATGTTGCCTAGTTTAGGAACCACTGGATCGTGATTAGATTTTATAATTTGAGATAGACTGGTGGTTTAAAAACCTGCATACCAAGTGATGGTGATTGGTCAACCACTTTACATAATTAATTTGTCTAAATTTCAGTATTTTTACCTGTAAAATGAGTAATGTTTTGTCTCTATGAGGTTTAGTTTATACTTCAAATGGTGCCTGGTGTATATTTAGGTGTTCTTTATAGATTTATGGGCCCACTCTGTACACTTTATAAAGTCCGGTTTATAAAGCTTCAATCCAACTGGTTGTCCTGTCTGTCTGTATGCAACCTGACTGTCTTCTTTTGTCCTGTGGAAGTAGTTTTGACTGCTCTGTGAAGGAATGCCATATTATTTTTCCTTGGGAAGCTGAGAGGAACAGAGATCTGGACCTCTTTCTGGGTAGGCAATCTGGTATTGCCAGCTTTCTCAAAGTTTGACATTCTCTCATATTTTGATTTTTTCCAGTCTCAACTTCATTATTTCCAATATATGTACTATATTAAAAACCAAGGTTATATATCAGAAAAGCCTCTTTAACAATAAAATAAAACAATAACAATAAAATCTCTGTTAAGGCGGACATGGTGGCATACACATGCAATCCCAGCACTTGGTAGGCTGAAGAAGGATTAAAAGCGTTTGAGACTAGCCTGGATTTTAGAATGAGAACCCTGTTTCAAAATAACTAAAATGAATAAAAAAAATTTTGGTCCTCCTTTGTAAGATTTTCCCCAGATTTTAAAATTAATCATTTTCAGTCTCACTTAAGCAGTGATTTAAAAAAAAAAAAAAGTTTGTAATACCATACTCTTACATACACTACCCCTTTGCCAACTTTTGGTAGTGGGCAATACTTCATTTTACCAGATTTGTTCAGGCCTTAGGAATTAAAACTCAAGTCAATAGGAAATTAATCTCTCTGTGTAAACTGAATGTATGCTGAATAATTAGAGAAACCTTCACATTTGGCCATGTTTTTTCTAATCCTTTTTCTCATAAGTCATCGGTCTGACATATTTGCTGTGATTTCTATTTTAAACAAATGATGAGATTTCTTTTAACTAAATCAATGCAAAGCACATTGCTACCTTTACTCAGTCACTAATGATCATATTGTGATTAGAATGAGTGACTGTATAGATTGCTGCTAATAGACTCATTGAATGGCATTAATTGTGCTCTTCCGGACTGCTGGATCTATGTTACTTGGCTTTTTTGAATCCCCATTATCAGCAATGAAATTCTATGAGTTAATTAATCTATAGGAAGCATTTTAACCATGGTCTCTCCTTTCTTTTCTGTTTTAAACATAGGACATGGATTTGATTGATATACTTTGGATGCAAGATATAGATCTTGGGGTAAGTCGAGAAGTATTTGACTTCAGTCAGCGACAGAAGGACTATGAGCTGGAAAAACAGAAAAAACTTGAGAAGGAAAGACAAGAGCAACTCCAAAAGGAGCAGGAGAAGGCTTTTTTTGCTCAATTACAACTAGATGAAGAGACAGGTGAATTCCTCCCAATTCAGCCAGCCCAGCACATCCAGACAGAAACCAGTGGATCTGCCAACTACTCCCAGGTACAGAGTACTTAGTTCTTGGGAAAGAATATGCAGGCTGTAAGGAAACATTAACAAGAAAGTAGAATCTCTAGATTTGAGCTTTTGATCATCCTGTTAGTATGTCTTTGTGACCATGTCAAGTTAACTTCTCAGTCTCTGCTTCCTGAGTTCAGTACATGAGCCACTTTCTTTACAGAATTATAAGGATTAGGATACAGATTACACAAAAGATCTTTGGAAATTATAGAACATCCTGCTAGGAACAGATAGCAATAGTACTATTGGCTGTAGTGAAAAGAGTAGGCATTGTTTACAGTATTGTGGCAGGCATTGCTTCAGTTATACATATTAATTAATGTAACTGTTTCCGTTTCGTATACAGACAAGCAACTCGAGTTCAAAAGGGTTAAATAATTTTCCCAAGCCGCCCCAAAAATTAGAGGGCTAGGATTGTAGCTCAGTGGTCGAGTGATTACCTAGCATGCATAAGGACTTGGTTTCAATCCTCAGGACTGTCACAATCCAAATAATCTGATTTTAATCTGTATACCAAACTGATTCCTGAAGTGAGGTCATTAGGTTATTGTTGTTCTCTGAACATTAATCATGAACTTTATACTGTCATGAATCTTTTGCTTGGCAGCAGAACATTTAATAATTGTTTTCTTCCTTTATGTCTTTCCCTCCTAATCCAGGTTGCTCACATTCCCAAACAAGATGCTTTGTACTTCGATGACTGCATGCAACTATTGGCAGAGACATTCCCGTTTGTAGAAGACCATGAGGTATAAAACATTTGGTTAACAGCAAAATTCTCCTGTCCTGTATGTATGTATGTATGTATGTATGTATGTACGTATGTATGTATATGTAACCATTTTAAAAATGAAAAAAATTTAGAAAGAAAACTTTATCAAGGAACGATTTTGTCAAGAAAACTGTAGTAGGTATCTCTTTATATTCAAAAACAAAGACCTCCATTACATAGTAAGAAACCTTACACAATAAGAAACTATAAACCTATCATACTGTATAACCAGAAACATGAATCAACATTAGTCAATAAAAGAAACTGTTACAGCTATATATAAAATATTTTGGTAAGGACCAACTAATAAACCAATACTTCAGTTAACAATTGTTAAAAAAAAATCAATGATGGAAAAAACTTGTGTCCATAATATTGTCTTAGATATTACAACCTCAAATTAAAAAACATGTTCATAATGTTATATTAGATATTGTAAACTCAAATCCTAATAATGATCTGTACTCACTTTGAAGTTTACCTTGAAATGCATGGGATAAAAAATTAACCCAGTAAATTATAAATGTGTAATCAGTTGACATGGGGGTAATGTTTCATTTTAGGAAAATAAGTAGAAAAATGCAGAACAGCAGTTGACTACACTTCACATTAATCCCTGCCCCCTGAGCTTACTCATGAAGATAAATTTTTTGTCAATTTTAGGTTTCTTCTGCTACATTTCAGTCACTTGTACCAGATATTTCCAGCCACATCGAAAACCCAGTGTTCACTGCTCTCGATCAGACACTTGATGTTGCCATGACTGACTTAAACAACATGCAGCAGGATGTGGAGCAAGTTTGGCAGGAGCTGCTTTCCATTCCAGAGCTACAGGTAACAAAAGATCTAATGTAGTCCTGAAGATGCTATTTTATATTCAGTCCTTTTAAATTAGTTATAATGATTATTTATTATTTATATGATACCTACTTACAGGAAGAAATTGAAGGTGCTTTTAAATTAGCTACTCAGACTCACTTAACATATACTTTTTTTTTGTTCAATAAGCTGCACATTGCAGGATAGATTCGTTCTAAATCAGATGTCTAGCTGAAAACAGTGCATTTGCTTAGGTGTACTCCTCTATTGAAAATGGCAATTATCTGAATTATTGAACATGTTGGAGAGTGTAGGTTTGAAGAAAGTTACCTAAATTTGCCATTGGATGGATTAATAGCTGAAATATTTAATTTTGGGACTAGAGAGATGGCTCAGGGGTTAAACTTCTGCCTCTCAAGCAAAAGGTCCTGAGTTCCAATCCCAGGTCCCTCCCATGTAAAAACTGGAACCAAGGCAAGTAGCCTGAGCTTCTGGCCCTGGAAGGTGGAGCCTTGGAAGAGCCCCCTAAGCAAAGCAAAAAGGTGGTAGAGAAATACAGGATGATTCCTAAAGTCACCGTTGGGCCTCCACAAGCATATACCATGCCCTCTGATTCTCTCACTCACTCTCTCTGAGACAAAAAATCAAATTTAAAAAAATACAGTGAAAATGAATAACCCCTCCCAAATTAACTTGATTCATACAATTTAAACTTCTTTTCCAGTGTCTCAATACTGAAAATGACAAACTCATTGAGAGTACCACAGTTTCAAATCCAGAAGCCAAACTTACAGAAATGGACAATTATCATTTCTACTCATCCATCTCCTCACTGGAAAAAGAAGTAGGCAACTGCAGTCCACATTTTCTTCATGTTTTTGAAGACTCTTTCAGCAGCATCCTCTCTACAGAAGATCCCAGCCAGTTGACAATGAACTCGTTAGATTCAAATGCCACATTGAACACAGATTTCGGTGATGAATTTTATTCTACTTTCGTAGCAGAACCTAGTGTCAGTAACAGCATGCCTTCCTCTGCTACTGTCAGTCAGTCACTCTCTGAACTTCTCTGTGGTTCTATTGATGGTTGTGACCTGTCACTTTGTAAAGCTTTCAACCAGAAGCACCCTGAAAGTACCACAGAATTCAATGATTCTGACTCTGGCATTTCACTGAACACTAGTCCCAGCATGGCATCCCCCGAGCACTCAGTAGAATCGTCCATCTATGGCGACCCACCGCCTGGGTTCAGTGATTCTGAAGTGGAAGAGCTAGATAGTGCCCCTGGCAGTGTCAAACAGAATGGTCCTAAAACACAGCCAATACATTCTTCTGGGGAGTCATCACACCCTTCATCACCAACTCGAGGACACAGTGTTCCCAAGCAAGATGCTCAGTGTGAAAACACACCCAAAAAAGAAATACCTGTAAGTCCTGGTCATCGAAAAGCCCCATTCACAAAAGACAAACATTCGAGCCGCTTGGAGGCTCATCTCACAAGAGATGAGCTTAGGGCAAAAGCTCTGCAGATCCCATTCCCTGTAGAAAAAATCATTAACCTTCCTGTCGATGACTTCAATGAGATGATGTCCAAGGAGCAGTTCAATGAAGCTCAACTTGCTTTGATCCGAGATATACGTAGGCGAGGTAAGAATAAAGTGGCTGCTCAGAATTGCAGAAAAAGAAAACTGGAAAATATAGTAGAACTGGAACAAGATTTAGGTCATTTAAAAGATGAAAAAGAAAAACTACTCAAAGAAAAAGGAGAAAATGACAGAAGCCTTCATCTACTTAAAAAACAACTCAGCACCTTGTATCTTGAAGTCTTCAGCATGTTACGTGATGAAGATGGAAAACCTTATTCTCCCAGCGAGTATTCTCTGCAGCAAACAAGAGATGGCAATGTATTTCTTGTTCCCAAAAGTAAGAAGCCAGATGTTAAGAAAAACTAGATTTGTGAGGATTTGGCCTTTTTGACTTAGTTGTCTTTTGTGTGTGTGTATATGTATGTGTGTGTGTGTGTGTGTGTGTGTGTGTGTGTGTACTGTTGTACTAAAACTTCCTACTGTGATGTGAAATGCAGAAATACACTTTATAACTATGCAAAATTATGGCCACTAGTATAAACTATAAAACTTTATAAAGCATTAAAATAGCAATGTTGAATCAGTTTCACTTTAACTATGAAATTAATTTCCTAGGATACCATTTGGCTAATTTCTGTGTAAATGTAAATACTACAAAACTTATTTATACTGTTCTTATCTCATTTGTTACATTCATAGATTTATATGACATCTGGCTAAAAGCAATTGTTGCAAAACTAACCACTATAATTTTTTATATACTGTATGAACAAAAAACATTTTTATATTGTTTAGCTCTGACAAAAAAAAACAACTTAAAGAGCTTGCACTAATAAAGGACTATTATGACTTAAATTACTTTGGATTCTTGGGTTCACTCACAACAGTACTTCCCATAAGACAAGCATCCATCTAAAACAGTTGTATTTTTCATTTCAAAAGAGTTTTGAAAATTTTAAATTATATATTATTAAGGAATACATAGCATGACTTGCGCTATGTCCAACACATTATTGACCCCACAAAGTCTAGCATGGACTGAAGGCACTAGGATCCTTGGAGGCTAAAGACTGACAGTCACAGTAGTATTCCTACCTAAGATTGAGGGGAACACAGGAAAGGGTTCTGGGTCCTTGCACCTCATTGGAGAGGAGGACCCAGAGGACAGTTTGGCATGCACAGTAAAGGATGCTCCGGGGATGGGAGGGGGAGGAACTGGGGGATGGGGAGGGAGGGAGAGGGAGCAGCAGGAGAGTCTGGGGGGAGGTGGAGGGAGGGAGGGGACCGGTGTACCAGTTAAGTTTGTATGAGTGGAAATAATAATAATAAAGGAATATATAAAAGGATTGTTACATGTTGACATGAAAATGCATGTGTGAGCTGGAGATAAGGCTCAAGGGTTAAGACTGCCTCACAAGCAGAACCACCTGAGTTTGGATTACACATTTAAAAACACCAGGCAGAAAAGGCAACCTGCCTGCACTTCCAGCTCTGGAAAGCAGAGCCTGGGAAATCCCAGAGCAAAGCAAAAAAGGAAGTAGAAGCAATCCAGGATCTCAAAGTCACCCACCCTTGCCCTTGATATACATAGACATACACACACACACACACACACACACACACACACACACACAAACTGCTTATGTCTACTCTGCACTAATGTTAGTACTATTAACAAAACTGATGTCCCTGTGCTCACAGAAGTGATGTAGTGAAGATCTCATGCTGCAGCATTACAGTTGAAAGGACAGTAAGCACACTGCAGTGTTAGGAGAAATGGAGAGAACAGGAGATACATTGCAGTAGGAGGATGGAAGGACAGGAAGCACATGCATTAGGAGGCTAGGGGACAGGAAGCACACTGCAGCATTAGGGTGGGGGACAGGAAGCACACTGCAGCATTAGGGTGGGGGACAGGAAGCACACTGCAGCATTAGGGTGGGGGACAGGAAGCACACTGCAGCATTAGGAGGATGGGGGACAGGAAGCACACTGAAGCATTAGGGTGGGGGACAGCAAGCACACTGCAGCATTAGGAGGATGGGGGACAGGAAGCACACTGCAGCATTAGGGTGGGGGACAGGAAGCACACTGCGGCATTAGGGTGGCACACTGCAGCATTAGGGTGGGGGACAGGAAGCACACTGCAGCATTAGGGTGGGGGACAGGAAGCACACTACAGCATTAGGGTGGGGGACAGGAAGCACACTGCATTAGGAGGATGGGGGACAGCAAGCACACTGCAGCATTAAGGGGAACAGGAAGCACACTGAAGCATTAGGGTGGGGGACAGCAAGCACACTGCAGCATTAGGAGGATGGGGAGGACAGGAAGCACACTGCATTAGATTAAGGGGATAGGAAGCACCCACAGTATTAGGAAAATTGGGGGAGAAACTGAAAGCATGCCATAGTATTAGTATGGGAGGACAGGCAGCATACTGTAGTGTTAGGATTGAAGGGGCAGAAAGCATACCACAGCATTAAGAGGATGGGAGAAGAGGAAGTACACTGTATTAAGAGGATAGAGGGACAAGCAGCACACTGCATTAGGATGATGGAGGGAGGGACATGAACACTGCAACTGTTGAAGGGGGCACAGGCAGCACATTATGGTGTTAGAAGGGGGGACAGGAAGCACACTGAGGGCTAATGAGTTAGGACAGGAAGCAAACTGCAGTTAGAAGAATGGGGGGGCATGAAACATTGCAGGGTTAAACAGGGGATCAGGAAGCACAGTAAAGGATTATGGAGGTTGGGATAGTTAAATACAGTATAGCGTTTGAGATTGGGGGAAAGGGAAACACTGAAATGTTGGAGAGATTGGATAGGAAACAGAGTGTTAGGAAGGATTACAAAGAAAACACCCAGCAATGCTATGACAGACTGGGAAGCTAGTGAAAGCACTGCAGCTTCAGGGAAGCAGCATGATGTAGAGTTTGCAACGTGTAAAAATGGACATGAAGGCACCCGGGCAGTTATGTTTATTGAAGCACTGGCCCAAAGACCAAAACTGATTTGAGAAAAACAACAGTGGCTGGAGCAGAGGGGAAGGGTAAAACCATGAAAAGTATGGGGCGGTTCAGGCACAGCTATCAGGATTCAGTGAGAAGCTACCGTGTGAAGTAAGGATAAAACCTTGTGTGCTGAGCAGTTGTGAAGGCAAGGGTGAAGAGTAGAGTCTAATGGGAAGGTGTGTGTACCATACTGGCTTTGTCATGTTCTAAGGCCATAGCAGAGAACTGAATATACTGGATTCTATTTTTCTAATAGTTTAAACTGAGTTGCTCAAGAATGGAGAAAATTCCAGAGGTGGGAAACTTGTTGAAAGACCTATAGAATACAAGAGTAAGGCCTTCCAAGAACCCTTTGGAAGCCTATGGGCTTTTGTTTTTAAGCCTTTTTCATCTAAGCATTGTAGATCATGTTTTTTGCCTGTTTAGGAGCTGGAAACTGAGTGTTTAGTGTACTTGGGAGACAGGATTATCACAAGTTCAAGCCCAGCCCAGCCGAGAGAGCAAATTTCAAGGCAGCCAGGGCTACACAGTAGAGTTGTGTGTTTAAAACAGGCAATGCATGTAAATTACATTTTTAAGGAGTCTTATGCATTAGGACCGATATTGAGGCCCAACACCCTGGTCATTTCTCAAGAATTTCAGCACTCATTGTTTCCTCATGTAGAGGGTACTGTGTTCTTTAAACTCTAAAACTTTTGGTTAACACAAGAAATCAGACTACTGCAGTTTGACACTACTGGAAATCTACCTCGAAGGACCAAAGGGATCTGGGACTCACGGAATGTGTGACCACTTGTCTCATACTGTTTTCTGGTTGATGGAGTTGGGAGGGTTCCTGGACAATGTACAGCTTTTTCTTCTCAACCTCAAGTAAAAATTTAAGTCTCATCAGGCAACCACATTTGGCCCTTCATTTATATTCATAGTTCAGAAAACTGAACCTCAAATTACATTGAGTACTTTGTTTTATTAACCTGCATTTACAGCTTACTTTAAAATTCCCACTTTATTGTACATGTGTAGAAGCTATACGACTTGTGAAAATCACCTCTCCAACCTTGTGTACTCCATGTGTGCTTTCTAAGGTTGTAAAGCTTTCGATTATAAATGTCACCAACTTTTGATTTTTCAAGCTCATGACTTTGACCTTTGGGTGTCTTTCTGTATTAAGGCTCTGAGATATGTTATTCTTCCCATTCTCAAGACAGCAATTCCAGGCTGGATATAGCTCAGGAGTCAAGACTGTCTCGCAAGCTAGGGTTGTGAGTTCGGATCCCAGGTACCACGTAAAAACACCAGAGAGAACAGAGGCCTGCACTTCTGGCCCTGACGGGTACAGCTTGGGAATTCCCACCATGAAGCAAAGGAGGGTACGAACAATCCAGGGATGATTCAAGTCACCCTTGGTCCTCCACAGGGACACAGGGCCCTTTAATACACACAAAACATAAAAGGTAGCACTTTTAGCTGTCAACTTTATAGTCTTCCGTGTGTGGAAAGGGAGGGTGGAGACAGATAAGTTTCAAGATGCTTAAAATTGTAACTACTCCAGAATCCACTGGCAGGCATTTTAAAAACTCTAAGCCATTCTCATTGATCTTTCAATGAGTATTGTTCACTTTTACATTGTCCTTAACCTAGGTAGAAATTAGGTTTTAAAATCTTGATCCAAATTACCGTGAATTCTTCCGAAGAATGGCATTTGCCTTTTTCCTACTTTATATTGTTACTTTATATTGTTACTGGAAACTACCCTAATGTGGGCTGGGGAGATGGTCCAGTGAGCTGCTGTGCAAGTTTGAGTACCCCAGTTCACATCCTCAGCACCCACACTTAAGTCAAGCAGTTATGATCATGACTGTTATCTAGTGTGCCATAGTGGGGAGAACACGAACAAATCTTTTGAGGCTTTCCTGGCTGCCTCCATTCACTTGAGACCAAGAGTAAGATGTATGATGAAGCAACACCTTTATGGGCACACCAACACATTAAATGACATGTCATTATGAAATAAGTTCAAAAGACCTACCAACTAGAGCCCACTTAATGTGTCAGAAACCTATTGCTTTAAAAACAAAACCAAATCTGGGCTGGAGAAGAAATGGCTCAGGTTGAGACTCAGCCTCAGAAACCAAGTCCTGAGTTAGGATCTCAGGTCCCATGTGAAATTGCCAGGCAGAAATGGCAGCAGCTTGCACTTCCAGTACTGGTGGGAAGTCTGAAAAATCCCAGAGCAAAACAGGGAGGTAGGATCCAGGATGATTCCTTAAGTTACCTAACTTGGTCCTCTACAGAGACACACAGTGCCCTCTGATACACTAAATGACTACGGTTTAAAAAAAAAACAAAACAAAAAAAAAACTATCGTTTTTTTTTAACTACTTTCAATACTTAAAGTCATATATTTACATAAAAACACTAGGTATAGAACTCATTTCCTAGAGGCTAGCCTGTGCTATATCACCTTAAAAATAAAATCAGTCTAATACCAAGAATCTCAACATTAAACAGGCTTTCAAAATATAACTAGACAGATGGTTCAGGGGCTAAGTCTCTTTGTCTCACAAATAGAAGGTCCTAAATTACATGAAAACAGGAGGAAACAGTGGCAGCCTTCACTTCCAGCTCCGACAGAGCATGGAAAACTCAGTAAATCCAGCATGATTCTCAAAGTTACCTTGGGCCTCTACAGGCACACAGAATAACCTGTTACACATACACTCACAAAAAAAGATGAATTTCAAACCCTGTAAGCACTGTCTACATTTACATTTAATAAAAATGTAAACAGAACCTGTATTGTTCAACACAAGACACATTAACTCAGACAGGTAGCTCAAGTTGATACAATATATAAAACATTCACCTTTCCCAACCTATAGTCAAAATGACATTTGACAACTTTGTCCATTAACATGTAAAGCCATTAAAATGAGATGAAGATGTAACTCAGTGGGCAAAGTTCTTAATTGCAAACCTGGAGACCAAAAACTGGATTTCTGAAAGCCAAAAGTGCCTCAAAAGACCCAAGACATATTAAAACTAGAAATCAAAGCCATGTAAACAGGTGATTATAATCATCTTTTACTTGTGCTATATTTCAATACATAAACCAATACTAATTTCACAGAAGCTTCTTCCTTCTACTCATATTTGTGGTCAACCAACACATTGCCTACCTTTTCCAAAGATACTTTTCCAATGTAAGACCCCATTCCAATGCTTTCCATGCATTTGCTTGCACCCATCCCCTGCAATTCATACATTCTACCAATCATTTACTTCATGGGTTTTTCTCTAAGACTTAAGCATCCTTCAAGTAAGTACATTGCACTGAACTTTTGAAAACTTTTCCTATAATCCCCATTTTTGAAACGCCTATAAATACAAAGGCTCACCCCCAAGCATACCCATTGTTACTTAAGCTTCAATATTCACCTGTTATGTCACATATTTCCAAGGGATAAAAACCACACACACATTTCTAAAAATATTTTAATGAAAAAGTTATCTTTCTGTAAACATTTCATTATACTACAAATGAAACATTTGAATCCATTACAGACCACCTGACATCTTAAAAATCAGCAAACAATTAAGCCTTAAAGTCGTGAATACTTGGATAGGCTAACAATCTTTACATTACCCCAGCAAACCAGCATGCTTGTTCACTATTTTGATGTCAATTCCTCAGATATTTTCATTAGGAGCATTTAAAATTGTGACGCAAAACTTTCTACCATATGTTCTCTCCCTCTTAGACATGAGTGTAAAACAGACTCTAAAGAAATGTAAACTGGAAGCAGTAACCCACAAGTTCACCACCAGTCTACTTTAACCATCTCCTATTTATATGTTCAAGATTGCTACAAGCTTAAATGCTTTCAGAAAATGACAATGGAACTATGTTAGGAAAAATCATTTTATTTCATAACAAAATGGAATGGAAACGCCTTTAAAAAAGAAAAGAGCATCCTGTTAGAAAATTTTTTTCTCCAAAACCACATCAATGAATTTTGTCATTAGACTTATTACCTCAATAACCCAATTTATGGAAAATCAGTTCTGACTTACAAAGCCAACATTTTTTCTGAGAATACACTCTGGAAATATTTTGTTCGTGCAGTGTGTCCCTGTTGGTGTGGGAAATTGACTATTTAGCAACTAGTAATTTTGATTAGCTGTCCCCTTGAAAGTGTTACTTCTTTAAAAAGTCAAATTAAACTATTTTCAATCAAGCCCTTTGGGGGCAGCAAAAATAGCCCTTGAACAATCAGCAACTGCTTTGAGTAGTGACCAAGCAATCATTCTTTGGGAAGATTTTTTTTTTTGAGAGCATAAATTAGGTCTCCACTACTTTCTTAAAAACTAAACCAAAACAAAACATTTGTTCCTACTGTTCCAAATAATTCTGAATGTGTAACAGAACTTGTAAGGAAGGCATCTTTAAAAAGGAAGGCATTCTGTTAATTGTGAAGGTTTGACTGAAGGTTGTTTTTCCTGATGGGGATCTGGAAGTTTAATGCTTTAAGTACTACAAAAACTACTTTTTAAAAAGTTGACATTACTTTCTTCTCCTTAGCAAAAATTAACTTACCATAAAGATGTAACAATGAACTGTATACATGAAGAGGCCATAATTTTAGCTCAAGACGAATACATACATGGCCACTGAAGCTTAAATGTGTTGAATGTGGGACCAAGATGTTCAGCTTGAGAATCTTGTAATGTACCTACTAGAGAGGTTGTTAGGTTTTAAACTGTGATATAGATTTGTAGGAAAATAAATGTGCCATCAGGTTTTACTGTGAGCTACAAATCTTACCCAGCCAGAAACCTTCGTATTTAAGTTGGTAGGAAAGACATTCCTCATTTAGGCAAGTAGGGTTCTCATTCAACCTGCAAATCAAAAAGATTACTCTTACCTTGCTTTACAAAAAATTACTCTTTAATTAGTGAAAAAAATCCAAATTCAAGCCTTACCTAATGCTTATTGCCCTTCCTTTGCAGGTCTAAATGCTAGACCTAGTGACTGTGGCAACTATCTCATTGATGTTCCTTCCAAAGGGCGGAGCTCCTTCCTGCTACTTTCTTCGATATTTCAGTTGCAATAAGCAGATTTAACTAGCTTTGGCAATCTGCTCACTATCATCATAGACTCTTATGCCTTCACTTCTCTGTAGTTGAAGCTCTTGTTGCTGCCTTCTCATTCTTTATTTATGCTGACTTGTCCATACTCAAAAGGCTGCTGAAGTCCTGTCTTATTGAGTTTCCTTTGATCCACACTGTGCTTTAAAAAGCACAACTTAGGTCCTTTAAAAGCTGGTTAAATGGCTCTCCTCATGGCTTACTCTTCCACACTGTTCATCAAAGCTATCCTAGTACAACTTATAAACAGGTCACACACAGATTTCACCTGCTTATAGGCTGTAAACATCAACTTACTATTAAACTAGTTCCAGAACATAAAAAGTTGGTTAACAGTACAATTAGCCTCCATGACATTTAAGGATACTGTCAAGGTTGTATGAAACAATTTCACATACATAAAACAGGAAATGTTAATCCCCCCATTTTTCAACCTTTATTATATGAATAAAAGAACTTGAGACAATTTAGCTCAATTTTAATAAAATGTTTCCCAAGCATTTTGACCAGGTACCCAGGTTTAAGTTATGAACATTGACAGTGTCCATTTATATAACCACACTTGAAGTTATTAAGGACTTAACCATTTTCTAATATAAGCCTATTTTCTACACTACTTAATCACATATGCCCATTAACAAGTGGAATGTTGTCTGTTACATTTATTGGTTTGAGTGTTTTCTGGAAAAACTGCATATTTGTGAAGACCGAGTTTCATGCTGGCATTGCATGCATTCAAATATTAATAATGCACAGAGGCACAGAATTAGAGCAACAAGAGAGCATATTCAAACACTAGCACGCCCCATTCCCCCTTTTTATTGCTTGTTTTGCTTAGTACTTTAAAAACCAAGTAAAAATTTGAATTCAACTTTCAACTGCCAAAGAAAGAGTAACAGCAGGGCACATACTCAGGGCTCGAATGAAAATGTTAAGCACTAGCTGGCGCAAAACAGTCGACATTGCTTTTCATATATATGACCTTATTATGATCTAACGCTTCTTAACCAGAGTGTTCCAAACACACTGTAACTCACACATCAACATGTTTTAGGTTGAAATATATACAAAAAGTAACCGTGTTCTTTGGGTATATAAAAAAGAACTCAAAGACTGTACAAATTTGAATTTGGGCCTCTGGGAAATGACACGCTTGTACTAAGCAACTGCGCTACATTTCTGCTGCATTATTTTGGACAATGATACCTAACTAAACTATCTTTGTTTTTATTCAGCAAAATGTATAGAAGTACAAACAGGAAAGCATGCCAGCCAGTTAAGGGTTCATTGAGTGATTTTTATTTTTTTCTGAAAACTTCTTTGGGAAAAAAAATTGAACCAAGAAAAGTGACTTATGGGCTTTAAAAGGAAAAGCAGAACAATACCAGGTACACACTAGTTTGCTCAGACATAGCAGACTTAGTGGCCCTGTGTGTAAAGGTAAGATGTTTAAGTGAGAAATGGCAAACATCCCCTACTACCCTTTCCTGGAACTTAAATGTAGGGTAGCCGACATGCTTCATACCCAAAAACTATGGCAGCAGTTTAAGTGTGACCAGGGTAAATGTAGAATGGAGGTGTTCTTAACAAGGATAGGACTCATGTCTAACACACTAAAATCATGATTACATTTTGAAAAAAAATGCACAAAACCCAAATAGGAACTTTGAGATCTTTTTCATTTGAAGGTAATCTTAATGCTATTAAGTTCACAAATATACTAATTTAAATACCCAATCCTAATGATCTAAAACACACATTGCAAACATACAAGTTTCTATTCTCTCCACATGTCAGCGCCCATTTATATCATGGTTTTTGGAAATGGGGAGAATAGATTTCCCCTTAAACTTCAAGTCAGTAGGTGTTTCTTTACAGTTAACTTTAGCAAAATTCATACAAAATAGTAATTAACAATGATCTTCTTGACTTGTTAACTCCCAAGGAAACACCTTCAAAACTGCATTGTTAAAGTTTCTGTACTAAAATGTAGAAAAACTGAACTACACAAATATTGAAAAGTTAAAAATTCCTTAATTTTTTATTCCTGGTACCACTACCACAATTTACAGGGCAATATACCTGATGTAATGAAAAGAAAGAAAAAGACAAAGCTACAACAGATAAAAGACCTCAGGAATGTACATCTAATTGACACTACATTGCATTAATCAATAGCTGCACTTTTTGCAAACTGTGGCTATGACAGTCCTGAACAAGAAGGGTTTCCTGTTTAAGCTGCAGTAACTTTTCTGACTATGGATCATCGTTCCTCCTGTGGCAGATTTTTACAGTTCCTCTAATGCATTTGGGACGACTGTCTCAAAGTAACCTGCAGCTTTCCTGACAACTCCTCGCTCTCTCTCCTGCTAAGAACTGTAGCCTGTTGAATAATACAGGATAAAAACAATTATTACATTCAGTGAACAGTTCCACATATTCTTTATCATCATCATAGAAAAAGTGAAGATACCTACCCTTTTCTGCTGTTTTTAAAACCTTCTGCTACCATAACCACCACTTCCACCACCAGATCCATAACCACCTGGAAATAAATAAATACGCGTTTACTTAAACAGAAAATTTTTCACCCAAATTCTTAACTTCAATTCAAAAAAAAACCATTACTTACCACCATAGGACTGCCAGAGCTTCTTCCACCAAAACTGCCCCCCTTCATGGGTCCATAATTTGACTGCTGTTGTCCACTATAATTTCCAAAATCATTATAGTTCCCACCACCACCATAGTTACCTGAAATCACAAAGATTTTGTTTACAGTTGGTAACTACTCACCTCTGATGAGACTATCTTTTGATAACCATGGAAATAGACCCTGCTATATCACTTATATGCATGCAACTCTTTGAAATGAGATCTTAGGTACTAAAGTCTCTTTGTAGATCAGATCTTACATATCCTAGATGAGCACTCTATTGCTAACCCATACCCTTATCTACTCCTACTATATCTTAATACTTTAGGAGAAGTAAAGAAAAACCACATTTCAAAACAGCTGTCAGATTTGGATTAGAGAAAAACCCTTTTCATTGATGCTGTATTTCATGACGCTATACATATGTTCACTTCATACTGACAGCACCTGCAAAGCATTTAGTATTCAACTCAAAATGATTCTGATACAATTTTAACATCCACAGTAATAATTAGGTCCACGAAACCATTTCCTAATGAAGGTTTACATTAGAATGGAGTAATTATATATAGCTTATGGTATTTTATATCAAAACTCAATATCAACCTAGAGCACAGATAATGCCTTTGATAAGTTTAAATATTCAAATAATTTACATATCCCATTTGTCAAATTTAAAAAGTGCTTAGGAGTTAAGGAAAAGCATTAACAACATACTTATTCTTATTTCCCATACTAATAGTAGAACTCAATTTACCAATTTACTAAGTAGATAACAACACAAAATTGTTTCAAAATTAAATTTGCAAGGTGTTATTGTATACCCCTGTAATCCCAGCATTGGGGAGGCAGTTCAAGGGCAGCCTTAGCCACATTGCAAGTTTGAGGCTTGTCTGAGCTGTGTGAGACCGTTTCAAACAAATGAACAAGAATTCGTAAGGTGATGAAAAGGTCTGGAGAACATTGACCAAGAACTATGAAATATTATTAATGCACTTAATAGCACTGGCACGGAATGATACTCTACGAAAGTTTTTAATTTTGTTTGTTTGAGACAGACCTTTTCCAAATAAATAGTCCAGACTGACCTGGAACTTGAGATCCTTCTGCCTCAACATCCTCAGTACTGGGATGACATGCATACATACATCATCATACTAAACTATATATGTTATTTCTAAATGCAAGTTTCAAGTACCTGTCTTCCTGCTGCTGAAATATAATCATTAATGCCAAAGCCTGTATCAACTATACAATAGGTTAGCTTTGTTATGATAAAACTTGTAGCACCTAAAAAATCCAGTTTATGCTTCATTTCACTATTTTCTATCAGAGACTTTTACTTAAAATGTTAATTTTACCACTTTCTTCAAAAATTCTCTAATGGAAACTAAAATCGAGACTAATACCTTAAGAAAGGAAAACTTACCTCCACCAAAATTTCCTCCTTCATTGTAACCATCATATCCTCCTCCACCACCACCATATCCACCACCTTGGTTTCCATATCCAGGTCCCCCACCACCATAGCCTCCTCTACTACTATAACCAGGACCACCACCATAGTTGCCACCTGGAAAAGAAAGGCGAAACAAATATTATAAACATGCAGGACAGATACTGAATTCTGGTTTTACGTTACACATTAAGCTATTGGCATATAACCAATCAATTAATTTAACATTCTAGAGCAGCAAGAATTTAGACTGTTAACACTCTGAGAACTACTTGTATATTGAAACAAAATATGAATTTTTTTTACAATTTCACTAAAATAAGAAAATACAGTCTCCAATAACACAATTTTAGAACAACTAATAATACAATTTACCTAACTAGCTAAAAATAACTGAGTAATGTGCAAACTCCAAAGGGAAAGTATTTGCATCTTCTGTGGTACTAGTTTTAGAATTATAATTCACTTAATTTCTTTAAAATTTTCACTAAAACTGGACACTCTGGTACTTAGTAATATAGTATTGTAACTGCCAAAACTTATCAGATGGTAGACGGCTGCCTAACATCTGAGATACAAAGTTTGAGTACCCAAGAAATCAACTCAAGAAGTGATTTTAAAAAAAATCAAAATGTAAACATTTCAATGGGGCTAGGGGAAGAACTTAAGGGTTAAGACTGTCTTGTAAAATGTAAACATTTCAAAACTTACCATCACCTCCAAATCCATTATATCCACCATCACCTCCTCCATAACTACCTCTGCTGCCACCACCTCCACCACCATAGCCTCCTAAGAAAAAGCAAGGTAGGAATCAAAACTATACGTTCAGTTACTTTACTATTAAATTTGTAACCCAAACGTACAGAACCGTTAAGTACAACTTACCTCTTCCACCAAAGTTTCCACCACGGCCAAAATTACCTCCGCCACCTCCAAAGTTTCCTCCACGACCCATAAAGTTGCCAGACCCACCTCCACGACCTATTTATGATATAAAGAAAAATTTTCAAGCACCTCATACTATTCACATCTTCTGAGTATGTGCATAAATGATCCTACTCACCTCTTTGTGATCCAGCAGACTGCATTTCTTGTTTAGAAAGGGCCTTTTTAACTTCACAATTATGCCCATTAATAGTGTGGTATTTCTGAACTAAAACAACAACAAAAAAAAAAAAGAAGTTATTTTTTGTTTGGAAAAGCGTATAAAGTGAAATCCTTTGTCACTGTCTATTAAAATTCTCTCAAAAAGTAGAATGAGTACAGATTAGGGAATGATCTAGGAAATATTTTTCTCTTGACCTAGGTAATGACTATGCAGCTACGGATGGTTTAGGAAAATTCAATTAAGTACTTTATAGGCTACTGTGCATAACAAAAATTTTATAAATATAGCTCAAAAGATACAAGTCATTTATTCACAATGCCAAATTAAGTTACTTACCAACAATTTTATCAACTGTATCATGATCATCAAAAGTTACAAAAGCAAATCCTCTCTTTTTTCCACTCTGCCTGTCTTCCATAACTTCTATGGTTTCAATTTTGCCATACTTTTCAAAGTAGTCTCTCAAATTATATTCTTCTGTATCTTCTTTAATACCACCCACAAAAATTTTCTTCACTGTTAAATGGGCACCAGGTTTTACAGAATCCTGCAATTAAAATAATGTTAAAATCAAAAAACCAAACTTTCACAGTTTCATTTACTATACAACATGATATTAAAATACCTCTCTAGAAACAGCTCTCTTTGGTTCCACTACACGTCCATCAACCTTGTGTGGCCGGGCACACATTGCTGCATCCACCTCTTCAACACAAGAATAAGTCACAAAACCAAAGCCCCTGGAACGTTTTGTTTGGGGGTCTCTCATCACCTACAAAACAAAAACTTGAAAGCATCAGAACACCTGTACAGACTTTCTATCCCTTCCTAAGGTAATTTTTGTTCCTTGGGTAACAACTTACCACACAATCTGTAAGTGTGCCCCATTTCTCGAAATGTTCTCTTAAGCTATCATCTGTAGTTTCGAAACTCAGACCACCAATGAACAGCTTCCTCAACTGCTCTGGTTCCTTTGGATCATGGCCCTGAGGGGAGTGGGGTATCAATACATTTTAATCATTTCTTGAAGTAAATGGATTTTTAAAATGTTGCATGAGTTTCAAAATCCCTGGCATTAACATTTTGTCCAGTTAAAAACTTGCTTCAAACCAGGCGTGATAGTATATATCTATAATTCAAATTCTTAGGAGGGAGAGGCAGGAAGTTTAGTGTTAGTCTGGGCTTTATATCTAGTTCCAAGTCATTCTCAGCTACATAGCAGGACCCCCGCCTTAACAAAACCCATCAGAATGCCCAGAATCACTTTACTGGTATTTTAACTGAGCTGAAATCCAAGACAAATCCAGAATTGAAGCAGTTCTTTAATTTTCTTCAACTACAAGTGCCTGAGAGACACTTTAGAAGTTCCTAATCAAAACCTGATTTCCTAAAAAAGGAAAATCCAGCATGCCAGAATACTCCTCCAGTCAATTAAGCTTTTAATCAGTCTGCACTACAACTCCTCAATTATAAAATACAATCTGGGGCTGGAGAGAGATGGCTCAGGGATTAAGACTCAGCCTCAAAAGCAGACAGTCCTGAGTCCCGATCCCATGTGAAAAAAAAAGGCCAGGAGGAAATGGCTGCAGCCTGCACTTCCAGTGCTGGTAGGCGGAGCCTGGGAACTTCCAGAGTAAAGCAAATAAAATACATGAAAGAAAATTAAATACAATCTGAACATAGCTTTGAGTGTAAAGTTTGGAAAATTTCAAACAAACAATTCAGTACTAAAACAGACATACTCTTCACTCCTCACTCAATCCTGAAGACTTAAAATATTCCTATTAATAACCTTTTATTTATTGGTGGAAAGGGAGAGGAGAACAGGGTCTCTCTAGTTCAGACTGACCTGGACTATCTGCCTGCTTCAGCCTTCCAAATGCCAGGATTATAGACGTGTGCCACCACACCTGGCTCCAACATTGTTAGATGATGTGAAAATTACTTATACACATTTGCATCATGTGGTGAAAGAATTTCAAATATACCACAATTTAGTAGAGTCATGATACAAAAGTTGGGCTTCCACTGGGTATTGTGCATGATCAGAGAAATCGCACAAAACCAAAAGTTGGTTTCACTTGAAAGAAGCCTTAAAGCGCTAAAGTCTTTTAAGTAGCCTACTGTTTAAAACATGCATTAGTGCAACTCATCTAAACGTTCTCGAAAGGGCTCATATTTACATTCTAATGTCTTCTTGTGTCTTCTAGAAGTAGAGGTGTTAAGGCATTTAATAGGTAGAGCCTCTCACATACTAGAAATAAATATCAAATGATTAATAGCCCAAAGCATCAACTAATTCACTCAGTCCCATTTACTAGAGTTGGATAAATGCATTTGAAAACACACAAAACCCAGCAAAAATCCCACACAGAATTCTCATCAGCACACGAATATCCCAACTGTGGCCGCAATTCTCTAAAACGAGCAAACGTAAATGCAGGGAGCTACGACCAGAGCTGATGCAGAGAGCAAGGAATTCCATCACGTGAGCTTTGAGCTCCTAAAGCCCAGCCACAGTTCCCGAAGCCGCCAGGACTTCAGCCGCATGGCGTGTGGGCGGTTCTAACGCGAACACTCGAGCGAGAAGCGCACGTCGGGAAGGACTTTCGAAAAGGCAAGCCATCCGGGAAATCTGCCTCCGACTGGCTCAGAGCAGGCAAAGCCGGAGGCCAGCGCGGCCCCGCGGCCGTTTGCGTGCTCTCCGGCCGGGCCGCCGCGCCCCCGCTCCCGCCGCCCCGCGCGTCCCTCGCGGCGGCGCGGCCGGCCGGGCGGCGGCGGCCATTGCGGGCCGATGCGCCATTTCGTAACGCGGCGGCGGCTCCATGTCAAGGTGGCCGCCGCCCGCCCGCCCGGCCGCTCGCCCGGATGTGGCGCGCTGCGCTCCCCTCCCCCACCGCCTCCTCCCAACCGCTGCCGCGGAGGCCGCCATGCCGCCCGCGGCCCCGCGCAGACGGCCGCGCAGCCCGCGGGGCCCTCGCCCGCCCGCCCGGAGGCCCTCGCCGCGGCCCGGTCGCGCCCCCGAGGGCGGCGGGGACGCACGGCCGGCGGTTGGGCCCGGAGGGCGGGCGAGGGCCGCGCCGAGACCGACCCGCCGCTCCCCTCCCCCTCCCGCCGCCCTCGACGCGGAGCGCGGGCAGGCCGCCCGATCCTCCCGGCCTCCCCGCTCCCGAGCAGGTCCCCCCAAGCCGGCCACTACCCGTCAACCCCCCGCTGTCCTCCTAATACCTCCTCCCCCCGGCGGCGGCGGCGGCGGCCGGAGTCAGGCTGGGGGCGACCGGGCGGCGGTTTTACCTCCATTTTGAGACCGGACTCGCCTCTTCCAACTCGAGTTCAATATGGGACCGAGAGGAAGAGGCGGGGCTAGTCATCACGTGACGCGATTTCCGCGCGCCGCCGGCCCGTCGGGGCGGGGCCACGCGGAAACGGAGCGGGATTGGACGAGCGGGTTGGCGGGCGGCGGGCGGAGGGCGGGGCTTCGGCGGGCCACGGGAGCGCGCGCGCTCTCGCCAACTTTCAGGCGCAGCGTCGCCCTTGCCGCTGTTCGCTCCCGCCTGCGGCCGGCACGTCACCTCGGGCCCAGCCAATGGGGAGCGCCCACGTCGGGCGAAAAGTCGCGTGACCGCGCGTCGCCGCAGAGAAAGGCTTTTTTTCTCTTTCTTCTCCCGCCTCTCGCTCCCGCCCCCGCGCGAGCCCCAGGGTCTCCACTTCGGCCAAGTGCAGCTGTCCTGGCCCCCGAGCAAAGCCACACTGTCCCGTCTTGTAGCTTAGGGTTGCCTGAAAGCCGCGCATCCGCCCCCGTGTGTCAGGGCCAGGCTCGGTGTCCCCCCCGAGCGCCGCCCACCGGAGAGGGCTGAGCCCCCGCCGCGCCGCGGCCCGGCCGCGCCCAGCCGCTGACGCAGTTTTTACCCTTCACCACCCGAGGCCGGGGCCACGGGACGCCCTGACCTCGGGGATCTGTCCGCCCTGCGTGCTTTCTGCTTGCTGAGCCGTGGGTTTAGGGACCGAATTCAGGGCCTGGAGCCACTGCCAGACTCCAAAGGCGCCGTCGCCAAATAGGCTGGTTGCTTGTCGGTGACTTCCAGTGCACTCCCTTGTATCCAGTTCCGTTGGTCATTATAATGAACGCGATGGATTACAAGAGAAGGATCCAATCCATCCTGGGCCTTAGTGACTTTTCGTCTTGGTTTCTGTTTTTTTCAAGTGCAAGACGATAGGGAGGTGATCTCTCAACACTCGGGCAACCATAAATAAATAAAATGCAGTTTTATATTCATATAATCAGTCGCTGATTTTTTTAAATGTAAACACCAATAATCCTCCCTTTGGAAATGCCTCATTTTAGTTCAGTAATCCATACAACCAACTGCTTTAAAATGTATTCCTTTCTTTCAGGTTAGAAACTAATTGGGTATGTATTAAACTGTTTGAAAACAAAGTTTGTGGGTTGGGGCGTGTGGGTTTGTTGGTATAGTACTTGCAAAACAGACGAAGACCCCATAAGCTTAGCAGTGTGTGATGGACTAGAACTGTAATCCCAACACTTGGAAAGTGGAGGCAGGAGGATCTGAACTTCACAGGGAGTTCAAGGCCAATCTGAGATCCCTAAAACCTTATCTCAAAAAAGGAAAATAAAAGTTTGTAGGAACAAGTGGGGGTTGGTGTGCTTAGAGTTTGGAAAATAGATGTCAAAGGGTTAAGAATGTGGTGACCCTTAATTCCAAGAGGAGAATACACATAGTTGGGTAGAAACCAAGCCGACCTTACTGGAATTTGGATGAAGTAACTCCAAACAACCTCCTCTTTGTACTCTGACTTGATTATCACAAGCAGACTTCTGTATTGTTTTCCAGGTTTAGACTTTAAATATTAGAAAAACGTTTAATTAGCTTATTGTCTGGTTAATACTAAGATTTTGTGAACCTGATGACTATGAAGCAGACCTAAATCCTAGTCAGTTCCGGGTTCACAGAAACACAACGTTAAGACCTTAGAAAGATTGTAACTGTTAGTCATAGTCACACCATTTTGTAAAGCCTCCTCCCCCCTAACTGGAATGTGGTAGTTCTGGACAACAGAACCATCCTAATCCTTATCTCCCTAGACCCCTGACCTCCCTACTCTAATGGCCTTGAGAGAGAACTGTCTTCCACAGGACATTCTTTCCTTAGCAACATCTGAAAGCCATAAAGGTTAGTTCTGGGCTCTGCTGGTCCTCCCCTCAGACTATGCTGTCTATGGTGGCCACCTTCCTGTCCTCTCTGACTTTAAGCTGTCCATTCCGTTCTAATGCTCTCCCAATGTAATCACTATGGTTCCCTTGGCCACCAGGGCCTCTGCTGTAATACAACTCATTTCTTAGTGGTTCTCTCTCACTCTCTTTTTCTCTCTCTCTCCCCTCTCTCTTAGCTTCTCTTTATAATGGACTTCCACATTGTCAGAATCACTCTCCATTCTTTTCTTCTTCTGACCCAGCAGTAGCAGTATTCAGCCGGATCTACCCTGACTGACACCTCAAGGGGGATCAATAGGAATCGCTGCCAGCTTCACCACAGGGCATCTTTGTCTAATTTATTTCCAGCAGATGATGTTTGTTATTCCTATTCTTTCCTTAAAGCATATTCTATTTTTTATGTCAGGATGAGAAATAAGGCGAGTTGGAATTACCATCAGGAAAGATAGTGTATCGTTCCATTTAGTCAGGTCTTTTTTGTTAATTGCAGAGGAGGATTGGAGGGTATGTGGGAGGTGGGGCGAGTGAATGATTCAAGTCCTAGTTTAGGGAGATAAATCAGAACTGGATTAGGGTAGCTCCTGTGATAAATTCCAGGAATTGCTAAATCTGGCCAAGGTGGAGGAGTACTTTACAAAATGGCCTAGCTATGGCTAACATTTTTATCTTTCAACAAATGCGAATTTCTCCTTGGGGTTTATCCATATGTATAATTGCATATGGTTTTTAAAGGAGACACCGGTTTTTTGTTGTTGTGGCTGTTCTTTGTTTTTTAAACAGTCTAGCTGTAGCTAGGCTGCTTTAGCAAGTTGGTTTCCAACTTGAAGAGATTCTCTTGCTTCTGTCTCCCTCGTTGAGATGGATTACATGCATGAATACATACTGGCCATTTTCTGTGCTTTCTTTTTCTTTTTAGGTAGGATCTCATTATGTATCCCTGGCTTAGATCTCTCTGTGTAGACCACACTGGCCTTGAACTTGAGGCAATTCCTCTGCCTCTGCTTACAGGGTATTGGCATTATAGGAGTGAGCCACCACTCCTTGGTATTTTTCTGTGCTTTCTGCATGAACCACCCAGTTCCAGAGCCAACTGTGTCCCAGATGTCAATGTCCCTGCTCCAGCTTGTAATTCTGTAGAATACAAACTTGGACCTTGCCTTTTGTCTATCCTGGTAACCCTGACTTGCACTGAAATGAAGGGAGGGGGGAGTACACTTCAGCAGCACACATCCTAATTGGAATGATACAGACAGGATTAACATGGCCACTGAGCAAAGATGACACACAAATTCGTGAAGTGCTCCATATTTCTCTCTCTTCCTTTTTCCCTTCTCTCCCTCCCCCCATCCTCTCCTGATGTTTCCTAGCAGGAGACAAGTTTAGCATTCATTCTCTTATGGGGAATTTAGGAGGACATACTTAAAAAAGGAGGGGGGAGGCAGCTGGAGAGATGGCTTACTATGAGAAGGTCCTAAGTTTGGATCCCAGGTTTCACATAAAAACGCCAGGTGGAAACTGTAGCAGCCTTTACTTGCGGAGCCTGGAAAATCCCAGAGCTAAGCAAGGAGGAGATAGAAGCAATCCAGGATGATTCCCGAAGTCACCCTCGGTCCTCCACCGGGACACACTGGTGTGCACACCCACACACAGATACACAATGAACACACAGTGCCCCCTGATATAGACACACGATAAATAAACAAATATATTCTTAAAAAAGGAGGTGAAAACGGAAATGGGGATCTGAGGGTGGGATCAGTGACCTATAGACTCAATGTGTGAGCTTCTCTATTTCTTTCATATCACAGCGTATAGAAAATTTCTAATCGTTTTTTGTTACAGGGTCTTATGCAGCCTAGGATGGTACTGAACTAAATATGTAGCTGAGGATGACTGAACTCAAAAGATGATGTTTTCAGGCCGGAGAGATGGCTCAGGGGTTAAGACACCGTCTTGAAAACAAAAGGTCCTGCGTTCAGATCCCAAGTCCCACCAAAAAACACTAGGCAGAAAACAACCGGTGGCGTGTGCTTTCAGCCCTGCTGGGTGGCACCTGGGAAATCCCAGAATGAAGCAAGAAGGAGGTAGAAGCAATCCAGGATGATTCCTGAAGTCCCCTTGGTCTTCCACAAGGACACATAGTGCCCTCTAATACACACACAATAATATAACAAAAATAAGTAAGTGATATTTTTGTATAGCATACTAGGGCAAACTGAAGCTGTCCGATTGATTATTTAAATAATTCATTACATTTTCTTTGATAATTCTTTGATTTTAAATGTAGCATGTTGGGGTGAAGAGATGGCTCAGTGGTTAAGACTCTATCTCATAAGAAAAAGGTCCCGAGTCCGTATCTTAGGTTTGTATCCCTGGGAAATCCCAGAGCAAAGAGAAACAAAAAAGGTAGAAGCAATCCAGGATGATTCCAAAATCACCCTTGGATCTGCACAGGGATACACAGTGTCCACAATGTCCTCTGAAGCACACACACACACACACACACACACACACACACACACACACACACTTCTTTAAAAAAAGAAAAGAGGGCTGGAGAGGTGGCTCAGGGGTTAAGCCTCCGCCTTGCAGGCGGAAGGTCCTGAGTTCGGATCCCAGATCCCAGGTATAGACGCCAGGTGGAAGCGGGGGCGGCCTGTGCTTCTGGTCCTGGTAGGGCGGAGCCTGTGAATCCCTGGGCAGAAGGAGGTGGAGGCGTCCATGGTGGTTCACGAATTCGTCCGTGGTTCTACACACACTCACACACACAAAATTGAATAAATAAAAAAAAAAAATTTAAAAAAAGAAAAGAAAAGAAAATTGAACTGCAAGTGTTGGTTTTTATCTACTGTATTTGCTTGGCATACTGCCCAGACCGTTTGCACAAGATGCCACACAGAAACTTAAGTAAGTGTTCACACAAGTACGAGGCTAGAGTCTCTGGCTGCCTCTGACCATTGGAATGTCCCAGTGCAGGAGAGGTCAATTTCTTGTTGTCATTCACACTGCAGGCATATCAAGATTGCCAGTAGGAAAGCATAGTCTAGGCTGTGAATCTCATTGTATGAATGATGAAGGTATTATGTAGTATAAGAAGTTGTTTTACCCAAGATTGAACTAAGCACATTATGCCAGTTATAACTGAAAGAATGAAAACATTTCAGACAGGAAAAAGATAATTCTTAGAGGAGTTATAATGCACTATAAACTTAATGATTTGCCAATATATCTAGATTATACCAACAGCTTTATTTTTAAAAAAGTTTTTTTTTTTTTAAACAGGATCTCACTATCCCAGCTAAACTTGCATTTGAAGCAATCCTTCTGCCTCAGTCTCTTGAGTGTTGGGATTACAGGGATGTACCAGTTGTTCTGATTTAAAACCTTGGATCTAAAATAAGGAATATGTAATCTAGGTATGGTGGTTCTGTTTGTAATCCTTGTATTTGAGAGGTGGGAGCAGGAGGATTAGAGGTTCAAGGTGATTTTTGAGGATGGCCTGGGCTCCACGAGACTTTATCTCCCCTGTTCTACCCCACCTCCCCAAGAGGAAGATATAAAATAAAACATAAAGCAAATATCTCTCCTCCAAGTCCTATTTGGAAGATTTAACCCCTATTCAACAACTTAGTCCATATTCTTTTATATTTTCTTGATTTGATTAATGCTTTAGATATATGTGGGATAAATTTGTTTCATTTTTTACAAAAGTGTATGTATACAGAATGATGTAAATTTTTTTCTTTTCCAACCTCACTTTGTAATTTTTTTAAAGATAGGGTGTCATACAGCCAGACTGTCCTTGAGGTCAGTATGAAGTCAAGATTGGCCTTAAATTACTTGTCCTCCTACCTCTGAATCTCCAGTACTAGGATTGTAACTTCATGTCACCATGCCCAGTGTGATAGATAAAGATGAAAACTTGACAACGAAGGCTTGAGTTCTGGGGATAGTTATAAAGAAGTAGTAGTTGAGTTAGGTCCTGAACAAGCCTGCAGATTATCTAATTGGTGGGGGAAGGCCTAGAAGGCCCAGTCCCTGGGCAAGTGGATATGGTGGAACTGGTTAAGGAAGTTGGTAATCTTTGGTATACTTGGACACATATACTGTCTGACAAGGGGAGTTAATCTCCTTCTCAGCAATCCTGTGGATATGGTGTTGGTATGAACTCTCCTACAAGGATGGACTTACAACTATAACCAGATAATCATAAGCCTATTCCTCTTACTTCTTTGATCATGACTTTATCAGTAGTATGCAGAGAAACCATGACATCCAGCTTACCCTGACCCCCTGACTTTAAAAAACAAAATTATTCATCCAATTTGCCTTGTACTGTGCTAACCATTTGTGTTCCTGATCTCAGTTGCTTTAGCAATCGTTTTCTTCTTTTCCTAAGACAAAGTCTCAGGTAGCTCTGGCAGGCTTTGAACTTGGTATATAGCAGAAGATGACCTTGGATTTTGATCCTACTGCCTCCATCTTCTAAAGGCCAAGATTACAGATGTGGGCTGTTATGTTCTATTTTATTTGATGCTTGTGATCAGACCAGAGCTTTGTGCATGCAAGGAAAACACTCTACCAACTAAGCTACAATCACAGCCCTACTTCCTTCAATGATTTAAAGAGATCAGTCTGTTTTCCTTTTTAGAGACTAGAGACTTAGGGAATTCACCTGACTACAGCACTAAAGTAGAATGTCATATCATTTAATGTTCTTCCTTTCTTTAAAAAGGCTTTCTGCTGAAATCCCAGCACTGGGCTAAAGGATGGAGGTTGAGAGTTCAAGACCACTTTGAGCTCTGTAGCAAGACTTTGTTTCAATAAAACAAGCCAAAAATAAAAAATCATTTTCTATCACACATTAATATTTAGTATCTAATTATGTTTGCAAATATGTATAGTCTTATCTCCATAATAGGGAAATTCATTCATTCATTTTTTAATTACAATAAGGGAATGAAATAGTTCAGTTCCTTTTCAAAAGTCTGGAGAACTTAACTAAATATTTTGTGGGATTTAGCTCAAAATGAAATTGTGGGGTCCTTGTGTTCAAACGTTAAGAATTACAAAACATGGGGCTGGAGAGGTGGCTCAGGGGCTAAGCCTCTGCCTTGCAGGCAGAAGATCCTGAGTTCGGATCCTAGACCCCACATATAGACGCTGGGCAGAGGCAGGGGCAGCGCTGCGTTTCTGGTCTTGGTAGGGCAGAGCCTGTGAATCCCAGGGCAGAGTAAAGAAGAAGGAGGTGGAGGCAGACCATGGTGGTTCCCGAGTTCGTCCGTGGTTCTACACACACACACACATACATACACACATGTGCACACACGCATACATGCACAACTGAATAAATAATAAATAATAAAAAAATTTAAAAAAATTACAAAACATTAAGCCAAGCCAGAACCTCTGTGCTGTGCCTGTGTTACCACTAAGGTCATACAAGATCATGTAAATGCCCATGAAGTCAACTTCACGTCCCAGTGCAGTGGCCTGTCCAGAAATGGCTCTTGATCTATTGAGCAATTTATTCATTTGTTCTTTCATGACTTACCTGATTACCTTCATTCTTCAACTTTTTTTTTTTTTTTTTTTTTGAGGATGGGTTTTCCTGTTACATAACACAGACTAGACTGGAATGTGTATTCTCCTCCTTCAGTCTCTGGAGTACAAGGATTATGGGATTGCAGAGTGACCCACCACACTCTTTCTAGTCATGTGTATTGATGTGTTCATAATTTAATTTCTGCTTTAGATTACAGAAATTGTTTAGCCAAGATCACAAATGATACCTATCACATGTCCCTGTTATTTCAGCTCCTACTACCCAGATACTACTGTTGCAGGGAAACGGTCTCAACCGTCCCAATGTTGTAGGGTTCTTGTGTTCCGGAGTCGAAGATTGAAACCAGAACACATGTAGAGGATTAAGATAGAGTTTATTAGAGAAGAGAAAGGTTGGAACTCATGGACTCCAGACGTGGAGGGCCATGAGGAGCTAGGGCGCCTCCATGAGAAGCAGAAATGAAAGAGAGCTCATGGTACTAGAGTGCCACGAGGGGCTAGGGAGCCCATGAGAACTCACAGTGCCTAAGCATGGAATTCATGAGGAGCAAGGAACAAGCTAGATCCCCTCCAAGAGAAGTAGGCAGCTGGAAACAGACTCATGGCACTAGAGGGCCATGAGGGGCTAGATCGTCAAAGATGGTTACCAGGGCTAGGTATATTTATACACATAGACAAGCCCGGGAAAACTGGCTTTTTCCCATTGGTTAATTCCCTTCAGGGCCCAACCCAGTTGCTCTTAGGCCCATGTGGACTAGAGATCAAGTTGTTTGATATGGAGAGCCCATCTCCATAATCACTTCATGGGGAAGTTGGCCATCTTATCTCTGGGAGGATTGGAGTCAGTTCCTCAGCAGGAGTGTTCACTCAGGGTGATTCCAGCAGTGGGGGATGGCTTTCAGGAATTCCAAAGACCTTGAGAGACCCATCCCAGCATGGCTGCTGTAATCCTGCCTCACTACTACATACTACCACTTACTGCTCCTTTGTGGGGTTTTCCTCCTATTCAGTTCTATCACTTTTTCCTTCTGTCTTCCAATTCCTGTGTTTTCCTAAGATTTTTGTGACACTGAAATATGGAAGCTCCTGAGAAATTTCGTGAAGTGTCTCCATTGTTCCCTGAGCTTGGCTACTTTTCCTGGGAAAGCGTGCACCTGGGAAGCCTTAAGGTTCTGTCCAGGCCTCCCAGGAGGCTGAAGCAGTGATCGGATCACTAGTGTGTTGACGTGATAAGACTTGGCACTCTTGTCTCCCAACATTTGTGTACACAACAGGTGAAAGACTAAAAGGTGAAGAGAATGAGTCTCTCACTGTGACTATACTCCCCTTCCAACATGTTCCAATGAGGAAATATGAAAAGGCTAGAATCTGTTTGGTCCTTATTGCAATTACTCTGCATGTTTCTGTTAAAATCATGACAAAAACAGCGTAAAGGAGCAAGGATTTTATTTTCTCTTATTATTCCTGGTTACTGTTGCTTGTCTAGTTTGGCAGCAGATCTCACGCCAACAACAGGGACTGAGGGAACTAGCCTCACCATATCCACCTAATGGCTGAGGGAGACAATCCTTATTCAACAGACCAGCATGTCTGACCAAGTATTCAGAAGGATGCCAATTTTCTCAACCAGCTCTCTGCACTTTATTCACCTGTCCAGGGCATAGACCCACCTACCATGGGCTGAGCTTTCCCCATCAACTAGACAGTCCTGTAAGTTCACTCTGGGTTAACTCAACTACTAATTATCTACAAATGTGCCTAGAGCTCAAACCCTCAACTGTCAAGTTGACCCCTGTATTTAACTGTGATAGTCCTTTACAAATGAATTCTTCTGACTGCTTTGTTTGGATGTATTTTTTTATAAGGCAGTGTTGGAATATATTAATATTTTGTGTGTGTGTGTGTGTGTGTGTGTGTGTGTGTGTGTGTCTGTGAAAGAGAGAGAGAGAGAGAGGACACTGTGTGCTTGTGGAGGCCCAAGGGTGATTTCAGGAATTATACTTCTACCTCCTTATTGCTTTGCTCTGAGGTTTCCCAGACTTTGCCTTTCAGAACTAGAAGTACAGACCACTGTCATTTCTACCTGTGTTGGGAACACTCAAGCCCGAGATCTCCATTTCCTGAAGATGGATGCCAAGCTGTCTCAGTTGCAGTGTGCCTCCTATTCTAGCATAGCTCTGTGCCTATGTCAGCATAGATGACAGCCTTTGTGGTATAGTCATAGGCTGACTCCTGTTGACCTTCCCGCAAGGTGCAGGGATGCATCTTGTCCTGTCTCAAACTGGGTTCAAATGTAGAGGTGTATTTTATACACCTGTTCTTTGGAAGCCATCTAGACATTGATTAGTATACATAAAGGATGGATGCAGAGCTTTATCATTATAATTGTATCACCATGCTCCAGATCTGTTCTTTCTCCACTCTGTATGGGGCCATTAGGGCCTATTGACATATCTAAGGATTGGCAGGGCTGTATTGTTGGTAGTGGTCCCATCTGTGGTGGACTTTGCACCTGCAGACTGTCACTATTGATGTCATCACTCTGTGCAGTGTACAGACTTCACCCCTTGTTTCATGGTATATAAGGGATTTGGTTCCATAATAAACTTGACTTGATTTTTCCGCTTTTCCAAGATCCCCTCTTGACCCAGCCTGACTTAATTCTTGCTGATCCCACTCTGGTACCTATCAGGATTGCGAGGTAAGCGTGCTGGTCATGGGACCTTGCACACCTGGCCTTTTTTTTTTTAATTTTATTTATTCAATTGTGTGTGTGTGTCTCTGTGTGTGTGTATGTGTGTGTGTGTAGAACCACGGACGAATTCGGGAACCACCATGGACCACCTCCACCTCCTCCTTGTTTACTCTGCCTGGGGATTCACAGGCTCCGCCCTACCAGGACCAGAAATGCAGGCGGCCCGCTTCCGACTGGCGTCTATAAGTGGGGTCTAGGATCCGAACTCAGGACTTTCCGCCTGCAAGGCAGAGGCTTAACCCTTGAGCCACCTCTCCAGCCCCCTGGTTTGTTTTTTGATACAAAACAAACATTTAATTCATAAGTCATGTCAAGGAACCTTCTTAATTCACGTACTTATATTTCCCCAGGTGGCATAGCAGTTACATGACCCAATTCTGGTAATCCAGAATTTTTATGTGGGATCTGGGGATCTGAATTCAGGTCCTTTAGCTTGTGATGGGAAGACTTTAATCTCTGAGCCATCTCTCCAGCCCATTTTGTTTGTTTGTGTGTGTATTTGTTTGAGACAGGGTCTCACTATGAATCCCAGGCTCACCTGGAATTCACTAAGCAGAGCAGGTTGGCTTTGAACTTGTGAACCTTCTGCCTCTGCCTCGCAAGTGCAAGAATTACAGACAGGTAAATTATTTTAATTTCTCAGAATTCACCACCAATACCACCACTACCTCCATTACCAATACCCTTATTTTGATTTACTTTACATTGGTGATCCCCTATAGTTGAATGCACAGTTTACATAATACATGAGTGTGAAGAATTTTGACAGGGTTAATGTCACAGTTTTGAATGAGTGGGTCCTGTCATCCCAACATGTCAGAAGTAGAGGCAGGAGGATCAGGAGTTTCAGGGCAGTCATTCTAGGTTACACAGTGAGTTTGGGTGTGGTAACTCACATTTGAAATCCCAGCATGGAGAAGATAAAGGTAAGAGGATCAGAAGTTCAAGGCCATCCTAGACTACATAGTTGGAGGCCAGCCTGAGATCTATGAAAGTCTGTCTCATGAAACACAACAAAGCAGAAGAGACAGAAAAAAATCTAATTTTTGATAGTTGAGTATTTTAATGAATTTTCATGAAACAAACGTGATATTGAGTATGTTGCTTACAACAATCTCAGTTCTTTTGAGCTACTGTAACTCCATGTAAATTCAAACCCATCAAAGAATTGCCCAAGTGGATTCTAGGAAAGAATTCTTATGTCTAGGTGTTTCACTGTGGCTGTGGTTTTTCCTTCCCTATATTACTTGAGCTTGAAAATTTAAAATAGTAGCCCTGGAAGAAAGTTTTGAAATTATTATGTAGCACATATTATTCATTTATTTATTGCATTCTTCTTTTTTGTGACAGCATGACCTTAAATTTGATATGTGGGGCTAAGGAGGTGGCTCAGTGGGTAAAGGTGCTTGCCTTGTAAGCCCGATGACCTGAATTCAGATCCCCAAAACATACATAGCATTGAACATTTGTAATTCCCTGCAAGCCTAAGGGAAATGGGTGGAGAAGAAAGGAGAAACTGGCAGGTCATACAATTAACTTCTATGAAGACACCCCCCCCCACACACCCCCAACTCAAGGTAGAGAAGCAAGGACTGCTACACAAATTTGATATGTAGCTGAGGCTGTTCTTGAACTCTCACCTTCTTACCTCTATCTCCACAGTACTGGGTTTCCAACCAAATGCCTGACTAATTTTTTTTTTTTCCATTTGAACATATTTATTGAACATAACAAAGTTCTATATACAAAGTGACCTAGACCTGCTGCTTTGAAACACTCATCTTTTAGCCAGGTATGATGACAAACACCTGTAACTCCAAGAACGAAGTGGGAAGATCATAAATTTGAAGTCAATCTGGGCTACACCATGAGTTTCAGGCAGTGCTGGACTGCACAGAGAGATTGTCTCAAAAAGAAAATCAACAAAAGCTTAAACAATAAAAATCGTCTTTTACTAACATCTTAGTAAGCTAGTTATCACATAAACAGAAAAGTACAGCATTATGAAATGAACGGTCTAACTTCTGGAACTTCAATGGTTTTAATGGTAGTTAGCATAAGTAGGAGAGTCCTTCTAACAAGCTGCTGTTGGAAAGCTGACACGAGATGTCAAGAGGCCATTTTGTGCACTGCCACTGTGATGTCCTCATGTTTCTGGATCATGATGTTTCCATTATCTGATTCTAGACACACTACAGGAATATCAGTAGGGTCAGAAGTTAGTTTAGCTGCTTGCTGGGCTAAAACAGATATCACTCCAGCATGCTCATCTGACAGGGTACTACGGCAGCCCAGGTTAAGTCCTTGTGAATCTGTACACAGGACTCCAACAATAGACGGATTCTTCATTGTGTCCTCCAAGTGCTGTTCCAGGGTGGCCTCCATGCCGCCCGCCGTCCGCCCCGGCCCACCTAATTTTTTTTTTTTATCCTTTTAAAATTATTTCATTTTAGGGCTGGAGAGATGGCCCAGTGGTTAAGACTATGACCCACAAGCAGATCTCAGGTAGCACTTTAAAAATGCCAGGCAAAAAAATGCCAGGAGTTAAAATAGTGCACTTCTAGTCCTGGTGGGCGGAGCCTGGGAAATTCCAGAGCAAAGCAAAAAAGAGGTAGAAGCAATTCAAAATGATTCCCGAAGTCACTCTTGGTCTTCCACAGGGATACACAGTGCCCTCTCTCTCTCTCTCTCTCTCTCTCTCTCTCTCTCTCACACACACACACACACACACACACACACACATACACACACACATACAGTTTAAAAAATATTTTATTTTATTTTGTTTGTCTGTGTGTATATCTGTGTGTGTGTGTGTGTGTGTATTTATGTATCACAGGGCACTGTGTGTGCCTGTAGAAGCTCAAGGGTGGCTTTGAGAATCAACCTGGATTGTTTCTACCTTCTGTTTGCTTTGTTCTGGAGTTTGCCAGGCTCCACCCTGGACAGGAAGTACAGGTTGAACCCATTTCTGCCCTGCATTTTTTACGCAGGATCTTTCCAAGCACTGGTTTAACTCTTGAATCATCTCTCTGGCCCTCTTTTATTTTTTTTTAATGCTGCATACACGAATATAGTGAATTTATAATGTTTTCACCCCTTAGTCTCAAATCCCACCCTCCTCCTTTTCCCTTTACAAACTTTCATCTCTCCTGCCAGACTCTGTCTGTCCTATTTTCAGATCTTTTTTCTTATTTGGCCACTGTGTTTAATCTAGTCTATCTTGGTGACATGTGCCTGACATGATTCATTCTCCACCAAGCATACTAGATCAGTGGACACACCATTGAGGAAAGCATCCTCCTTTTCTTCCCCATCAGTATCAGTGCTCATCGGTCTCTCGTAGAGGCTGGCTACTACTCCAATCATAGGTATAACAGTACAGAGTGGCAAAAATAATAAGAAAAATCTGGGACTGAATAAAATGAATCGCTTTTTGGAGAAGAAATAAAACTCAAATAAGATTGAATCCTTAGCAGCAAATATTCACTTATACCATAATTATCACCTAAAGGTTTGTGCAAAACAGCTTTTCATTTTAATTTGTACGACTTCTGTTTCTGTTAAGCAAACAGAAGCAGTTTTTAGATGGTTCTCTAACCCTCATCCTAGACATTAAATCTATTATTGAGGCTGATTTCTTTTTTCATTTGAAGTCTTGTTACTTATAAGTTTTATCCTTTGTGCTATTTGGTAGTTATTTCTGCAATATAGTCATTAACTATTTATAGCACTCTCTTGAATAATGCACCATCTCAGCTGTTAGGAATATGTGTTCTGAAACACTCAAGCTAAGTTCCATGATCAACACTTCAGCTTCGTTCATATTTTCATGACCACACACCTTTGAGAAATGAAAGGAGCCTTTCAACACAGTAATGGAAAGGACAGAAACCAGGCCATTTGTAGGTGCCAAGAATATCACATTCTTGCCAAGACATTTTTTTGCATGATAGTATGAATTAAGACCCGAGTAACACACATATTCCTTGCTTTGCAGAACACAGAGTGTTTCTAAAAAGTTTTCAAAATGTCAAATTTTTACATAGTGAACTATTTTTTTAAACACATCAATGTTCTAAAAATGTACTTTGCTTGTTCCTTTGAGAACTCATTTGTCTGATATTAAGTGATTCTCAGAGAAGAGCAGACATGTATCGTGTCTTTCTGGCTTTCAAACCCAGTTTTAGATTATGTGCTGTTTCCCATGTTGTGGGTTTGAATTTCTAGGCAACAAACAGCAAAATAAGGATAGCATGATTTCCTATTTGTACTTCTATTTAAAAGGTAGGAGGTGGGGCTGGAGAGATGGCTCAGAGGAAGACTCTGCTTCACAAGCGGAAGGTCCTGAGTTTGTACCCCTGATCCAACATTAAAATGTCAGCCAGAAATGGCAGCAGCGGACACTTCAGACTCTCAAAGGTGGAGCCTGGGAAATCCCAGAACAAAGCAAAAAGAAGGTAGAAGCAATCTAGGATGATTCCCAAAGTCACCCTTAGATCTCCACAGGCACACATAGAGCCCTCTACACACATACACACACACACACTGAAATAATAAACAAAAAAATAAATAAAAGATGGAAGGTGGTGTGGGAACTTAAATTAGGAGCCTGCTGCCTATCAAAAAATACTTTGCACATTGTCTAAAATTAATCCTTTTGTTGAACATAGGAGGTTTATTACCTTTATTTAAGAGATACAGTTATTATGAATCAGAAAAGCGAAGTAATTTGCTTATAATCAAGAAACTAAATGGGTGATGGACCCCTCCCTCAGGGAGGTTTCCTACTCTTATTACATCTACCCTTGAATGTGCTATTACAACAAGACTCCAGTTTAACAGCTTTTTGTCTCTGGCCAGGGGGTGACAAACAGTGCCCAGCAGAATGGAGTGAAGGGAATTGCAGGAGCAGCAAAACTGCAAAAGAAAATCAACAAACCACAATCCAGAACTTCAGAGACTATATCAATCACATAGAACTAGGGCCAGCCTAATCTCTCCCCATCCTGGAGCTCAGGGACATTTGCGGAAGAGGGGGCGGTAAGATTGTAAGAGCAAAAGGATGGGAGGAGCAACGATTTGCAAGATTCTCAACAATAGTTGGGGCCAAAGCAATCGTAATGGGACTTTGCATGCCCTGCGCAATGTCCAGCGCACTGTTGCCCTCATAAAGTCTAGCATCTGTTAAGGGCACCGAGACCCCTGGAGGCAAGGGATTGACAGCCATAGTAATGATCTTATGCTTAAGGGGAACAAGAGAAAGGGCTTATGGAAATGCCACTGGGTCCTTATATGTCATCGGAAAGGAGGACCCAATGGAGAGTTAGGCGTATACAATAAAGGACTCTCTGGGAATTGGGGGGGAGGCACTGGGGGAAGGGGAGGGGGAGGAGGGGGGAGGGAGGGAACTGGTAAAAAATTTTAAAATGTATAATTAAATTTTTAATAAAAAAAAAAAGAAAGAAACTAATAAAAGACTAGAAGTAGATGTTAGGTCTGGTCATAAACAGAGTATGTGAAGAATATTCTATAAGTAATGTGCATCCTTCAGTTCTTCTTGATCCTTCCACACTGAACAAACATCTCCAGTGGCAGCAGCTTGGGCCTGCCTAGGCCTCTGCAGAGAATGAAGGCAATGGCTAGCTGATAGAATCTGCAGTTTTCCTCAATGAAAGCCATAATCCTCCTGTTGCATGCATTGCCTGCATGTTGTTAATAAATAAATGACCAAATGATTTAAGGGAAGGAATGGGTTTTATTCTGGCTTACAATTGTCTGGTTACATTTCTTACTCCATCTTGGCTCATACCAATGCCAGGGATATTGAGAGCCACAGGACTGTTGAGAGAAAGACCACCCCCACTTGCCAGATAGCATTGTTTATCTAAGTATGCAGAAGAATGCCAGCTTCCTGACCCAGCTCCCTCCATCTTATCCACCTTTACAAGGAAAAATCCTGCCTGGGCTGGGTCTTCTTTGTCAATTTGACAATCCCCTGCAAGCCTGCTTGGGGCTTAATTAAGTCTTTACAAAGCCTTTTATATATTTGTAAAAACAAAACAAACCAAACAAACAAACAAAAAAACCCAGAGCTCAAGCCTTCAACTATCCAACTGACACCTGCAACTAAATATCATATCTTCCAATACGCTTCGAGAAAAATGCCCTAAAAATTTAAAGTGTTGACTATGGTGGCACACACAACTAATCCCAGTGTTTGGGAGGCTGAGTTCGTAGGATGGCGTGTTTGGGGTCAACCTGGGCAATGCAATGAGATCCTCTCTAAGAAAAAATAAAGGTCTAATGTCATATGTCTCTTCCTTTTTTTTTTTTTTAAGCGTGCATGTGTCTGTATGAGTCAGAGGCACTGTGTGTGCCTAAGAGTGACTTCAAGAATCCCCCTGGATTGTTCTACCTTCTCTTTGCTTTGCTCTTTCCCATGGTCTGCCTTCCAAGGCACTACCTTGTTTTTTACGTGGATTGTGGGATCCACACTCAGAATCTTCTGCCTGGGAGGCAGAAGCTTGATCCTTGAGACATCTTTCCAGCCTGTGAGCTGTCTCTTCTGCTAGCAGATTTGAAGGAAAAGCTTCCATGCGAGGTGGCTGAGGCGTGAGGCCAGAGCATGCTGGGCACCTGTGCCACAACTATTCCCCTTCTGGCGACCTCCAGCAGGGCCTTCAGATTTCTTGCTATTTGCAAGCTATTTGCTTCTTCCAAATATAGGCCTACCTCCCCCCCCCTTTGTAGAACTGGCTTTCTTTTTATTATCTTTCTGAAATAGGGTGAGATTTAGATGTTAATTGTGTTTTGCTCACCTAATTAGATTTGCGAGTTGAGGAATATAAAATACTCTACCAGCTACTTCCTCGAAAGAGACGATAAATCTCTCAGAGAAAAGCAAGATGGCATCAATTGTAATCAAAATAGTTTATGACCTCATTTGTGCCAGAGGAATGAATTATTTCCAAGGCTGTACCTGAGAAATGAGGCCCAGAGCCTGGCCCACCCACATTCTCTACCTGCCTTTCCACAAGTGAACAAAGCAGTCATTTGGCAACTTAAAGTGAAAGTGTTACCATCAACTCCCCATCTCTCATCACTCGGTTCCTGACATCTTCACCCCATGCTAAGTTGTCTTCGCTCTGTTTAAAATAAGCTCTGCAGTGTAAGGTAATGACTCTTCCTAATCAGTGTCTTGGCTCATAAGAAACAGAAACAAAAATGTTGGGCAACAAACAAATGAAGTCTTTGATTTCTCAGATGTGCACAAGCTGTTCACTCCCAAATGTCAGAGTGTCACCTGGAAACAAATGATATAACATCGCCCCTAGAAACTCATGGAAAAGAACAGCGGAACGGAACAAGCCCGTTGCTCTCAAGTACCTTCAGTGACGTATGTAATTTTGTGATTTTTCTTCTAGAGAGTGGTTTGGTTTTCTGGGAATCTTGATTCTTTGACCAAATAGCTAGAACCCTCAGCAGCGCAAGCTTATGTGCCTTTAGCTGTATTTGTCCTTCCCACGGTGAGTCACTCCGGTATGGTTTGTAACCCTTTGTTGACCGGGCTGGAGTGTTTGTTGGACCCACAGACCCTTTAGCTGCTTGTCCCAGGTCTCAGGCCCCGCCCCCTGCGGCCTTCTGGCCTTTCCCAGCCTTCATCTGCAGCTGTCAGCAAGCCCAATGCCCTCCTCACTAGCCCGGACCTAGACAACTTGAATGACAGCCAGTCTCTATCAGTTCCATCCCGATGCCCGGCAAGTGCGTGATGTAAAACGTCCCATCACCCTTTGAAAAATTACAAAAGTTAGAAGTATCCTTTGTGCCGGGGGCTCTGGGGATTGGGAAGATTTGGAGAAACTTTTCTGAAGACTTCTACACACCTGCCTCCACCGCCCCTGCCATGTAACCCACAGGGTATTGCCTGTATTCTCCTACTTTTTAAGCTGTCATCCTGCTTTAACGTTCTCCTGCCCTAAGGTCAAACCATGGCACCGGAGGCTTGGAGGCTTCAAGGCCCCTGTTCTAATAGACCTCATATTACTTTTCTTTTTTTTTTTCTCTCTCTCCCTCCCTTCCTTTCTTCTACTCTCTCTTTCTTTGTGTATGTAGGTGTGGCTATGTACTATTCATAGATGAGGGCATTGTGTGTGCCTTTGGAGATCCAAGGGTGATGTGGGAAGTCTTCCTGGATTGCTCTTCCTCCTTATTGCTTTGCTGTGGGGTTTGCCAGACTTTGCCTTCCAGGGCCAGAAGTGCAGACTGCTGCATTCCACCCTCCCAACCCCCAGAGTTAAGTGGGATCCAGGATCCAAACTTAGATCCTTTTTGCTTGTGAGGCAAACCCTGCATTTCTTAAACTCAAGCAGTATTAGCTCCTTTTGTCAATGAATCATCCACATCATTTTTTTCTAACAGTATTTGTCTGTCCAAACAAATACTCAAGAGGCACCACTAGATGTACATCTGTGCAGGAAAGGTGGGGGACAGTGTGGACAGTGGTCTTCATTCATATCTGTGCCCCATGCTATCCTCCCAAAGGAAGGAAGCCTAGAATATGTTGCTGAGCGAGAAGTTGGAATGAGTTGCTCTAACAGATTTTTCTTTTTCTTTTTTTCTTTCTTTCTTTCTTTCTTTCTTTCTTTCTTTCTTTCTTTCTTTCTTTCTTTCTTTCTTTCTTTCTTTCTTTCTTTCTTTTCTTTCTTGCTTTCCTTGCTGTCTTGCTTTCTCTTTTTTTTTTCTGAGACAGGGTCTTTTTTTTTTTTTTTTTAGAGGATTAAGGTAGAGTTTATTGGAGGAGAGAAAGGTTGGAACTCATGGACTCCAGACGTGGAGGGCCAAGAGGGGCTAGATCGCCTCCATGAGAAGCAGAAATGAAAGAGAGCTTATGGTACTAGAATGCCATGAGGGGCTAGGGAGCCTCCAAGAGAAGTAGGCAGCTGGAAATGGACTCATGGCACTAGACGGCCATGAGGGGCTAGATTGCCCGAGACAGGGTCTTATATTACAGGTTGGCCTTGAACTTACTTCATACCAGAGGATGATCCTAAACTTCTGATCCTCCTGCCTTCATGTCCTGAATGCTTGGATACTAGGTGTGTTCCATGCCCCTCGCCACTGAAATCGAGAGTTGAGTAGGCGATGATGATTCCAGCTCCCCTTTAAATTTCTAATTACAAAGTACCTACTCTGTCTTATGACCAGCAATTTGCCTATGGCCTACTTCCTGTGGAAGCTGTGTATCTGAGTCCAGTGTCTGTGAATGCCACAGAATCACTCTTTATTTGAGCCTCAGGTTAGTTATATATTGTACTTACATGGAACAGGGAGAAGCTGGTTACCATTGCTCATGCCTACATTACATGGGTAGCTGGAAGGAATTCCTGTTCATCTCAGACATGAGTTACAGGTAGACTCGACACACGGTGGTCAAATTAAGAGTGTTTTATTTGCTGGTGATGGAGAGCAGGGTCACACCAGAAAGAACTCCTGATCTCAAAGATATGAAGGGAAGAGTCCAGGAAGGGAATAATAAAGCCAGAAACCACAATTACATAAGTCACCTGACAGACTATCAGAAGGCACAGTTAGAAAAAAAAGAGACAACTAAATTTACAATATTATAAGCATGATATTCTTTCTTGACCTAAAAGTGGCTGGTTGGGTTGTGCAGTTAGCAAGGGGAATTGAATCTGGGAACAGTGAGGCACAGGGAACTACTTGGAAAATGGAGTTATTCCTTGTCATTTCACTCTTAGGTGATTTCATTTAAGCAAGGAAGAATCTTGTTATGTATGTTCCCAGAATGAAAGCTGGGTGGGGAGGCATTTGCTTATTATAGCTAGCAACCATACTGCCTTTGAAAATACTGTGAAAGAATTCAAAGTACAGTTCTTGCCTTCTGCATCTTACAATAGGCGTTGCTCCTTCAGAGACATCTTATGACCTGTACTTCCTCAGGTTTCCAATGCCCAAAGCTGTCATGGTTGGGTTCCAGGCTCCTCCCATCACCTGTGGCCTTGGATGGAACACTACACCCAAGAGCAAGGTATCCAATTTCACAAATGACTACCGGAGTCTTGGATGATGCAATGCAAAGTACGAGGCGTTAACAGCAGCCTGGGTGAACTCTGGCCAATAAATAGAAATAGGATTCAGAGGGAATGTGGCAGTTACGCCTCCTCCCTCCCTGTCTTTCACTCACTGCCCAGTGGCAGCTTTCCCATGCACCTTACCCAGGCCTCACTCTCTCTCTCTCTATTCCTTCTTCTTCTTCCTTTTTTTCCTTCCTTTCTTCTTCTTCTTCTTTCTTTTCTTTCTTCTTCTTCTTCTTTCTTTCTTTCTTTCTTTCTTTCTTTTTTCTTTCTCTCTTTCTCTTTTTCTTTCTTTCTCTTTCTCTCTTCTTTTTCTTTCTCTCTCTTTCTCTCTCCCTCTTTCTTTCTCTTTTTCTCTTTCTCTTTCTCTCTCTCTCTCTTTCTTTTCCTTTGTACCCCAGGCTGGCTTCATACTCCAACTAGGTCCTGCCTCCACCTCCTGAGTGCTGTGTGCACTCTTTAGCACTATCCCACAGGCTTATCATCCACCTCTACATCTCACCTATAAAATTCAGGTTAATTCATGATATGAAAACATTCATAATTTGATGGATTTCTTGGTTTTTGAGACAGGGTCTGACTCATGTGTATTCATGCGTGTGTGTCCGTTGCGTGTATGTAGGTCAGAGGATAGATAACTTTGTGGAGTTGGTTTTCTCCTTCTCTTTTCACATGGGTTCTGGGGATGGAACTGAAGTCACCAGGTTTCTACAGTGAGTGCCCTTCTATATCCACTGAGCAATCTTGCTGGGACCTTGATGTTCTCAAAGGTGTTTTCCCTTTAAAGAGGTTTATTTGCACAGGCTCCTGTAGGCAGTCTCAGGAAGATTCAGCAGACCTGGCTAGGATCATGTTGCTGACTTAACATTGTTTTTCCAAGATGGAGAAATTAAATGTTGAACCAAGCGCTCAAGAGGATGAGGCAGGAGGACTGAGTTTGAGGCTAGCCTGAGCTACATAGTGAGTGCTGGGATATCCTGGGATATATACTCTGTGTCAAAATCAAAACAAATTAAATATTTCTAAGACTGTCAGTGTGTGTGGCTCAGTAGTGTAGAGTGTTTGTTCAGGATACACATGGCATGGGACTCAGTTCCCCACATGGAGACAGAGAGAGAGAGAGAGAGAGAGAGAAGAGAGAGAGAGAGAGAGAGAGAGACAGAGATGCTTCAGGAAAAGACTCAAGCATTCACTATTAAAGTTAATAAAATGAGCTGTCTTTGGCACCTGCCCCTCACTGGAGTCCTTGAGTTCTTTTCCAGCTCCATGTGCCTCGTGGATTCTATGCCTGGAGTCCATGAGTTTCACAGGGCGCCTGCTCCTCATGGCATTCCACATCTGGAGGCCGTGAGTTCCATTCTTTCTCTCCCCTAATAAACTCTACCTTAATCCTCAAAAAAAAGTAAAAAAAATACTATTTTTCTGCACATTAAAAATAACAAAAATGGTTCTTCAAAAAATAAAAAATAAATTAAGCATTTCATTTACATAGTATCAAAACCTGGGTCACATGAATAATGGAGTATTGTTGCAGAAACAGTCTTTCCTCTGTTCACTAAATATACTTTCTGGGTTACCAAATGTTACAGGATCCCTATTAGGATGCCAAATGTCATAGGAACGATTGTCCCAATGATTGGTTGCAGGATTCTTGTGTTTGGGAGTCAAAGATTGAAACCAGAACACGTGTAGGGGATTCAGGTAGAGTTAATTAGAGGAGAGAAAGGCTGGAACTCGTGGACCCCAGATGTGGAGTGCCATGAGGGGCTAGGGAGCCCTGGAGAGCTCATGGACCCCAGGCATGGAATCCATGAGAAGCAGGCAAGGAACAGAACTCATGGCACTAATGCCAGGAGGGGGTAGGGTGCCAAAGATGGCTGTCAGGGTCAGTCCTATTTGTACACCTAGGCAGCGCCTGGGAAACTGGCTTTTTCTCATTGGTTAGCTCCCATTAAGGCCCAATTCAGTTGCTCCTGGGCCCAGGTGGGGCTAGAAAGCAAGTTGTTTGTTGGATATGGAAAGTTATCTCCATAATCCTTTCATAGGGAAGTTGGCCATCTTATCTCTGGGAGGATTGGAGTCAGTTCCTCAGCAGTGGTGGTCCTTCAGGGTGATCCCAGCAGTGAGGGATGGCCTTCAGGCATTCCAAAGACCTTCAAAGACCTTAGAGACCCATCCCAGCAGAGCTGTTTTGATCCTGCCTTAGTACCTGAGCATTTTATAACTATTTTTATCATTTCTTCCCAGCTCAGTCAACATCTGACTTTTGATGTTTTCCAATTGAGTAATTTGACCAAAGTTTAACTGTTAAGCATGTGCAAAGTCCAAGTTGAATCTCCATGTTTATATTTCTTATCTATTTTGCTTTATCTTTAAAAAAAAATCTTCAAAGCAGTCACAGTAAAAGAATGAAAAACATTGCTGGGTTGATGGTATATGCCTGTTATCCCAGTACTTGTGAAGTTTAACACAGGAAGAGCATGAGTTAAGGATAGCCTGGGTTACATAGTGAGATTGGGATCAGCCTGGACTGCATAGTGAAACATAGTGTCTCATAAAACTAAACAAGTGAAGTAAACTAAGCATTAAATATAACATATTCATGGAAGTGTCCATAATATAGGATATTCCTGCCCTATACTGTAGTGTATTCCTATTCTGAGCTGAGCACCGTGACAGAGATGAGAGCCCCCTATATTTCTAGTGGGTCTGTACTGAGGCTCACCCTAGCAGATTCTCTGTCTCTGCCTGTCATTACCCTTGAAGTCATTAGACCTTCCTCTTGCAAGTTAAATGGAGACATTTTGGTAGGGTGTTGTATTTGTTTATTTATTTCTTACATTTCAGTAGATTATTATTATTTTAAAATGTTTTATTTGAAGGTGGGGGACATGCAGGTATATGCATACTATGGCTTATGTTTAGAGGTCAGAGGAGGACAACTTTTGTATGTCAGTTCTCTTCTTTTACCATGTGAGTTATTTATGTCCTGGGGATTGAACCTAGGGTTTCACACAATATAGGAAAGTGCTCCTCTACTACTGAGTTTTGTCCCCAACCCATTTTTTTTAATTTTGATGTGGGGTCTTACAAATTCAGGCAGGCCTTGAATTTGTAATCCTCCCAGGCAGATTAAGTTATGCTTTGTTTAGTTTTGCTTACAACACTAGGAATGGAACCTAGGACTTGATACATGATAAGTAAGCTCATTACCACCTTGGCTTCTCATAGTTGTATTCTTCTTGATGTCTCAATTTTTTTTTTTAAGAGTCAGGATACTGTGTTAATGGAAGACAAACTTTAGGGAGAAATGCAAATGGTCTGAGAACAAGAGAACATTTTCATACATCTCTTATAAGCATGGATCAATTAAACAAGGATTTATGGAGTTCCCACTCTGTGTTAACAAGGTGAGTATGTAGATCGGTCTCCATAATAATTCCTTTCTCAATAATAATTCTGCACCAATGATTCATATTTCCCCCATTCACAAGTCATCTGTTTAAATAACTATACTCCCTGTTGACCTTTGCCAGGATAAGTATTAAAATAGGTCTTTAGCATTGATCACCCTTTGGTTTCATTCCCTTTACACTCTCCTGATCTGTTTGCTCATGTGGCCTGGAATAACCATGTATCTCAGGCTGATCTCAAACTTACTACCCTCCTGTCTCCATCTTCTGAATGCTGAATACAGATGTTGTGAGCTTCAGGTTTAGCTTTGTTTGCTTTTATTTATTTATTTTATTTATCTTTTTATTTCTAAAGATCTGTTTTTAAAGCAAGGAATGCTTTCTTTTTTTTTAAGTCTCTGAAAATTTTTTGGATTGGACCATTTTTCTCATTTATGATAAAACATGATTTTGTAAGTAGAATGATATTTATGGAAAGATCCCCATTTCTTAAAACTTATTCAAAAAAAGTTGCTTAGGGTTGGAGAAATGGCTCAGAGGTTAAGCCTCTGCCTCAAAAGCAGAAGGTCCTGAGTTCAGATCCCAGATTCCACATGAAAATGCCAGGCAGAAATCATGGTGACCTAAACTTCCAGCCTTGGAAGGTAGAGCCTGGAAGGTAGTGCAATTCAAGATGATTCTTGAAGATTCCTTTGGATTCCAGAAGCACACACAGTGCCCTTTGATCACACACACACACACACACACACACACACACACACACACACACACTCTTGTATGCCCCTCAGATTTTTGTTTTTTGTTTTTTTCCGAAGATCTAAATTTTGAACTCTGGCTGTTGAACAAAAATGTTCCTAGATGGCCTTGCAAGATGACTGAGTGGGTAAAAGTTCTTGGCACACAAGCCTGACAATCTAAATTTGATCGCTGAAAGCCAAGTAAACAGCTGGATGCAGTGACTTGCCTCTGTGATTCCAGCACTCTGATGGTGAGAGGGGAGGCTGTAGGAAGTAGGAAAGTCTCTTGGAAGTTTGAGAGTCATTAGCTTGGTGCACAGCATAGCAGCAATAAGACAGACTCTGTTACAACAAGGTGAAAGGAAACAACTCCTGAAGTTCTTCTCTGACATTCACATGCATGTGGTAGCATGTATGTGCATGTACACACTTGGATGATAATAAACAAAAACACAAAAAAGCTCTCAGTGAAATCTATTGGGGCTAATGTTTTGTTTTGTTTTTTTTTTTTTAAGTTAACTTTCATGTAACTATGAAGTCTTCTATAAAATGAAGATACATGGGCTGCAGAGATGGCTCAGGGGTTAAGACTTTGCCTGGAAAGCAAAAGGTCTGGGGTTCAAAACCTGTAGAAATGGTGGTGCCCTGTAGTTCCAGCTTTGGAAGGCGGAGCCTGGGAAACACCAGATATGTCATAGTTTGAAATGTTAGTTATTCTCCACAGGTTCATGTATTTGAATCTTCAGTTGTTTGGGAAAGTCATGTCACCTTTAGGAAGGGAGCCTTGCTGGAGGAAGGCAGTCACAGGGGTTGGCCTTGAGGTTGGTTAGCCCTGCCTTGTTTCATTTAAGTGAGTCTGCTCTTAGCTTGCAGCATTCTCACCCTCTAGATGTCTGCAGATTTGTCACCAGTTTCTGCCAACTGATATACCTTTTCTATCATGAAACACTATCTCCCTTCTGAAGCCTTAAGCTGAATAAATCTCCCTTTCTCCTATTAAGTTGCTTGACTTTGGGTGTTATCTCACAGCAACAAAGAAAGAGTAACCCGTACAACAGGCAAAACAAAAAGCAGGTAGAACAATCCAGGATGATTCCCAAAGTCACCCTTGGGCCTCCCCAGGTACACACAATGCCCTACACACACAAACACACATGTGTGCAAAAATTTAAAAAATTAACTCTAAAAAATAAATAACCTCTTTAATGCCTCTCCTAGTGAAATAAACATTCCTAACTGTTTTCAGGAACCTGAGAGATAAGTACCAAGTACAGAGTGGGAGGAACTCTTCCAATCCCTAGACGCAATAAAAGCATTCTGAGTTGCCATAGACCCATGTATATTTAGTACCTAGCTTTACCAGAAAAGTAGTCTTCTTCTGTTCTTGAAGAATCAGTGTATAATGAATTACAAACCAGATTTCTGGTTATCCCTCTGTTAGCTCCATTCTGGAAGACCTTGGCTCTATTCTAACCCCAGGAAGTGGAAGGGATCCATCCATGTGGCTAGCAAATTCCTGATTATGGAAATTCCTCTCCTTTCTCTGGGGTGGTGGGAGTGACAGAGAAGATATTCTTTTCCTTTCTGGAGTGTGGGGGAAGTGGCCTATGAGAAAGGCTGAAGGTGTTAGAGCTGAGCTCCTTCTACAAGGTCAGGGAGATTGCATTAAGCTGTTTATCTTTTCTTATGGCTGGGTGGAGGAAGGAGGCCGAGGGCAGAATCATTCTCAAAGGGCTTCTTCATACAGTTGCTTTTTTTTCCATCCTGGCTGTAAATGATTTTCTTTGATCCTTGAAGCATCTGGGCATAAATAGTCCTGTGCGTGCCCAGTCCTGGTAGAGTAACCTGCATTTACTCAGTGCTTTTCATGAGCACCTGTCCTGGCGCGTCCCTTCATCTTTCAGGCCTGAGATGAGCCAATCTGTAAGGGAATGATGTCCTTGGAGCTGGTAGGTATTCTGTAGGCGCTGTCTAAGGGCTGTGCAAGTGGTAATGCCACTCATTGTTAATTCTTTTTTTCTATCATAGAAATGTCACTCTTTCCCCATGACCCAGAGGCTTGTCATCTGGCTGGTTTAGAATCCTCCCCCCAATATTTCCAGTGTCTTGTCACTCAGTATCAAAGATCATCCCAGGTGGTCATAGTTTCCTGAGTGTGAGGTCCCCCTCCTGCTTCTCTGCCTTACACTGAATTCATGGTTGAGTGAAAAAGCATGGTCAATAGAGAACAGGTGAGACAATACCATCCTGTGTGATTCTTCCTCACTCCCTTCAGTCCAGGGATTCCAGTGCTTCACATTCCACTGTGTTTGGGAGATAATAACTTCTTCCTCACTCCACAGGCACGCTAGGGTTTCCCACCTCACCAGAAAATGGATAATGCAGAAAATTTAGGGACATTATTATCAAAGAAAGGGAGAGTGCAGGGAAGGGAAGAAGAGAGGGAGGGGGAGGGAGCGAGAGAGAGAGAGAGAGAGAGAGAGAGAGAGAGAGAGAGAGAGAGAGAGAGAGAGAGAGAAAAGGAGACTTCCAGCATCTGGATATAGTTGTGCTGAGCTCAGAGTTGGAACATATTGTGTTTCTTTTGCCTGTGGGTGCACATATAGCTATACACGTATATTTTGTGAGCCCACAGCATTTTATTTGCATAAGAAAGTGGAGTTTTTCACACTTGCGCCCAAGAGTTCTGACAATATGTATATGATTACATAGTCATAATAATCCCCACTTAAAACATGTGGGTTTGGGGTTGGTTAGATGGCTCAGCAGGTAAAGGTGCCTGTGTGCAAACCTGGCGATCAGAGGTCTATTCCTGGAGCCCACGTGGTAGAAGGAAAGAACCAACTTCCTGCCATTGTCCTTTGACCTTGATGAACATGCCCTGACACACACTTGCCTGGCACACAAATGAATTGTTAAAAAGTGGTTTTTATGCAAATATCTTACTCTCAGTAAAGGTAATAAACTTAGTCAAAATACCAGAATTATGAAATGCTCTCCCACTCACTTTCTATAATGTAATCTTCCTTGTTCCATGCATCTCACTAAATATTTATTGATTGATTACTTGCTGCATATCACTCACTAGTGCTAAGTGCTGGGTATCGGGCAGTGAGCTGAGTAGACTTCGGCCCTGTTTTGTGGCTCCTGTGATTTCACTAATTTCTTTTTCCTGAATTTAACAGCGAGGCCTTGGTGGTGTAGTGTTCTTTTATGTTCTATTTTGAGCTACAAATGGAAGCGTTTTTTCAAATAGAAGTTCATATTAATATACTAGTGCTCCTGGGGGCTGGAGAGGTGGCTCAGGGGTTAAGCCTCTGCCTTAGAGGCAGAAGGTCCTGAGTTGGGCTCCTAGATCCCACGTATAGAAGCCAGGCGGAAGCGGGGGCAGCCTGCGTTTCCGGTCCTGTAGGGCGGAGCCTGTGAGGGGCAGAATAAACAAGGAGGAGGTGGAGGCGGTCCATGGTGGTTCCCGAATTTGTCCGTGGTTCTACACACATACATACATACACACACACACCTACACGCATACACGCACAATTGAATAAATAATAAATAATAAAAAAAGATTTGCCTTAAAAAATATACTAGTGCTCCTAAAACAATCTTTTATGATCCTGAGTTATTTACAATAATGGCGACATAGACGTTAACCAAACAATGTGAGTCAAATAAGTCGAAACCTTTGAAACTGATGAATGCTATGATACTTATGACATCATATAATCTGTTGAGTTTTTACTTTTGAAATATGCTTACCTCCAGTTCCACCCTTTTCTGCACCATAATAAATAAAACAGCAGTAAAATCAGTGTTGGAGAATGCCGTGGATACACTGTTCCTGGGGAGTGGACACAAGCAAAGGGAATGTTACTTACGAAAGACTCCTGTTCTTTGCATTCCCGTAGAACCATGTGTAATCATGTCAAAGTGTTTTGAATAAAACAAAAGGTGTTCCTAACTTCTGATGAAAATATGTAGGATATTTTTAGGATATAACATAAACATGCATAGCTAAGGCGATGATAAATGTTTGAATGGAGACAGCCTGGGAGCCTGAGCCATTACAGAGCGTTCTCGGTTGCCACTCCTTCAACACTGCAGTTCAGGTGCATTGGAACAAGTCTGACTTTCCAAAGAGAAGACAAGCTTGGTTCTGCTTGTCTGCAGAGGAGTCCCTGGTTTGTGTGTGTCTATTGCCTCACGTGGTCTGAAGAGATGGACAACGGAGCGCCCTCTAATGGAGTTAGCTGGGGGATAGTCCATATTCTTAACGAAGGGTGCCCTGGAATTCTGGAACTGGCCTGTGCAGATACAAGTATTTCTGCAATTTTTTTTTCTTAGTTTTTGTTTGCTTATTCTAAATATTTATATTGAGATGAGATGAGACAAGTAGAGAAACAGAGAAGAGACAGAGAAACCACATATATGCCCCGGTGTGTGTGTCTCTCTCTCTCTGCGTGTATGTGTGTGTGTAGGTCAGAAGATAGCTTTCAGGCCAGATCTGTCCTTCCTTCATGTAGGTTCTGGGGACTGAATTCAGGTCACTAGGTTTGTGCACAGGGGCCTTTTTTCCTGAGCCATCTCATCAGCTCTCCCCGATATTTTTGAATAGGTGAAAGTCAATTTATCATTCTTACATTTATAACATAATGCTGACTTGTAACATTTACCACATATTATAATTAGCTGAACAGTGAGCTTTCTTGTCTTTCTCTTTCTCCCTCCCTCCCTCTCTCCCTCCTTTCTCTCTCCCTTCTTTCTCTCTTTCTCTCTTTCTTTCATTCATATTCCAGACTGACCTTGAACATAGTTGAGGATGACCTTGAATGTCTGATCAGCCTGCCTCTTCCTCCAGTGGTGAGTACCTATCTGGCATGGGATGTGCACATGATATGGTGGAAACTCTTCTTATATTTTTTTTTTAATTTTTTTTTATTTATTCAACTGTGCGCATGTGTGTGTGTATGTTGTGTGTGTGTGTGTGTGTGTCTGTGTGTGTGTGTGTAGAACCACGGACGAATTTGCGAACCACTATGGACGCCTCCACCTCCTTCTGCCCCGGGATTCACAGGCTCCGCCCTACCAGGACCGGAAACGCAGGCCGCCCCCTGCTTCCGCCTGGCGTCTATACGTGGGATCTGGGATCCGAACTCAGGACCTTCTGCCTGCAAGGCGGAGGCTTAACCCCTGAGCCACCTCTCCAGCCCGAAACTCTTCTTATATTATAGGAAAGCAGAGAGGGGACAGGAAGCAGGGACAAGTTGTAACCTCCAAAAGCCCACTCCTAGTGGCCTATGTCTAAAGGTCCCCAAAGCCTTCCAAAACACATTGACAGTTGGATGCCAAGTATTCAAACACCTGAGCTAGTAAAGGACATTTCAAGCTCAAATTAATACCAGATAGGCAAGGGGTTGGATATAAGGTAACTAAATAAAACTACAGCTGTATTTTGGGTGCTGTGTCTTCCTCCAGGGCAGTGGACTTCACCCTCTCTGTGAAATGTATGCTTTGCTTTGTTTAATGAACTGCTTAAACTGTCAACCTTTTGACTGAATTCTTTCCTTCAAGAAGACAAGAAAAGAATCTTGTAATCTTCAGAGAAGAATCTGTAACAGAGGCCAGGAACCCTATACTGGACACTCGCAGACACACACACAGACACAGACACAGACACAGACACACACACACACACACACACACACACTTAAAGGCAAATTATTTTTGTCTTTAATCTAAACATTTCTTTTAACACCTCTCCATCACAACTGTCAGCCTTGAATTCAATATTCCCCTGCCTCAAAATCTACTTCCTATCTAATACACATGGGTTTCTCCTGTGAGAATGCTATGACCATGGTTTAGAAAGCACAGGGAGCTCTAGTTAACCATCACTGACTTTGCTATTCCGGGCCAGAGCCATGGAAGAATGTGCTTATCATAGGGATCCAGATTTGAGTCTTAGCTTATTTGCTTAGTGACAATAGTTAATTTATTTAACCTATAGGGCTTAAATTACCTCATTTGAGAGGTGTGTATGTGTGTGTGTATGTTTGACACAGTCTTTTTAAAATTTTTTATTAATTTTTTTGCCCGCATACCTGTGTGCGTGTGTTATGTGTGTTGTGTGTGTGTGTCAGAAGGCACTGTGTTTCCCTATGGAGGGCTAAGGGTGACTTTGGGAATCATCCTGGATTGCTTCTACTTCCTTTTTACTTCACTCTGGAATTTTCCAGACTTCACCCACTAGGGCTGAAAGCATAGGCATTGGCTTTTTTTTTTTTTTTTTTTTTTGAGAATTGAGGTAGAGTTTATTAGTAAAGAGAAAGGTTGGAACTCACGGACTCCAGACGTGGAGTGCCATGAGGGGCTAGGACGCCCTGGAGAACTCACAGTGCCTAGGCATGGAATTCATGAGGAGCAAGGAACAAGAAACAGACTCATGGCACTGGAGCCATGAGGGGCTGGGGAGCCTCCAAGAGAAGTAGGCAGCTGGAAACGGACTCATAGCACTAGAGGGCCATGAGGGGCTAGATTGTCCAGGCATTGGCATTTTTATGTGGGATCTCGGATCTGAACTTCTGCTTGTGAAGCAAAGTCTTAACTTCTCCAGCCCTTAACACAGGGTCTTACGTGGCTATGGCCAGCCTTGGACTCTGGATCCTCTTGCCCCATCTCTCAAGTGCAGATCACTACCCCCAGTTTAAATGACTGCATTTTAAAGTAGATATGGATTTACTGCAGGCACATTGTAGATAAAGTTTTTGGTACATGATTGGGGAATCAATATTGATAATACTTAACATTAAAATTTTTTTTATTTTTTAAATTTATTTGTGTGTGTGTGTGTGTGTGTGTGTGTGTGTGTGTGTGTGTATCAGAGGGCACTGTATATCCTGTGGAGACTCAAGAGTGACTTCAAGAATCATCCTGGATTACTTCTTGCTTCACTCGGTATTTCCCAGGCTCTGCCCACCATGGCCAGAAGTGCAGGCTGCCACCATTTCTGTCTGGCATTTTTACGTAGGACCTGGGATCTGAACTCAGGACCTTCTGCTTTCAAGGCAGAATCTTAACTCCTGAGCCATCTCTCCAGCCCAACATTAAAAATTTAGAGATTAAAAATTTAAAGACATGAGGGAATCTTGTAGAAGAAGGGGCAGTAAGATTGTGTGTATCTAAAAATGGGAAGGTCCACTGTTGAACCAGACATTCCATTCAAGGAAGGGCTGCTGCATCCAGGAAATCATTGCAATGAGACTTGTCCTTCACTGTGACTGACATCCCGACATGCTCCCATAGACTAGTGAAGATCTCAGGAGAGATAATTGCATGCAGTGGAAACTTTGGGGGCTTAGAGTTGGATAGGTGAAGGGAAGTGCCTATCAGTGGGGCAACCTGAGGAAGGCCCTTGGTATGCCACAGAGGCCTTAACCCCTACAAGAGTACACAATCCAGAAAGAACCCTGGCGCCCATAGAAGTGAACAAGCAGGAAAGTGGGAGGGAGGAGAAGGAGGAAAGGGAAGTAAGAAGGAAAGGAGAAGGGAAGGAGGGAGGCATGGATAAGTGCTCAACATGTTTGTAAAAACAAGAAAAATAAAAACGATTAAAATAATAAACAAATGAGGTGCTTGGGGATTCAAAAAAGTTAGAGATATGTACACACACACTAATACATGTATCGTTAAGCCCAAGGGGTTCTTCTCGAAACCTATGACCATTGAGTTCACAGTTGACTGCAAACTCAAGAAATCAAACATTCCTATTATTAAAAAAAAAGAAAAGAAAAGAAAAGAAATTCCTATCATTTGGCACAGGGCCTGCCACTTGGGGTGGTGATGGTGTTTCACTAAATATTTCCAAATGGATGTTTGTTTCTGTTATACAGTGTGCTCACATTCTGGCATATGAACCAAAATCTTTACAATGACGTGAAAGAACTTTAAGAGATTTTCTGCGTATTGCTGGGGAGAACTATAAGAATATAATCTTGGGGACTGGAGAGATGGCTCAGAGGTTAAAATTCTGCCTTGCAAGCAGAAAAACCCAAGTTTGGATTCCAGATCCCATGTAAAAATGCCAGGTAGAAATGGCAGCAGCTTGGGAAATCCCAGAGTGAAGCAAAAAAGGAGGTAGAAGCAATCCATGGTGATTCCAGAAATCACCTTTGGACCTCCACAGGCATATACAGTGTTCTCTTCTGCCCACATGCAAGAAGGAAGGAAGGAAAGACGGAAGGAAGGAGGAAGGAAGGAAGGAAGGAAGGAAGGAAGGAAGGAAGGAAGGAAGGAAGGAAGGAAGGAGGAAGGAAGGAAGGAAGGAAGGAAGGAAGGAGGAAGGAAGGAAGGAAGGAAGGAAGGAAGGAAGGAAGGAAGGAAGGAAGGAAGATTGCATTGCTCACTGGAAAGCATATTTATTTCTTCCCAGTTTCTTTCTGTTATTGTTCTTTGGGCAAGGAATAGTTAGTAAGAGCTGGGGTTCCACTGCAGCTGTGCCTACATTTGTAAGACTGCATAAGATTTGACCTATCAGCATCGGACTAGGAAAGGGGAATGATCTCAGCATTATACCAGGAAAGGGGTGCCGAACACTCCCTCAGAGACAAACAAAGGTTCTGCTAGATGAGGGAGAAGTGGGGTGACTCTTTCCAGTGATGTGCCTACTTGTATATTGTCTTACCCTAGCAAGTGCCCAGACACCTGTCATCAGCAGAAGCCCATTTGGAATTTAGTAAGCCACACATACAGAAGGACATGAAACTGGGAGGGAGACTGGTGGGAGAGGGGAAAGTTTGTAGGGGCTTGGGCTTCAATAGAAAGGGCCGAAAATGGCATGATTTCCCATGTAAAGCCTTAAAAGAATATATGGAAAAAGATGACTGCTCTGAAACAAGAAAATAACATTTCAGGAAATGTTGCAGTCCGCCTGCATGGTTGCTGATAAATGACCAGAACACAACTTAAGGGAATAAGGAGTTTACTTTCTTTTTTTTTTTAATACATTTTTTATTATTATTTCTGCTCATAAAAACTTAATAGGTACACCAGTTCCCTCCCTCCCTCCTCCTCCCCCCGAACCCCCTGCTCCCCCTCCCCAAACCCCTCCCTCTGCATCCCCCAGTGCCTTCCCCCCCAATTCCCAGAGAGTCCTTTAATGTGCATGCCTGACTCTCCTCTGGGCCCTCCTCTCTGATGACGTACAAGGACCCAGTGGCATTTCCCTGAACCCTTTCCTGTGTTCCCCGTAGGTATAGGAACACTACTGTGGCTGCCAATCCCTTGCCTCTAAGGATCTTGGTGCCTTTAGTAGATGCTAGACTTTGTGAGGTCAATAGTGTGTTGGACATTGCGCAGGCCAAGAGTTTACTTTCTTATGACAGTCCAGTTACAGTTCTCAGTCCAGCTTGACGGGAGAACATGCACCAACACCAAGGCCAAGGGAACTGGCCACACCATCACTGCATAACGGCTGAGAGATGGACAATCCTTACATGCCAGACCAGCATGTCTGGCCAAGTGAACAGAGGGATGCCAACTCTCTCAACCAGCCCTCTGTGATTTATCCAGGGCCCAATCCCACCCACCGTGGGCTGCGTCTTCCCCATCAACTAGACAATGTCCTTCAGGTTTGCTCTGGGTTCAATTCAACCATCAACTCTCTACAAATGTGCCCAGTGCTCAAACCCTCCACAATCAAGTTGACATTTGTGCCTAACTATGACAGGAAATAAAAAAAAAAAAAAAAAAAGCTCAGGTTTTGACCAGAGGACACTACTTATTAGCTGTAAAAGATATGCTCTAATCAATTTTGTCATCAGTATAGGGAGGACGACAATACCGTCTGTCACATGGTATAATGGTGGTGAAATGCACTCACACACACGGAAGTACACATTGCGTGTGAGCTCTTCCAGCTCCTGCCTGTGCTGTTTATTACATCTCCTTATTCTTTATCTAGTGTGAATGGTTGCTTTCGAAAACCTCTGGATCTTGGAGAAACGAGATCTCTCTGCACTTTGTTCTAGTTAGATAAATTTCCTTTTCAATAGTGACACCATTCTCTCCCAGCTGTCTGAGTGCAAGTGGCCTGCGTATTTTGGGTTTTAACAAAACAGCTCTCACTTGCTCTGCTTTTCTTCCCCAGCCCAATACATTCTAAATCCTCGGATACTGTTCCTCTTCAAAGTCTTCAGTCCTTCACAAGTTTCCCTCCTTGAGTTCTGTTTGTGTTTAGACTGACTGGGAGATGAACATTCTACCTCCTTCCTTCCACTTTTCCTCCCAGGGTGAGGCGTGATCTCGTGTCTTGAGTGGTGTATGAGAGGGATTCATGTATTGCCTAGAGTGGGAATATGAAACTAAGGGGAAATAGGAATGAAGCTGCCAGTCCAGCTGAGCAACATTATTAGCTTTGCCTAAGTTGTTTTTCAGGAACTTAGAGGTAGCTCTAAACTGTTAAAACCACTGACCCTTCAGTTGGGCCTGTGCAGGTTCTATGGGTGACTTCTGATGTCAGAGGAACTTCAAAGCATGTTAATGTTACTGTCTTCTAGACCTAAGTCCTGTGAGAGCTTGAAGTTTGGATATGCATGGCACAGACTGCTATTGTTTCAGTTTTCCTGACCTGCACTCAGAGTACAACTTTAAACCTCTCTACGTGTGCGCGCATGTGTGTGCGTGCATGCGTGCGTGTGTGTGGTGTTTGCATTTGTATTGATCTATGTGCAGTGCATTGGAGGCTAGAGGTATGTGTACAAGAGGATGCTTGAGTGTGTGCTTGTGAAGGCCCAAGAGTGACATCAGGAATCACCCTAGATTGCTCTGCCTTGTTATTGCTTTGCTTTGAGACTTCCGAGGCTCTGCCTTCCAGGGTCAGAATTACAGGACACTACATAAGTACCTGGAATCTGAGGGTCTGAACTCTGGTCTTTTTGCTTTTGAGACAAAGACTTTACCACTCTCTTTCTTTATCCCACCAACATGCCTAAATCCTATCCTTAGATGGTAGGCAGTGTTGAGACTGGCTCTTTCAACTTTATCCTCCCATCTACCTTGTGAATAAACTCACTTTTGCAGCTCATCATTTCAGCGATGGGATATCTGAGTATCAATAATGCATGGGATGCAAACTGGGCCCAGTCATATAAACACTAAACTCAGTTCCCTGCCCCCATGAAAACAAACAAGAACCTCAGTAAATTGAAGGGCTCTTAGATGGCAGAAGGGATTTCCCTTATCGTGCCTGATACATATCACAAAAACGTGTGTGGAATAACTGGTTCAGTTCACAGTAAGACTGTCTAGGAAGACTCTGGTCTACTCAATTCTGTTCCCAGGCTCCTCTCCTTTCACTTACTTTGTAACTTGAGCTGCTTGTGGAAAGACCTGCTAGTGTCTCACTGTGGGTCCTAGCGTGGGAGCAGTATTTACTTCCTGACTTCCGACTACAATATTCATATGTATATGAAAAAGGCTAGGTGGAGAGAGCTATGAAAGAAAACAAAACTGCAACGGTTACTTGCTAACTAGAGACAAATAGTGAAGGGAGTAAACACATCAGTTAGTTCCTGCTTTTGTTCTTGTGCAGATTGTTGCCCATGAGACTGGCTTGCTTCCAGAAGACAGCAGGCTCTCTCTGACAGGACTGTCACGTGACTGCATCAGACCCTCAAGCTCCTTGGGTGAAACCTCAGAAAGAAACCTTTGAGGGTCACCCTCAAGCTCCTTGGGTGAAACCTCAGAAAGAAACCTTTGAGGGTCACCCTCAAGCTCCTTGGGTGAAACCTCAGAAAGAAACCTTTGAGGGTCACCCTCAAGCTCCTTGGGTGAAACCTCAGAAAGAAACCTTTGAGGGTCGGGAATGTAGCTCATTACTAGAGTATTTGCTTAGTATGCATGAAATCCTGGGTTTGATCACAGCACCATATAAACCGAGTATAGGTCATTGTTCAAATTTGCCTTCGTGTTGTTGAAATATTCATGCCCAAACAGCTTAGGGAAACAAAGGGGGTTTATTCTTTCTTATGATTATTAGTTACAGTTATTAGTCTGGCTTGGCAGGAGGGTTCATACCAATACCAGGAGCCAAGGGAACTGGCCACAGCATGTGCACAGGATGGTTGAGAGAGGGGCAAACCCTACTTGCCACACTTCAAGTCTGTCCAAATATGCTGAAGAACGTCAAGCTTAGTGAACCAGCTTCGTCTATCATGTCCACCTGCCCAGGAATGGTCCCACGCACTATAGGTGGGGTCTTCCCACATCAGTCAGACAACCTCCTGCAGACTTGTACACGGCTTGTCTCAGCTATTAACTCTTCACAAATGTGTCTAGAACAGTCTTCAATTGTCAACTTGACATCTATGTGTCTAACTAGTACAGTGGTAATCCCACCTGTAATCCTGGAATTAGGAAGGTGGAGGAGGATCCGAAGTTTACACTCAGCTCCATATCAAATTCAAGGTCACTTCAGGCTATAGAAAACACTGTTGGAAAAATATATAAATTAAAATAAAAATAAAAATGATCAATTCTCTAGTAATGACTACTTAAAAAAGAAAAGAAAAAGAAGAAACCCTTGGGATTTGGCTTTTTTCTAGACTACCTAGACTTTGAGAAGGTCTCCTTTCCTCTGTATAAGGCTGGGGATGGAAAATTTTTTTGACTTCCTCTTGTGTACAAATCCCTCATTCAACCAGGCTGAGCATTTTCAACTATACTGAAACAGCTGGGGAAAGACCTTGAAGGAAATAGAAGCAGATGAGGGATGGAGAGTGAAAAGCAGAACAAATAAGATTATGTCTCTTTTTTTCTTTGGCAAATTTCCCTTTTGCGCCTAAGTTCAAACCCAGGGCCTCTTGCATGCTGAGCAAACACACAACCACTGAGCTACGCCCTCACCCATGAGAACACGTGTTTAAGAATTAATCTGTGGGTCCTCCTTAGAGTTCTATATAATCCTAAACCTGAGGAAAATGTATCTAAAGTTTGCACTGGGAATGCTATGGAAGGTCAAAAGGCCATTCAAATGAGTAGGACAAGTGTCTGTCGATGGTTATTAAATTCCTGCTGTATTTTATAGTTTCTTTTATTGACTCATAAGAATAAGGTATCCAAGTATCAGTCAGCGGCAACTTACCAACTTCAGGAGATAATCAGTTGAAAGTCTACTTCGATCAGCACACCCCTGGCACGGATCTGCTTTCCTGGCTGGGAAAGAGCATGTTGTGTATAATACAGTTTTCTTTTTTTTTTTTTTTTAATTTTTTTTATTATTATTATTTATTATTCAACTGTGCGCATGTGCGTGTGTATGTGTGTGCGCGTGTGTGTCTGTGTGTGTTGTGTGTGTGTGTGTGTGTCTGTGTATATGTAGAACCACGGATGAATTCGCGAACCACCATGGACGCCTCCACCTCCTTCTGCCCTGGGATTCACAGGCTCCGCCCTACCAGGACCAGAAGCGCAGGCCGCCCCCGCTTCCGCCTGGCGTCTATACGTGGGATCTGGGATCCGAACTCGGGACCTTCCGCCTGCAAGGCGGAGGCTTAACCCCTGAGCCACCTCTCCCGTCCCTATAATACAGTTTTCAAAGAGAGTTTCACACCTTTGAAGAAGTCTGAAAAAAAATCACACTTCCAATGGGGCATTTTCTTCCTTTCAAAGTGAAATACATAGTGAACAGGGTCATCACTCTTTGTTTTAAGGGACCTTATCAATCTTTTTAATTATTAACACAGTAGCAGTTACATAGCTTCCCATTGTCTTTCTGGGAAATTTATCTCAAATCACAATATTTTTAAATACTTTAAGATCCATCAAAAGAAGGAAGTCAGGCAGTTTTAGAGCAGCCTTACTGGGATGGTCTCTGAGGGTCTTTAAGGTTATTCATTCCCCAGACTGGGATTACCCTGAAGAAACACACCCTATTAATCTGGAGGAACTGACTCCAATCCTTCACAGAGATAAAAGTGCCAACTTCCCCCAATCCTGTTTATGAAAGGATTTGTAGATTAGTTCTCCATTGCAGATAAGTCCTACCAAAAAGTGGGCTACAAGATCAACTGAGTTGGGCCCCAATATGAAGAGATCAGTGAGATGTAGAGGACCAAAAGCTCCAATCAGGTTTGCAGTAACTGGAGCTAACCACTCCTCTTCCTTCCTGTAAATCTACAAATAATCCTGACCCTGGCAGCTATCTTCAGAGCTCTCTTGCCCCTCACAGATTCATGTCCATAAATTCTGTTCTTTCTCCCCTCTAATAAACTCTGCTTTAATCCTGTACGTGTGTTCTGGTTTCAGTCTTGGAATCCAGAACACAAGAACCTGGATCCTGGAGGAGGTTCTGTTTCAATCTCTGGCAAACACACAAAAAAAATCTTCCCATATCAGAAAGACTTGGTGATCAGCTTGGAATTTAGTATGTTTGGCCTTATTAAGTAATTATGGGATGAATATTCCATTTTTCTATAAACATAAAATAGGGGAAAGGGAGGGACAGAAAATGAAAAGGTTTTGATACAATTATAATAAGATCAATTTGGAGAAAAAACCAAAATGAATGTATACCAAAAATGCCACTCCTTTGCTTTATGGGTCAGAGAACAGTATGTTTAATATTTAAACTAATTAGCATTTTAATTTCTTTTGAGTTATGATATTAAAATACTCTGCTATTTTATCCTTCATTAATGTTGATCCCCCAACCTTCTTCTCTTTTCTTTTTTTTTTCTTATTTTGATCTTTTAATCAAAGTAACAAGCATTAAGTTTCCTTATGACACCTCTGTAAGTACTTTTTGTTAGTTTTTCTTCCCCCCATTTCAATCACCCATACAGATTCCTTTCTGCTTTTATGTCAAGTTATTGTTACCCAAGAACTTTTGCCCTCCTGGTTCCCTTTCTAGTTTCATAATCTACTCCCTCCCCTCTCTAACCCAGTCTGTCCCCTTATCCAGGGGTAAAAATTGAAATTAAAAAAAATAATTTTTTTTATTTTTTTAAAATTAATTTATTATTTTTTAAATTTATTATTTATTCGATTGTGTGGGCAATTTGAGAGCAAAACAAGACCAAGTAAACTTTTCTTTCTTTCACATGTGTATATGGGGTACATATGAGTGAGTGCATGTGTACGGATATGAAATATGAAAAGCACTTGATCGCTTGTTCATGCCTGTTGAAGTCTAAGTGTGATATCAGAAATCATGGGGCTGGAGAGATGGCTCAGGGGTTAAGCCTCTGTCTTGCAAGCAGAAGGTCCTGAGTTCGGATCCTAGACCCCACGTATAGACGCCGGGCGGAAGCGGGGGCGGTCTGCGTTTCTGGTCCTGGTAGGGCGGAGCCTGTGAATCCCAGGGCAGAGTAAACAAGGAGGAGGTGGAGACGTCCATGGTGGTTCCCGAATTCGCTTGTGGTTCTACGCGCACATACACACACACACACACATACGCACACACGCACAATTGAATAAATAATAAAAAAAATTTAAAAAAAAAAAAAAAAAAAAAGAAATCATCCTCTTCTCTTCCACTTTGTTGTGAGCCTGGGTCTCTAAATCCAGAGCAGGCCATTAGGGTTAGTGTGGCTACCGGCTTGCTCTGGGAATTCCCAGGCTCTGCCTCCTTGTACTAGAAGTACAGTGGACTATCCTACTCATTTGATATTTCTGTATAGGATCTAAGGATCTGAACTCAGATCTCTTTGCCTTCAAAGCAAACCCCAATCTTATTTTCTTTACCAGCTTATCATAGTGACTTCTTGTGGTTGAACTTTTATTGTGGGGGAGGGTTTTTATGTCAAAATTCTTGTGTTTGGGAGTCGAAGTTTGAAACCACAACACAAGTAGGGCATTGAGGCAGAGTTTATTAGAGTGAAAGAATGGAACTCACAGACATCCAGTCCATGGAGCAAGGAGCAAGGGAGCTGGAAAAGAACTCACAGACATGGAATCCATGAGAGGCAAAGGAGCCAGAGATGGCTGAAAGGGTCAGGAGTATTTGTAGATTTAGGCAACCTGGGGAAAAGTGGCTTTTCCTTATTGGTTAACTCCAGTTTCTGCACGCCTGATGGAAGCTTTCAGTCCTCTACATCTCATTGATCTGTTCATATCAGAGGCCCAACCCAGTTGATATTGTAGCCGACCTCATGGTCAAGCTGTTCTTAGTTTAGCTGGGTTGGAAAGCTCATCTCCATATACTTTCATCAACTGAAGGTTGTGGGAAGTTAGTGATCTTATCTCTGTGAAGGATTAGAGTCCATTCCTCCCGATTAACAGGGTGTGTCCCTCCATAATTATCGCAACAGTTGGGGACAACCTTTAAAGACCTTCAAAGACTTTCCCAGCATGGCCCGGTTCTGAACTCCCTAATTTTGAGTATAGTGTCAAAAGAGTCCGTGATTAGCTCAATCTTTGTCAGTCTCAATTCCACAGGCTTTGCTAGGGTAGATTTCAGGCCACTATTTGGGTGTTTTTCTACTGTGGACTCCTATCACTTGGGACTAGCTGGCCAAAGCAGGATTTACTTATGGGAGGGAGAAAACCATTTACAGTAAAACCCAAACTATGTGCTTTGGCCTGAGATCACAGAATGGGCCTCTAGGCAAAGGGTTTTGGTTTAGCTTGGGCTGCCGTAAGACTGGGTAGCTTACACAAGAGCCTTTATTTCTCACCGCTCTGGATTAAAGATTAAGGCTTCAGATTAAAGTACCGGGCTTTCTTGTCCCTCATGGGACTCCACATCTGTAGTCTGTGAGTTCTTTTCTGGCTCCTTGTCCCTGGTGGATTCCATACCTGGAGTCCATGAGTTTTCCAGGGCTCTTGGATTCATGTTCGTGAGTTTCATTCTTTCTCTCCTCTAATAAACTTTGTCTTAATCCTCAAAAAAACAAAAAACAAAACAAAGCAAAAACAGATTAAAGTACCAGCCAGTTTGGTTCCTTGGTGAAGGTTTTCTTCCAATCTTTTTGCCAGTCAGCCATTTTCTCAAGTAAGAGAGATTCTGTGGTGTTTCTGCTCATAAGGAATGGAGTACTGTCCTTGTAAGCATCTGTCTTAGTTTCTCTTCAGTTGCTGATAATTTAGGGGAACAAGGAAAAAGTTTCACATTCATAGTTTTAGGCTACAGTCCATATGGCAGTAAGAAAGGTCATATTAGTAGAACTGTAATTTTTCTTAGGCAGTGGAGCAGAGCAGCCAGAGCGGGAAGGTTCCCAAAGTTTCCTCATCCTAAGACAACTGATTAGACCCCCCACAGAAGAGATAAGATCACCAGTTTTAAAGTCTTGCCCAGACTTGCGTTTACTGTTTACCACAAAGAAGAGAACTTCCTTGATCTGCGGGGAACTTGTCTCAGATGCCCGTTTACTATAAACAGAGAGAGCCTTCATCTACAGGAAAATAGTTTAGCCACCAAGAGTCGACCCCCAACACTACGAGATCAACAGCCCTGCTCAGATTTAAAGAAAATGAAACTAGCAAATAAAGGAAAGCCACCTTTTTAACGTCTGCCTAGCCTATAGCACCCCAACCCTGCTGCCCATGTCCAACAGCTCTCTTTCTCCTAGTGACTTCTCAGGGGTCCCTAAGTTCTTTTCTTTTCCTCTTACTATCCATGGAGTCTTTCTTTCAATCCTCTTCCCCTGTTCTGGTTTCAATCTTCGAATCCAGGGTGAAAGAACTCCAAAAGAGAAATTTGGTAACAATCTGCAACTCAAAGAATTTGGTTTCAATATCAGTATCAGGTTGCAGAGAATATGGGCACCACAATATCCATGGGCAAAACTGAGAGAGGGCATATGTTATATCTTGCCAATCTGCCAAAGCCAATTAGCTCTCTCTCTGTCTTATCTACTTGCCCAGCAAATGGTCCCACCTATTATAGGCTGGGTCTTCCTATGATTAAGTAATTATTTAATTAAATAAGCTTCTACAGGCTTGTTTAGAGGTTGGCCTTAACTAAATAATTCTTTATGGGCATGCCTAAAGGCTTAGTTCTCAATTGTCAGTCAAGTTGACACTCAAACTACCATCATCCTAGTGACATCAAAAGACAGAGTTATAAGGCAAGGGTTAAAGTCTTTGCTTTGTTAGCAGAAGGAACTGAATTTGGATCCCCAGATCCCATGTAAAAATGCTGGGGGATATGATAGTGGCCTGTAATTCTGGTCCTGGAAGGCAGAGACTGGGAAACCCCAGCGCAAAGCAATAGATAGAGTAGTCTAGGATGATTCCTGATGTCACTCTTGGGTCTCCACAGGCACACACAAACTCAAGTACTTGCCCTCTGGTAAATACACACACACACACACACACACACACACACACACACACACACACGCACGCACGCACGCACACAAATGTATGCAAAAAAGAGTTACAAAACCTTTAAAGAACTAATTGAGTTTTATTAGCAATTCACAGAGAGCAGCTCATCTAAAGATTTAGAAGAAAGAGGCTGGAGTGAAGTTCGGTGGTCATTCTTGTCAGCATGTGTGAGAACTGGGATTCAATCTTTAGCAATGCAAAATGCAAAGGACAGAAAAGAAACTGTACTTGGCAAGCAAAAGATAGTTATTTAAGGCGGGAAGAAGGAAATTAATTTTTTTTTTAAAGGCAATTGATTATCTCCGGGTTTCTTCATCTCAAAGTTATTTTCTTTGGTAGGATTACAAAGCAGAGATGACTTCCTTATCCTGCAGGCACAAGTTTGACTAAGCACTGTCCATCTGTCCATTAGTTGCTCTGAATATTGTTTTCAGGAAAAATTAGCCTATTTGGAGTTTTGCCTGATTGTGTAAGGCTTCAATTAGATTATGTTGTATGTAGCATAACTGACTCCATCTTGGTTTGGTTGGAACCTTGCATAGGAGTAGAGGCTATGCAGTAAGAATCCTAGGCAAGACCTTCAGGAATGGCTGTGTAACAGTGATATTATGCCAACAGAGAACTTGCTAGAGTCTTGGTGGGAGAGAGGAGATATTAAAACCTTTAAAGACAGACACTTGTGCTCCTCCATCTACTGTCAGACTACTACCTCCCCGCCCCCCTTTACTCATAAAGTTAACGTTTAACAGGAATGCAGGAGTTGGAGCTTGGAGCTGATCTCCAAAGAAAAGTCTCTGCCCCACACCTGTTCATGTAATGGATCGAACACCAGAGAACTCTGCTAAGCCTGGGCCAGGTGGGAATTTTATATCCGCCATCCTATAAAGCCCCCAGACTCTTCCCTTTCAAAAATTGGGGATCTTTAAGATGAATTATCAATCCCTTTTTCTTCAAGCCTAGACTTGCAATATCAACGAGCAATCAGCAGTATCAGTGAGAAGAGACCCTGGAGCCAACCTGACGCCCAGTCATCTTTCTCTCTGGAGAAGACAAGACTATTCACTGTCAAATCGGCTCAAGTGTCTGCTGGCCTTACCTCGCGGTCTGTTTAAAATACCAAAGAAGCCACAGGGATAGCGGAAACTGAGGACTTCTCTTTCTTGGTTTAATCAAAACATGCACATCCAATTTCCTTTTCTAATATTTCTTCATTTCTTTAGGGAATAGAAGGAAACTAAGGCAATGGGATGTGTGCACCTGAGAGGGAACAGCCACTTTTGGCTCTGAGTGACAGTCACCTGCCCCTTGGCTAGTCTATGTGGTAGGACACCTTGTCTTACGGGTAAAAGGCACAGTGGTTTTCTTTCTTTCTTTCTTTCTTTCTTTCTTTCTTTCTTTCTTTCTTTCTTTCTTTCTTTCTTTCTTTCTTTCTTTCTTTCTTTCTTTCTTTCTTTCTTTCTTTTCTTTCTTTCTTTCTTTCTCTCTTTCTCTCTCTCTTTCTCTCTTTCTCTCGCTCTTTCTTTCTCTCTCTCTCTTTTTCTTTCTTTCTTCCTCCTTCTAATATGAGACTCTAACAAAGCTGATGCCATTAGATACACAGATTCTTGACTCCTGTTCCAATTTCTTTGTAGTAAAAACAAAATAGTCATGTGAATTGTTTTGAAAGGAGGAAATGAGTCAGTCCCCGTCTCACGCAACCACAGCTCCCTTCTTCCCAGAGAACTTTTTTTTGGAGAAGGCTTTTCCACAGCTCAAACATACCTATTCCCACCCCCGACTCATTTGCTGGGCTTGTCTAGATGTGTAGGAGTGAGGCAGCAGACCCATTTGGAGTTACTGCCAGAAGCCCCCCAGGCCTCTGCAAAGCCTGCCCCACCAGTTTGACAAACCTGCCCAGGCGAGCTTGAACTCCAGCAGCAGACAACTGTTTCCCATTATTTACAGAAAGCCAGAAAAAGAGACACAAAAGAAAAGAGTGGAAGGACAGTGCCAGCCCCCCTGCTGCAAGTCCTCTGAGATTTTGATTTTGCTGGTTAACATTGCTGACACTTTGCCTTTTCGGTTACATCTGAAGCTAAGAGTCTGTGTGGGTCAGATTGTACCCCCTCCCTGGTTTGGGTGTAATGCTCACCAAAATTCTTAAGAGACAGTGTTGTAAATTAAAGGAATGGTGAGCTGGTGAAGGCTCAGGGGTTAAGACTCTGCCTGCCAAGCAGAAGGTCCTGAGTTTGCATCCCAGGTCCCACATAAAAAAATGTCAGGTGGAAATGGCAGCGACCTGCACTTCCCACCCTAGAGCAAAGCACAAAGCAAAAAACGTTAGAAACAGTCTCCACAGGAACATAGAGTGCTCTCTGAGACACACACATACACACACACACACACACACACATGCGCGCACGCGCGCATACACACACACACACACACACACTAAATAAATAAATAAATAAATAAATAAATAAATAAATAAATAAATAAATAAATAAAATTTAAAGGAACGGATACCAAGAAAGAAGTCAGAAGGGAAAGTAAAACAAGCAAAGAAACAGGGTTTCTCTTTGCTTTGAACTGACGACTGTGAAGAGCAGGGAAGTTCAGTCCTGGAGTGGTCTCAGGGGTCTTCAGTGACTGTCCTGGGGCCCTGATCTATCATGCGCTGCCCTCCCTCCCTAGAGTGGCTGCCTGTCATTTTGCTGCCAGCTGCACCTCAGACATAAGGGGGAAACAGCTCCTCATGCAGGAATTGACTGTATGGGTCCATTTTCCTATGGTCTAGGTCTTTGCAAGGAAGGGACAAATGTCAATCAAACGCGCTCAGATGTAATCCCTACACTATGCCAACCTGTCTGCCCTTGCATCTGAGATTCCCGGGATCGCTAAAGAGATATTGCTGCAGTTAATAAAAAATTTTATTTTTGAGGCATGCATTGTTTATTTGTTAATAATTAGACAAGTGGGTACACAGGGTGCGTACAGAGGGCTCTTTCAAATCTTCTAAAAATATTTTGTATGCATGTATTTGAGATAGAGAGAGCTAGAGCTAGATTGATTGATAGAGAGGTGGAGGGGGCAGGCACACTCATGCCGCCACATGGAGGGCAGACCGCAGCTTCAGAAGTCAGTTCTGTCTTTCCAATACATGGAATTCTGGGGATTGAATTCAAGTGGTCAGCTCTGAGCAAATGTCTTTACCCACTGAGCCAACACGCCAATCTGTCTTTCAAATCTTGTTGGGGTATTTTTGTTGTTGTTGTTTCGTAATCTCTTACTGAAACCAAGGAAAAACCCAAGTAAACCCTTCATCTTCCTTTGATTTTTTTTTTTTTTCGGTGCTGGGGACCGAACCCAGGGCCTGGCGCTTGCTAGGCAAGCGCTCTACCACTGAGCTAAATCCCCAACCCCCTTCCTTTGATTTTTATCATTGGTTTCCGAGGCCACTAAACTGAGCGACAGGTGTTATTATTAACTTTGCTACAGAAAATAGGCTTGACCTGTGGGTCAGGATGCTAACAGTTGCCTAAAGTGTTTTCCAGGAACTTGGAGGTAGCGCCAAGCAGTTGAAACCACTGACTAATCCTTCACTTGATCCCATACAAGTGTCTGGTGAATGACTTTTGAGGACAGGGCCAAAATGCACCTTCTGAGCGTACTGAACACATTGTCTGTCAAGATCCTTGAAGCTTGATTAGTGAGAAGAAGATGACCAACTTTCACTTGTTTCTAATCACTTTCTGCATGATTCAGACCACTCCACTTTTTCCCGTGTGTGTGTGTGTGTGTGTGTGTGTGTGTGTGTGTGTGTACAGTATTCTATTACTTCTATTTTTACTAAAAATGGGGAGAGGGGAGTGCAGTCTTATTTCCTGTATGCTTGCATGGAAGAGAATTTTTTTCTTTGTTTTGAAGACAATTTCTTTATGTGGCCCAGACTAGTCTCAAAATTCGAATTCTCTTGTCTCGGTCTCCAAGTGGTGAGATTACAAGTGTATAACAGCATGCTCAAATTGTGGAAAGTGTTCTCAAGCATCGGAAACACTGTGGTGGTCTTCTTTCTCCCCCCTCTAGGTGGAGCAGCCAGCAGCTTTGGCTGGGCCTTACCTGATCGGCAGCTTCAGGTGTAGCCAAGAGTCCAAGTTCCGGCCAATGCCCTCCAAGTACAAGGATGCCAGTCTCAGAGCCTTCTGTACAAGGCGCCATGTCTGTGTCTTCAAACTCTCGTTTCCTGCTACGTGGCACCAGTGCTGATGGGCCATCGGCCTGTGACCATGCCCGGCTGAACAGCACCACAGTGATGCTCTTGGGTCTTGAACACCACAGATTCCCCCACGTAATTCTTGGCCCTTTCACTCAGACTTCATGTGAGAGAGACATTCAAACTGTGGCTTAGCACAATCAAAGTTTATTTATTGGTCACACCATACATCCAGTGCTGCTTAGCAAGGGGGCATTACTCATTGTGGTACTCTGAAGCTTTCATGCTTCTGTCACCTCTGAGCTGGGCACAAGGAAGGCAGTCACATGTGTATACACGGTGAGGGCTTTTGTACAATGGACACTCCTTTTTTTTTTCTTAATACATTTTTTATTATTTCCGCTCATACAAACTTAATAAGTAGACCAGTTCCCTCCCTCCCTCCTCCTCCCCCCGAACCCCCTGTTCCCCCTCCGTCCCTCCCCATCCCCCAGTGCCTCCCCTCCAATTCCCAGAGGGTCCTTTATTGTGTATGCCTAACTCTCCTCTTGGTCCTCCTCTCCGATGACGTACAAGGACCCAGTGGCATTTCCCTGAACCCTTTCTCGTGTTCCCCTTAAGCATAGGAACACTACTGTGGCTGAATGAACACTCCTTTGAGTAGCCTAAGTCACATGACCAGGCAACCTTCTGAGTAGAGGAAGAACAGTTAGATCATACATATCAGCGACACTAATCTGAATCTTGTTTAAGCCAATGCTATGTAGGGTTTGTGGTCACATCCCCTCTCACTGAGGCCTGTTATAGACACCTGGCCATGGGGTGCTGTGATCAGTAGATATAGACAAGCCCCCTAAGGAAGGCCACATCTCTGGCTGTGTATCAGATTTGCTGAAATTGCTTGCTCCCAGGTACACTTTGGGAAAAGAGGCATGATGTTGCATTCTCACCCCCTGCCATGGAGCAAACTATTGAAATCTAGGATACTGAAGGCAAATCTCTTTGAATCCCCATTCATACCACTAATGTGATCACTCCTAGCTCCTTCTCGGTCTTGGAGCTATTTTCTATTCTTTCAAGAACACATTTATAGTTTTTTTTTTTTCTTTTTTTCTTTGCTCCTGCATTCAAACTTTATGAGTTCTATCACCTTCTCTCTCCCTCTTCCCCCATGGTTCTAATGAGGTAGGTCCTAACCTTCCTTGATTTGGTCAGCATCCCATGGGACCTGACACCTTTCAGACACACACACACACACACACACACACACACACACACACACACACACACGAGGGCCATTCTGTTCCCTCCCTGAATGCTTTTTCACAACCCCCCACGATGAGGGTTCTGTTTATACTGCACTAAAATGGCCTGAAAAGCCATTCACAGCCTTTATCAAGAACCGTTTGTCTAAACCCCAGAAATTCCCTGGGAACATGTCTTTAAGTATTTTGTATGTGGGATTGCAGTAACATGTAAGCACACTCGTAGGTTAAACAAAATGAGGGGAGCCCACTGGCATTGGCGTGATATAGGAATGCATTTTGGTTGGCTACAGACAAAATCATTCATTAGTCTGCCCTTTGCCCCAAACACAAGAAACATCTTGCAGTAGAAAGCTGATGTAATTGTTTATTTAAAGCAGACATATTCTGCAACACACGCACTTACTTTGTAATCCAGAATATCTGTTCATGCTAGAAACAGGCTCATTCACCAAACACCACCACCACCACCAAAACCTGTTCCACATTAGCCTCCTGGCTAAGAAGTCTGGAGACTTGGGATAGAGAAGCCTTTATCATTGCTGGAGAGGTGGTCCACACACAGATGGCCCATGCCGCTTCTCTGAGGTCTCTTTAAGCAGAAAAGAGATGTGTCGGCTGTGAATCCGAAGGACAAAAGCTGCTCTAGAGACGCCAGGCACTAGCCTATGCTACGGGTTTAACACACTCATTTAATTTCATTGGAAAAAATAATGAAACTGGTGAAAAGTATTTATGGAACCAGAGGAGAGCATATTTTGCTGGTTTTACTTTATGTTTGAAGTTTTGGGTATAGCTCTGCTCATAAATACTGAAATGCCTAGCATAAAGAACGCAGCCTGGGGCATACCCCATAAAACTTACAGTGCAATTAAATGAGCAATTTCCACTGGAAATAAAATGGGCACGGTGAGTGGAATATGAATTAAACTGCGGATGACTTGAGCCTGCACCAGGCTTGAGAGAAGAACCTGCGGGTTTCAGCAGCACCTAATGCAGTACAGTGGCAGGCAGGTCAAAGGCAGTAACTAACCAAAAATAACTGCAGAAAGACCAGAACTTTCCAAACGACAGCTAATGGAGTTCTCTGTCATGTCTCCTAAAAAGATTCAGCAAAATTACGACTGACAGCAAAGGAGGAAATCCAACCTTTCCTTACACCGAAGACGGCATTAGCTTCCGAGTTGCATTTGTGATGCAGGATTTTTGTCGCCTTTCTCAGACTTCATTTTCGCTTTCTGAATGTTCTCTCCTGGAAGATGTCACTCAAGCATTATTAAAAAGGGATCACAAGGGAGATTTCAAAGGGAAGCTCTAAACAAACATGTTACAGAGCTCACTTTGCTCTGGTTCCTTTAGAGACCTTTTTCTGAACAATAAAGGATGGGTCCCTGAGACCTAGGGGGAGACTCCATTCAGGAAAGGACCCAGGTCTCAACCTTGAAGGATCCGCTTGAACAGGTGTGGCTGACAGAGAGTCTGTGTTGTAAGCACAGTCTGTCTTGGGTTCTTGAGTTCTACATCCATGGGTACAAGCAGATGCACATGGATAATGCTCAAACTGTTTAAAGATCTGAATACTGAACACGCACACTTTACTTATTGGGACTATTTTATAAACAGTTCAATGCAACAACTGTCTAAACATCATTTCCAATGTATTGAGTACAGGGAAACTAGATGTGCTTTTCAGTATTCAGGAGGCTGTGTGCAGGTCACATGTAATGTATTTAATAGGAGGAACATCTGTGGAAATGAGGAAATGTGTATTAATCTTCCTTGTGGTGCACAGAATGCAAGCCACCCAGAATAAGGCCTGGATTTCTTTCTTTGAGGAATTAGGCTAAAGGCTTGGGAAGGAAGCCTGACATTTTTCCTCCTGTGAAAGGCCCAGGCAAGCATGAAGAAATCAGTTCCTTTCCTTTCTCTCTTCTTCCAAATATCCACCTCCACATTCCCAGAGATAGGTGCATAAATAGAACACTGGAGTCCAGTTGAGTATTATCAGCTATTTAAAAACTTCACAAGTCAAACTATATTTCTTTAGAATTATGGTACTTTGCTGGAGTTTAATCCGAATTCCTGTTCTCTTGACCAAATCATCTATATTTGTCATTCAACATTTTCTGCATTTTTCTACAAATATACCACATATGTGAAATTTTCCCAAATAAGAAACATTTTTTTCTCTTCCTTGGCAACATTATGTTTTGAAATTTTTTTGCTTTTGATTTTGTCCTTTTTAGACCTAAGCTGTATATTTTGTTTTTACAATTTAAAACAGTAGCATAGTACACTCTTGCCCATTAATCCAGGGGCCACACCCCTAAAATGAGTCATGTGTGTCATTTAGGTAGCTAAGCAGATCTCTGTTTCCGTGGAGATTCTGGTATGGTGTTCTGCATGCCCATGAGCGAGGGACAGGATGGAAAACCAAAAGCTGGTGTCCTGGAATACATTTACCAAGGTGAGAAAAGCTGAACCTCTCCTGGAGAAAGGCATGGAAAGTGAATTAGGAACCTAGACTTTTTGTGTGATTCTGGAGTGCCGATCATTTCTGTTTTAGATTAATAATAATAGTAGTAATAATAATAATAATAACGCACTGTATTTAGGTTAGCAGAGTATTGTATAATCAGAAAACTTTACAGTTTTATATACATTGTGAGTAGTTTGTGGAAAAAGACTTCCTTTTCTTTATTATTTGGATTAAAAAAAAAGCTCCCACACATTCGTTAAGGATGCATTTTTGCTTATTTTGAAGATAAGAGATATAGTATGCATTTTCATTGGAATGTCAGTTCTTTGCTGCTGCTTTCGCGCATGTCATTGGACAATTTTTCCATGTTTTTCTTGGGTAACTGATCAGTATGAGAACAAGTTTTATTAATTAGTGAACTAGGATGCAATATATCATCGCATCCTTAGAGCTCTGGCGCCAGCTAGTGGTAGTGTAGGGGATCTTCACTGTTGCTCTCAAATCAGAGAAATTTATCTTGAGGTCTCCCCCCTTATCCTGTATCCTCCCTATATCCTTCCCCATCATCATAATGGGGGAATCATTGCAGTTGATGAGATGATGAGATTATAGATGACCCTAGAGAAAAATGTTCGGTCAGGGGAAGAGAGAAGAAAGGCCAGGCAAATGTAATCGCTTTTCCAAAGGATTAGTACATATCATTTATTCGAAATATTTCTGACATATTGACGGAGCAGTTCCACTTTTTGACAGTGAATTTTTAACCTTTGGGCTTTCATTTGAAGACATATTTGGATGTACACCTAGCACATGCAATACCTATGGAATCTCATGGCAAACAACAACAAGGACAGGTTACTGGGGATATTTCTGCTAGGAACAGTCTGCCTCCTCACTGGCGTGGCTCTGAGTAGAATGATTCTCACATGGTTAATAAAGCAGAAGGCACATAAGGTGGCGTTTGCATCCGGTAAACTATGAAAAAGAGGAATTCCATGTAAAGGATACTTTATTTAGGATAGATGAGGATTTGGGCTTGATGCCCAATTTGTTCTCAAGTAGAAATAGTTTATGATGCCTTTCAGAAAAACCTTAAAAAATGCACTATTTATTTTAAGAACAAAGACTTTTTGGCAAGCCATTTCTCTCCTTTAATTAAGCCATAACTGATCATACTAGGATTACAGAGGAATTTCAAATACTAATAAATAAATTTGGAAGCAGAGACACTTTTCTCATTAAACAGCACAAGCTGTTTATAACTCTATTAGTATTTCCAAAATCACCGTCACTAAAGATGTATGTAGAATTTCTTATGAAAACAAGCTGAAGGTAGTAAAGAGCCTTGCTTCTTAAATTTCATTGGTATGTCTGTGCAGGTTATGGAGACTAAGGAGACTCTAAGCTGAAACTTCTTAGAGTATTCTTGGGAGAAAGGTCCAGGTTAGGAGGTTTTGGGGAGAGGCTTTGCCATGTTACCTGGAAGCTGGATTTGTGTGTCTGCTGTTGGGAAACGACATTTAAAATCTTAATGAAGTGAAACATCACACAGTGAGGCAGACAGGGATGGCCTGGTGTGTGAGAGTTGCACTAACTGAATTGTAAAGTCTTGCTTAGAGCTGAATAGTTCTATTAAAAATTGCTTAACCTTGTTTCCAACCAAGTTAGAATGTTGCCATTCTCTCTTTGGTTTTAATAAGCATCTTTTAATTTTTGGTTTAATGGGCTAGAGAGATGGCTCAGGGATTAAAGTCTTTGCCTTGTAAGCAAAAGAACCTGAGATTGGATCTCCAGCTCACACATAGAAAACGCTGGGCTGATATAACAGTGGCCCACAATTCTGGCTTTGGAAGGCAGTTTGGGAAACCGCAGACCAAAGCAGTAAGGAGGCAAAGCAACTCAGGATGATTCCTGATGTCACCCTTGGGCCTTCACAGGTATACATACTCAATTGCCCTCTTGCACATACACATAGGAACACACATACACACACAGGTACACACACTCAATTGCCCTCTTGCACATACATGTAGGAACACACACACACACACACACACACACGAAAAACAACATTTTTTCTTAACTTTTGGTTTATGCTAAGGTTAAAAATCTTAAAATTTTCCATTACCTATTTTTTTTTTTTTTGCCTTTTATCTCTTGGAATGGAAGTCAAGTGTATATCATGAATGATTTTCAAATCGGTATCTGAAAGGAAGTTATAATTATTAATTTTGGGGAAAAAGATAATCGATTTTAATAAGACTATATCAATAACAGTGGATTAATTGAAATAGGAATGAAAGATAGAGTTGAATCATCATAAAATTTTGAGAATTACAGAAAACCAAAACAATTTATGCTCTCTTAAACTAGCTTTGTAGCATGTAAGTACTTATTTTAAATGCTGAGTTTGTCATTAGGTTTATCTTTAAAACTGTTTAATGGGTGCTTTAAAATATTTTGATGCCAACCATAATCCTTATATAATTCCCCATATGCTTCCAAGCAAATGCTTCAAAATGTCATTCCATCATAATTTGAAATTTACTCATAAAGATTTTAAGATTTATCATTTCAGTTTAACTTCTTCCTTTTGAAATTATAAAACCAGAAATTAACTCTATATTGCAAATGATCACATTTGAAGGCAGGAAATGTGTGTAATATATTTCTGAGAGTAAAAAAAAAATCTTTTTAGAGATCATTCCGTGACTTTGTTATATTATCAGCAAATAACCAGTCCACGCAATTCCAATCCTCCTTGCATTTGAGATGATAGGCTATAAATTTTTTTTAAAAAAGAAATAAACACAGGATGTAATTTTCTCTCAAGTCCCTGAATCTGACGAGATAAAGAGAAACTTACAAATAAGCACATGCACCCATCCTGTCTGTCCTCAGATCTGAGATGAGGCATACGAAATGCATGAATACAAATAGTTAAATATGTGCTTGGCCTGTAGACGCTAGGGTTGTGAAACGGCTCAGCATCACTCGGGTTGGGAGATGGGAACCCACCGCAGGAGCCCCGTTAGAGATGCTGGCACCGGACAAGGGCACAGCTGCCCGCGCGGTACTGCAGATGGCCCCGCTCATTAGCCCGCAGTGCATGGCGAGCAGGCTTGGGATCGCACTTGGACAAGACATCAAGCTGGCCTCCTGTTCAATGTCATTACTGTTTCTCTGCAACTCTCTCCCGCGCCCCTCCTCAGGCTGCCCGAGGTGCCCAGGGTAGCCGGGGCTGCAGATTGACCTGGGTTCCACCCAATGCAACCAAGCGCAGAAAACTTGGCATACACTCGGGTTCCAGGTACCCTCCTCTTCAGGAGCGAAGTGCTGATCGCCTCCTTCCTCCTCTTCACCTTGACCCGCCAGCTTACTGACGCCATGATATTTTAATACTGTTTTGTTCATCCTTTGTTTATAAATCGGCCCTAAAAAACCAGGGTCCGGGCCCTGCAAACGGGAGATGCGAGTCAGCTGCAGGCGAGGAACAGCAGGGGGCGCCACACCGCCGTGGTGTCTGCAGCTTCTCCGGCGCAGCTGTTTCAATAAGGCACCGTGGCTGTGGGCTGCAGTAGATGTGTATAGTCTGCGCACATGTGGAACATAGGTGTGTAGAACAGTCATCATGCACTAAACGCAGGAAGTTCTAAGTCACAGAGGACCCATTTTTATTCTTTAATTACACGAAGTTACTAGGAGGCTACTAAAAAAAAAAAAAAAAAAAAAAAAAAAAAGACAGGTAAGACTACCTTAGGAAGAGTTTTTTCTTTCGTGTCTTTTAATATAGACAAAAATTCTTCTCCAGACCGGTGAGATAGCTTAGAGGGAAGGCTCCTGCTTGAAAACTTGGCCACCTGTGCCCCCCTTCCTCAAATAAAATATGGAAAAAAAATCGTTTCCAACTTTTGTCACTGGAATCACCTAAAGTCCTTATACAACCTTTGGAATGATGTTTCCAGCTACAACTTAAAAAAAAAAGGGAGAGAGAAATTGAAAGGTATCTAGTATGCTTTTGAATTAGTGATACTGAGAAGTGTCTCTCCTATAACATGGTTTTTAATATTTGTCAGATTCTATTTTTAATTTTTTAAGATATTTATTTATATAAAGAGAGCCCATGCATACATGCCATGGCACACAGATAGAGGTCAGAGAACAACTTTCATTAGCCAGTTCTCTCCTTCCACCATGTGAGCTTCTAGTAATTGAATCTATGTGGCCAGGTTTGGAATCAAACCCAGCTCACTAGGATTGCAAGCAGGTGACTTACACACTTAGCTATCTCATCAGTTCCTCTTTTTTTAAAATTAAAGTTAATAAAATGCATAAACCTAGTGACCCGGTGTTTGATAAGGTTCAGCGAGGCAGTAAGTTTTCACTACTGTGAATATCTGAGTTACTTTTTGCTTTGTAAACCCCTGTAATGCCCTTGGGAAATGCATTTTATGTATGGTGATTCACCTTGGGCTCCATCAGAAGGTGAGGAATTCTGAAGTGATACTCACTGCCTAAACTGGAGACTTAGCCTGCAATGTCAGAATAATTATGCCATCATGTGATTCATGACTATGTGTTTAGTAGGTTTAGCAGGTAAAGGTGACCCATGCAATATAATGATTATGATGATACAGTGCTTTGTAAATCTAAACAGTTTCTACTGAATAAGTTATGGCCTTCGGTCTGACTTGTTTCAAATGAGCATTACATTTAAGTTTCAAGTTAAATGTATACTGCCACACCACAGTTTAGTCAGTTATATGTAGATAAAAGCAAATTAGACTGATGTTCAGTTACTCTGAGAATTGTTTAACAATGTCTTTTCCTAAAAGGTTATGTTTGCCCAATATTGTATATTAATAATGTGTCCAACTTTATCCAGAAAGAAGGTTATACACTGAAATGCCAAAAGAAAATAGGGAATCGTCTGGAATTGTAGTTTGATAGTACAGCATGCACAAGTTAAAAAAAAAAGAAGGAGAAATTGGCAGGCTTGTGGCACACTGTAACACCAGCATTTGGGAGCAGGAGCAGGATGATGCGGAGTTTCAGGCCAGCCGGGGCTACATGGCAAGGCTCTATCTCAAAAGCAAAACCAAAACAAATCAAGAATAACTAAGAAGAGATTAAAAAAACTTTAGTAACATGCAATATTGAAACTATTTGAAAAATATGTAGTTTGTATTAATAAGTAAAAAAGCCATTTGTGTGTGTATGTGTGTGTGTGTTTAAACATCAGAGTATATTAGGGGTGGGAAGGAAGTCTAGCGAGCAACCGTTGTCTTTCTGGTTTTGAGGGAGGGTCTTGCCTGGGTAGTGCAGGCTAGCCTGACTCCTTGTCACAGTGTCCGGAGGGCTGAAGTTGCAGTTAAGACAGTTCTTTTCTCTTAGCCATCTGACTAGCCATGTATGGTGGTGCAAGTCTTTAATTCTAGCACTTGGGAGGTTGAGGCAGGAGAATTGACACCTGCTTGGGCTGCACAGTGAACTCCAGAGCATCTTGACCTGCAGTCTCGAGTCTCTGCCCAAAATGATAAAGCAAAGCAAGACAAAACAAAGTGAAAATCCCCCGAAACTCAAACTATAACTAGAAGATAGGTAACTGTAAGTATTGACAAGAAGTAGGAGCTCACTGTGCAGCATTCTTTTTTTTTTTTTTTAGTATATATATATAAGTTTATTAAAAAATAACTCACAAGCTTCCAAGAGGTCTGCGGTGACAGCCTCCTCCAGCTTTGGCCAGCCAGCCATGCCGCCTCTGTGCAGCATTCTTAAGCTTTGAACATAGCACAGAAGTTTATCTGCTGAGTGGATCATGCTGTGATCCCAGCTGACTCCCTTCTGGCCGGTGTGACCCTCACTTCCGTCTTTGACTCCCATGTACATTCATAAGTCTGTCTTCGTTTGTGTACGTAGACGGGGGGCGGGGGGGCTCCTTTGACTCTGGGCTTGGCATTGTTGTAATTTTTCTCTTGGCTCACAGACAGGGCAGGTTGGTTATCATTAAGTGTTATTTATTTCTATTTTATTAAGCCCTTTTTACATTCATGTTACAGGTTAATTTATACTTTTATTTCATGCACTACTTGGCTTTACTGATTAATATGCCCCATGGCATTCAATAAAGTCAGGCAGTGGAGGAAATAAGAGTGGTATTAATTTCTAACATTGCTATAAATTTGCCTTAATAAAACTAGCTCAATAGCATTACAGAAGTCATACAATGGATGCGTCCAAATTGTTAGCAGAGATGCAACTAAACAATTTTCATTCCTGAGTTTAGCAAAACTATATTGCCTTTTTTTTGAATGGTTGCAGTGACCCAGTCCTAACATATATTGTTTCTCTCTTTAAGAGGTAATCTAATAGCTGGCCTAATCCTCTAGAACATGGATCTCCATGTGACTTATTCTAAAGTGCCTTGTCCAGACGTTAGGTTACAAACTGTTAATTAACTCAGGCCATGGACTCCTCGGGGGAAATTTTATTTATGTAAGAATTTTCATGAGGATCAGAATTCCATCGCCAGTTATTTGTCCATTTTGGAGTGTTAACTCAATCCCAATAATAAGGCTAATGAAAATCTATGTGTTGGAATTATTTCTGTCACCTAAGCTACCACTCTACAGATGGAGAGGTGGCTCAGGGTTTAAGCCTCTACCTCAAAAGCAAAAGGACCTGAGTTCAGATCCCGGATCCCATGCAAAAATGCTGGGCAGAAATGGGGTGGCCTGCACTTCTGGCCCTGGAAAGTGGAGCCTAGGAAACTCCAGAGCAAAGTCAAAAAGAGATAGAGCAATACACAATGATTCCTGAAAATAAATAAATAATATATATGTCTAAATTCAATAGAAGTCATTTAGTGAGAGCTAGACTTTGTTGATAGAATTATAAATTTTAAGTTGATAGAATTATAAATTTCAAATATTCTCAACTGCAATTCATTAATTTTTAGTTAAAGAGAGCTTAACAGACCAGTGATGGTGAGATGAAGAACAAAGAGACTTCCCTCTTTTGTATTTAAAAAAAAAAACAACTATGTTGAAGAATTACTATTACCCTTTGAAGCTAAGGTATTATTTTCTTTCTTGAAGGGAAACATTGTAATCCATGGTGTGAGTTGTACTGTCTTTTCTGTTATTAGTGATACATTTCCTGTTTAAGGAAATGACTTTTTTAGTGTAAACTTCAAATATAGTTTGAACTATAGCATGAAAGTTTAAGCTTCGAATTATATCAAGGTAAATCTGTTGACTTTCAGAATCGTTCTGGGTGGGGAGAACAAAGTGGACAAAGTTTGACTGAAAGATTCTCCTGCATTTGACCGAATAGCTCAAGCTTGTATCTTTTGGGGGACTGTAGTTGAAACACAGAAATTAGCTTTGTAGATAACCAAACCCTTCACTTTTAGACCAGTGAGGGACACTGTGACTTTTAGAAATGCAAACATGTACCATATCTGTAATATAGTTTACAAGTCAAGACATAAAAGTTCCAAAGATCTTATTCTCATATTTATGAAGGCAAACTGAAAATGTCTTCATAATATGATTTTTTAAATTAATCATTCTGCTTCCTTTCACTTTTGTTCTGTTTTTTTAAAGATTTATTTATTTGTTTTATTTATTTTTATTATCACATTTTGATTTTATTACCTAGTCGATTTATTTATTTTGTTTGTGCACGCGTGAGAGCATACTGTGCCACAGCGCGCATGTGGAAGTCAAAAAGCAACTTGGAGAGTTGGTTCTTGCCTCCTATGCTGTTAGAAAGGTAGGTTCTCTCTTGTTTCTGCTTCTGTGTGCTCCAATGCAGGGGCTTCTGGATGAGTCTCCTGTTTCTGCTTCCATCTTACCATAAGAATGCCAGGGTTACAGATGCCTACCACTGCCTCTGGCTTTCGTACATAGGTTCTGAGGATGGAACGCAGGTTATTGGGTTTATACTGCAAGTGTTTTTTAACTGCTGGACCAACTCCCTGGCCTCCAAGGGTTTATGCTTAAAACCAAGGCATCTCTTAGTTTTGAAAATACAGAATAATTAATAAAGAATATTTGCAAAACAACTGCTTAATTGCACATTAATAATAATTATTTATTGTATGCTTATTTATTTATTTCGCTGTGTGTCTGTGTGGTGTATGTGCACGTTGATATGCTCACTTATGTGTAATGTCTTCTATTGTTCTCTACCTTATTATTTATTTATTTGTTTGTTTGTTTATCGAGACAGAGTCTCTATTTATTTATTTATCCGCTCATAGGAACGTAATAGGTACCCCTGTCCCCTCCCTCCCTTCACTCCTCCCTGGATCTCCCTGCTCCCTCCTCCCTTTTCCCCTTCCTTTCCCCACTCCTTCCCTTTCTCCCAGTGCCCCCTCCCCCCATCTCTGAAGCATCCTTTAATGTGTATATCAAACTTTCCTCTGGGTCCTCCTCTCTGATGAGGTGTAAGGACTCAGTGGCAATTCCTAGAACTCTTTCTTGTGTTCCCTTTAAGTATAGGAACACTATTGTGACTGTTAATCCCTTGCTTCTAAGGATCCTAGTGCCTTTAGTCCATGCTAGATTTTGAGGGGTCAATGATAAGTTGGTCATTGCGCAGATCATGCAGAGTCCTATTATAATTGCTTTGGCCCTAACTTGTGTGGAGTATTTTGCATATCTTGACTTCTCCCATCCTTGTGCTCTTATAATCTTACCACCCTCTCTTCCGCAAATTTCCCAGAGCTTCAGGATGGGGAGAGATTAGGCAGGCCTGATTCCAAGTGCTTGATATAGAGTCAGACAGAGTCTCTTATAGAACCTGGAGTTCTCTATCTCAGCCAGACTGGCTGGCAGACTCTTAGGATATGTCTGTGTCTGCCTTCCAGCCCTGGGTTGCAGACATATACTGCTTCTACCTGCTTTTACGTGGATATTGGGAATCTATCTTCACGAGCAGAAGAGTTTTATTTGCTGAGCCATCTCCCCAGCCTCATTGCACACATATTTTATCTAGTCTGACTGTTGCTGATTCACCATCCTCTGTGTTAACTCACCTGCACTCCTTTGGACTTTCTTACCCTTTCTACCATCTACTTTCTTAGCAATGACCCAGCAATGCGTGAAAAGGAAATGTAATGAGGTGAATCTAGAGTTTTCTCTCTGTCTCTTCCCTGTGGTGATGTCCCTATGTTCTATCTAACGGATGAAAACTGGTCTACAACATGAGCCTCAGAATGATCTGACGTCATAGAGCCTCCTGTACACTTCAGTGTGTAATAGGGAGCAGAGGACTTGGGAGGTCTATGTACCAGCTCAAAGCTCATAGTGGGTAAGTGGCTGGGTTTCAGTTCAAATCCAAGTCTGGTTTCAGAGTTCACCATCTAACTCTTTTGTCTTAGAATAGTCTCCATGCTTGCTCCTCTTGTCTTTTCTCCTATATCTGTTTGCGGTCATAGAGCTGGAAAACTTACTTTCCTCAGCACATTTGATAGGGACCAGTGAGAGAGCTCAGTGGATAAGGTACCTGCTTGCAAACCTAGTGATCTGAGTTTGCTCTCCAGAAGTCTATATGGTGGAAAAAGAAGACTGACTTCTGAAAGTTGTCCTCTGATTTCCACCCATGCACTATGGCATTCTCTCCTTCTTTTTCTCTTTCTCAAATAAATGAAATATTGAAAAAAAACCACAAATGATGGACACATGTTTATGTTCTTTTCCTGATGTATTTTTGAAATGACTATTGCATAACTTTATTGTATTTTTATTGTGAAATTAATTATTTTTCAATGGTAGGCATCAAATTCAGGGCCTTGCACATATTAGGCAAGTATTCTACCATTGAGACATATCCCCAGCCCAGTGTATTCATTTTCAAAGCTAAGTAATATTTCATTATACAAATCCATTATACAAATTTCAGTATACAAATTGCCAATCCACTTTTATTAATTTTTATTTTACTATCTTCATAAACGCTGAACATTTGTGAAGAATGTTTTCTTCTCCCACCTTTTTGAAAAGTCTTTTTGTGTGTATGTGTGTGTGTGTATTCAAAAGTTCTAAGAATGGAACTTTAAGCATCTTCGAATATTTCAGGAGTTTGGGATCCCTGGTCCAGTCCTTAATCTGACGTTCACAGGTGGTTCCTGGGGGGCTGCTGATGTGTATCCCTGAGGCCCAGCCTGGGGAGTAGACAAAGCAAAGACACGTCAGTCATTACCAGGCCTCCACTTCCCCTGGGCCTCCCACTTCATTGTTACAGCCTCAGCCCTGTGCTGTCACTGCATGCTTTCCTACCTCAGTCCTTTGATCAGCAAAGTAATTTCTTTTCCTTCCTCTGTGCAAATCTTTTGATTATAGTAGCCTCATTCTTTGAAGGGCAAACATGGTAAAAACAAATTAGTGAGATGGAATAATTTTAGCAGTTAACTAAAGTAACTGATTTTACAGGAGATACAAATTTTAACGAATTTTTAAAAAAAATGGATGGTTGAGATATAACTAGCAGTAAAATTGAAGTGTAGCATTTATTCAATAATAGTGTATATGAAAGAGGAGCAGATCAACTCAGGAGTCAGAAAGGTTGGACTCAGATACCTGCTCTGTCCCTCAGTCTCTTCCGCATGGGGCGTTTCCCAATCCCCCATGCTTAGTGTTCCTAAACTTATTTACTGAGCATTGGATAAGTGCTGGCTTTAGTAAGCTCAGTAAGTGTTGCTATTGTTGACCTAGTTAACTCGCCCAAAGGGCAGGATAACTGGAGCATTTATTAGCGAGCTTGACAAAAGTCATCTACAATGTCACAGCCATGTATTCAACATGTAATCGGCTTCTGTTCTAAGCTAGAGGTTGCCAATCAAACAGAAGTATTATCTATGAAGATGAGGCAGTCAGGAAATAACAGCCAAGTAGCAATTGTAGGAACTGGCAGGATGGTTCAGAGGGTAAAGACGCCTGTGCGTAAAACTGGCCACCTGAGTTCCATCCCTGGAGTCCACATGGTAGAAGGAGAGACTGACTTTTGAAAGTTGTCTTCTGCCTTATGTGCACAGTGGCATGCTTTCTCTCTGATAATATATATGTATTTATATATTAAAGTTAAGGGACATACAAGACCTGCCATTGACGCTCGTCATGTAGGGGGAGGCACGCATGGGGCACCACACCGCTGGAGGGACTATTGAAAATTTGTGTTGGGAGGGGAAGGGGAGCTGCTTCTCTCAATGGTACAGCCACAGAACTCCAGCGAGGGCTCTGGAACATTTCAATATGGGCAACCCAAATGTAAATCAGTTGGCCAGTTTAAGAAAGAGGGGGATGGGGAAGCTAGAAGGAGTTTTTATTGGGAATATGGGTTTGGGTAAAATAATTTAAGTTCATTGTTTGTGATACGTGATGTCATAAAATTAAAATATATAAAAAGTTTAGGAACATGCAACAAGAAGCAACTGCAAATCTGTCAGAGTTACAGCTTTCAGGAGCTGATTTTGAATTAGGTCTTGTACAACTTGGCTGAGGAAAAAAAAGAGAAATTCTTCTAGGAAAAAAGCTTAAAAGAATAAAATAAAAATAAAAAACATTTGCTAACAGAGATAGAAACAGATAAGAACACTTTGGGGAAGATAGGAAATGAATTATTGGGGTGAAGAAGAGGGAAATGGTGGGCTATTTTATAAGCAGCATCTTGGAAACCCATGTATTTATTAGCTGATAGAAAGATAAGAATCAATTATTTACATTGGCTTTCTGAGTCTATTAAAGAGTAGTATCAGCTGTTATTGTCCCAGAACCCCCATGTGTGGGCGGCAATGGTATGGTTTTAAGTAGAGAAAGTCTGCACGAACTGTAGCATATGCCGACAGACTTTAATGACACAGTGTTGATGTCAACCAGGAAAGAGAAAGTGCTAATGTTTTGACAAAGTAAATTTTTTTCAGGTATACGTGTGGGTGTATGGGTGCATGTATGCATGCTCATCTGCGCATGGTGCTGCTGTGTGTGACTGCGTTTGTACATCTGCTCAAGTGTGTGTGGAGGTCTGAGGCTGATGTCAAACATCTTCCTCCATTGCTCTCTGCTTTATTCATGGAGGCAGGTTTGCTTGTTGATACCATTAGTCTAACTAGTCAGCTTGGGGAGGGGCAGGAATCCTTCTGAATGCAGGGAGGGCCTCCTTACCTGCTTGGCATTTGTCTGGGGTTTGGGAATCTTGACTGCCAGTCCTCAAGCTTGTATAGCAAGCTTTAACCACCGAGCCATCTTACCAGTCCCGACTTTTGTTTTGAGCCAGGGCTTCATGTTTCCTAGGCTCTGTAGCTGAGGGTGACTTTGAATTTCTGATCCTTCTGTTTCCATCTCTGGAAGGCTGGGATTCCTGGCACGTGCCACCAGTCCTAGCATTTGTGAATGCTAGATAAGCATTCTTCACCTGAGCCCCATCCGCATTCCTTTCTTTTCTTAAAAAAAGAGAAAAGTAATAAAGCACTTGGCTACTGCGTGATTCAAAATTTATGTTGGAAACCAATCTTGAAATATTTTGAGTTGATTCATTTGATTATTTGGTCGTTTTCTTTCTTTCCTTTTCCTTTAGATAAGCCTCCTTTCCCATAGATTCGATAGCAGTATAAAGAGAACTGTATTTACTGATTTGCTTTTGCGGAATTCTGTATAACCCTTTTCCATAGTCCCCATGACACCCCAGGACAACAATGTCCACTAGGTGGCGCCCACACCTACTGCCGCCCGTGGCCTCCGCGGTGCATTTTTTGTTCACTGGAAGGCTGGGTGCGACCCCCAATGAGGTTGTTTCCCCAAATTCTGCTCCAAAATGCTGTAAGCTTGGGGCTCAGCCAGTTGTTAGTGTCTCAGAACCCCCACGTGGGCGACAGTGGTGTGGTTTTAGGTGGAGAAAGCCTGCATTTGTAAGATGTACCAACAGATCCAGCTACAGACCTACATGCCCCTATGCTTAACGCCAAAATATTGATGTGGGCGAGGCAAGGGCAAACAGCAAGAGGAAGATATTAAAAAGGATTTAAAAAGATATTGGTTTTCACGAGACGTCACCAGATCTGTGATTTCTCACAGACAGTTGAACACTGTCTGACAGGTCAGATTGGGCATAGGAAAGGAAGGTATTTCGCGATTCTTTTCAATAGCACCGGGCGATTTCCTTTATTTCTCAGACAAAATGCTGAAGGCTCCGTGGGATGACTTTATACTTTATCACCAATCTTCGGAAAAGGGACAGGTCTCTTCTTTCCCATTCAAAGCCGTGGGTAATGACTTTGGCAGCATTTCCCAAGTTTATGGAAGCCCATTTCTCATCGTTAGGCTAAAGATGCAGATCGGAAAGGATGAGCCCAATTCTGGAGTCGGTCACACGAAGGAGGCTTCTTAGGCGATTAAAAAGCTATAGCAAGAACCTTGATAACCTGCGACGGATGGCGGATGGCAGGACGATGAGGTCACAGATCCTGGGCGCACAGCCTGCTCTGTGCAGGTGCGTGTCTCCTCCGGCACAAACCTAGAAACCTGTCTGCTGTGCCTCATGCAAGCTGAGCAAGGCTGGCCCCCGAAGGCGATGGGCACTGCAGCGTGCCTCAGGAGCTGAGCCAAGCTCAGTGCAGAGACATGTCTGAGTGCAGAGGGCCAAGGGTACCAGTTGCTGCCATTACAAACAGGCAACCTCATTTTGATTTCAACCGAAATAAGACTTTTTTTTGGGGGGGGGACAATTTTGTATTTATTGTGAAATTTAAAAATATACATTTTTTTTCTTTTCCGTCTCCTGCTATGGTGTTCTAAATGTGTGTGTTCAATACGGAATTCTCAACTCTCCAGGGCTGCAATTTTGGTTCAGAAATATGCAATATGCAGACTGAATCTAACTTAGGGGTATATGGAAATTGTGTAGTAAACAGAGACATTCCTTAAAAAAGGGCTCTCCTAATAATTTTGGTGCGCTGGCAGTTGATGGGTGGATTGATTATACGCCACTTCAGAAGGCATTTTGCCTGCTAGTCAGGCAGTAGATTTGTTTATGGTTTTGAAGGCAAGAAATTGACATACAGAAAAATAAACCACCTTTTCTAAAAGAAAATGTACACTTTTATTTATTAAAATATGGCGTTTCAATATATAATCTAACTGGGAACCAAGTTTTCTGCTGTTACTACAGAAACATCTAGATGTGTTGCAGAAAGAATGGCTAAAAACCAGGTTCCCAGTATAAATCTCTAGAAGTGATATACTTTTTACCTCTGGGTGCCGCTGTTCAACTGCTTCTTATTTTTACAGCTGGTTGAAAGCGGTGGCTTCCTGTAAGATGTGTTCTTCAAAGAATCTGTTAAAGAGCATTTCCTTTATCCTTAGTTATCTCCTAAATGACTTTTTGGCATAGGGATATAATTGTAGCATGGTTGCAACTTTCCATTTTAATGACCAAATGATGACCAAGTCACATTAAAGATATTTTTGTCTTTGTATGCACAACTGACCAGATTAAAAGTTTTGTTTTATCTCCTATTAAAATGAATCTTCTATTTACCTTTTGGTAGGCATTTAAACAGAAAAGGCCATTAAAGCACCTGAGTTTTAGTTATTATTGTCATTTGTAGATGTGATTTTAATTTGGTGAAAATACTTCAGCAGAAGTCAATTCTGAGAATAAAGAATTCTGAAAATATATAGGCAGGTTTCTGTAGAGCCTTTTAATTTTGAAGGAGCTCAGCCTTAAACTTAAGCAAAAATATATTTGCTATTATTATTAATTTTTATATTATAATTAGTTATTTTCTCCAAATATCTAACCATTGTTTCCTTTTATAAAATTGACCTCTGCTATTCTCAGAAGTGATGAGTATAATAAATAATAATAGAATTTATAATTTTGCAAAATGCATGGCAGTGTGCATGTTTTGCATGGTAGTTAGTGAGTTAGTATTCCATACCAACAACCAAATGCACATGTTGGTTTTCAGATCTCTAATTATTTGTTTTAAAACTAGGGTTCATCAGAAATGTCAGAGGAAGGGTTATAATGCCAAAGTTAATTTTGTTTTGTCATATACAAAGTAGTTAATCTAAAAATTATTGATTGATATTCTCCCTCTTTTAACTCTTTTAGGACTCAATATTTAAAGCAAAACTAATTTATCTAGGTGTTGTACTCCACAAAATTAATTCTACTGGGACTTTGAGGCCAGGCCTCATTATGGAATAGGTCTGCTTGCTGAACTAGCCTAAGCAGGATGCTTACTGGGACACTTTTTCAAAATTACTCACAATATGAGAATTTAACCCTTGAGATACCAGAGAATCCATCTTCACTATTGTACTTAATGGACCATTTGATGTGCTCAGGGGTATATTGCAATGAGCATACACATGTCTTCCCTTGTGGGTGCTGCCTGGAGTTCTGAAGTTTGAGGAATTGTGTTTGAATATAAAGGGATGATGTACCTTGGAGAGTCAGATGTCATGGCTGATGTGTTATTTAGAAAACAGTTTTCTGTTTCCTAGTCAATGTCACAATGCTACTGACTTTGCCTTTAAAAAATTTACCTGTGACAGTGTAATGTTAAAAAAAAATCACACACACACACACACACACACTAACTAACTACTAACTACTAACTAAATCTTTAAAAAAATTACCTTTTTGGTAATTTGGCCAAATAGTTGTTTAAGCAGCATAGCGTGTTTCCTGGATTTTCTTTGCTTAATCCTCTAACTGTATCAGTTCACACAGTGTTTGTCCCTTTTTAGAGCAACGACACAGCTAGGAAACATTAGTTACTTGTTGCAGTTACAAAAGTAGTTAATTCTTCACTTTCCTCTTTTTCTTTGTGTGATTTTATTTTAGCATCTGTGCAAAGTATTATTGGAAAATGTGTGTGTGTGCGTGTGTGTTTTCCTTTAATGGACAGAATCTTCATTTTAGCAAACATTAGTTTGAGGGAATAGTTTTTTTAACTGTCTTTTTTTCATTGATGAATCAAACCCAGATTCTCACACATGCTAAACACATGTTCTTTTCCTGAGTTATATGCTTCCAGCCCCTAAATGGTCATTTTCATGTCACTTTTGGTCTGTGTGTGCTGGTTGCTATGGATGAGACTGTGTATACTGTGTTGGGAAATCACTTCCATTTTAAAGCTCTTTGCTCATTTTGGATATCTCATCAGATATCCATTTTTTTTTCATTGAAGTAGCTTTCCTCACTTGAAATTTTGAAGGCCCTCATTCCCTTTCCTCCAGACTGTTAAGAATTTGGTCTAATATAATTGCTTCGTGTAACTGGCAGGAAATATTGATTTAGCGACAGTGAGGGGTCCAAACCACTAAAAAGACCTTTCACAGAAAACAAGATGATTATCACCATGACAATGGTTAGATTTCTCTCTCTCTCTCTCTCTCTGTTGGGGATTGAACCCATGATTTTGAGCATGCTAAGCTCACCATCTACGTTATTTCCACCCCCTTAGGTGTCTTTAACACTTCTTTATGATGTAAAGCAATAATTTATTCTTTAGTAGGTTGCTTGAGGTCTATGAAAACAAATGAACACCTTTCTGTTTGCAGGTCTACACCAGGAATGAAGATTTCCACTAAACTAGGAGAAAGCGTTAGAGAAGGTGTTAGTTGTACTTAGGATGTGAACAGTGTTCATCAATTGAAGCTCAATTCATCTGAAAGTATTAACAATTGCTACATTTTTCTAATGTAAAAATACCTAAGTTAGTGGTTCCAGAGTATCTTAAATCACACTAAAAACAGGATTAATCAGTGCAGTGGTACTAGAGAAGAAAATCTCATTGGTTTACATAAAAGTCAAATTAAAAAAAATTAGTCATTGCTGGAAGCAGAGCCAATTAGAAGCGCTTATAGGGAAAGCTTTGTAAAATTCCAGACTGGTCAATGAATTGAATTTCTCTGCAAAGATTAGTTTTTAATAGGAACTGCTGTGTTGAGTAACTGAATTCTCTCAGTCTATACATGTGGTCCATGCTTCTGTTTTGGATCCATTATGAACGTTATTTAAGCAGCATAGATTTAATCTCTCCATTCTTGTCAGCAAAGATACACTGAGAAGGAATAAAGCTTTATACCTTGTGGACATTTAATAAGCATTAATTTTTAATTAACAATCAAAACACAATTTCCAAATAGATGCAGCCGTATATTAGCCTTAATCTTTTCACAATAAATAACAGGTATAGGAAACTTAGGAAGGTTTATGTTTTTTTTTTTTTTCTAGGAAATAAACATGCCTGGAGCTCAGAGGGGGACATTTTGCAATATGCTTTTTATATCTACATCTTCCTTCTGCATATCAGGACAATCCATTGCCAGAGAAGGAAAAGAAAAAGAATATCTCTGATTAGTTTTTAAATTACTTTTTATTTAAGTTGGAAAATCCCCGCTGAAATTTTTTTCTCTAACTTAATGTATCCTGGGAACATGCTGTTCAGGACTTTGGCATGGGAACTTCAAACGGAGCTGGTAAAGGAGGCAAATGCGTAAGTGGAAACTTTGAGGAAACTGGCAGCAAGACTGGAAGTCAGGCCGCCTTTGCGTTTGCTCCACCCCCTCATGTGAGTACAAAGTCAGAGTTCTCCTCGCAGGAACTGAGCCCAGAGATTCCCAGCATCTGTTTCCTCCACTATCACCCAGAGGATACTGGTGCTAAATCACAGGGAACAAAAATAGCCTCAGAAATCTAGCTTCTAACAAATAAGGGATGGTGGGCATCCAAGAGTGTTTTGGAGTCTCCCCAAATTCTTAGTGAACTAATTGATGGATATATTATTTTTATATAGAGTTGTATTTCTTACCTTGCTCACCTAGATGTTGAGTTAAAATCTTGACGTTTTGATCAAACTGATCGGAATGTTGAGAGTAAAATCTGAACCATTTAGTTATCTAATGGTTGGTCTTTGATAGATAATTCCAAATGTTAAATCTTTAATTTAGACAGAACATGCATGTTCTAAGATATATTTTAAAACCACCCCGACAGTTTTATTATTTATTTATTTGCCATATGTTGCAATAGAATGATAGAACCAGTCTGCATTTTGGCAATGGAAAAATTTATTTGTGAAATTTTTGGCTGAGTTCAAGATCTTTCAAGGTTCTGTTTCATACACAAGAGGGAATCTTTCGGGCCTGTCTAGAATTGTTGTAATTCAATGTTAAGTTATAGTGTCAGATTTTCAACAAAACAGCAGTTGTAATAGATGAGATTAGCAAGTGGTGAAAAGTTCACAGCATTTAATGGAATTGATCTACTAAATTAGCATTGACAATTTTTAGTGGCTATCTTAAATATACATTATTAGCATGAAAGAATTAGTTCAATTAAGCCTTTACATTTGGAAGATGCCCAGTCTGACCTTGTTCTACTTGCCATCCAGAAATGAGAGGGCTTCTGGGTTTATTTAAATGGGGTGTTAAATCAGTGGGTTTGGGACATCTATTCACTTTTTTTTGAAAGGAAGGGGTTAAAGCTTGCTGTGATGACAAATGGGTTATTGGAATAACAATATTATATTACTCTTAGTAGTACTTTATATTGCAAATAAAAATAGCCATCAAAGAATAGAATGGGGGCTGGAGAGGTGGTTCAGGGGTTAAGCCTCTGCCTTACAGGCGGAAGGTCCTGAGTTCGGATCCCAGATCCCACGTATAGACGCCGGGTGGAAGCGGCGGGGGGGGGGGGGGGGGGGGGGAGCGGGCCTGCGTTTCTGGTCCTGGTAGGGCGGAGCCTGTGAATCCCGGGGCAGAGTAAACAAGGAGGAGGTGGAGGCGTCCATGGTGGTTCCCGAATTCGTCCGTGGTTCTACACAAACACACACACACACGCGCGTGCGCACACACATAACATACGCACACACGCACAATTGAAAAAAAAAGAATAGAATGATATAACAGTTGATAAGAAGAAACATGAGCCCTGGTCTCTCAACAGTTCATATGTTGTACACTGTGTGTAACAAATGAATTTTTAAATGGAAAGAATTATATTTGATTGACTCTCAGTTTTTATTTAGAGCCATTCTGAATTATAAAATAGTCAGTTAATTAAGAAATTAGAAAACCCTGCAAATCTACATGAAGGAATAAGTTTGGGTTTTCTAGAAATCTGCTTCCTATACATCCACAATGGATCTAACATTTTATTGGTGTAAACTTCTGTGACTCTATCAACATTGTGTATATTAAGTTGTGTAGATAAACTTTGAGTTTTGCATTTTTGGTGTAGTTATGCAAAGATCATAAGCTCATGGGATAATCGTGTTTGGAAGCGGCTTGCTTAGAATGCTAGCTCCTAAATTCACAGAGGTCCATACATGAACTTTCCTCGGTAGATTTGTGGAATTAACTCTTCTGCTAAAGCATTCAGTAAAATTTATTTTAGCTGAGCATTTGTTTGTTTTTGCTGTTGATATCCATTATGGTATCTAATGGTCCATTTCCCTAGTCTGAGTTTATAGCCCAGACATTTTTGACATTTCTAATAGAAAAACATAACATTGACCTGGGCATGGTAGTACATGCTTTTAATTTCAGCACTTGGAAGAGGGAGGCAGAAGGATCAGTGGTAGCTCAAGGTCAGCCTCTGCTACATACATAGTGAGTCTAGGGCCAGCTTGGGCTCCATGAGACCTTGTCTCAAAAAAATCAAAGAAGGGCTGGAGAGGTGGCTCAGGGGTTAAGCCTCCGCCTTACAGGCAGAAGGTCCTGAGTTCGGATCCCAGATCCCACGTATAGACGCCAGGCGGAAGCGGGGGCGGCCTGCGTTTCCGGTCCTGGTAGGGCGGAGCCTGTGAATCCAGGGGCAGAGTAAACAAAGAGGAGGTGGAGGCGTCCATGGTGGTTCCCGAATTCGCCCGTGGTTCTACACATGCACAGACACACACACACAGACACACACGCGCGCGCACATACACACGCACATGCGCACAGTTGAATAAATAATAATAATAATAAAAATTTAAAAAAAATCAAAGAAAACAGCAACAAACAGAAAAGCATACATGGTTTGTGTGAAATCTCTTCAGAAAGATCATTGTAACTGATTTACCCTTAGCCTTCTCTTTTGTTAACCAAATAACCTGATTCTCACTTATGAATTCCATAAGGTTTTGCACTGAATGTTATCCACATCCATTTTTATTTTATTTCATTTTTTTCACATCCATCTTTAATATAGAATTCCTGGGAGCATACAGTGCTTTATTGGGGCGGGGTGTCTAAGGAAGAGGGCAGATGATCTCATTTATTCTTTTTTTTTTTTTTTTTTTCGGTGCTGGGGACCGAACCCAGGGCCTCGCGCTTGCTAGGCAAGCGCTCTACCACTGAGCTAAATCCCCAACCCTGGTCTCATTTATTCTTAAGGATGCTTTGAAAGCCCCCTCATGGCTGGACTGTGCAAAGTATTGGGAACACAGCCACATGGAGAGAAGAAGGAGGATTGCTGAAAAATGAAGATGACACCATTTGATGAGCATTGACAGGTGTCTGAGTCACACTCCCATTCACCTCCTAGCTGCATCCAGTGTCAGGACAGTATTTAAAACCCTACATCATACGAAATTCCAATACTTTATTTTCTCCAATTCAGGTACATTATTTGGTGTAAGAGTAGCATGGAGGGACATGACACAATATGCATGTGGAGGTCAGAAGGTAACTTTGAGGAGTCGATTCTCTCCTTCCACCTTTATGTGGGTTTCAGACATTGAACTCAGGTTGTTAGGCTTGTATAGCAAGCACCTTTGTGGCTGAACCATCTCGTTGACCTTTGAAGCACAGTTTTCATACTGACTTCAAATAAATCTGTATTTTTGTTTCAGTTTTATAGCATACTCCTGATTCTCTGGTATCAATTTCTATTTTAGTTTTATATTATACTGCAATAATAAACAAGTGACTCAAACAATTTAGGGGACGACGAGGACTTTACTCCAGTTTACAATTCCAAGTGACAAACAATTTGTTGCTGCAGAGGAGTTGTATTAGCACTGGAAGTGAAGGAAGTTGGGCACGTCACATCCACAACAAGAGTAGATGCTGCCTACTTGTATTCTAACAGGCCATACTTGACAAAAATAATCTGTTAGTAGATTATTGCTATATTCATTTAAATAATTTCACTATATACATTATATAGTATAGAGTATAACAGTTCTCTTTACATTAGTGTACTACATTCAGATATTTCACCTTGAGCACACTCCTTCATGCGCTTATCCTTCCTCTCTCCTGTTAGTTTCCTTTGTTCTTCCCGATAGTTTTACTTCTCCTTTCATGTCCTGTATGCACATACAACTTCATGTGTCTATTTAAGATCTAGGAATGATAAATCAGAGAAAACAGGAATATTTGTCTTTCTGAGACTGGCTTAATTTTATATGTTTAACTCTAGCTGCAACCGTTTTCCTGTAAATGATACACCTTATTCTTTATGGCTGAAAAAGTCCCATTTTGTATACATATCTATCTATCTATCTATCTATCTATCTATCTATCTATCTATCTATCTATCTATCTATCTATCTCCAACATTTTCTTTATCTATTCCTCTGTAGTTGGGCATCTAGGGTAATACCTTGATTTAGATATTGTCTGTAATGTTGTACCAAACATTAATGTACAAGTATCTTTGTGGTAAGGTGACTTAGAGCTCTTTGAGTAAGTATATAGGGACTGTTATAGTGAGCTATCTGGGTCATATGAGAGATGTATTTTTCTAGGTTTTGGAAACTTCCACACTTACATGACTGGACAAGTTTACATTCCCAACATCAGTGTCTAAGGGTTCTCTTTTGTCCACATCCTTATCATGATTTGTTATTTGTTGTCTTAATGACTGTCATTCTGACTTGGGATGAAATGGAATCTCAATGTAATCTTTTGTTTTTCTAAGACAGCATCTTAGGTAGCTCAGGCTAGCTGGAATTCCCTATGTAGGCAAGAATGACTTTGTACATCTAATCCTCAAGTCTCCACCTCCATAGTGCTTTGATTATAGGCATGATTCACTATGCCTGCCCTCTCCCTTCAATCTAGTTTTAATATACTTTATGTATTTATTTATTTGTGTGCGTGTGTATGTGTGTGTTTATCAGAGGCACATGTGTCCCTGTGGAGAACTAAGGGTGACTTCGGGAATCATCCCGGATCATGTCTACTTCCTTCTTGCTTCACTCTGGGATTTCCCAGTCTCCTCTCATCGGCCATTGTCATTTCTGCCTGGCATTTTTACATGGGACATGGGATCCAAACTCAGGACCTTCTGTTTGTGAGACAGAATCTTAACCCCTGATCCATCTCGCCAGTCCCCCAATGTAGTTTTGACTTACATTGAGGTTGGACTTTTTTTTTTTTTTAGCTTTATTGGCCATTGATATTTTATCTTTCGAAAACTATCTGTTCACTTATTGATTGGGTGTCTATTTTAGGCATTAATTCTCTATCAGATGCATATCTTGCAAAGATTGTCTCAAATTCTTCAGACTGTTGCTTCACTCAATGAACTGTTTCTTTTGCTATACAGAATGCTTTGAACTTCATGAAGCCCGTTTTGTTGACCGTTGGCCTAATTTCTTGTGACTGAAGTGCTAGTCACAAAGTCCTTGCCAGTGGTTCTGTCTTGTAGTGGTTTTTTTTTTTTTTGCTTTTTCCTGTTTCAGTTTTAGGTCTTACATTACAGTCTTTGATCTATTTAGAATTGATGTGTGTGTGTGTATGTGTGTGTGTGTGTGTGTGTGTGTGTGTGTGTGTGTGTATGTGTGTGTTTCAGAAGCCACTGTGTATCTTTGTGGAGGCCCAAGGGTGACTTCAGGAATCACCTCTACCTCCTTTTTTGCGTCCCCCTGGGATTTTCCAGACTCTGTCTGCTAGGGCAAGAAGTACAGGCTGCACTTTTTTGTTGTATTTTATTGTTATTTGGAAGTAGAAAGGAGAGAAAGAGAGAGAGAGAGACAGAGACAGAGACAGAGACAGAGAGACAGAGAGAGAGACAGACAGACAGAGAGACAGAGAGACAGAGAGACGGAGAGAATATACACTTCCACCTGGCGTTTTTCTTTTTCTTTTTCTTTTTTTTAATGTGGACCTGGGATCCAAACTCAGGACCTTCTGCTTTCGAGACAAAGTTTTAACCCCTAAGCCATCTCTCCAGCCTTAGAGTTGATTTTTGTACAGGGTGAGAGATAGGCATCTAGTTTCAGTAATTGGTTTTCCACATTGAGTCTCCACTGTGTTCTTTTTTATGTGTGTGTGTGTATGTGTGTGTGTGTGTGTGTGTGTGTGTGTGTGTGTATGTGTGTGTTTCAGAAGCCACTGTGTATCTTTGTGGAGGCCCAAGGGTGACTTCAGGAATCACCCTGGATTGCTCAATAATACTCTCTTAATTCCCAGAATAAGAGGAAATTTGTCTTTTACGATGTGTTTTTTGTACCTGTATTTTAAAAATGATTCCTACTAAAATTGGAATGATACAGAGAAGATTAGCATGGCCCCTGCACAAAGATGACATGCAAATTCATGAAGTGTTCCACATATATAAATGATTCCTTGCAGTCTTAGGAACTGACTGGTGTCTCTGAAATTAGAATGCACATGTCCTTATGCTTCCTAGATTCTAGCCACATGGAAAATATCACTGAATAAATTATTGAATGAACTTTTGCCATGGAAACTGAAATCTGGAATCTTTGTTTCCTGATTTTACTTATAAAGTTAGTTTATCTGGGGTAGAGGGAAAACAGAACAATTCCTTATTTCCCTAGCATCATCAATTAGTGACATGTGCTGTTGTGAGCTAATGCACCTTAACACAGCCCAGGGTAATTACTACTCTATGTGCTGTGCTCTGTGTGTGTGTGTGTGTGTGTGTGTGTGTGTGTGTGTGTGTGCGCGCGCGTGCGCCTGCCTGCCGCTCATATCACTTTCATGTGTGTGCTGGGGATTTGAACTTAGGTTTTCTTGCTTGCACAACAGACGCTTTACTCACAGAGCCATCTACGCAGTCCAAGAACACTTTCTTAATACTAGTTTGCGGGGCTGGAGAAGTGGCTCAGGGGTTAAGTCTCCGCCCTTTCGGGCAGAAGGTCCTGAGTTCGGATCCTAGATCCCACGTATAGACGCCAGGCGGAAGCGGGGGCGGCCTGCGTTTCTGGTCCTGGTAGGGCGGAGCTTGTGAATCCCGGGGCAGAGTAAACAAGGAAGAGGTGGAGGCGGTCCATGGTGGTTCCCGAATTCACCTGTGGTTCTACATACACACACATACATACACATGCACATGCACATACATACACACGTGCATACATGCACAATTGAATAAATAATAAAGAAATTAAAAAAATACTAGTTTGCATGAAACTCTTTCTGGTATACTATATACTTTGTGACTTAAGCAAGAAAATCATACCAAATATATATAGAGAATATGACTCCATAATTCTATTGCTTAGAAATGAATGTTTTATTTTTGATTCTTATCTTTATTTTTTTGTTGTATTTTATTATTTGGAAGTGGAAAGGAGAGAGACAGAGAGAGAGAGAAAAAACAGAGAGAGAGAGAGAACATGCATGCTATAATGCACAGGTGGAACAGAAAACAGTAGAGATCGTCTTGGAAGGTGGTTCTCTCTTCTTACCACATGGGCTTCCAGGGACTGGACTCAGGTCACCAGGTTTGCAAAACCAGCACCTTACCTGCTGAACCATCTCGCAGGCCCCGCAACCTTTATTTTTCTATGCATAACTATACATGAGAAATACTATTTTCACTATAAGTTTTTACTGATCAGGGAATCACAAAAAAGCACTACTGATACCTATAACTTCTTTCTCATAAACATCTTTACACGACTGTAAATATATGCCTACAAATGTTGAGTGTATAGCAGCCTCTTAAAGGAATATGCCATCATTTGTTTGCTCTAGCCTTTCCTTACTGAATATCTTTGTTTATTTCATAACATAGATTACAAAAAACTTTGTAAGAAGTACTCTGGCTTTCATATCATTGGGACTGGTCAAGGACAAGCTTTAATAACTATCAAGGTGAGTTCAGCTTCTAGTCCTTTTTCCTTACATCCCAAGATTAAAAAGTGTAGTGTATTTGAATTTCTTCAGTGTGTGAGACAGCTTAAGACTTAAAAAAAAGTATTATTAAATAAGGGCATGCTACTCTGATTGATGATAATGGAATTACTTTCTGTCCTAAATTGATTCTAGAATACTTGTTTGGCCTCATTTGGTCTTTAGTGGCATGAAAAATGGACTTCTTTATTAGATTTATTCATATGAAAGGAAGAAATAGGATTCCAAACGCTTAGGTTTCCTGGAGGAAGTTGATACCTCGCTATGTCTTTGTGTAGGAGTTGTGTTTGGAGAGGAGATTGGTTTCTGGGCTCAGCCCTGTGCCATTCTGTAAGTGGGGACAGAACTAATCACTCTTCTCATGGTACCAGACGAGGATGATCCCTTGAGAACAACAGTCACATCACCATCGTGACTATGAGAATGTGGGCAAAGGCTAAAGCAATGCTTTTGGTTGGAACACATGATGCCAGTCGTTCATTCAGGGTGTGTGTGTGTGTGTGTGTGTGTGTGTGTGTGTGTATTTAGATGTGTACACGTATGTATATGTGTGTGTTCATATGTAAGAATGGGGAGTTGTTGGTTAAAGGGCACACACTTTCACACATACTATGGTTATTCATACAAATCATTAACATTTGCTTTAGCTGTGGTGTTGATGTTAATTGCTGTAGACAGGCAAGATTTCTAGAACCACACAATTGATTGTGAGGAAGATGCACAGTGGTATGGAATGGAAGACTGTAACTCTAGGGCCCCTTGTGCTGATACCCTGAGTAAAAGTATCAACTTTATATAAAGGTATAATCTTGCTGGCCTTAAATTTCTAATCTATGAAAAGGAAACAGATTTTTCTTGAGTTCTGAATTTGAAGAGTTAGTTGTTTCTTTTTCTACATCTTTTCTCCAAAAGCTTAAACATGGTTCCTTGACGCTGTCCTGAAGACCTTCGCTTTCCTCAGTGCGGGCTCTCCTCTCCTTCTCTAGCTCTCTCCTCCCAGCAGCTGTTGAGACTCACGGTTTGCCTGCCCTGTTCTTTGTAGTTCAAACTCTAATAAAATGGTCCTTGAGCATGGAAAGAAGAAAAAAAATTGCTGAGCAGCAAGTTCTTTTTGTGTGTTTCTCCCCTCTTGAAATATAATTATGTATTGCTTCATTAAGCCTCACAAAATGGAAGAGTTACCTGGTATACTATTCTGTCTTGTAAATGAAAACAGCTTGATATAGGCGGTGGTCCACTTGCAGAAGAGAAGTTGGAGGCAGAATTTGAACTCTGAACATGTAGAATGTGAGTTCTAACCACAGTGCCTTGTTGCTTATCTGTTTTTTATTCTTTATTTTTTTAAAAATAATTTACTTATTTTTTTTAGTGAGACAAAGAGAGAGAACAAGAGACATATGCTACATGTGGGTTTTTGGGGATCAAACTCAGGTCACCAGGTTTGCAAGTAAAGCACCGTACCAGATGTGCTATCTCATAGACACCCCCCCCATCTTCTTTTAAAGGACTATATGATCATCATGAACCCTTCTCTTTGTACTCACACAGGACTCCAACAAGTAGCTCTGTGAAAGGTGAGAAGTGAACTGGATTTTTCTCCAAACATCTAGAAAATCTGCTCTTTCAAGCTCTTCTGTCCAGGTGTCCAGAGCCTCTTGATTTCGTGGTGATTCTGCCACAACTGTGCTTCACTGCTGGGAGAGGGGTAGGTCTAGGTAAAGAAATCAGAAACTGTACATATACACTTGGAAATATCATGATCAGGGCTGGAGAGATGGCTCAGGGATTAAATCTTTGTCTCACAAGCAGAAGGTCCTGAGTTTGGATCCCAGGTTGCCCATAAAAATGCCAGGCAGAAACAGTGGTGGCCTGTCTTTCTGGTCCTGGAAGGCAGAGCCTGAGAAACTCCAGAGCAAAGCAAATGAAAGGTAAAGGCAATCCAGGGTGTTTCCCGAAGACATCCTTGGGATTCTATAGGCATACACGTGGTCTTCTGACACACACACACATACACATACATTTTTAAAATAAGGAAGTATCATGGTGAAACCTCTTGAATGAAAATTATACTCATTGCTACGTAAGCACTCTGGAAATCAGCATCTCAGCATGTGCTTCCCATAAACTTGTTTTTAGACAGTCTTATTGCTTCTTAGCCTCATCATCCTCCTGTCTCAACATCCCCAAGTGTTGAGATTACAGACATGTCCCACCACATCCATCTGCTTTGCCCTCTTTGATGCTGTCTGCTATTTTCAATTTCAAAAGAGTTTCATGGTTCTTTGGTTTGGCCTGGAGACAATACTGAGTCCAAGAGGACACATTTTGAGAATTGACGAGAAAAGAAACAGTTGCCACAGTTTTTGCATAAAATAAATCATTGTTAATTAGAGATCTTAAGAGTTTGCGGTTGGGAGCTGGAGAATAAGAGATCGTTATTTTTGTTTGAAATAAATCAATGCTGTTCATTGAGATCTGGTCCTGTTCGAAAACTGAGGGAAAGTGGACATTATTACTTAGTTTTGTCAAGTGACACCAAATAATAGTTAAGTTTGGTTGATTAGGGTTTACCAAGAGAAAGTGACCCTCAAGGGGAGGCCTTGGAATTAAAAAAAAATCAATAAAATTTCATCATGTTTTTAGATACTCTTAAAATCATTGTTTTAGCAGAAATAAACCTTATTAACACATCCTGGCTTTGTGCATAGCGTCTTGGAATAGTGTAACTGATTGAGGGGAACTCTGCTCTTGGGCAGCTGAGTAGCTTGCCTAACTTCGGAGTTCTCTGTGCTAAGCAGCTGTTCGAGATGAAAGAGAGAAGGGCGAGGCACGCAGAGCCACGGTTAATGGTGTAGCGTGGAAAGGCAGAAGACAGCAGCCTTCAGAGTCCAGGTAAATTCTACTCTTGCAAACAGGCATTGTGGGATGTTTGGCCCTGCAAAGCTGACAGGGCCTCTGTTTTATAGCTTCCATTGGAAAGAGATTTGTGCAGCAAGTAGTATTGGACTTGCATTTGTCTACCTTACGAGAAGGGTACACTAATCGTGCTTGAGTCAGCGATGGCTCCAGAGGGCCAGTGCGTAAGAGGATGAATTGTGGTGTGGGCGAGAACACAGGGCGGAAACTTGGCTGCGGTCTTTACGTCAATGAGCCGGTTCCCCGACTGTGTGTGTTGTGGGCAAATTTCTTAGCCAGCGTGTACTCAGTTTCCGCTTACATAAAACAAGGAGCTTGGTGGGGACCCTGGAAACAATGATCGCCAAGGTTATTCCCCAAATATGGGTCATCCTGGTCTCAGGTAGCCTGGCTCCCCGGGGCTGGAAGCTCTGGGTGTGGATGTGACGGTAACTTCAGTTCAGTGGCCGGAAGGAGAATTTACACTTTAATGTCCTGTGACTCCCAAGGCCAGCGGAGAGGCTGCGGACATTCTTGCCCAGATGTTTTCGTAAAGCTTATTTTGATATGCTAGTATGTCTTATTCTTTCTGAAATCTTTAAGCTACTTTTGTGTATGTAGCTGCACCTGTTCATTGTGAGTCTATTTGTCTTTCAAACTTCAATAGAAAAAAAAATGCCATCAGTCAATATTTGACAGTGATATGGCATTCAGATTGAAAAGGATAACTTTGGCTCTTGATCTGATTCTTGGACTATGAAGAAACGAAGCTATGCTAACACAATCAGCAGGAAATGACCTATAAATAAACTTCTTGAAATATTTAGTTTTATGAAATATGATTCTTAGTCACTCCTGTCCTTTACCCTCTCACCATTGGAATTGAGGTACTTACAATGCCCAGGAAACAGTACCCTTTCTTTAACAGAAGGATACATTGCTTGTAAAAAACAAGCTATGCGCATGCAATGTCTCGAAGTTTTATTGAAGAAATCCTTCCTTACTTCAGAAGTGTGGAAAACAATCTTTTCTTTAGTATTCATGTAAAACTGACCATTAATTATTTACTTTTGAATAAGTGTATACTCAGGAATGTTGTTTACAGAGAATCTGGCTTTGCTTGTGGGTTTTCCCTAATCCAACTCTGCCCACAGAGATGGGGGGATCTGGTTCACACTTGACAGTGTTCCCCAAGGGTATCTGTTTGCCATTAGCTCATTCAACCACTTATCTGGCATATTGGTATTTTAAGTTCACTGGTTGGAAGTACTTGTTGCTTGGCTTTTATGAACTCTTACAGATTGAAAAGAGGGATTGGTAGACCTCCCTTGTAAAGGACCTGAAAGAAATGTTTTTAACTTTCCCAGGCATATAGTATCCCTTATAACTACTTAATTCTCACAACTGTGTAAATAATATGTATTCCAAGAAAACTGAACATACAAAGATTCAAATTTAAATTTCTTATAAGTTCCACAAAATATTATATTTGATAGTTTCAACCATTATGAAATGGAGATCTGGGTGTGGGGCTGTAATTAATTCCATTGCACAGGAGGTAAAACCAGATGATGGAGAGTTAGATGTTAGTTTGGGCTCTATAGCAAGACCCAGTCTAAAAAACAAAAACAAAACCATTAACAAAACCTCCCAAACAGTAACAACAATAAAAATGAAAGCAAAATCTTTTGTACCTCATGGGTCATGTGAAAGCAGATAGGAAGGTAGGACAATCTTTGTCCATAGTCTGTAAACTATTGGCAACCTGTGTGAGAGGACTGAAAACAATGAGGGACTATCTGGAAGATCCATTTAGTACTTTGTGGCTGAGACATAACTCAGAACCTGTGGCTTCAGACTATCCCATTTCCCTCATGGTTAAGAGTGGTTATATGACAGTATCAGGTGATCAAGAGAGATGCATCATTGCCAACAGGGCATGGTTCTTGTGATATTCTTTTCCAACCTATGGTAGGACTCCATGATGGAAGGAACTTGGTTCTTGTTTTTAATCTCATGGGAGTGAAAATTAGTTTCTTTAGTAATGTGCTAGAATTGAACACAGGTTTGTAAGCACAGGGAAAGACATTCCTACTCAATGTACCATTTCAGAAGCAACTTGGGCATGAACACACAAAGTGTTTAAAAGGTCGTGTACTCCTCTGTACAGTAATCATTCTACTAGGTAACTATATTAAAATATTATAACAAGAGGAAAAGCTTGATAGAAATATTTATTAAAGATAATTTATATTGTCAAGACTTAGAAATAGCCAATTATGTTACAAATATTTGGTATATCATTGTATATAAACACATGCATTAATTTTAGCCATTAAAATAACGAGCATCGAATTTGCTAGTGATAGTTATTTTGAATAAACTTGTGAATAAATTGTAGTAAAAATGCATAAAGCATACCATATGTAATTGCCAGTGGCAAAAATGGAAAGGGATAAAAATTTTTTATTATTTAAGAATGAAAATTTCTTTTGTGTTAAATTATTGAAATTTTCATTTTTTTGTTATAGCAGCTAATGTTGTTTTTACTAACATGTCAGTAATTTTTTTCCAGAATGTTTTTGTTTGATTATCATACTATCATACTAAATAAGACTTAATGATTCATACTTGCTTGGAGTTGCTTTTCTCCTTCTTACACTTCACTGGGCGGCCATTGACTGGGTTAATTTTCATAATTTAACCGATGACTGCCATTTTCATGACGCAGAGACATTGAAGAAACAAGAACCATTACTTCTACCATAGAAATTCCTGACCCAAAACCCACCTGAGATTCTCTTTTGGAACTCAAGGTCAGGAAAAGCTTATTTTCCCGTGAGGAACTTGTATATTTTCTTATCAACAAAGGGAATATTGTTGAATGTGCCCAATTGTGTTCCCTTTTCCCTTTTCCCTTTTCCCTCTGGCTGCCAAGAAGCTCAGAGTCAAATTTTGGCTCCACATGAATAACTTTGAAGGAGCCTGTGGCCTACATATCTGAATTTTTAGTTTCTTCCTGAGCATGACCTTCTATTCTGCGGTGTGTTCCTTGTTCCTGATTTTTAAAATTTATAATTTTCAACTTTATTGCTTGTTTTCTTCTAAGCTTCCTTGAACCCTTTGTGGGAACAAACAGGGGCAAATAAAGTGGCTTCACCTTATTAATAGAATATACTCAAAGTGTTCCTTAATCACCAACCCAGTGGTCTGGGAATTAGGGTTGCAAATTTATTGCAGGCTCTTTTTAGTTGCTATGTCTCATGGTTGGTGAAAGGATGGTTTTACAATTATGAGAGTTGAAGCCCTTTACACTTTTCCGGTGTTCTTCAAATGGCAGTCAGTGCCATTTTATGAAAAGACCTTATTATTCACCATAGAAAAGTCATAGGTGAATTTCACCGATATACAATGCACTGGGATAATATATTTGCAATGCTTACAAGCAACAAAGAATTTATATGAAAAATATATAATGGCCTTCTAAAAAAAATCGACAAGAAAAGATGAACCCAACAGAGAAATGGTCAAAAGATGTGAATACCAATTTTTTTCTTACAAGATATACTAGAAAATGAAATAAATAGATATAAGCAGATGTTGAATTGATCTGTAACCATAACATGGCAAATATAAGCAAGCTATCCCTTCCTGCTCATCTGAGAGACAATAATTAAAGGGATAGTGGGATAACAAGTATTGCCAAGGATATAAGCAGTACAAGCCCTAATGAAATCAGTGTCAGTATGTGAATGCTTTAGGCCCCTTCTTAGGCATAGTTTCCAGAAATAATCTCCCATGAATCTAGTAAAAGATGCACAAAGCGTGTTTATCACTCTGTAGTTCCTGGTAGCAGGGTGTCTGAGGTATTATGAATGTCCGTCTCTCTGCAGCTGCTTCATTTGAAAAGGAGGGATAACAATGGTTCTTACTTCGAAGGGCTGTGGTGAGAATTAAGCAAGTTAACATGTTTAACATGCTTAGCATAGCATGTCACACTACATCAGGGGTCTGAGAATCTTTCTCATCAGAAGAGTTTTACTGAACCTAGATCTAGGTTTCAGGATCTGGCTCCTTGATTGTGCCAAAGTAGATCATTATATGTGGTCTCTTTCTTTGTCTCTCATATCAATTGTTGAAAGGTTGGGGCCTATTCACTGGTGTTTGAAACCCCACACAGGCTAGTAAGTGCATTTAGTGCTAAAGACAAACCTAGATGCCTATCGCCGGACTCTTGGCTCCTTTTCTGTTTTGCCTCAGGTGAATGTACTGTGTCCCCTGGTTGCTGGGAACTTGTCACAATATCTCAGTGGATCTGTCCAAAAATTGTCAAATTCCTTCTTTGCTAGACTTCCTGCTACCAGGAACTATAGAGTGATAAACATGCTTTGTGCATCTTTTACTAGATTCATGGGATATTATTTCTGGAAACTATGCCTAAGAAGGGGCCTAAAGCATTCACATACTGACACTGATTGCTAGACTTTTGCTAGACAGTGAGTGACCCTTTCTAGATCTTCAAGCCAGAACCCAGCAATCATTCTTGATTCTTCCCTCTGGCTCCCATTTAACCTAATCCATAATCCATCTGCAAGTTCTGCTAAATCTTTTTTTTAATATTCTATGTTGTTTTATTTTTAAATTTTTTTTATTATTATTATTATTTATTCAACTGTGTGCATATGCGTGTGTATGTGTGTGCGTGCGTGTGTGTCTGTGTGTGTGTAGAACCACGGACGAATTCGTGAACCACCATGGACGCCTCCAACTCCTTCAGCCCCGGGATTCACAGGCTCCGCCCTACCAGGACCAGAAGCGCAGGTCGCCCCCGCTTCCGCCTGGCGTCTATACGTGGGATCTGGGATCCGAACTCAGGACCTTCCGCCTGCAAGGTGGAGGCTTAACCCCTGAGCCACCTCTCCAGCCCCTATGTTGTTTTATTTTTAATTTAAAATTTTTCCCCTAGTTTTACAAGCATATTGAGTATGTATCCCTCCAGTTTTACAAGCATATTGAGTATGTATCCCTCCCTCCCTCCTTTCATGCTCCTTTCCTTCCCTCCTCCTCTCCCTTCCCTTCTTTCATCAATTCATTCCACTCCCTTTCACCCTCTTATCTCTCTGCTTCTATGGGCCTAGGGTTCCTTCTGGATTGTGAACTCTTGAGGGAGTTCAGACCTCTGTGGCATACCAAGTAGCCCTTCCTCAGGCTGCTCCAATGATAGGGGCACTCCCCTTTACCCATCCAATCTTAACCTCCAAGGTTTCCACTACTTGTAATGATCTCTTCTAAGATCCCTAATAGTCTATGGGGCATGTGTGTTGGTATGCCAGTTATTATACAGATCTGGTCTCATTGCAGTGAGTTCCTGGATTGAGTGGAACATAGAATGTCAAACCTTGCTATCTTTAGGCTCTTACAATCTTACTGCCCCCTTTTCTGCAAGGTTCCCTGAGCCTTAAGATGGGGAGAGATTTGGTTGGCCTGATTCCAGGTGAGCATTGCAGGGTCCCAAGTATTCTGAATTCCGGTTGCCTGCTTTATTCCTCATCCATTGCATTAAACTGCTTTCCGTGAAGGTATTGAGGTCCTATACTTCTGTTGTAGAAGAAGGCTTGTAGGTTGAGTGCTGAATGCTCTTCCAGTCTATAATAACAGGCATTTGGAGAGCAGGTTGGTATACTGTCTTCCTGTCTATAGATTCATAGTCTGTTCTTCTCTAGTGTGTTCTTCTCTAGTGATCTAGAGTGAATTCATACAGCACATGGCCATGCCTTTGCATTTTATTAATATTTGTTAACATGGCTGTCAGAAGGGCCTTTACAAATGCAGGTTGGATTCTGTCTGATCTCTGCTCAGACCTTGGTGACCTTTCATTGCACTTGGAATTAGTGTTACTAAACCATGATTTAATTTTTAAGAGGAGGTTTTAAAATAAGTGTTTTCTAACCTTTGAGTCAACCCCAGAGTGTTTTGTTATGAAATTTTCAAAATCAAAAAGGGCACAGTTGCAGTACTTGGTAGTTGAATTTTGGTTTTGGTTACTAAAGATTTTCCTGCTAAAATCAGTTGGAGCAGGAAAGGGGGAGTTGGGGGCATAACATCAGGTAGCTTCACCTCTGAGAAATTGATTCTAGAAGGTGCACTCCTTCTTTCTTCCTTGGGAAGAGGAATTCTTTTCTGATTCTGATTAAGGCCAGGATTAAGGACTAGTCAGGATGTGGGTGAATAAGCAGGGGGACACTGAGTAGTCAAGGTGGGTCACCATTTAGCACTCCAATGCAAAGATAGAGGTGCAATAAGGGTGAATGCACCCAGGGCATGGAGATGCATACCTGTGATCCCAGCACTGAGGACAGGGGTCCTCAAGTTCAAGACTAGCCTGGACTGTATGGAGAGACCCTGCTGACCATCTCCCTGCCTCCCCTGCAAAAACAAAAAACAAAAAACAAAAAAACAAACTTGAATGCACCAAGCCAGAGTTGCACCTTGGACAAGATGTAGGGAGAGAGGCAGCAAAAGACTGGCATAGGTGAAGCCCTTCACAGCTGCTTGGGGAAGAACAATGGAGGCCTTAGTGGAAGCACACTGGGGATCAAACTCAGAGTTTTGAGTTTTCTGGGTATATGCTCCACTACTTAGGTAAATCCCTCCCTTGTCCTGGCCAGCTTAGCTCTTCCTCTCCTCCTTCTTCTCTTCCTCTTCTTCCTTCTCCTTTTCCTCCTCCTCCTGTTCTTTCTTCTTCTTCATCTTTGCATTTCATTGTATGGGTTATATACAAGGCCATTTAATGCAAGACTATGGTGTACTTTAGATATACTCCTCCACACCCTGATACTGTCCTCTTTCTTTCCCCTTTCCCTCTTCTCAGTCCCTTTTGTTCTTCTAGACAATTTCACTTCTGTTTTCATCTCATCTGTACGTATATGATTTTATGTGTCTGTAAAGTCTAGGAAGCACAGTGGGAAAAATACAACATTTGTCTTTTTGAGACTGACTTAATTCTTGTAATATGACTATCTCCAGTTGTTTCTACTTCCTGTTTGTTTGTTTGTTTATGTGTGTGTGTGTGTGTGTGTGAGTGTGTGTGTGTGTGTGTGTGTGTGTGTGTATTAGAGGACATTGTGTGTCTCTATGGAAGACCAAGAGTAGCTTTGGCAGTCACCCCGGATTGCTTCTATCCCTTTTTGTCTTTGCTCTAGAATTTCCCAGGCTCTGCCCACAAGGGCCAGAAGTGTAGGCTGCTGGATTTTTGACTGGCATTTTTACATGGGACCCGGGATCAGAACTCAGGACCTTCTGCTTGTGAAGCAGAGTCTTAACTCCTGAGCTATCTCTCCAACCCTGCTTCTATTTCTTTGTAAACAATATAACCTATTCTTTACAGCTAAAAAAAATTCATTACGCATATAGTACACATTTTCTTTATCCATTTTCCTGTTGATGGGAACTAGGTTTGCCCTATAACTTTGGATTAATTTCTTCTTATTGGAACTATTTCTTTTCCTGATAAACCGAGTGACCATGAAAACCTCATAAGAATTTAATGTTCTCTTTAAGCTTGTGAGTCTTAGTCTCACTAGAATCACCTGGGAAACTTCTAAAGCATAGGACTATGTAGGCACCAGCCTTTCAGCCTGCTTGAGGCAGAATCCTTAGGGTGCCAGGTTAGTGGGCCAAGGCAAATGCAATTTCTTTTGAAGCTCATTCTGACACTCAGTATGAGCTGAGAACCACAGTTCTGTGTCTTTTGAAATTATTTTTAAATCGTAGATTATCACACTGGTACAGTAAAATATTGGTTCTTGAATGTTGAGGTTTTATTTTATTTTAGTTCCTCATTCATTTAGTGTGTGCATGTGTGCGTGTGTGTGTGCGTGTGTGTGTGTGTGTGTGTGTGTGTGTGTGTGTGTATCAGAGGGCACATGTGTCCTTGTAGAGGACCAAGGGTGACTTCAGGAATCATCCTGGATTGTTTCTACTTTCTTCTTGCTTTGCTCTGGAATTTCTCAGGCTTTGCCTACTAGGGCTGGCAGTAGAGGCCACGCTGTTTCCACCTGGTGTTTTTATGTGGGATCTGGGTTTGAACTCAGGACTTTCTGTTTGTGAGGCAGAGCCTTAACCCCTGAGCCTGAACATTGAGTTTTTTTTTTTTTTTTAAGCCACATAGGCATCTTGTGGGAGAACCAACTCTGATCTATGTGAATTGGGGTATAAGTTATGGCTTTTCTCCTGTGTGTCTGTCATTAGTGAACACCTGGTCTGAGGACCCCCTTTGAGTACTGCCAAGCTTTTAAGCCAACACACAGGGGCTACTTGGTGCTTTACCTTCACTGCATTCTTCCAAGCCATGAGAGAGATGGTGTTTATATTTCTATTTTGCTGATGACAATATTGAAACCTAAATCAGTTAAGCTTGGTATCTTATTTTAAAATTAATTAACTTTTTTTGGTGTAGGTACCAGTATGTACGTGTATGTGTGTGTGTGTGTAGAGGAGGACACTGTGCAGACTTGTGGAGATCCAAAGGTGACTTTGGGAATCACTCTGGATTACTTCACTCTGGGATTTTCAGGCGCTACCTTCTAGGACTTGAAGTGCAGGCCATTACTATTTCTACCTGGTGGTTTTAAAATGGAATCTGAACTCAGGTCCTTCTGCTTGTGAGGCAAAAGTTTAACCCCTCAGCCATCTCTCTAGCACTAAGTCTGAAGCCTGGCATCTTAATGCTACTTGAGCATTAAGTCTGGATCATTCTAGGTGGTCTGGGGCAGAGGCTATGAGCTGAGCCACAATGTAATACTGTTTCCCTGGTAAGCGTGGCAGAGGGGAGGCCTGAGTTGGAATGGAGAGTTCAGTGACTTGCCTGGGATTGCGCTTGTGTAAGAAGCAGAAAATTTTTACAAGGTTGTGAATTTATTTCAGATGGTCCCTGGAACAGAAGCGAAAAGACAGAGACAAAGAAGGACTAAAACTCTCTAAATGTATCACTACAGGTCATACTTTGTGTTGTTGGGCTCTCTGCAAAGTGTGTTGCAACACAATAGCACACCTTAGCATTGCAGTCCATCTCCCATCCTTCGCTTATGCTGTGGCTGGTTGTAGTCACATTAGCTGCACATAATTGTGTATTTCATGAATACCTGTATACATAATTGTGTATTTCATGAATGTTATTTGTTTTATTGCATGTCTTTGATATCTTTTCTCTGGCAAGGTACATGCTAGCTATTGTTCAAAATCCAAGACAAGGTATCTCCTCCTAGAAGAATGTTCTAATCTTCTGGCCTGGATACAGTATTTTCCTTTATTTGTTCTGTCACAGTTTCCTGTTTCTTTTAATCTGAGCATTTAGATAGTTTCTTTTCTCTTTATCTAGATTGTAAACCTCTCTAGAACCGTGTTTTCATCATCTTTGCATTCCAGAGCTCAGCATTAGTGTCCTCTGTATGATGAGATGGCTCAAGAGTCTGTGTTTTGAATCAATGGCCATTAGTCCCATATTACTTGCATTTGATTGTTGGACTAAAGAAACAGTTTGCAATGCTGAATGTAAGATTTAAAGAACACCTTGGTCAGGTCTCAGGTCAGTTAAGGGTGAGGAACAGGAAGACATCTGCTTAATAAAGGTCACTGGATGGCTGTAATGCACAGCTAGCTGAGAACAGGGTCCCAACCTGACAAGGCACACTGCCTTGCTTGCAGGACAGTAGCTGCCTTTTGCCTTTGAAGTTCAAAAGTAGAAACAGAAAGAAATAAGCAAGTAAATTGATGACTTATGCACATTTTTGAGAGTAAAATATATGAAAATAATTGCATTTTAGGGCTGGGATGAGAGTATCATAGAATCCAATTATCAATTAAAAGTATGGTGCTTAAAAAAGTTAGGAACCATTTTTCTAAAATGGTATTTTAATGACTATTGGTAGCACATCTCCCCAATCTATGCTGTTTTGGCTGCTTTTATCCATAGATCATTTGCTTTGAGAGTGCTGAACAACATTTAAAGGCTTTCAAGAAACAACTCATCTTTTTCTTACTTTAATCTAATATGCTAATTGGAAGCCATCCTAGGAGTTTTAAAATATGGCAACAATAACTTGAAGTTAATTATAGAGATCGAGAGTTGGCTGTTTGTGACTCCAGATCAGGCCAGGTGTGTGAAAACCTGTAAATACATCTGTTATTCCTTCTCCATACAAAGTATCATCGACTCTCAGAAATGTGCTAGGCATTGAGGGAGCAGAAGTAATACAAAGCTCCTCTCACAAATTCACCGTCTTATAGTAAACAGTATGCCAAGATGGGCGACTCCAGAGCCCACTCCAGGGCACATGCAAGGGAAGATGTGTCTGACAGCGAGTCATGGCAAGCTGGGCTACACAGAGCACAGAATGATGCTAGCATAGGGCCAGGCTAACACCAGTTGGTGGAACTAAAGGGACAGCTCTAGGCACACGGGGCTGTGATGTGTTCATATGACATATCAAAATGGAGCTTCAGTGGCAACCTATTCTGAGAAGCCCTGAAGAGGTATATCAAAAGACATCTAATTCTCCAACACGAGGAAACATCTGGTTTAACATTACTTTAAGTAACCATAACAGTTTCTTGTGTCAGCAGACAAACTCTGTTGGTTATGGGCTGGTGTGCTAGTCAGAGAGAATATTTGTGTTGTGATGAAAATCACAGTATCAATGGCTGAATTAACAAAGACATTACCAATCGTGTTGAGTGTGGATTGGTGTATAGGTGGGTGATAGGTGGATGCTGTGCTGTTAGCTTTTATGGGGATGGAAGGTTCATAAGCTTCAGTAATTCAGTGCTCATCAAATGGGAAGGGGAGAATGGAGCCAGCAACTGCTAACGAATACTATGCCTGGAAACAAGGTGCTTCTTGTCTCTTCTCATTTCATTGGTTAGACATAATTTCATGCTATGTCTCTGCTCAGAAAATGAGAAATAATGATCTCTGTGTGCCCTGGTGTGACTAGCAGCGGAACACTGGGAAATATTACCAATGTCTACTGCAGCCAGAGTTGTTAGCTCCACCCATGTGTGTTCGAAATAAAAAGATTATTCTTAAGGCAGGACTGCTGCATCCAGAAACTCACTGCAGTGAGAATTGTCCTTACCAGATCTGCATAATGACTGACATACCAACACGCTCTCATAGATTATTAAAGGAATTCAAGAGAGATAAGAACACACAGTGGAAACCTTGGGGACTAAAGCTGGATAAGTGAAGGCAAATCCCCTTATCAGTGGGGTGGCCTGAAGAAAGGCAACTTGGTATACCACAAGAGTAGACAAGCCAGAAGAAACCCTGGGGTCCATAGAAGCATAGAGACAGGAAGGTGGGAGCGAGTGGGATGGATTGATGAAGGGAAGGGAAGGGGATAGGAGTGAGGGGGGATGGAAGGAAGCAGGGCTAAATACTCAATATGTTTTTAAAATTAGAAAACAAAATAATTAAAAATTCTAGACATGAAAAAATGACTTTATTATTATTGGCTGCTCTTTCATTTTAATATATGGGGGACTTTTTGCCAACTAGATTTCTATTTAAAAGTAGTAGCAAGATTGGTCTTCATCAATATTAAAACTATTATTTTAAAGCTTTGAAATGAATTTCCAAGGTGATTACTTGAGGCACATGAATACGAACTCCAAATACCAACAGTATGATGATTACATAATAAAATAACTTTGTTTGGATAGATGTACAGAACACTTTGGAAGTTCAAGAGATACTTGCATACAGAAGTTAACCCTGTTAGCTGATTTAGAATGTGGGTCCACAGTATAAAAACAGGCATGCTTCCACACGTTGAATACAGGGTGAATGAATGTTTTAAAGGACTTCCTTCAAAAATCCCAGGGCAGAGTAAACAAGGAGGAGGTGGAGGCCGTCCATAGTGGTTCCCGAATTCGTCCGTGGTTCTACATACACGCAATACATGCACACACGCATACATGCACAATTGAATAAATAATAAATAATAATTAAAAAATTTAAAAAAATCTCTTACATATTGCCACTCTCTTCTTCTGTACTCAGGAAAGATGGGGGATTTGGGAAGAGAAAGGGTGGGATCCATGGGGGTAGGCTGGATGGGATGGAAGGGGATGCCCCGTTTCTTCCTTTTTTTCCTTGGTTGACACTTCAGATGGTAAAGGGACCACTATTGCCTTCCTTTGCTGTGACCTTGGAGACTAATGCTGACAGATGGAGCTCCCTATGCTCTTGAATATAATAGTCGTGAGGTACCAGTGGTCCCTGAGTACTTGAAATGAGGCTAGTGCAACCGAGAAATGGAGTTTTTTTTTTAAATCAAATTTCATTAATTTCGGTAGTCACATGAGTCCAAGTGATAGGAGAGAGGGAGATTGTTCTTATTTCTGACTTCTTGATGAACATTTTTCTGAACACTCTCTTACTTCCCTTGTAGGAGTTGCTAATGAGGGGTGTAGGATGCTTCTTGCTGTTTGTTGCTGTAATCCAGGTTTCTATTATAAAATAGAAATGGGTTGGAGAAGACCTGAACGATGCCCAAAGACTTCACAAACATACAATGAAACAAAACAAAACTGAGGACCACCTGCAGCGTTTCAGATCTGGCCACTTACATTTAAAGGGAAGGGTGCTACTTCAGGCATAGAGAAAAAAATCATAAAAGAAGGCAAGAGGCAGATGAACCTAGTGTAGTAACCTTTTAATGTAGCATCAGCATCTACTTCTCTGAGATATATTTGGATATAAAATCTTTATTGGGCTTGAAATTCTTATTAAAAATGCAGTGAACTTTAGTTTGCACATTTGCAGCCTTTCATTCCCCAAATCATTCTTTTGCAAGAAACCATTTCTTTGATGGTGGTTGTTTAATGAAAGGCACAGGCAGTTAGTGAAGAAACGAAGTTATGAAGCATTCATCTGGTGACTCTTGTGTCAGCGCTGTGCTAAGAAGCTGTTAAAGGCTTCATGGGCACATGTCCTAGAACTCCATATTCTTTTTTACCTTTGCCTCCTGTCCATTTTGGAAAACATCTGTTTTTATTACCTGATTGTAAAAATTAGTGCTTGTATTAAATAATTTAATGAAGTGAAGTATCTCAGACCACTCATAGCTGGCTTCCCATGGATCCTTGGGCAGAGGCCAATACAGAGTGGTGTGGCAAGTACTTGGATTTTATCTCCGGGACTTAATGTGAAGACAAGAGGGAAAGAGAGGGAGGAAGCAAGTATGGCTCTATAGTTTGATTCAAAAAAGAATGATAGGAATTTTCACTCTCAGAATTAAAACTATAATTCACTTGAAGTAAGCTTAGTATAACGGAAGTCATATTCTAAATATAATATCCAACCACCTTTTTTTTGTTCCCAGCAGAGCATGCATATAAACAGGAAAAATATCTTCAGTGGAAGGTTAATTTGTTCATTCCACCATATTTATTCTCAGATGCAAGACCATTCCTAGTCCATCTGCCTCTGTATATTTCAGAACCCACCTCTAGTTAAACTGGACATCATATCCACGTAAGTTACTGGGTTATGCTAATTACTTCTCCAGATCATACTGTAGTTCTGATACTACAAGACAAGTATTAAGGGCTTAATATTTGAGTTTAGAATAATTGGGTAATTGTCGTCATCCTGTGACAAGTTTCCCCTTTTCCTGGTCCATTGACTAATGGCTCTATTGTTATTGTTGGAGTGTCTCATGCCCCATAGCACCATGACGCAAAACTTGATCTTTGGTAGAAATGCTTCCCACATGTGTCCCCTCCAGGAAGCCAAAGGGCAGCAAAGCAACATTCCAGATTGAGACCCTGGCCTTTGGCACCACGATCTAACCTGTTCCAGGTGAAAAATATTAGGTCAAAAGTACTTTCATGAGAAAACATTCACTTGGGTTCCTCCACTGGTTCTGGGTCCCAGATGCATATTAGTTAAATAATTCAGTGATTAATGGGTGGTTTCAAACAATTACCATGTGAGCCGCACCAGAAACTGTAAGAAACACTGATTCCTAGGAACCCTATCTTTTTCATACTAAATTTTGACTCGGTACTGGAGAGCCCCAGGTACCTGTGTTTTAGAAAAGACTTCTGAGATGTTCAGGGAAATGTGATCCAATTTGATTTAGGGTATCTATTTGGGGCCATACTTAATACTACTGTATTTTTGAAATGCACTCATAAGAGGATGCCTTTTGTGCATCAACACTGCTAAATAAATAAAAGATACATAAAAGAAGAGAAGATTTGCCATTTTTATCCCTAAACCAAGTGTCGGATCCTAGGGGATGGTTTCATGCATTAAAATAAAATTTGTGGACTGGCGGGGGGGAGGCGCTCCTCAGTTCATCCATCAAACAAAATGAAACAAAAAATGAAATGAACACTTTCAGAAGGCATTTTCAGCAGCATCCAATAGTAGCGAGCCAGAGTAACAAGCCCAGTATAGAAGCCCCCACCTTCTCCAGTCCACAGAAGGAGACTGATAGCAATGGATTATCTTGGGTTCTTGTGCTTTCAGACTAATGTGTCATTTTATCTATGCATGAAACGGCAAGAGATACAGTCATCTGTCTGTTCTTCTAGTCAACAGATATTTGAATGTCTGCTGTATGTCAGATTCTTTGTTAGGTGCTGGGAATACCAAATAAAATATGGTATTTTATTTGGGCTTCTCCACCTTAGAGCACTAGTAGGCTAAAGTAGATGTTCTCCAAGTGTGATCTTGAACCAGCAGCCTGAGCAGCCCTGGGAACTTGCTAGAAATGCCAGGACTTTCCATTCAGACCTGCTGAGTCTGAGTCACCATTGGCCTCTAGGAGGAGCAGTCAGTCCAGCAGAAGCTGAGAGTCCAGGGTGATGGGCAGAGCGGATGCAGGAGGGGTCAGGGCACATGGGGGAGTGGAGGGAGGAAATGATGGTGTGGCATGGTGGGAGGTGTTTCCAGAGAAGGTCAAGTCAACAGCTCCACAGCACTGAAAAACAGGTATTGTCATCCTGCCTTTCATTAGGAGTTAAGTGTCTCAGAACTCTGGATTCCAAGAAAGTGAGGGATTTGTCCAGAAACCACTGCAAAATACATTGCTCTTTATCTATGGCTGATGTGATGTGACAAGTTTAGGACTCAGGGAGGTTAAAGGCCTGGGGTAACAGGGAGCATCTGGGGCGCACATTAAAGTCTATGTAAGAGCCATTTGTCATATTCTTCCATGTGACTAGAGAAAGCTTGTGTGTCTTGCCCTAAGTGTTAGGTCAGTGAATGTCCAGGCCCTCCAGGATACCCATTTCTGTCTTTGGTTGACAACTTGAAGTTGTCATATTCAGTTTGGCAAATTCAGTTGCTGGAAATCCTATTCACTATGTTCACATATGTGTCTAAACTCTTGTAAAAGACACAAATTACTTGTTTTCAAATACAAGAAATATTTGAATCTAACCTTTTCCTGAATTGACTTATAGAATTTCTTTCTTTTTTTAATTTATTATTATTATTTATTCAATTGTGCATGTGTGCGTATGTATGTGCGCACACATGTGTGTGTCTGTGTGTGTATAGAACTACAGATGAATTTGGGAACCACCATGGACCACCTCCACCTCCTTCTTGTTTACTTTGCCCCGGGATTCACAGACTCCGCCCTACCAGGACCAGAAGCGCAAGCCACCCCCACTTCCGCCTGGCGTCTATACTATGGGATCTGGGATCCGAACTCAGGACTTTGTGCCTGCAAGGCAGAGGCTTAACTCCTGAGCCACCTCTCCAGCCCCAGAATTTCTCTTTCTGTTCAAACAATAAATAATTGTTTCATATTTATAGTCACATAAGGATCAATCATCATAGATCTCAATAGCTAGATTTTGTTTTATTACTGTCTTTGTCTCTCCAAGTAGGGATGAGCACAATGGGTCTGCTTCTTGCAACTAAGAATTTATAAACCAAATTTCATTGTTTGCTTCAACCCATAGCATATATTTTGAAATGTAAAATAAGATTCATACATGCATGACTGTATCTATGTGCACATGTCCTGAATCAATCTTATAACACATCATTGTATAACATAAAATACATACCATACATTAGAAGTTTTTGTCAAAACTGACAGAGAAGGGTAACAAATCATATTCACTTAAAAAACATCTCAGGCTGGAGGGATGGCTCAGGCATTAAGCTTCTGCCTTGTAAACAGAAGATCATGAGTTCAGATCCTGGATCCCACATGACAAAAATCCATCTCATCTACTTAAATTCTGATTTTCTTTCTCATAATAAACAATGGAAAAGATTTTGGTTAAAAAAACAGATCTTTCTGCAGTTTTATTTCTCTCTATATATATACATATATTTACAGGTTTCTTAGCTTTCTATGTCTGTGTTATGGTTTCTCAAAAAACTTGATGTGATAAAAGCTGTTTCATCATGTTAATAATGGCTGATTTTTCTCTTTTTAGCTGAACTGTAAGAGTTTTTTTATTCCTATAGATATCATAAAGTACACTCATGCATATACACACACACCCACACACATATATATTACATACAGTACACACAAGGGCATAACTGTGCATAATCTTCACTTTGTTATGTGATGTATATCGGTGGGGTGTAATATATGTGTGGAGGTCAAAGGACAACTTCGTTGTCTCTCTTTCCACTTTTATGTGGGCTTCGGGCATTGAACACAGGTTGTCAGGATTTGAAACCAGTGCTTTTACCTGCTGAGCTATCTTTCTGACCCCCAGCAAAGAACTTACTTTGTTGTAGTGACTGTTTTGGGAGAGGGTCTCACATAGCCCAGGTTGGCCAGGAACTGATTGAGGCCTAGAATGACCTTAAACTCCTCCTTTTGCCAGCATCTTGAATGTTGGGATTGCAGGTCTATGCGCCACCTCACTGGATAAGGAAGTGTGGATCGAACTGGGAGCCTCTGCCATGCTATATTGGCACCCTACCAACTGAACTATATCTCCAGGTACATTGTTCTGCTCTAAGAAATGGTTGGTGGGGGTGGAGGAGTATAATGGGAGACTCAGATGAGGAAATCAGAAAAAGCGACTCCTCTTTCAAACATGGGGGCAGATGTTTTTTGAATGCATCATGGACCCTCTTTATAAGCCAAACAGAATTGATAAAGTCTGACTGACTAGTCACATGACTCTTGCCCAGACGTACAGACTGACATGGACTCAGCGTCGCTCAAGAGTTCCCTGTCCTTGCCTTATTCTCTGAGCCTTCTCCAGAGTTAAAAACCAGCAGATAGTAACTCAGATTAAACCCTTGTGATCTAGATATAAACAGCAGTGCTGATTAAATGGATCACTTTGCCAAGGGAGATGCAGCCGGAATACCCATTTTTCATTCAAATGTTCCAGCCTGGCACAAGTAGCTTCCAGCTCTAAATATATTGAATCACCATTAACCTACTGGAGAAAATAGGAACACAAACACACACTTTCTTATTAGATGAACATGGCAGGTTGTCTGCTAATACAAACAATTAAGTGGAGAATTTATTTATAGCTCTCAAAGGCTCCTGACAAAATTCCTCCTGTCAGAAAAACACAGTTCTTGTTGCTCAGCACGGGGAATGGGACTCTTGAGGTGTTAAATCCTTTGGAGTTTGGGATGTGTGTTGATTTGTTCACGAAAGCTCTCCAAACAATCTGAGTGCACGTTGAAGTGTGAATAGCACTGTTGTGGCAGGCTTCTCACACTTCCTCACAGGTTAACCTTTTACAGGATTTGTGGCAGAAACCAGGGTGAGACCTGGGGAGGCAAAGTTGGTCTGTCCAGTCTGCTCACCCAGGAGCTGTCCAGTGCCTGTCAGTTCTAGTCACACCCGCATGCGTATCTTCCGATAGAAAAAAAAAAAAAAAGAAGAAAGATTAAAAAAAATCAGAGTCATACACAGAGCTCCCTTTGGTCATTTTTTGGCTTCTAGCCAGGAGAAAACTAAGGCTATCTCTTGCTTCTGGTCAAGGACAAAAATCAAGGTCTAAGCCAGTTTTTATATTTCCTGTTCTCATTGAAACATCCACTGACCCAGGAGAAGTGAAGAGAATAAGCTAGGTTTACTCAGGGTGTGCTTCATCATTTTCTTGTTTGTTGTTTCAATGTGTGTGTGTGTGTGTGTGTGTGTGTGTGTATGTGAGAGAGAGAGAGAGAGAGGAGAGAGAGAGAGAGAGAGGGTGAGAGAGAGAGATGGTACTTGAATGTGTGTGCCTGTGGAGGTCTAAGGGTGACATTGAAGAACCACCCTGAATTACTCTGCTTCCTTACTGCTTTGCTCTGGGGCCTCTCAAGATTTGCCTTTCAGGGCGGAAATTGCAGACCACTCACCATATCTGCCCGGCATTTTTTTATGTGGGCTCTGAGGATCTGAACTCAAGTCCTTCAAGGCAAAGGCATAACCTCTGAGCCATCTCCCTGGCCAAATGTGCATGTCATAAGCTGTGTGTCCATGCTTGTTGCCAAAGTGAACTCTCTTCAGTGAAGGAGTTTTCAAAGTGTGGTTCTCCAGACAAACACGAAAGGCCTCTGTATTCTTTTTATTTATTTATTTTTTATTATTTATTCAATTGTGTACGTGTATGTGTGTGTGTGAGTGTATGCATATATATGTGTGTAGAACCACGGACGAACTCAGGAACCACCACGGACCGCCTCCTGCTCCAGGATTCACAGGCTCTGCCCTACCAGGACCAGAAACGCAGGCCGCCGCCGCTTCCGCCCGGCGTCTATACGTGGGGTCTAGGATCCGAACTCAGGACCTTCCGCCTGCAAGGCAGAGGCTTAATCCCCTGAACCACCTCTCCAGCCCCAGGACTCTGTATTCTGTGTGAACACCTTAGAAACACAAATTCCCACCCCCAATTCAGGCCTATTGAGTCAGAAGCTTGGTGGAGTTGTGATGGGGCAGACATCTACCTCCTAGGTGACCCTGATACATGCTGCCTCTGGACTACCACTGTTTAAATGAAATGGCTGCGAGACACAAATAATAGGTTTACATTTGTTTAATAACCACAATTTGCAAAACGAGGAGTTAGCAATTGTAGGCTGGCTTCTGAATGAAAATATTTTTTATTGGCTCATGAAGTTTGAAAGCCAGAAAACCCAGGTTCTGGAGGTTAGTTAAATAACACTTTGTGCTGCTTTAGATAACATACCGTTTAGAGAACAAGGAAAGATCTGGAAATGAATGTACATATAAGCGTACAAATGAATCCCAGAAAGGAACGCTTGGTTCTCATTAGTAACACCTTTATGCAATTACTGCTGGAAAATGAATATACTTACTAAACAGCACTAAGAAAACCTAAGTTTCCTATGCTAAATAGTGAAAATTAGTCAGAAGAAAAATCCTATAAATATTGATGATCTCATTTCTGTAGCTCTCAGGCAATTAGTCAGTATTTGGCTTTTATTACTATGAAAGTTGTTCTACAGAAATTATAATATCTGGTCCTTAAGAAGTGGGGAAACAAAAGCTTTTGGCAAATGTAAATTTTCTCTTAGAAATAAGGCACATGGTAAGACTTTTATTTATTTTTTAAATTTTATTTCTCTCTCTCTCTCTCTCTCTCTCTTTCTGTATCAGAGGGCACTGTGTGTGCCTGTGGAGGCCCAAGGGTGACTTTGGGAATTACACTGGATTGCACTACCTCCTCTTTGCTCTGGAGTTTCCCAGGTTCCAACTGCCAGGACTGAAAGTACAGGCTGCTGCCATGTCTGCCTGGGGTTTTTATGTGGGGGCCTGTGATTTGAACTCAGGACCCTCTGCTTGCAAGGCAGAGGCTTAACCCGAGTCATCTCTTCATCCCAGTAAACCTTTTAAATTTGGTTTCTGTAGCAACTGAGGCAGAAGAAGCTGGAAACAAGCAAACTGAAGGTACAGTAAAAATAACATAAGGAATTAATTGAGATTGATTGGACAGGTGGAGCCCAGAGAAATACCTAAAAACTTAAGCAGGAATGTGTGCTCCTGGATGTCAACTCAAGGTACCTCACTCGGGACCAGAGCATCCCATATCTGTTTCCATAGGTGACGTTAACCACCCTACATTAAGGCTGCGTATTTCTAAATAGACCTGAGATAAAATGGCGGCCTCTGTCCTTCATGTTGTAAGACTCTTGATGAGCCAATGACTAAAGTTTTTTAGATTCCTGAAGAAGATGGGTTTAAGAATTCCGGCTCTTTGTCATTTCCCTTTTGTTAAGAAGTTCCACCTGAGGCTGACTTCAGAGGAAATTCAAGGAAATAAAGAGAAAGGCAGGATTAAAACAACTGGTTCTATTGTTCTTTGTGAATGAGGTACTTGCTTTACATAGCGCTAGGGTTCCGTGGGCTTCTTTGTCCTGGGGAAGTGGGTTTGGTGGTGGTTCTTTCCTTCTAGTTTCTCAGGCTGCAGCCAGAGGGGGTCATAACTCCTCTGGGGACTTCAGAACTGAGCTGTCCAAGGTAGTGGTCACCAGTCACCTGTCACAGTGGAGTTTTTGCAGTGTGGCTGACTAGTCCCAAACAAAAAAAAAATGCGGTCAGTGTAAAATATGTAGTACATTTTGAAATTTTACTATGGAAAAGGAGATCAAATATTTTGCTAATAATTTCAAATACTGATCAGATATTAAAGAGTGGCTTCTAGAAAGCATAAAATGATATGTTTGACTTATACTTCCATTAGACAAGAAAACCATATGGTACTATCTCTGGAATATTACAAAAACTTTTATGAACAAAAGCGCCCTGATGTAATTTTTTACCTTGCTTTGAGAGACAATGAAAGCCTACACTGCATAATTAAATAATTGCCAAGTAAATAGTGATTGTTCCTAAGTGCTTTACTCACTGTGTGAGCGTTAGTGGTAGAACTTTGCTTAACAAGCTTGAGACCCTGGGTTCTATCCTACCTGGTCCTGCAAAACCAAAAAGAGCGCTTTAGAATTTTTTGTTATAGAGAGAACTCTAGGTTTTGTGGCTCTCTTTTACAGATCCCCAAGAAGGACATTGAAATACTATTTCTTGTAACTCTTGGGAGAATTTGTTTATTTGAGACATTCAGATATCCACGACAAATGTGAAAACATAATAAGCATACAAAGATATTTGAAAATAGGGACTGAGGAGATAACTTGGTAATTCAAGTGAAAGTTGGGGTTCCCAGATCCCATATAGAATATCAAGGAAGCAAGGCAGCAACACAGAGTCTTAAGATCCCCAGAACAAGATGGCCAGTCAGACTAGCCCTATTATTGAGCCTTGGTTTTAAAGCATCCTTTAAATTATTAAAACAGTCCTAAAACATTAAGGTGGGGTTGGAGAGATGGCTCAGGGGTTAAGACTCTGCTTCATAAACAGAAGCACCCGAGTTCGGATCCACAGTCTCACTTAAAATGCCTTTTAGAAATGACAGTGTTCTTTACTTCTAGCACTAGTGGGGGAGCCTGGGAAATCCCAGAGGAAAGCAAAAAAGAGGTAGAAGCAATCCAGGATGAGAAGTCATGCTTGGTCCTCCATAGGGACACACACACACACACACACACACAGGTGCATGAACAAACAAAAGAAAAACCAAAAAACATTAAGGTGGAAGAATGATTGAGGATGTATTGCCCTTGGGTCTCTTCGTGTATAGACACTCAGGTACATGTGTATCTGAATGTATATGTGTGCCCACTCACATGTAAGTACTTATAAGACATTCCATACACACTTATATGTGACAATGGAAAAATATTTGAAAATATATACACATAATAATAATAAAAAAGATCGGGATTCCTTTGCATCTAGCACCAAAGCTGAGAGATAGAACATCACCATGCCCCCAATGTCCCTGTGTATCTCTCTCTTTCTCTACATGATCCTGGGCTTTGGTCATCTCTCTCTCTCTCTCTCTTTTCTTTTCTTTATGGCCATCACTGGCTATTTGCATGTCTCTAAACATGGAGTTGTTTAGCCTAGGTTGTTTCTAAATTTCACTTAAATGAAAACACACTGTACACAGTTACTTCTGACTTATTTCTTTTAATAACATTTTATTTTTGAGATTCAACCCAGATTGGTGATTGTAGCTGTAGTTTATTATTTTTTATTGCTCTATGGTAGTTCATTATGGAAATACACTCTTAATCTATTGATCCAGTCTGTTGAATGAATTTAGGTCATTTCCTAGCTTTGTCCATTATAACCATACTGTATACATATGCTGTGTGTCTCCTGGTGCACATACACAGGATTTCTCAAAGACCTACTCGTAGGAGTTGGAGCCCTGGCTCGCACTGTATATTTCCTAAAAGTGTACAAATTTATATTCTCCCCTGCAGAGTACGAGCAGTCTCATTGCTCCTTAACCTCATAAAACTGTTTTACTATGCTTCTTAAGCCTGGCTGTTTAGGGATGGCCTTCCATGGTTTTAATTTCTCAGATCTGCCATTTGGCTAAACAGCTTCTCTTGTGTTTATGGGTTACGCACGCTTCGTTTTCTATCTGGTTCTTTGTCATTCTTTCTGACTCCTAGAAGTTTAAAGTGTGCTTTTCAAAGGCATGCTGACACATCATCAGCATGCCGCAATCATCCTCTCCTTTCGGGCATTTTGTCACTTTTTATAATGCTTTTTGGTCCACCAAAGACATTAATTTTAATGTAGTCAATATTTTTCTTTATAACCTGAACTTTTTAATGCCTGACTTAAAAACTTCTTCCCCAGTTAGAGGCCATAAAGACAGTCTGGTAGATTATCTTTTAAAAGTTTTACATTCTCGTTTCTCATCGCTAGGTCTTTAATTTACCTGGAAGGTATTTTTTTGCTGATTGTATGAAGTTGGAGTCTAATTTAATGTTTTCATTTTGAAACAAACTGTTTCAACATTAGTAGTTGAAACAAAAATCCATCATTTTCCCATAGGTGGCTGCCATATCTCTGTCATATGAACCAGTGTTTTTGTGGGGAGTCCTGTTTCCAGACTTTCTATGCTGTTCACTAGTTTCAGGCCCATTATTTTTTATATTCTCATTCTTTCCAAGACAAGGTCTCACTAGATAGTCGAAACTGGCCTTGAACTTACTATGTAGTTCGCTTGTCTTGAACTTTCTATCCTCCTGCCTCAGCCTCTGGGGTGCTGGTATGGCAGGTAGGAGCCCACACCTGCTCCTTCAGCCCTTCTTAGAAAGTATGTATCACATTGTATGTCATTAATTAAAACCTTGTTTCATATCCTTCAATAAAGTTTTATATTTTTCTCTTTAAAATCGTACATATCTTTTACTGGATGTCTTTCTGTGCACATCATATTTTAATGCCATAATAAATATCTTTTAAATTTTCTACTTATTCCCAGGATATGAAATACATCAAATTTTGCACAGTGATTTTTGTATCAGCATATTTATGGAACTTCCTGTTTTCACAGTTTATCTCTGTGGAAAATCATTTTTTAATAATGACAGGTTTGTTCTTTAGTTCTGAATCCCTAAATTTTTTTTTAACTTTCTTGGTCTGGGTTGGACCTCTACTTTAATTCTATGTACAAGTGAGGACAACAAGAAAATTTGTTCATCTATCTATCTATCTATCTATCTATCTATCTATCTATCTATCTATCTATATCTATATCTATCTATCAATCAATCATCTACTTAATTTGTGATTCCTTTGAGTCAGAACTTTATTAGGTAGCCCAAGCTGATTTTACAAGGTCTTCCTGCCTTCTTCTCCTAGGGCCTTGATTACAGATGTGAGATGCTATGCCTGCCTTTTATTTTTGATTTTTAAAAATTAGAACAGCCTTTATTGTATAACATTTCATTATGTTACAGTGCACGACATTATACTGGATCCTGTGAGGTTCAGCCAGCAAGGAGCCTACTCTCAATATACATTACATTACAGTCTTTTATTATATTCTATACTAAAAGTCCTAATGCACTTTTGACTTGTTTCTTTTTTTTATTTTTTATTATTATTTATTCAATTGTGCGTCTGTGTGTGTGTGTGTGTGTGTGTGTGTGTGTGTAGAACCACGGGTGAATTCGGGAACCACCATGGACGCCTCCATCTCCTCCTTGTACCAGGACCAGAAACGCAGGCCACCCCCGCTTCCGCCTGGCGTCTATACATGACTTGTTTCTTTTAAATTTATTTATTTATGTTTTACTTGTTGGGGTAGAGGAAGGACATGATTTAGTGGCAGATTACTTGCCTAGAATCCACCAGTGAAGCATGGGGGAGGGGGATTGTCTCATATTTTTGATTTTTAAATAGGAAATGTTTGAAAGGTCAGTTTTGGACTTGATGCTTGCTGTACTTTGTTGGTAGAATAATAAGTTCACTTTAACTTATAATTTACTAAGAATCTTTACTAATAGGAATCATGAATTTTGTTAAATGCACATCAGTTTATAAAAACATATCTATTGAGATAATCCAGTGATATTCTTCAACATTTAATGAAGTCAGTTGCATTACTTGCTTTTCTTTAATTTACTTTTATTTCTAAATAAATTTACTTGTGCTAGGTGTGTGTGTATATTTTTAATAATTTGAAGGACTCAGTTTACTTGGGAGTTTTGTGAGATTTTTATGTCTATCTTTGTAGAATTGTTCTGTAAATTTCTTTTTTTAAATGTTACTGTTGGGGCTGGAGAGGTGGCTCAGGGGTTAAGCCTCTGCCTTGCAGGTGGAAGGTCCTCAGTTCCGATCCTAGAGCCCACGTATAGATGCCGGGTGGAAGCGGGGGCGGCCCGCGTTTCTGGTCCTCGTAGGACGGAGCCTGTGAATCCTGGGGCAGAGTAAACAAGGAGGTGGAGGTGTCCATGGTGGTTCATGGTGGTTCCCGAGTTCGCCCGTGGTTCTACACACACACATACACACACACACACACACACACACACACGTACGCACACACACACGTACGCACACGCACACACATGCACAATGGAATAAATAAAAAAAATAAAGTTCTCTAGAACTATATATCAAACTGTCCCCCCCCAAAAAAATCGGAAAAAAAATAAATGTTGCTGTTGAATTTTGATACTGAGGCCATGCTAACTTTAGAATATGAATTTTATAGTGACTTCATTTTATTACAATTTATCATTTATGTAAAACTGAAATTTTATTCTTCAGTGGTTAGCACAGCCTATTAGTAAAACCTGATGTTTCCTCTGAGAAAAGATTTTGAGGTAACAATGAAATTCTTTAATGATTATAGAATCATTTAGTTTTTGTTTTCCTCTTGAGTCAGTTTACATGAGTTTTATTTTATAGGAATCATCTCATCTAAGTGTTCAAGTTTATTGGTATAATACTCATATAGTATCTAATTAATGTCAACAACACCTAAACTGATGTGCTTTTTTCTTTCATATATGAACATACTATTTTCATTTCATGTGCTTATTATCAAACTTTTATTTTGGAGTCATCTATTTTGTTTCTTAATATGATCAGAGGTTTGTAGTTTTAGTAGTTTTTTTCAGAGAAACATCTTTTGACTATTAAATATAATATTTTACATTAGCTTTTGTTCCTAACTTTATCAACTTTGGGAATCACCCTGGATTTTGTCTACCTCCTTTTTGTTTTGCTCTAGGCTCTTCCCAGCAGGGCCAGAAATTTTATGCTACTGCCATTTCTACCTGGTATTTTTATGTGGGATCTGGGGTCCGAACTCAGGTCCTTCTGCTTTCCAGGCAGTCTTTGTTTTTAAATTACCATCTTATTTTCCTAGTTTTACAAGCATATTAAATCTTAACCCTGCTTTCTTCCATCCCCCCTTCCTCCCATCCCTTCATCAATCCATCTCACTCCCTTCTGCCCTTCTGTCTGTCTCCAGGCAGAGTCTTAACCCCTGAGCCATCTTTCCATCCCCAGCCTAGCATTTTTTTTTGTTTTCCTTTTTTTTTTTATTAAAAAACCCCCTCCTCCCCCTCCCCTTCCCCCAGTGCCTCCCCCCCAATTCCCAGAGAGTCCTTTATTGTGTACGCCTAACTCTCCACTGGGTCCTCCTCTCTGATGACATATAAGGACCCAGTGGCATTTCCATAAGCCCTTTCTCTTGTTCCCCTTAAGCATAAGATCACTACTATGGCTGTCAATCCCTTGCCTCCAGTGATCTCGGTGCCCTTAACAGATGCTAGACTTTATGAGGGCAACAGTGCGCTGGACATTGCGCAGGGCATGCAAAGTCCCATTATGATTGCTTTGGCCCCAACTATTGTTGAGAATCTTGCAAATCGTTGCTCCTCCCATCCTTTTACTCTTACAATCTTACCGCCCCCTCTTCCGCAAATGTCCCTGAGCTCCAGGATGGGAAGAGATTAGGCTGGCCTAGTTCTATGTGATTGATATAGAGTCTACAGGGATCTGGGATACAAACTCAGGTCTCTCTGCTTGTGAGGCAGAGGCTTAACGTCTGAGTTACCTCTTGAGCCATATATATGTGTATATATATTTAACAGTTTCATACATTAAAACAATGAATTTGTCATTTTCAGTCCATATTGCCTAATTCCATTCATCTTCCTCTTTCTTCCAATAAAAAAACCTTCTTTTTCCCAATCAGTTTCTTTGTTGCTTGTATGCCTTTTTTATTTTTAATTTTTTATTGTTTTAACATTTCCATACACAAATAAGTAAATTTATGAAATTTTTACGCTTTAATCCATCTTCTCTTTCCCATTTACAGCCCTTCTTTTCTACTAGTCTCTCTTTTACTTTCATGTTTCTTTTCTCATGCTTGCATATCTTTTTTGCATATGTGGCTCGATGATTTCCATTTGGGTTGCCTATCCTAGAGTGTGACTGTGCCATTGCGGGAACTTGTATCAGTAAGTATACCTTTCCTGCATCTAATATAAACCGTCAATAGTCTTTCAGGGAGGTGTGTGCCTCACGTGCACATCTACCTTTCCTGGTGAGCCAGTTCTTGTGCAGATCTTGTGGAAGCAGATTCAACTGCAGTGAGTTCATGTGTGCAATAGCCCTGTCATGTCTAGAGGATACGTTTTGGTAATACTCCACCAAATCCTTACACCAGATTTCTTTTCTTTGGTGCTGGTGCTCAAAGTTTGGATACTCAACTGAAAAAAAAATCTATGAGTATTCCTCAAATCTAAGAATTTGATGTTTATGAGAGTTTCCTCTGACTTTGTCTACTATTTTCTCCTCTGCTTTTTTCCTTTTATATCCTAATCATCTTGCATTCTTAAGCTTTTGACATGCCTCTTATAAACAACATAAAGCTGTTTTTAAAAATACAGGTTAGCTGGGAAATCCTAGAGCTAAGCAAAAAGGAGGTTGAAACAATCCAGGATGTTTCACTAAGTCACTCTTTGTCTAGCACAGTGCCTTCTGATACATATACACACACAGTCAATGAAATAAACAATTAAATATTAAAAAAAATACAGGTAAGGGCTGGAGAAATAGTTTTGCCTTGCAAGCAGAAGGTCCTGAGTTCAGATCCCAGGTCCCATGCAAAAACACCAGGAGGTGACCTGCACTTCGAGCCCTGGTGGGCAGAGCCTGGGACATTCCTGAAGTCATGCTTGGTCTTCCATAGGGACATGCAGTGCTCTCTCTCTCTCTCACACACACACACACACACACACAAATAAATAAAAAAAAAGTTAATGCCTTTTCCTTTCAGCTGAAACAATTGTGTGTTCATGTTTATTGTGATGGTGGGCATGTTACTACTTTTTTCTGTTTTACATTTTTCTTATCTTTTCTGTTATTTTATTTTTTCCTCTTCCAGACTTGTTTTATATATATATATATATATATATATATATATATATATATATATATATATATATATATAATATTATTATTATTAATATTATCTGTGTGTGTGTGCACGCATGCTCGTGTGTGTACAGAGAGGGGCACCTGAGCGTGTATGCATTTGGAGTCCTAAGGGTAACGCTGGGAATCATCCTGCATTGTTCTATCTCCTTATTGTTTTGCTCTGGGGGTTTCCCAGGCTCCACGTTCCAGGATTGAAAGTACAGGCTGCTGCCATATCTGTTTGGTATTTTTACAGTGGAAACCTAGAGACTAGAGCTGGATGAGTGAAGGGAAATGCCCCTGTCAGTGGGGTGTCCTGAGGAGGGGCAACTTGGTTTGCCACAGAGGCCTGAACCCCCACAAGACTAGACAAGCCAGAGGGAACACTGAGATCCAGAGAAGTGGCTAGGGAGGACGGTGGGAGGGAGTGGATGGATTGATGAAGATAGGAAGGAGGATGGGAAGAGGGGGGATGGAGAGAAATAGGGATAAGCAGTCAAAATGACTGTAAAGCTAAAAATAAATAAATAAAAATAACAAATAAAATCATATACATCAATGATAAATAGTATAATTCAATCATTTAAAGCATATAGTTTAATGTTTTCGGATATGTTATTATACTTAAATTTTAGAAATTATGGTAAATATATACAGAAAGATTTCCTTTTTAACTATTTTTAAATGTTATTTTAATATGTATTTTTAAAACTTTATTTATTTTGTGTGCGTGTGTGCATCACAGGCACTATGTGTCCCTGTGAAGGTCCAGTGGTAACATTAGGCGTTATTGAATTATCCTGGATTGCTTCTATTTCCTTTTGGCTTCGCTCTGGGATTTCCCAGGCTTCGCTCACCTGGGCAGGAAGTACAGACAGCTGCCATTTCTGCCTGGCGTTTTTACATGGGACCTGGGATCTGAACTCAGGTACTTCTGCTTGTGAGGCAATCTCTGAGCCATCTTTCCTTTTTAACCATTTTAAAGCATATAATTAGCGCTGTCGATTACATTTACAATGTTGGCAATCATCACCATATTTGTTTCTAAAACTGTTAAACAGAAAGTCTGGTTCCAATAAGCAGCAACTCCCTATTCCCAACTCCTACTAGTCTCAGATAGCCTCTAAGCTAGGAATTCAGCTACCTCAAATAAGGTTGTCTTTTATTACCTGGCTTATTTCTATAGTAAAATGTTGGCATTGGTATTATAGTATGCATCAGAAATTCACCCCTTTTTATAGCTGAATGATATCAATGTACACACAGGTATGTATGTATGAACATACATTTTGCTTACTTGTTCATCTGTTGGCTATGGTAAATAATGCTGTGAATGCAGAAATACAAATTTATTTTTAAGTTTCTTCTCCTTCCCTCCCTCCCTCTGTCCCTCCCTCCCTCCCTCCCTTTTTTCTTCCTTCCTTCCTTCCTTCCTTCCTTCCTTCCTTCCTTCCTTCCTTCCTTCCTTCCTTCCTTCCTTCCTTCCTTCCTTCCTTCTGTTTTTCTTTTAGAGCAAATGTGTATTTATTAAGAAAAATTGAGGGCAACCTAGGTAAGCTCCCCTTGCCCAACCCCAAACCCCAGGCCAAATAATTCAGTTCAGTGAAAAATGCACAGAAATTGAAAGAAGGTCTTAAGAGTTAAAACGACAATGCCCAAGTCAAAGTGCAAATCCATGAGAAACAACACCCAAGAAAACAAATCTCCAACTGAAGGAGATTTGATAATGATATCAAATGATAGACTCCATAATGATAGACTCCAACCAGAACAAACCCATGGAAAATAGCCAAAAAAGCCTGACCCAGGATAACACCTTTCAAAACATGATCATTACCATGTTCAATACTATGAAAGAGGAAATCCAGGAGGAATTAAACAACTGCATCAATCATTTTTTTTTGTTTTTTATTCAATTGTGCGTGGATGTGTGTGCATGGATTCGTGTGTGTGCATGTATGTCTGTGTATGTAGGGTGTGTGTGTGTGTGTGTGTGTAGAACCACGGATGAATTCGGGAACCACCATGGACCACCTCCACCTCCTCCTTGTTTACTCTGCCCCAGGATTCACAGGCTCCTCTGCCCTACCAGGACCAGAAATGCAGGCCACCCCGGCTTCCGCCCAGCATCTATACGTGGGGTCTAGGATCGGAACTCAGGACCTTCCGCCTGCAAGGCAGAGGTTTAACCCCTGAGCCACCTCTCTAACCCATCAATCACTTTGAAGAGGAATACAACAGACACTTGGAGGAGTTGAGAAAAACAGTGCAAGAAACAAAAACAGACATAGAGCAGTTAAAAAAGACTCAAGCAGAGTTTAAAACTGAACTAAAAGACAAGTTATCTTCAACCTAGGACTCAACAGAGAGTCTTATCAGCAGAACTAACGAAGCAGAAAATAGAATTTCAGACCTTGTAGACAAAGTGGGAATATTAATCAGCTCAATGGAAGAGGTTGTTAAAGCCAAAAAGATATTTGAGAGAAATATTCAAGAGTTATGGGACACCCTGAAGAAGCCAAATATGCATATTCATGGAATATCAGAACAAGAATCCCAAAATACCACACCTGAAGAAATTTTTCAAACTATCATCAAGGAAAACTTTCCTCATCTAAAAAAAGAGAGGCCCATCCATATACAAGAGGCATTCCGCACCCCAAACAGATATGATCAAAATAGAAATTTGCCACGGCAAATAATAGTTAAAACACTCCATATTCAAGATAAAGAAATGGTGCTGAGAGCTTCAAGGGAAAAAAAACAAGTACTTTTACAGGTAAACCTATTAAAATAACAAATGACTTCTCAATGGAAACAGTAAAAGCAAGAAGAGCTTGGAGAGACGTACTTCAAGTTTTGAATGAACAAAAATGTCAACCCAGGCTGATATACCCCGTAAAACTATCCGTCATGATCGAGGGAGAAAGAAAAATTTTCTAGCACAAAGACAACTTGAAAGGATATATGTCCACCAAACCAGGCCTTCAAAAAATGCTAAAAATGATACTCAAGCTTGAAGAAAAAAACAGGCATATCCAGGAGAACAGAAGGGAAGTATAATACCATCAAAACCTAAAAGTGAAACAATACACTTACAAAAGCCACTAAACATAATAAATGTCCAGAATTAAAAATAGTTTCTCTATTATAACATTAAATGTTAATGGAATTAACTCACTGATCAAGAGACACAGATTACAATCTTGGATTAAAAATCACAATCCATCAATCTGCTGCCTACAGGAAACCCATCTCACCACAAAAGATAGGTACATCCTAAAAACAAAAGGCTTGTCAAAAATTCTGCAAGCTAATGGAACCAGAAAACAGGCAGAGTAGCCATTATGCTATCAGACAAAGTGGACTTTAAACCAAAAAAATCATAAGAGACACAGATGGATACTACATTTTAGTCACAGGTACAATTCACCTAGGAAGACTTCACAATACTGAACATATATGCACCTGATACGCCCCCCCCACATTCATTAAGCAAATCCTACAACATCTAAAGTGAGAAATCAATCCCAAATGATAATTCCTGGGGACTTCAACACCGCCCTCTCAACATGGGATAGATCAACAGGTAAAAAACATAACAGAGATACTTTGGAGCTGAATCAAACCCTTACTGAAATGGACCTTAAAGATCTCTACCAAACTTTTCATCCATGCACCAAAGAATACACATTTTTCTCAGCAGCACACAGAACTTTCTCCAAAATAGATCACATATTGGGACACAAAACGAATCTCCCCATATACAGGAAAGTTGAAATTCTAGCCTGTACCACAGCCTAAAGCTTGACATCCACAACATAACAAGCAACAGAAAATACACTAACTCCTGGAAACTTAACACTATGATGCTGAATGAGAATTGGATCAGGAAGAAATCAAAAAGGAAATTCAAGATTTCCTGAAAGTGAACGATAATGAAAATACAACTTACCAAAATCTCTGGAACACAATGAAAGCTGTCCTAAGAGGTGAGTTCATAGCTCTTAATGCCTACATCAAAAAAATGGAAACATCAGAAATCAATAACAATGCAGCTTAAAGCTTTAGAGACACTAGAGTAATCTGATCCCAAAAGCAGTAGAAGGGAGGAGATTAGCAAAATAAGGGGAGAAATATCTGAAATCGAGATTAGGAAAATGATACAGAAAATCAACCAGTCAAAAAGCTGGTTTTTTGAAAAAATCAATAAGATTGATACACCCCTAGCTAAATTACCAAAAGCAAGAGAGAGAAAGCCCAAATTAACAAAATTAGAAATGAACATGGAGGTATCACTACTGATACCCAAGAAATCCAGAGAATTATAACATCATATTTCAAAAACTTTTACTATGTGAAATTTGACAACGCAAAAGACATGGATGAATTCCTAAGTAAACACAACTTACCTCAATTGAATCAGGAAGTTGTGAATTATTTAAATAGTCCTATAACATATGAGGAAATCGAGGAAGTAATCTTGAATTTTCCCACCAAAAAATGTCCTGGACCAGATGGATTCAGCACAGAGTTCTACCAGACATTTAAGGAGCTAATAACACCAATACTCCTTAAACTGTTCCATCAAATAGCAAAGGAAGGAACACTACCAAATTCCTTCTATGAAGCTAATATCATCTTAATCACAAAACCTAATAAAGATACACTTAAAAAAGAAAACTACAGGCCAATTTCTCTGATGAACACAGATGTAAAGATTCTCAACAAAGTGTTAACAAATCAGATTCAAAAACATATCAAAAAGATCATCCACGGGGATTAAGTAGGCTTTATCCCAGGCACACAAAGTTGGTTCAACATACGCAAATCAATAAATGTAATTCACCATATAAACCAGTCCAAAGTTCAAGACCACATGTTACTCTCGATAGATGCAGAAAAAGCTTTTGACAAGATCCAACAGCCCTTTATGATTGAAACCCTAGAGAAGATTGGAATGGAAGGAACCTTTATCAACATAATAAAAGCTGTATACAACAAGCCAACAGCAGGGATTATACTCAATGGGGAAAAACTTGAAGCATTCCCACTTCAATCAGGAACTAGACAAGGCTGTCCACTCTCACCACTTCTATTCAATATTGTACTTGAAGTCTTAGCTGAAGCTATAAGACAAGAAAGGGACATAAAAGGGATTCAAATCAGTAAGGAAGAAATCAAGTTATCTCTATTTGCAGATGACGTGATCTTATACCTGAGTGATCCCAAAAACTCCACCAGAAAGCTCCTGGAACTAATACAGACGTTCAGCAGGGTGGCAGGATACAAAATAAATGTACAAAAATCAGTGGCCTCCCTATATGCCCAGAATGAAAGTAGTGAAAAAGCCCTGAGAGAAACAATCCCATTTACTATAGCCCCTAAAAAAATGAAATACCTTGGTATAAACCTAACCAAGGAAGTAAGAGACTTTTATAATGAAAACTTTAAAACCCTAAAGAAAGAAATTGCAGAAGACATCAGAAGGTGGAAAGACCTCCCATGCTCCTGGATTGGCAGAATCAACATTATAAAAATGACCATCCTACCAAAAGCAATATACAGATTCAATACTATACCAATTAAAATCCCAAAGAAATTCTTTAAAGAAGTGACCAAACAATCTCAAAATTCATATGGAGGCACAAAAGACCCAGGATAGCAAAGACAATCCTGAGTAACAAAAACACTGCTGGAGGTATAACCATACTAAACCCTAGTCTATACTACAAATCCATATTGTAAAAACAGCCTGGTATTGGCTCCAAAATAGACACACAGATCAATGGATAAGGGTTGAAGACCCAGATATAAGCCTACACAACTATAGCCTTTGATCTTTGACAAAGGGGCCCAAAGAATCCAATGGAAAAAGAACAGCATCTTCAACAAATGGTGCTGGCAAAACTGGATCTCCACATGCAGAAGATTAAAACTGGACCCATACTTGTCACCATGTACAAGAATTAATTCCAAATGGATCAAGGATATCAGGCCAGAGACTATAAAAACTATAGTTGAAAGGATAGGGAACTCCCTCGAGCTGATTGGGCTAGGCCAACAGTTCCTGAATGGACATCCAATAGCACAGTCACTACAACCAACACAACAGATGCGATCTTGTGAAATTAAAGAGCTTCTGTTCAGATAAAGTGATTGTAACACAAGCACAAAGGCAACCCACAGAATGGGAGAAAATCTTCACAAACCACATATCTGATAGAGCTCTATTTTCCAGAGTGCACAAAGAACTTAGAAAACTAAACACCAAGGAAACAAATGGGCCAATTAACAAATGGGCCTTGGAACTTAAAAGAAACTTTACCAAGGACGAAATTAAAATGTCTAACAAATATCTTAAAAAATGCTCCACATCCTTAGCCATCAGGGAAATGCAAATCAAAACTTCCCTGAGATATCATCTCACCCCTGTCAGAATGGCAAAAATCCACAATAAACAACACCAAGTGCTGGAGAAGATGTGGAGAGAGGGGAACTCTCCTACATTGCTGGTGGAATGCAGGTTCATACAACCACTCTGGCGAGCCGTCTGGCGATTCTTAAAGAAATTAAAGATTGAAATGCCATATGACCCTGCGATTCCATTTTTGGGAATAACCCCCCATACAGCAAAAATCCACCTCAATAGCACAAGCATGGCCCTGTTCATAGCAGCACTGTTTACAATAGCAAAGACATGGAATCAGCCCAAATGTCCAATAGTTGATGAGTGGATAAGGAAACTGTGGTACATCTATACAATGGAGTACTACTCAGCCATCAAAAATGATGAATTAATGCAATTTGCTGGGAAATGGATGGAATTAGAAACAATTATATTGACTGAAGTATTCCAGACACGGAAAATTAAGCGCCATATGTACTCCCTAATAGGTGGTTCCTAGTACCACACCTACTTAGAGACACTCAAAGACAAATCCCTGTAATACCTACAGTAATTGTAAAGATTATAAACAGGAGGGATGGGGAAGGAGGGCCCCACTAGAAACAAGGAGAGAGGGGACCATGTTACAGCAGAGACTGTAACATCAAGGACTGCAAGTAAGTAATGAGACATCTGGTTAAGTTCACAGACTTTCCTTCCTGGTCATTTGCAACTGATGGGGTATGATCTCACCAGAAGGGGAGGGCATATAGGCTGGCAGATAGAAAGTAACCATTTTGCAAATGGGTGATTGACCCTTCTCTCACCACAGTCTCCTACTTTTATTCCATCTACCTTTGAATATCCTCTTATAACAAGAATCTAATTTAAGAGGTTTTTATCTCTGGCCAGGGGGTGACATCCAATACCCATCAGGATGGAGCCAAGGGCATTGCAGGAGCAGCAAAATCAAAAAAAAAAATCAACAAATCATAATTCAAAACATCAGAGACTCTATATCAACCACTTGGAACTCGGCCAGCCTAATCTCTCCCCATCCTGAAGCTCAGGGAAATTTGCGGAAGAGGGGGCGGTAAGATTGTAAGAGCACAAGGATGGGAAGAGTAATGATATGCATGATACTCTACACAAGTTAGGACCGAAGCAATCATATTTGGACTTTACATGCCTTGCGCAATGTCCAATACACTATTGACCTCACAAAGTCTAGCATCAGCTAAAGGCACCAAGATCCTTGGAGGCTAGGGATTGACAGCCACAGTAGTGTTTCTATGCTTAAGGGGAACACAGGAAAGGGTTCTGGGAAATGCCCCTGGGTCCTTGCACCTCATGGGAGAGGAGGACCCAGAGGAGAATTTGGTATGCACATTAAAGGATGCTTAGGGGATTGGGGGGGGCACTGGGGGATGGGGAGGGAGGGGAGAGGGGAGGAGGGAGTGGGGGCTCGGGGGAGGTGGAGGGAGGGAGGGAGGGGACCGGTGTACCTGTTAAGTTTGTATGAGCGGAAATAATAATAATAATAAATGTTAAAAAAAAGAAAAATTGAGAAAAACTTGTGAGTGGGAAGGATTCTAATGGCTAAATACCCTGAGTTCATGTTTTTTTATTTCTTTGAATATGTAAATAGAAGTGAGATAACTAGGCTTATGTTGTCCCTGTGTTTCTGTTTTTGAGAAAAAATACTTTGCCAAATCTTTCATATCTGCTGTAGCAACATGCAAGGTTCTACTTTCTATACATGCTGCCGATACTTGTTATTTTCAATGTTTAGGCATTTTATTAGCTGTGAAGTGACATCTTATTATGATGTTGGTTCCACCTTTTACATGCTTTATGGATATTCTTATATTTTCTTTGAGAATAAGTCATTCAGTTCCTATGCCCCTTTTAAATTCGGATTGCTTTTTGTTTCATTGTGGTTGAAGAAATTCTTCATAATTTCTGAATATTATTAGACTCTTATCAGACATATGATTTCTAAGCATTTCCTTCCATTCTGTAGTTTGCTTTTCTTTCTTTATGTCTTTTGATACACAAAAGTTTTATCTATTCTTTTAATGTTTAAGTTCTTTCATCTCTTTGATCTTCATTCTTGATTATTTCATGTCATTTGCATATGATAGTCTGAAGTCCTCTGAGTCTGTTACCTTTAGTTTTTGCTGACTGTTACAGCCTTAATTCTTTGTGTGTTTACCAGTTTTGACTCCTGAGTTTAATTTTTCTTGGACGTTTATTGATGGAAATTCTTTGTACCTAGGGAATGAGAAGCTTCTCCCACAAAGGATTTATAAACTTGGCCTTATTACTATATCTGGGACACAACTATTCCAGGACCAGTTTGCATAAGATTTCCTTCAGTTTTCCTTTTTTTTTTCTTTTTTCTCTCTCTCTCTTTTAAGACTCTTTGAACATGTGAATTTGTGTTTGCAAACTTGTGTGAAGGCCAGTTGGTGGTTATAAATTCCCAGGTTGTAATTTCTTCTCCTCTACTTGCTGCCAGGTTTAAGACTGTTAGTTTTCCCTGTGGATCCTAGGGAGTAGAAGTAGAAAGTTTATGTTAGTTTCCTCTTTTCAGTGAGTGCGTGCTGTGGGCTCCAGTTTTATGAGGGTTCTAATATAGCACATACCAACTTGGGTGGTCCCTTGACTTTATCTTCTGTCTCCAGAGCTTGAAATTCTGCACTCAAGTTCACTGGGTCCTGCAAGTGCCCTGAAAGCAAAGTTGACAGAGTGTACACTTCCTTAGCATTCCCTTGCTTTCTCTTTTGTTCTCATAGGGATAAGTTACAGAAATACTTTTTTTAAACAATCTTTTTATATATTTTATTTATTTACTTATTTGTGTGTATGTGTGTGTACACTGTGTGTCCCTGTGTATCTGGACAATTATACTCCAGCAAACCCTCTCAGTACCCCACCCCACATTAAACCAGAATGCTTTATATAGTTATGGTGCTGGTTGGTGGTGGCTGGGTGATCTTTTTTTGTGCCAATTGTGGATTGCTTCTACTTCTTTTTTGCTCTGTTCTGGGATTTCCCAGGCTTTACACACCAGGACTGGATTTGTAGGACACGGCCATTTCTACCTGGCATTTTTATGTGGGACCTGAGATCAGTACTCAGGATCTTCTGCTTGTGAGCTAGTATCTTAAACAGATGGAGATTTAGAGAGCTACTTGCTGAATGTTACTCAATAGCCAATGTTTTGAGATTTGGGGTAGCGTGTGTTTGTGTGTGTGTGTGTGTGTGTGTGTGTGTGTGTGTGTGTTTAATATGGAATGCTTCACAAATTTGTGTGTCATCCTTGCTCAAAGGCCATGCTAATCTTCTCTGTATCATTCCAGTTTTAGTATATGTGCTGCCGAAGTGAGCATACATATGGTTATTTGGTGGTTGATTAAAATCATGCTTGCTTTGCTTCTGTATATCCTCAGTAAGACTGGTCTAACTTCTTTACAGGTATTATTCATTGAATTCCAGCAACAGTACTGTTACTATCTTCATCCTCATTGTAGACACGAGGAACAGAGTTTAATGAGCTGACTTTGGGGATGCATGACTATAATCCTGGCACTGAGGAAGCAGAGGTAGGAGGATTGTAAGTTCAAGGTCATCTTGAGCTGCAGTTCTCAGAAAACAAAACCAAAATAAAACAACTCCCACCCCAAAATAAAACCAAGAGCTGAAATAACATGTCTGAGGTTATTAAGAAGGAAGCTGGACTTGCAGGTTGCTTTCAAAACATGAACCAATAGTTTGAGAATGGGAAGAGAGAAGACTCTGCTATATGACTGAACCAGTATTTTTATGAACAATGAGCTAAGACATGCACCAGATCAGGGAGTGGTTATGTCAATGCAGGGAGAGACAGAGATATCATCATCCCTGGCGCCCACAGACTCATGGCCATCTTATTATGGAAACCACACTCAGTTCAATTGCAGAAGGTTCATAGACTACATCAGTAGTCCCAACACAGTCCAAAAGTCCAAAGTCCAAATCCTCATATAAAATCAAAAGACAAGTTACTCCCAACATACAATGGCATAGAATAAACATTCCCATTCCAAAAGGGAGGAATGGGGGCATGATCAGAAAAGATTGATCCATAACAAGATTGAAAAACATTAGGACAAATTCCAAATCCTGCAGTTCTATGTTCAACAGATGAGCCTCTTGTTGAAGTCATATCAGTTCCGAAGGGCTTCAGTTCTGCCCCTCCAGCACAGCTGCCCACACAGTACATCACTTTCTTGGACTGTCTCCTCCCATCCATTTTCTTGGACTGGCTCTTCCCATGATGCATAGCTTTCCTTGGCTGATGTCCTACAATGGTTCTGGCATCTCTAATAGCTTCATGTCTCAACAGCAAGCCAGGCTTTAACTACACAGCACAAAATATTCTTCTTGGACCTCTCTGCCATATCCCCAATCCTACCACACACTGATGCCTTGTTTCAGTTGCTCTCTGAAATGGCAGGATCCACGATCTCTTCACTCTTGCATCTTTAATGCCTCTAAAACCAGCATCATGTGGATGACATTGCCAGGTTTTGCTATAGCCTTGGATTGGAGACCGGCCCCCTCAAATCATGACTTGTTCAGTTTCTCTGTGCTGATACTGGGGAAAATCTCTCCTGGGCAGTTGCTTTAGTCAAGTAGAACGTTTCTTGGAACTCTGATTTTCGTTCTTCTCTTCCAAAAGAATTTGCATTCTTATGCGTGGGAGGCTTTCCTGAGGATCTTTCCCTCAGGATCCAGCCTTTTTTATTATCCAGATGGAGAGCAGGCTTTACTTCACTTATGGTGCTAATCTCTTTGACAATTGCTGTTATTTTGCTGTCTGCATTCTCTTTAAAGTTACCTTCACATTTTCCTCATCCATTCTCACAATATTCATCTCTTTTTGCTTGACTCCTTGCTCTTTTTCATCATAGTTCTGAACAAGAGCATTACGAAGTAGCCTTGCAATACCATCAAGACTACATTGCCTTGAAACTTCTTTAGTCAATGACTTGAATTTAACTTCAGGCAAGCTTTCAGGACATTGGCAAACATAGCTAAACCGTCTGCCAAAACATTACTCTGCTCCTTGTCCAGTTTCCAATATAGTCTCTGTCCCTCTCTAGATCACTACAACTGGACTTCCACTATTTGTGTCTCTCACATTATTCACTTCCAAGTTCCCACCATAACAGCACCTTAGGCCCTATTTCCAAGATGCAAAGGGCTTGTCAGTGCAAAGTCCCCAAGTTGTCCATATTTCTCCCAACAAAACAGTTCCAAAGAAACATCAGGCACACCACAGCATATTTCTCTACTTCTTGATACCAGTCTCTTAGCTTCACAGCATATTTCACTTTCTGGTACTGGATCCTCTTAGTTTCACAATAACCACTCCACTTCCTGGTACCAATTTCTGTACTAGTTACTTTTCTCTGTTGCTGTGAGACAGCATTCATGCAACCAACTTAAGGGAGAAAGGGTGATTTTTTTTTTTTTGGTTTATGGTTCCAGAAAGGAGATATAGTCTTTTATGGTGGGAAAGGCATGTCAGGTTGCAGAAGCTGGAAGAAGCTTAAGTCATGTCCATTATGGAGGCTGAGAGAGAAAATTGCTAACTTCAAGAGCAGACACAGGGCAGGGCTAACCAACCTCGAGGCCCATCATCTGTGGTATGCCTTTCTCCAGTAAGACTCCACTTCCCAAAGTATCCACGATCTTCCTAGACATCAGATAAGACTTCAAACACATGAACCTTTGAGGGACAACTCACATTCAAACTATGATAGGGAGTCTAACATAATTTGGCCTTATTTCAACTAGTATACCAATATGTTCTAAGCTTTTAAGGCTAGCATTTATCAGGAATAGTAAACAAAGAGTCTGTTATCCTCTATATGTCTTGGGAGACTATGAAATTGCTTTAATTTCTTTTAAAATCAGAAAAGAGAAACAATAGGTCGAAGACAATATTTTAATATAGAACATATATCAATTCATCTTTATAGCAGTATAGTCATAAAATGTTGCTTTGTCTTACCTATGCATTTTTTTTATGGGAAAAGGGGCCCACAAAAGGAAGTCAGAATGCAGTTCTGGATGCTTTAATATAATGTAAGGCTTTCTCCCAGTAGACATTTTCTATACAGATTGAAAAGTGATTATCTTAATCAGCTTCTCCTTTTCTGAAATGTAAAGGGAAAGGGAGTTCTTGATGTGATCAGAGTCCTATCCCACCACACAGATCTTTCAATTTTTGTGTAAGACTTCTTAGAAAGGTAGGACACAAAAGTCACACACAAAAGCAAAGCCAGAAAGATTGGTATTTATAGGAGCCTGGAGTCTTCTTGCATAAGGACAGAATCTTGAAAGTTCCCAATGATCCCATACTTACATAAATTTAATATGTAAACTCCTTTGTGAATGTTAATGAATTTATAGAGGGAAGTTGGGGGAAATTATTTACAACAGATCATAAGAAAAAATTGGTAATCTGATTCTGAGAAAAGAGGAATTGTGAACTGATTAAAAATGAGAAATGCAGAGCATTTCCAGCTTCCTAAGTTTGTAAGAGAAGGTATTGTGAGAAGAAAGCTGTGTAGCATGTATCACAACTTGAGGACCTCAATGTAAAGTAGGGGGTTCACCCGGCAAATATACTGACCTTTACTGTGGCTCTAAGGAACTTGGTGGCACTAAAAGGTTGAGTAAAATGTACATTGCTGTATCTCTGAGTCGGACCACTCCTGAGAGCTTGCTCTGGGAAGTCTACCAGAGTCTAAGGGCAGCTTTGACCTGGCCTGGTGGTGCACACATGTAATCCCAGCACAGGGTAGGCTGAGGAAACTTTGAGAGTTTCAGTCTGTGCTAGCAAGACCTTGTCTTGCAACAAGATATATAAGAATAAAAAAGGCAGCTTTGTGGGGGAAAGGAGTCTAAGTCAGGTGAAGGGAAACTGCCCAAATTAGTACAGGGGCTGTGGCATTTTTTTTTTAATAGATTGTTCCTGTGACAAGTTATGGCTTCCTAATATACTCTGGAGAACTCAAAACATCTCTTTTTTCAGATCTCTTTACTTTTTGTTTTGAAAGTTTCAGGGAAACAAACATAATCTAACAATTTGGGACTGATTGCATAATCACCTGGAAAAGACAAATCATGACAAACAAGGCTTGATACACAGCGTAATTAACTTTCCTCTTCTAACTTCTAAATAACTGGATTCTTTAAACTTTATTTATTCATTTTTTGAGGTGTGTATATGTGTGTATGTGTGTGTGTGTGTGCGTTTGTGTTTGTGTGTGTATCAGAAGGCACTGTGTGTCCCTGTGGAAACCCAAAGTGACTTCAGGAATCATCCTGGATTGCTTCTACCTTCTTTTTGCTCTATTCTGGGATTTCCTAGGCTCCATCAATCGGGTCGGAAGTTCAGGTCTCTGCAGTTTCTACCTGGCTTTTTTATGTGGGACCTGGGATTTCAAACTCAGGTCCTTCTGCTTGCGTGCCAGAGTCTTAACCCTGAGTCATCTCTCCAGCCCAGTAACTGGATTCTTAAAGATTAGACATTCACCAAAGCCAAATTTCCAACTCATTTTAAATTCTGTCACTCCACAGTTGTAGTTGCGATGCTGAAGTGATCCTTAAGGATCTTAGTATATCTTTGGGGTAGATGAAATTCAGCTGAGCCAAAGTCTTTTAGTTACAATGGAAAGTATGTCCAAAACAAGTTCAGATTCAATAGGCTAGAGTGTTACTTGGGGGCAAGTTATTCAAAGAAAAAATTGGTAAAATAATAAAAAAGCCTTTGTAAGGCTGATTGTTTAATAAATTTATGGCATAAAATGTTATGATTACAGTTGCAGTACTGTTCATGTTATTTGCATCCAAATGATTTATTTGCATACTACCGAAGGGAGAAGTTTATTCTTCTAATTCCCTCTCTTCCTTTCACCACACTGTTAACACCATGAGAAGCCAAGTGGTAGCCACCACGAAAGGCTACTTGGCTTCCAGAATTTACTTTAATTTTGCTAATCTAGAGGGGTTTCAACAAGAAAAATTCTCCAGGATGAGATCAAATGTTTTTTCTTTAATTTTTTCACTTTTAACTATTTCTACCCATTTTCATGTGTATGTGTGTACAGAGAATATGCATGGGTACATGTGTTTGCATGTGGGGTGAACATGTATGTGTGCATGTGTATGTACATGTGCACAGATACGTGTGCATGTTGAGCCCGGAGAAGATATCAGGAGTCATCCTTGATCACTCTTCCATCTTCCAGTCTTAAGACTGTGTCTCTAAGCCCAGAGTTCACCAAAAGGGCTAGTCAGATTTGCCAGTTTGCTTTGTGGATTCCCAGGCTTGAATTTAGGGGCTGGAATTATAGGCTACCATGACTGCCTCTATACTCTACTAAACAAAATTCATAAATGAAAACAATCTTAAAAATATCATATTTTTAACACATGTTCTCAAGGGAAATCAATGATTAGAAGACATTTTCTATATGTGATTGAAAATACAGGCAGGACCTATTCAATCATATGTATATTATACTCTTGGTAGTGATATTTGCATAGGAAATATTTGTGGCATGTCATAAGGTACAAAATACTTTTAGCCTGCTCTCTCTAGAGCAGTCTATAACTGACTCCTCGTGACTCCAGGATGAGGGGCTGGGAAGTGATTTGTCTTTCTTTTTCACTTTCCAGGAGAAGTCTTGTGACAGTGTCTCTTTGAGCTTTGGTACACAATAAATACCTTGTTCTAGATCTCAACCGTACCTGTCTCAATTCTTTTCCTTTGCATCATTCAAACTACTGTGGGATTCCATCTCCTAGGGAAATGTAAACCTGGTTCATGTTCCGTCTCAAAGGAGTTTTGTCTAATTGTCTATGACAATTAGAGCTTGTATGGATGTCGAGCAAGTTCATCTGGGAAAAAAAAAGCTGGGATAAAAGAATTGCATTTCTCATTCTGTATTTCAGGAGAACTTGATCTGTATCTCTTGATCCAGTCATCTGTGGCTGATCTAGATTGGTAGGCATGGCAATAAGAAAGGAATAACCAGCATGTTGGAGTCCATTATTGACAGTGCATGTTAAGGTAGCATTTTGGTGTCAGCTTGACAGTTGCAGACTGTTTGGGGGCAGCTGTGGAAGGTTAATGGTTGGAATGGCCCCTGAACAAGTCTGCAGGTACTTGACTGATTGCTGTGGAGATCCCAGCCCATAGTGGGTGGTACTTTCCAGTGGTGGACTGGATAACAGGAGGTGCAAGGAGGAGGGACTTGCTCTTCCCTTGTCCTGGGTTGATTTGCTGTGGAGTCCCCTCTGCAAGCATCATGCACTTTTAGAGCATCTTTGTTGCTGCTGCTGCCTCCGTCCTTGGCTGATTTGGAGTGTCATCTTTTCCACCATGTTGTTGCTATTCCTGCTGCCTTTGGAGCCTGGTAGGCCTTGCTACTTACTGTTCGCTGTTCATCACTGACATTGGAACCCAGCATCTTCGACCCTCCAGAAAGTAAAGGCTTGAGACCTTCTTGGGATCTTTTGGCTTTGTGGAAGTCAAGAGTGAGGTGGCTGCAGATGGCTACTTTGAAAGACACTATTTTTTATTATGAGTTATTTTAATAAACTTACATATATTACATTCTATAAATTGTTTCTTCAGAGAACCCTGACTAATATAGTGTATATCAGATGACTCAAAGAGAAGTTATGAATCCAAAGAGTTGGACTAATAAAGGAAAAGGATGGGTGGATTTCTCTGGGTAGAGGAGAATAGTCCGGACTGTAGGCCTAAGGACATGGCTTTTCCCCCCTCAGAGACAACTTACTTCTAGATAAATTACAGATATATATGCATGTTCATCCTCAAACTCCTTCATGAATTACAGACTTCAGTTTTCCTTGAAAACTTAAACATCTATGAAGCAACAGTAGATTCATGGTTTGTACATACGGTTCAAAAGGTCAAAAATGTGACGCTGATTTGTTCAAAGGACTGAGGAGACAGAAGGAAATTTTAAGAGTTTATCTTCCCAACCCTGGCATTCTTGCCTTTAATAACTAAGAATGGTTAGGAATCTGAATAGTCAGTTAAGAGTAATTGGTTACGGCACTCGAGAAGTTAAAGAAAATGATACCAGTATGTTTTAATGTAGGCCCGTGCTCTGGGCCAAGACCTCTGTGCTCTTGGGAAGGCATGTGGACATTTCCACTGTTTTTTATTGTCATCACTGTTATTAATAATGAAGAAGATTGCTACAGAAATGAAAGTAAAGAGGCACCACTACACTGACCTATAGGAAACCTTTTGCAGTTCAATAAAAAAAAAAGAGGGAAGACAACATTTAGAGCAGGACCTAAATGTGTGCTGAGGGAGGCGGGGTGTGTTTTTGTGTATGAAACTGGGGCCAAGTGACTATATTTTCAGGTAACTTTGAAAGGATTATGAGACCAGTCATATCCAAAGTAAGTGAGGAAAAGTATCAGTTTGTGCAATTTCATACTCAAAAGTATGAAAAGGAAAGCCTCAGTGTGGAGCCTTAAGTAAAAAGTCTGGAAAGGTTTTGCTTTTATGAACATTCACATGGGGGAGATTTATTATAAGTCAACCGATCAGACATATGACTCATGCCCAGGGATGTTACTGGAACTGGCTGTTTGGATCTTATGATCACTGGAGTTAATGCCTGATCGTTTCGCTGACCATAAAGTTGTTTCAAAAGCACTGACATAAGCTGCACTCAGCAATGTTCACCAGACTGACAGCGGCAGCACATATATTTAAGTGTTTAGTCCAGCAAAGACGTCTTGCTCATCTAGCTTCCACTTTTGTGGAAGGGGTAGAGATGCCAACTCATTCCTTCTGGCCAACATGAAGTCATAGCTAATGAGACCAGAACAGTGGTCAGTCCCTATTACTGGAAACAGGAAGCGACAGATGGTGACACTTCATGTTGCCAGAGGTGGGGTGAACAGGATTCCCATAGGGTGTCCCTTGCGGTCATATCTGGATTGCCTGGAGGAAGTCCTCCCCAACCTGGCTGATCTGGACAGGGGGGAGACCTAAGGTCACTGCGGTGTGTCCAGCCCTAAATTCCACATGTAGGCCAAAAGTCAAAAGAAATGACGAGCAATAGATGTCACTAGCAGGTTCCAGGAACAAGTGGAAGGAGAAAGAATAAAGGCTGTCCTAGTTTGAGTGTTTTGCACTATAGCTGTTCTGGATATGTCATATCAATGTTGTGAGGTGTTATAAAATATTTGCATGGTGAAACTTCAATTCACTTGAAAGAAAAACCATTAAGACCAGTATCCTACAGCAGAGTAGCCAAACTAACAGCCATCTAAGGGAAGTGACTTCTTCTGGCGTTAACAGGTTATGTTGGGGGAGGTGATTCTAATACTTCCTTTACTTGTTAACATATCAGAAAGACCCAGAATCCACACAGGGAATGTGAGTGTAGGGCTGTTACTGTTGTGAATGTACTCCTCACTGCCTGATTTTTGTTTATTCAGTTAAATCAAGCCACTAAAGACCCTTGTATTTGAATTTGTTAGATTAGTTGTAATTTGGCAACTTTGATTTTAAGTTTAATCAAAAGAACATTTTCTCTTTATTTGTCTTTTCAACTTTTATGTTTCTGGGATCCTCTTCTATTTGGAATATGCCAAATTTAGAACTCAATCTGGGGGGGAAGATTGCAGCTACAAAGATCACTATACAAGGTCTGGTTTCTTTCTTCCTTCCTTTCCCTCCCTCCCTCCCTCCCTCTTTTCCTCCCTCCCTCCCTTCCTCCCTTCCTCCCTTCTCTTCTCTCTCTCTCTTGTCTCATGTAGACCAGGCTGTCCTCAAAACTCCCTATGCAGCTAAAGATGACTCTGGACTTCTGATCTTCCTGCTTCCATCTCCTGAGTGATCAAATTACAGAAAAGTGCTACTATGCTCAGTTTATACAGTGCCGAGGATCAAACCCAGAGTTTCTGCAAGCAAGATAAGCACTTTACCAAATGTGCTCCATACGAGGTCCAGTCTATGTATATATATACATATATAATTTGAAATTATTTGTGTGTGTGTGTGTGTGTGTGTGTGAGAGAGAGAGAGAGAGAGAGAGAGAGAGAAATTGTGTGTCCCTGTGGAAGATCAAAGGTGACTTTGGGAGTCATCTTGGATTGCTTCTAACTCCTTTTTGCTTCCTTCTGGGATTTTCCAGGCTCTGCCTACCAGGGCAGGAAGTGCAAGCTCCTGCCATTTCCGTTTTTTAATGTGGGACCTGGGATCCAAACTCAGGACTATGCTTTCGAGGTAGAGTCTTAATCCCTCAGCCATCTCTCCAGCCCAGTCTATATATTCTTATTGGCTTTTCTTTCCACGTTGTTGCTTCTGATGTGAAACACAATCCTGGAACCTTATGTAAATTCAAAGTTGGTTTCAGGTATGGTTAGCATTATCTAAGTCTCTGTCTCAGGTTTCTAATGAAGCATTTGCTACCTGGTTCCTTAGGAGATTCAAGAACTTAAAATATGAGCTGTTGGTGGGAAGGGAATTATATCAGATTCCTAGTTTCTTGAAGTGCACTTAAGAGAACTTGGACATCCATTTCCAGAAACCTAAACCTTGGCAGAAGTGCTACATATGGCTTGGGGACATCATGCTATACATTTTTTATTTGAATACTTCCTGTATAAGGTTGTTTCTAAAAGCCTTGGAGACCAGAGATAAAGAGATGACAGACATTCTTTTGAGAGATGTATGGTTAGTTTTTCAATATTAGAAAATTTTTTTAAAAATCAGTTTATGACTAACTCATATCCATTGGTAATTATCATGCACATCAAAATCTGATGCAGAGAAACTGACGACTTATTTCAAACTTCTTACTAATGAAAAAATAGGTATAACATTCTGCTGGGGAAAATTTGCACATGTTAGAAGAACCTACTTGGGAGAGTTCCCGGAATATATCTTGAGAAAAAAAGTTATCAGCATGTTTCCTGTACTTTAAGGTGTAGAGGTGGAAAGTAAGGTAATATTAATGATATGTAGCTTGCAGAAATGGAAACTAAGTGATGGAAGTTTGGCTTTAGAAAATTCAAGAAGGAATCTTTTGCATTACTTTGGTGTGCATCTTGGGCCTGTATTTCGGTAACATGACTATACTGCTTTCTGTGTTTGTTCGCCTCAAAAACTGCATGTTATGTGTTACATGATGTGGACTAAGTTGTGATTTTCCCTGGCAGGGGGAATCTGGAGAAATCCTAGCTCTCAGCATCTCAGAGGAATGCATGTTGAAATGGCATATTTACAGACGAAAGCAAATGACAATGATAGCATTAAAATGGGCCTATGCCACTATGGCTGGTACCTCTATATAACTGGACCAGGTGTGTTGGCTTGCACCTGTAATCCTAGCATGTGAGAGAGACAGAGGCAGTAGGATTAACACAAGTTCCAGCCTAGTGTGATCCCCTACACAGTGATTGCTCAGGGTAGCTAGCACTACACAGTGAGAACCTGTTTCAAAAATTAAAAAGAAAATCTCCCAGATGAAGGAGTATTGACTTAACTATGGGAAGGGTGTTTTGTTAATAAGCAGTTGAAAGCACAATATCACTCTTCTCCAGGGCAGATTCAAAGAAGGGGGTAAAAAATGCTAACCTTCATATCAGTCCAAGATGAAGTACTAGCATGAGCATTAACTAATCAAGAGGGTTGCATCCCCTCTGTTGTTGGAAAATAACTTAGTTCAGTATCTTTAAGATTTATTCATCTTGTACTTGTGCTGATCACATTCACTGAACTGCAGACTCAAGCCAAGAATTATATCTTCTCAAAATTGAGTTAGTGATAGACAGATTGTCCCTCAGTCCTTGGAGTCCATCCAACCATCCTAAATATTGAAATGTTTCTTTAGGGTTCTCTAGAGACATTTTCATCATACTGTGTTCTTTGTGATCTGTTCAAAGCAATCATTACTTTTGAATGCAATAGACTTATTGGTAGATAATATAAATTGATAGATTTATCTGTAGAAAATCTAAATATGTAGATTTTCTTAGCAAAAGTTGAAATGCTGGCTTAGTGTAGAATAGTTGCCCAATATGCATGCACAAGGTCTGGGTTCAAGTCCTTGTACCACTCCTATCCCCAACAAAAAGAAAATCTCTATGTGAACATTTGAGAAATGCAAATAGTATGCGTGGTGAAAATAGAAAATATAATATTTCAATTTGACACATATATCCGTATGTATATAGCTGTAGCAGTTCATCTGCATCATTGCTGATAAAATCATGACACTGCTTAAGTGAACCAGGGGTTTATTCTCTTACAGTAATAGTCCAGTTCTGTTTTTAGTTCAGCTTGACAGGAAAGCTCACACCAACATCAGGGCCAAGGGAACTGGTCTCACTATATCCACATAACAGCTGAGAGAGAGAGAATCCTGGTCTGGCCAAGTATACACAAGGATGCCCACTTCCTCAACCAGCTCTCTGTATTTTATTCATCTGTCCAGTGCCTAGTCCCACCCACCATAGACTGGGTGTGCTCCATCAACTAGACAACTTGCTGCAGGTTTGCTCTGGGCTAAACTCAACTACCAATTATTTACAAATGTGCCCAGAGCTCGGACCCTTAACCATCAAATTGACACCTGTATCTAACTATGATAATAACCATACTTAAGTTTAATTTACTTGGATGTAGAGAGGATTAGAGCTGTATTTTTTTATGTTCATAAGTACTTTATGCTATTGGGGCTAGAGAGGTAGCTCAGGGGTTAAGCCTCTGCCTTGCAGGTGGAAGGTCCTGAGTTCGGATCCTAGACCCCACATATAGATGGCAGAGCCTGTGAATCCCAGGGCAGAGTAAACAGGAGGAGGTGGAGACGGTCCATGGTGGTTCCCGAATTCATCCGTGGTTCTACACACACACACACACATACACACACACACACACACACACACACACACACACACACACACACGTGCACACACACATACATGCACAATTGAATAAATAATAAAAAAATTTTAAAAAGTACTTTATGCTATTGCAGGCCTCTAGTTGTTAGATATCGTCAGGCATATTGCTACTGTTAGCAGTGCTACTACTGAAACTCCTGTTTAGCTTTTTGCTAAGTACCATGCAATGTGATAAATATTTCATTTATATAGTCACCTTTAACTCTTTCAACACCCCTAGGAAGTATATCAATGTGTTTATCTGTATGCTGTGGATTGGGACTCTCTAGATTAGAATTTCACACCTTTCTGTCCCCAATGCTTATGTTCCTATCCACTGCAATTCAGTCTCGAGAGCAAAAGTAACTTCTGATAGGTTAAAAACCATACTGAATGAGGTTGGGGAAATTGCACAGGTGAATGAGCTTGATTACTAGAATCCACATATAAAAGCTGGACATGGTGGGGTACTCTTGTCCCAAGTGCTGGAAAAGCAGAGTTAGATGGATTCCTGGGACTTACTGTCCAACCAGCCAGGCTTAGTTGATCATACACACACACACACACACACACACACACACACACATGCACGCATGCTCACACGCATGCACGCACATACATACACATGCACACATACTGCTGAGACTTTAATTCTAAGTTGATAGAGATCCGTGCAGAGCTGACAGACATACAAGTCTCCTAGGGACTGCATGATGCAAACATAGTGCCCAAGAAGAGGGGTACCCAACGATGAGCCATGTAGCCATAAGTAAAGACTGGGAATTTGTCTAAGAGACTTGATATAGGAAGTGAAGATCTAATCCAGCACTGCAGAAGACCAGAGTGCATAGAATATGCAGAACAGGCAGAAGAGGGCTGGGAAAGTTGGCTGAATTAAGAAAAGGAGACAGATGGTTTCAGAATAGAAGGAACTCTCTTGGTTGCCTTTGGTGAAGAAGGGAAATAGTAAATTAACTTCAGAAAACCATACACTACTGCTTTTAAGCCTGGCTGTGAATTCTTTAATATCTCATTCATGGAGAACTGGGGTTGATATTTCTTCTTGAATTTGAAAACAGGCTTGCATTTCTTTTGGCCAGAGGATGAGGGAAGAGATTTTTCATCACTAAGATTAGGCCACAAGATGGAGATATTTTTACCTTGCAATCTTTGAATCCTGAGGTTCCAGATAAGTGGTCTCAAGGCTGTCATTCTGGAATAATCCCAGGTTTATGTGTTCATTGACAGTCCTGTCTAAGATCAGCTTTAGAGCCACCTGTCTTCCTCCATAAAGTGTGAGACATGACCGAGACTCACTATCAGATGTGTCCAGCAGAATGGTCACCCTCAGCATCATGTGGAGTAGATGTATCACCTAGTTGCATCTAGTCCAAATTCTTAACAGATAGAATCATGAGTTATAATAAAATGGTGGTTGCTTTAAGCCACTGAGTTTCAGAAAAATTTGTCCTATAGCGATAGACTAGTAGAGCCCTTGAGGATGGAGCTCATGGTTTTTATTCCCTTATTGGCCTGGTAGAATAATTGCACACAAAACTTTATTCAGGGTGGCAGGCAGAACAACATACTCTTATGCATGAGGGGATTGCAAGACTTCAAAATAGATCAAGATACTCTGGTTTCTATACGAATCATATAAGTCATTTGCCTTTTTGTAATATATTGAGGCACAATTGACTGACATTGGCTGTATGAGAAAGTATGCTATCTGGGAAGGAACGGAATGCAAAAGTGTGCTCAAGCCCTGGGCTGGGTCTTTGTAGTTTGGACTGTAGCTTCACTTCTCCTCTTTCCATTCCATTAGAATGTGGATAAATCTTGAAACCCGGATAATGTTTAATAATACCTTCTGTCCTACCCTCTCACACAGGGAAGGAAAATGTGACCTAGAATGTGTGAAAGCAATTTTAAAAATGAGGCACCCACCTAAGCTTATTACTTTTCTGCTCATGCCTAGATTGTATTTATATTAATACTCAGCACTTCTCATATGATATTTTAATTAGATGGGTGCATTAATCTCCTCTTTACTCCTCAGAGCAGTTCAAAACTCATAGTAAGTGCTTAATAGATATTTGTTGGAAAAATAGAACCTTGGGATTAACATCAGGGAAGGAAAACTAGAGAAATTTTGGAGACTAGTTCAGATTTTACAAAATAATTTATTTTCTTTTCACGTGTGTGTGTGTGTGTGTGTGTGTGTGTGTGTGTGTAGAGTGTGTATATTTGTGTGTGCATATGCATGTGTGTATGTATGTACAAGTATGCAGTTCAGTGTGTGCGCGCCTGTGGAAGTGGAGGGTGATGTCATGGTTTGAAATGTGAGTTGTCTTCCACAGGCTCATGTGTTATTTGGGATGGTCACGGCACTTTTAGGAAGAGGCACCTTGAGGGAGGAAGGCAATCACAGGTAGTGACCTTGAGCTTGGTTAGCCCCGCCCAGCTCAGTTAGTTAGTCTGCCCTTGCATTTGGCAGTTTGCAGCTCACAGCCTCTTTGATGGATGTGACTTTGATTGCCTCCAGCCATGCCAACTAGCCATGTCTTTTCCGCCATGAAGGATTGTGTCTTTCCTTTGGAACCATACATGTCCCTTACTCCCTTAAGTCCTTTGAGCCTGAGTGATGTCTCATAGCAATAGAGAAGAGCAACCAGTATAGGTGACAACAGGAATCATCCTGAATTGCTCTCCTATCTTATTACTTTTCTCAGGCTTTACCATCCAAGACCAAATTACAGGCTAATGCCATATCTACCTGGAATTTTGTTTTAATTCTTTAAAAAATATTTTATTTATTTATTTTATGTGGTTTTGTGTGTGTGTGTGTGTGTGTGAGAAAGAGAGAGAGAGAGAGAGAGAGAGAGAGAATACTGTGTGTCCCTGTGGAGGTCCAAGTGATTTCAGGAATCATCCCTGATTGCTTTTATCTCCTTGCTTTGCTCTGGGATTTCCTGGGCTCTACCCACCAGGGCCGGAAGTACAGCCTGCTACCGTTTTTGTCTGGCCTTTTTACATGGGACCTACGATCCAAACTCAAGACCTTCTGCTTGTGAAACTGAGTCTTAACCCCTGAGCCATCTATCCAGCCCTCTATCTAGAATTTTTATGTGGGATCTGGAGATCAGAACTCAGGTCCTTTTTGCTTGTGAGGTAAAGGCTTTTAACCACTGAACCATTTTCCCAGCCACTAAAAAATAATTTTTATAATGTAAACTATGTTAGAGATAACACATTATAATTTATCTTAGACTATTGCATATTAAAGCTTGATAAACAACAAAAATCCAGATGGGGTCTGTCATCCAGTGGCTGAAGTTGGTACACAACAGGAGCCTGCTTCAATACGGCAAGGAGCTTCGTGGAGAGAGGCTGGATGGATGAGATACAGATGTACATTGTTTCTATCATCAATGAATACAACATTGTCCAAAGGGTTTTTGACTGAAAAAGTCAACTTGATAGAAATACTTAGGGTCCTCTGCTTGCAAAGATATGCCTCGGACACTTTGTAGAGGTATGAGGAGGCCGTTGGGCCAGCGCTGCTGTAGGCCAAAACTGGACAATCACTTTCAGCCCACACTGTCGAGGGTGCTTTAGATGTGTCAAAGATGTGGACCTTTTCCATGGTGAGTTTACAGTCTAGCAGGAAGCCATCACCATTTAGTTTGCGAACGGTTCACTCTCAGCTCCTTCATCTCCTCCAGAGCCCTAAGAGATACTTGCGGGTTTTGGAGGACTTGTTTTTGGAAGAGGAAACTGAGACCAAGGATAATGTCCAGACATAGAGACTGTTAGGTGTGAGAAATTCAGTCTTGCAAAAGGCTGAACAGTAGACCATGAGATCATGCCAGTGACGGGGCTCTCCTTAGAGAGTAGGAAAGAGGAAGTCAGGCAGATAGACATAAAACACAAACTGGTTGTACAGTCTGCCATGGGCTATGCATCTGTGGATTCAACCAAATGTAGATCAGAAATATTGGAGTAAGAAAATCGTGACTGTGCTGAATGAACACCAAACTCATTTCCTTTGCCACCATTCCCTAACAATGGAGCCTAACATCCATTTACATAAGTAAATAAATTGGGTATGGTAAGTAACCTGGCTGACATTTTGAAAGAATCCCTTCTTCAAAATGGGAAATGAATTAAAGTACCTGGGAAGATGTGTGTTAGTGACAGCGAACACAAGCCTAATACTACAAACCAAGTCAAGCACCTGTGGAAGGGGAGACCACAGGCCCTGTATGGGAACAAACTTCTTAGTGTTAATTGTAAGTGCTTGATAGTAAGCTGCCATCTAGACACTTATCATTATGCTCTTAGATCAAAGGGGCACTCAGCACTCAACTAAGAAGTATCCTTCTGCAATGGAAGAAGAACAATGTAGAAAATCACAACGAGCCAAAGGTCAATGTAAAAGCAGCTGTGGACAGCTTAGGCCTAAACAGGACATCTAAATCACTAATTCCCCTGTGCTGTGGCTCAGAGATCCTTGCAGGAAAGGGGTGGTAAGAATGTAAGAGCCTGAGGATGGGGAGAGTACTGCCAGACAGTAGCTTCTGTTTATATCAGGGCTGCTGTACCCAGGAGCTCAATGCAGCGAGGCTCCCGCCAGACTTTCACAATTGTTGGTCTATCAACATTTCACCACAGAGGCAGAAGGTCAGGTGATTTACACCGTCATGAGAGACTATCTGGGACTGCTCACTGTGGGCAGTTCATGCCCCAGCAAGTGCCCAGGCACCTGATAATGCAGATGTACTTGATGATACCCAATGAATCATATGTGCAGGGGGACATGGGAAGGAGACTGCCTGGAAAGGATAGGATGGGAGGAGGTTAAGGGTATGTAGGAAGACATAAAAGTGTATAAATTCAATATATTTGTATATGAAAACTTCAAAGAATAGAAAAGAAAGAAAAATATGTGTTAAGTCATAGGCAAATGAGAGATTTCAGCATCCTCAGGTTTTACAATGTAAGGTATTGTATGGGAACCAATTTCCTGTAGATTGGGAGAAGTTAAGTTTGGTGCTAAACATTTCTTGTTAAAATGTGAAATTCATTCATGCCGTAGGAGGCCGTGGAATGCACTGAAACTTTAAGCTATACAGATCTGGATTTTAACATCAAATCTTCTACTTTGTTGCCCTGGACAAGTTATTTGACTGCTCTGAGCATCTGTTGCTTCATTCATAAAATGTATTGGGAGTTTGTCATCAGGCGTGCAAAACACCTGTGCAAGATGACAGACAATGAATGGTGATTATTTTCCACAAGCCATATCACCAACTAACCAAAGCAGAAGTAGGGTAAGGTTACAAAGGAAAAGCCAAGAGAAAAGTAAAAAGGACGCCAAAGGGGAAGGTGGATGGGCTTTGAAAAGATTGTTTCTGTTCAGCAAAGAATTTGGATGGTGGGAGGGGGTCAAATCTCTTGTCACTGAAACTAAATTTCAGTTTTTCTTATAGTACACATGTATGTAAAAAGCCCCAGTAATATTAGCATTGTCATAGTTGGGCACAAGTGTCAACTTGACAGTTGAAGGTTTGAGCTCTAGGCACATTTGTAGAGAATTAATGATTGAGTTAAGCCCAGAGCAAACCTGCAAGAGATTGTGTAGCTGATGGGGATGGCCCAGCCCATGATGGGTGGGACTAGGCCCTGAACAGAGGAATAAAATACTGAGAGCCGGTTGAGGAAGTCAGCATCCTTTTGTGTACTTGGTCAGACATGCTGGTCTGACGAGTAAGGATTGTCCCTCTCTCAGCTGTCGTGAGATGGTGTGGGCAGTTCTCTCAGCTCTGATATCCAGTCAAGCTGGACTGAGAATTATTTATTTATTTATTTATTTTTGCTTCAGATACTATTTATTTTATTGTTATTATTTTTCCACTCATACAAACTTAATAAGTACCCCAGTCCCCTCCCTCCATCCTTCCCCAACCCTCTTCCTCCCTCTCCCCATTTCCTTTTGCTTTTACCGCTCCTCCCTTTCTCCCAGTGTCCGCCCTCTCCCTCCCAATCCCTGGAGCATCCTTTAGTATGAATGTCAAACTTCCCTCTGCATCCTCCACTCTAATGAGGTGTAAGGACTCAGTAGCATTGCCTAGAGCCCTTTCTTGTGCTCCCCTTTAGTATGGGAACACTATTGTGACTGTTAATCCTTTGTCTCTAAGGATCTTAGTGCCTGTGACCCATGCTAGACTTTGGGGGGTCATTGATGTGTCAGTCATCGCTCAGGTCATGCAAAGTTCTATTATGGTTACTTTGGCCCTGGACTGTAACCAGTAATTGTAAGAGAAAGTAAACCCCTTGTTCCCTTAAGCAGTTTGATGGTCATTTATCAGCAACTATACAGGCGAACTGCAATAAGCATCATGTGTGAATTCATTGTCAAATTATAGATTCTTCATATTATATTACATTAGTTACAAATATTTAAAATGTCACTAACAGCAATACTTTAAGATTATGATAGTACTCCAGAGCTACTGCTATTTTAATATGTTAACTAAAAGCATGTGGATTATTATCCCACAAAGTTGTTTTATAAATATTTTAATGGCCAGTGAGATCGTTCAATTGGAAAAGGTGCTTGCTGCGCAAGCCTAATGACCTAAGTTCAAAGCCTGGAGCTAGAGAAAAAGCTGGATGGGGTGCCTTGCATCTGTGATTCCAGAACTCCTATGGCAAAATGGCAGGAGGAGACAGAGCAATCATCTGAAAACTCATAGGCCACTTAACCTGGAGTACACAGGGTAGGAGCATGCCCCAACATGGTGGAAAGAAAGAACTAATTCTTGAATATTTTCCTTGTCTACACACACACACACACACACACACACACACACACACACACACACTAAAAAGATTAAAAAATAGTTTGATAACACAACCTCAAGACAATTAGCTTTTTTTGCAACCCAATTCATTTATTTTTATGTATTCTGAGAGGGAGTCCACAGGCTTCGCCAGACAGCTAAGGGGACCATGCATGAAAGCAATTAAACTTATTTATCTAGATCAAGGAGCAGCTGGTTCGTGAGGCTGCTCAGCCACAGAGGAGCTTTTCTCTTTTCTGAAGGTGATTGTCAACGATGGCTGTTTACTACTCATCCCCTCCGTAAACCAAACAAAAAGTAGCTCCCCGAACTCCTGTCTTTTTGCTACATATGCACATTTATAGCCATATAATTTTCTTCCATTTTCAGTGGTCGTTCTGGACAAAAAAGAATTGTGTTAATGAAGTACATTATAAAGGGGAAGTTAAAAAGGAAAGACTGCCATTCTGTCTAACCTTGACTAACACACCCACCTCTGAGGACTGGGAAGGAAAATATGAAATTAATCCATAGGAGGACCTGGGAGCAACTGAGATCAGTCTGGTTTGATTTCCTCACCTACAAGATAGTCAAGATGTTTGCAGGGGCCAGAGAGATGGCCTTAAGGGTTAAGACTCTGCCTCGAAAGCAGAAGGACCTGAGTTTGGATCCTAGATCTTATGTAAAAAGAACTGCCAAGCAGAAATGGTGGTGGCCTGAACTTCTAGCCCTGGTGGGAGGAACCTGGGAAATTCAAGAGCAAAGGAAAAAGGAGGTAGACGCAATCTAGGATGATTCCTGAAGTCACACTTGATCCTCCACAGGTACACACAGTGCCCTCTAATACCCACAGACATGTACACACAACAGAGAGAGACAGACAGACACAGATGTTCGTGGGGTTCTGTGTGTGGCACCTTCAGCTTCTCCTGCTAACTTTCTGGATCCTTCAGGTGTGGTTTATTTTGAGAGAACTTTAAGGGATGCATGGAATATTAGAAACTGTGGCCTCTCTCAGATACTATGACTGAGGATGAAGTAAAATAACCTTGGGGAGTTGAGAGAAGGGCTGGATGCAAGAAATGGGGAAAGATGAGAGGTCACAGCTTAGGGATCATTGTGGAAGAGGGAGCAGAAAGATTGTACAAGCATGAAGGGTAGCAGGAATATGGCCAGATATTATCTTCTGGACATGAGCGGGCTAATGCATACATGAACACACAGTCATCGTATATATTTCCATAAGATTTCTGTCCTTTCCTGGTGATACATTGATAAGACAAATTGATAGGATTTTTCCTATCAATGTATGACCAGGAAAGGACAGAAACTCAAACAGGCACAGATCTCCCTGAAAGGCTGATGAATTTCAACCCTGATGGGGGCAAGACGGAAGATGCTTTCCCCAGTGATCTACTCACTGATGTGTGATTCATATTTCAACAAGTGCTCGGGCATATGCCATCAAAGCCAACCCAGATGAAACCCTGTGGGCCAATCATGTCCCCCCCCCAAAAAAGATAATAATAATAAGTAATTGGAAGGGAAGGGGAGGAAAGATGGGACTGGGGATTAAGGCATGAAACATCATAAACTTACTATATTCATGTATGAAACAATGAAAGAACTGAAAAATATTAAATTTAAAAAAAAGGAGAGAAGAGACCAAGACATTTCACAGGCAATTATTCTATAAAGAATTTTTAAAATTTCTTTTTCTTTTCTTCTTTTTTAATATTTTATTTATTTAATATATGTGTGTGTATCAGAGGGCACTGTGCGTCCTTGTGGAGGGCCAAGGATGACTTCAGAAATCATCCTGGATTGCTTCTACCTCCTTCTTGCTTCACTCTGGGATTTCCCAGGCTCCACGCACCAGAGCCAGAAGTGCAGGCTACCACCATTTCTGCCTGGCCCTTTTACGTAGGACCTGGGATCTGAACTCAGGACCTTCTGCTTGGGAGGCAGAGTTTTAACCACTGAGCCATCTCTCCAGTCTTTTTTTTCTATTTTCTTTCTTGAAACAATCTCATGAAGCTCAGGCTGGCTTTCATCTCTCTGTGTAGCAAAGATGACTTTGAACTTCTAATCTTCCTATATCTCAAGTGCTGGGATCATGGGCATACATCGCCCTTTGAGCTATTTAACAAAGTGACTTCATTTTCTTTTTCTTTTTTTTTTATTAAAAATTTAATTATACATTTTAAAATTTTTTACCAGTTCCCTCCCTCCCCCCTCCTCCCCCTCCCCTTCCCCCAGTGTCTCCCCCCCAATTCCCAGAGAGTCCTTTATTGTATACGCCTAACTCTCCATTGAGTCCTCCTCTCCGATGACATATAAGGACCCAGTGGCATTTCCATAAGCCCTTTCTCTTGTTCCCCTTAAGCATAAGATCACTACTATGGCTGTCAATCCCTTGCCTCCAGGGGTCTCGGTGCCCTTAACAGATGCTAGACTTTATGAGGGCAACAGTGCGCTGGACATTGCGCAGGGCATGCAAAGTCCCATTATGATTGCTTTGGCCCCAACTATTGTTGAGAATCTTGCAAATCGTTGCTCCTCCCATCCTTTTGCTCTTACAATCTTACCGCCCCCTCTTCCGCAAATGTCCCTGAGCTCCAGGATGGGGAGAGATTAGGCTGTCCTAGTTCTATGTGATTGATATAGTCTCTGAAGTTCTGGATTGTGGTTTGTTGATTTTCTTTTGCAGTTTTGCTGCTCCTGCAATTCCCTTCACTCCATTCTGCTGGGCACTGTATGTCACCCCCTGGCCAGAGACAAAAAGCTGTTAAACTGGAGACTTGTTGTAATAGCACATTCAAGGGTAGATGTAATAAGAGTAGGAAACCTCCCTGAGGGAGGGGCCCATCACCCATTTGCAAAATGATTACTTTTTATCTGCTAGACTATATGCCCTCCCCTTCTGGTGAGATCAGGAAAGAACGTCTGTGAACTTAACCAGGTTTCTCATTACTTACTTGCAGACCTTGATGGAGGCCTATTTTCTCTGCTGTAACATGGTCTCCTCTCTCCTTGTTTCTGGTGTGGCCCTCCTAACCCATCTCTCTTGTTCATAATCCTTGCAATTACTGTGTTTCATAGGTTTACTTTTGAGTGTCTCAATGTGGGCTGGGTGAGTTTGGTACTAGGAGCCACCTATTAGGGAGTACATACGGCGCTTAATTTTCTGGGTTTGGGATACTTCACTTAATATAATTCTTTCTAATGACATCCATTTCCCAGCAAATTCCAGTAATTCATCGTTTTTGATGGCTGAGTAGTACTCCATTGTATAGATGTACCACAGTTTCCTTATCCACTCGTCAACTGTTGGACATTTAGGTTGATTCCATGACTTTGCTATTGTAAACAGTGCTGCTATGAACATGGTCGAGCTTGTGCTATCGAGGCGAACCTCTGCTGCATGGGGGGTTATTCCCAAAAGTGGGATAGCAGGGTCATATGGCATTTCAATCTTTAATTTCTTTAAGAATCTCCAGACGGCTCGCCAGAGTGGCTGTATGAGCCTGCATTCCCACCAACAATGTAGGAGAGTTCCCCTCTCTCCACATCCTCTCCAGCATTTGTTGTTGTTTGTATTATGGATTTTTGCCATCCTGACCGGGGTGAGATGATATCTCAGGGAAGTTTTGATTTGCATTTCCCTGATGGCGAAGGAAGTGGAGCATTTTTTCAGATAATTGTTAGACATTTTAATTTCATCCCTGGTAAAGTTTCTTTTAAGTTCCAGGGCCCATTTTTTAATTGGGCCAGTGTTTTCCTTGGAGTTTAATTTTCTAAGTTCTTTGTGCACTCTGGACAGTAGAGCTCTGTCAGATATGTGGTTAGTGAAGATTTTCTCCCATTCTGTGGGTTGCCTTTGAGCTCGTGTGACAATCTCTTTATCTGAACAGAAGCTCTTTAATTTCACAAGATCCCAACTGTTGAGAGTTGGTAGCAGTGATTGTGCCATTGGATGTCTGTTTAGGAAGTGTTGGCCTAGCCCAATCAGCTCGAGGGAGTTCCCTATCCTTTCAACTATGGTTTTTAAAGTCTCTGGCCTGATATCAAGGTCCTTGATCCATTTGGAATTAAGTCTTGTACATGGTGACAAGTACGGGTCCAGCTTTAATCTTCTGCATGTGGAGATCCAGTTTTGCCAGCACCATTTGTTGAAGATGCTGTTCTTTTTCCATTGGATTCTTTGGGCCCCTTTGTCAAAGACCAAATGGCTGTAACTTTGTGGGCTTATATCTGGGTCTTCAATCCTTATCCATTGATCTGTGTGTCTATTTTGGAGCCAGTACCAGGCTGTCTTTATAACTATGGATTTGTAGTATAGACTTAGGTTTGGTATGGTAATACCTCCAGCTGTGTTTTTGTTACTTAGGATTGTTTTTGCTATCCTGGGTCTTTTGTGTCTCCATATGAACTTTGAGATTATTTGGTCAACTTCTTTGAAGAATTGCTTTGGGATTTTGATTGGTATAGCATTGAATCTGTATATTGCCTTTGGTAGGATGGTCATTTTTACAATGTTGATTCTGCCAATCCAGGAACAAGGGAGGTCTTTCCACCTTCTGGTGTCTTCTGCAATTTCTTTCTTTAGGGTTTTAAAGTTTTCATTGTAAAGGTCTTTTACCTCCTTAGTTAGGTTTATACCAAGGTATTTCATTTTTTTAGGGGCTATAGTAAATGGTATTGTTTCTCTCAAGGCTTTTTCACTTCTTTCATTCTGGGCATATAGGAAGGCCTCTGATTTTTGCACATTTATTTTGTATCCTGCCACCCTGCTGAACTTCTCAATTAGTTCCAGGAGCTTCCTGGTGGAGTTTTTGGGATCACTCAGGTATAAGATCATGTCATCTGCAAATAGGGATAGCTTGACTTCTTCCTTGCCAATTTGAATCCCTCTTATGTCCCTTTCTTGTCTTATGGCTTCTGCTAAGACTTCAAGTACAATATTGAATAGAAGTGGTGAGAGTGGACAGCCTTGTCTAGTTCCTGATCGAAGTGGGAATGCTTCCAATTGTTCCCCATTGAGCATAATCCTTGCTGTGGGCTTGTTGTATACAGCTTTTATTATATTGATAAAGGTTCCTTCCATTCCTACTGTCTCTAGCGTTTTGATCATAAAAAGCTGTTGGATCTTGTCAAAAGCTTTTTCTGCATCTATCGAGAGTATCATGTGGTCTTGGACTTTGGACTGGTTTACATGATGAATTACATTTATTGATTTGCGTATGTTGAACCAACCTTGTGTGCCGGGGATGAAGCCTACTTGGTCCCCATGAATGATCTTTTTAATATGTTTTTGAATCCGATTTGCTAAGACTTTGTTGAGAATCTTTGCGTCTGTGTTCATCAGGGAGATCGGCCTATAGTTTTCTTTTTTAAGTGAATCTTTATTAGGTTTTGGGATTAAAACGATATTAGCTTCATAGAAGGAATTTGGTAGTGTTCCTTCCTTTGCTATTTGATGGAACAGTTTAAGGAGTATTGGTGTTATTAACTCCTTAAATGTCTGGTAGAACTCTGTGCTGAATCCATCTGGTCCAGGACATTTTTTGGTGGGAAGATTCGAGATTACTTCCTCAATTTCCTTATATGTTATAGGACTATTTAAATAATTCACAACTTCCTGATTCAATTTAAGTAAGTAGTGTGTTTACTTAGAAATTCATCCATCTCTTTTGTGTTGTCAAACTTCACAGAGTATAAGTTTTTGAAATATGATGTTATAATTCTCTGGATTTCTTGGGTATCAGTAGTGATAACTCCATGTTCATTTCTAATTTTGTTAATTTGGGTTTTCTCTCTCTTGCTTTTGGTTAGTTTAGCTAGGGGTGTATCAATCTTGTTGATTTTTTCAAAGAATCAGCTTTTTGATTGGTTGATTTTTTCTATCGTTTCTTAGTCTCGATTTCAGATATTTCTCCCCTTATTTTGCTAATCTCTTCTCTTCTACTGCTTTTGGGATCAGATTGCTCTAGTTTCTCTAAAGCTTTAAGCTGCATTGTTAAGTTGTTTATTTCTGATGTTTCCATTTTTTTGACGTGGGCATTAAGAGCTATGAACTTACTTCTTAGAACAGCTTTCATTGTGTCCCAGAGATTTTGGTAAGTTGTATTTTCGTTATCATTCACTTTCAGGAAATCTTGAATTTCCTTTTTAATTTCTTCCTGAATCCAGTTCTCATTCAGCATCATAGTGTTAAGTTTCCAGGAGTTAGTGTATTTTCTCTTGTTTGATGTGTTGTGGATGTCCAGCTTTAGGCCGTGGTGGTCTGATAGGGCACAGGTTAGAATTTCAACTTTCTTGTATATGTGTAGATTCATTTTGTGGCCCAGTATGTGATCTATTTTGGAGAAAGTTCCGTGTGCTGCTGAGAAAAATGTGTATTCTTTGGTGCGTGGGTGAAAAGTTCGATAGAGATCTGTGAGGTCCATTTCTTTCAGGGTTTGATTAAGTTCCAAAGTGTCTCTGTTAAGCTTTTGACCTGTTGATCTATCCCATGTAGAGAGGGTGGTGTTGAAGTCCCCAAGAATTATCGTTTGGGGGTTGATTTCATGCTTTAGATGCTGTAGGGTTTTCTTAATGAATGTGGAGGGGCCCGTATTGGGTGCATATATGTTCAGTATTGTGAAATCTTCCTGGTGAATTGTACCTGTGACTAAAATGTAGTATCCATCCGCGTCTCTTATAATTTTTTGTGGTTTGAAATCCACTTTGTCTGATAGCATAATGGCTACCCCTGCCTGTTTTCTGCTTCCATTTGCTTGTAGAATTGTTGACCAGCCTTTTATTTTTAGAGCGTGCCTATCTTTTGTGGTGAGATGGGTTTCCTGCAGGCAACAGATTGATGGATTGTGATTTTTAATCCAAGTTTGTAATCTGTGTCTCTTGATCGGTGAATTAAGTCCATTAACATTTAGTGTTATAATGGAGAAACTATTGTTAATTCCAGACATTTATTATGTTTAGTAGCTTTTATAAGTATATTGCTTCGCTTTTAATGGTGTTATATTTGCCTTCTGTTCTCCTGGATATGCCTGTTTTTTTCTTCACGCTTGAGTATCATTTCTAGCAGTTTTTGAAGGCCTGGTTTGGTGGCCATGTATCCCTTAAAGTTGTCTTTGTGCTGGAAAATTTTTCTTTCTCCCTCGATCATGACTGATAGTTTTGCAGGGTAAATCAGCCTGGGTTGACATTTTTGCTCATTCAATACTTGAAGTATGTCTCTCCAAGCTCTTCTTGCTTTTACTGTTTCGACTGAGAAGTCATTTGTTATTTTAATAGGTTTGCCTTTAAAAGTGACTTGTTTTTTCTCCCTTGAAGCTCTCAGCACCAGTTCTTTATCTTGAATGTGGAGTGTTTTAACTATTATTTGCCGCGGTGTGCTTCTATTTTGGTCGTATCTGTTTGGGGTGCGGAATGCCTCTTGTATATGGATGGGCCTCTCTTTTTTTAGATGAGGAAAGTTTTCCTTGATGATCGTTTGAAAAATTTCCTCAGGGGTGGTATTTTGAGATTCTTGCTCCGGTATTCCATGAATACGCATGTTAGGCTTCTTCAGGGTGTCCCATATCTCTTGGATATTTCTCTCAAGTATCTTTTTGGCTTTAACAACCTCTTCCATTGAGCTGGTTAGTACTCCCACTTTATCTTCAAGGTCTGAAATTCTGTTTTCTGCTTCATTAGTTCTGTTGATAAGACTCTCTGTGGCGTTCTGGGTTGAAGATAACTTGTCTTTTAGCTCAGTTTTAAACTCTGCTTGAGTTTGTTTTAACTGCTCTATGCCACTTTTTGTTTCTTGCACTGTTTTTCTCAACTCCTCCAGATGTCTGTTGTGTTCTCTTCAAAGCGATTGATTCGATTATGTAATTCCTCCCGGATTTCCTCTTTCATAGTATTGAACATGGTAATGATCATATTTTGAAAGTCGTTATCCTGGGTCAGGCTTTCTTGGCCTTTTTCCGCGGGTTTGTTCTTGTTGGAATCTAACATTATGGGATTAATTTCTTCAGTGGGAAATTTGTTTACTTGAGTGTTGCTTCTCATGGATTTGCACTTTGACTTTGGCATTGTCATTTTAACTCTTAAGATCTCTCAATTTCACTAAACTGAATTATTTGGCCTGGGGTACTGGTGGGCGGGGCCCGAACGGGGACTTACCTAGGGCGTGGGGTGAGGCCCGGGTGGACCAAGCGCGTGTCCCGACCTGGGGGGTCCTAGAGCGCGCGGTGAGAGCCCGGCTGGATCTCGCGTACGCGTCCCGACCGGCGGAGTGGGGGGAGGGGGGGTGGCGAAAAAGGGTGACTTCATTTTCTGTTGTTGTTGTTTCTTTGTGTATTCCATCAAAGAACTTTGAAACACTTCTTGTGTTGATATCTAAAAAATTTTTTTTTGTCAAATATTCAAATAGTTGCAGAGTATATACCACATGCTACAACTAATTCCATTGCTATGGTTTAAAATATATTTTCATCTAAACTTTGGAGCTCAAGATTTGGCTCATTAAATTTATGGAAAATGTCCATCATATAAATTAATTGGCACAGTTTGTCCTTACTGTCAAGCCATCTGCCACTGTTGGTGTCCTTTCTGTCAGAAAAAAAAAATCTTATTTCCTTTTTAATTCAAATGAATGAGTTGGTATGCAGCATTTTGGAACCTTCTTGTAGACAAAGGGAAGAAAAGTCCGCACGCAGAGCTGCCATGAGATAATTTTTTTAGTCTGCCTTCACTCTCTCTTGGCTCCCACCTTCACAGGAACCCTCCTCTGCGAGAAGTCTTGAGTCTGAGCAAGATGGGGCTGCGTGCAGACTGGCCTAGGCACGCTTTTTCTTTTGCACAGTAAAAGGACAGCTGGAGACAGGAGTCTTCATGGCCCTGTGGCAGCAGACTGATCTTAGGAAAGAAGTTCACGGTACCTAGAGATTTGGCAATGGACTTCGCAAAACTCTTCTTCCCTTGTTCTTCCTGGAGACTTCAGGCTCCAGGGCACATGGACCTGCCACAGTGAGAACCTCCCTCTCTCTTGCTCCCAGACCTGCTAGATCTCCACTGTTTTTCATTGAGACTCGCCCAATTCATTTCAAGGGGGTCTGGAACAATCCCGAGATGCCGAACTCTCCCACCACTCAGTACATGCAGCCTGCCTTGAGCAGCTACAGGCTTCATGCTGACGCTCTGCGATTACCTGGACTTGAAGGTTAAGTAAATTATTGTAATTTTTTCTTTGTAACTCATACCCCTGACCAGCTCTTTAATGTTTCATAAAAAACGAATGTCCTGACTTTTGTTTTGCCCCTGAACAAAGGCAGCCTGTAGTCCCATCAGGAACAAATAGATCACACATTCTCATTTCCATGCAGTTCTCCATGCGGAGCAGCAGTGTGAAGGTAGACACCAAAGCTGAAGGCACAGAGTTTTCTTCCAACCCCTCTTCACGCCCCATTGGAGTGGCAACCGTGCCATCACTACAGGATGGTTGGGCCAATTGCAATCCCCTCCTAGGCATGAATTTGCATGGAAATTGCTGCTTTGTGTTGTCAGGACTTTTCTAAACATTTCACCTAAAGAATTGCAACCAATAAGTCAGTTTGCCCTCTGGGTTGTATCTCCGTTGGGCCAGGAAAGTGAAATTCTTCCATGAGAAAGGACCTGCCTCCGAGGCCTCTTGTGTTCTCTGAGAATTACCCATCTGACAGGCCTGCAGATTGGCTTTGCTTGCCGAGTTCTCTGTGTAGACATTCAGCCAGCTGAAGTTGGCCAAGAGGGGTTCCGCCCTGTCCTGGTGGTGGCCGCAAGTGCACTCCATGAACACTCTGCCCGTAGATGCCCACTGTGCTCCAAGAGGGGAGGAGGAAAGTGGGAGCAAGGTAGGAAAAGGTTCCAGGCAAAGTACCCCACTCCGTCCCACTGGCATCCAAGCTGCCTCGCCTCCTCCCGTGGACTCCCCACCAGCCTTGGGCCCTTTGTTTTCCTTTTCCATCCCGAAGATGCCCAGCATGAGGGGTTATCCACCAGTATGGACTGAAGGGAGCTGCTGCTGCTTCTTAAAAACAGTTTATTGTGTATGTGCACTGTGTGTCCCTGTGGGGACCAAGGGTGACTTTGGGAATCATCCTGGATTGCTTCTACCTCCTTGCTTTGCTCTGGGATTTCCCAGGCTTGGTCCACCCACCATTGTGGCTTCAAACTGGCATTTTTTTATACATGGTACCTGGGATCTGAACTCAGGATCTTCTGCTTATGAGGGAGATTCTTAACCCCTGAGCCATCTTTCCAGATCTAGAACTGGAGTTTCTATGAGAGCAACACTCCTGTCTTCCCTGGAAGTGAGGAACTTGGCCTCAGGTTTTAGTCATTGTGAACCTGTTGGGGATGTCTTCAGCTTATACACACATACATGCATGCACGCATGCACACGTACATCCAGGTAACCAGGTAGTCCTTTCTGTCCAGTGAAATGACCAAAAATTGTGACAAACCCAAGAAATAAGGGCTGCAAATGCTTTGTCAGTGGAGTGTGAAGAAAAGCTTCAGACTTGGTTAGAGTCACTAGGAGCAGCTCCAGGCCTGCCAGCTGCCATCCTGAAAGAGGGGCCTAAGTGTCAGTTGTTACCTATTTGTGGAAAGGGGCCATAGGGACACTAAGCAGGGAAGGGTGATAGGGTTCTTCACAATCTTAAAGAGGAAAGACAGCATATATACGAAGTGCTATCAAATAGGTTAATTCACTCCAAATGTGAACCTTTGAAATACTAACACTGGATGAGTCTACCTAGTGCTTTTTGATGCAAAATTCAAAAGTTTCACTCATTTTGACTTTTTCAATTGCTTTGTTTGACTTGGGAGGTTGGGTCTTTTGATATAATTATCATAATGATTGCTTTCCACCTAAAAATAGGAGAAAGTTATGCCAAGATTTATAGATTAACTGGATCCTTCGCTGTTGTTTCCTCAAAAGCTAAAGTGCCTCATTTGGAAGCAGTCCCGTCAGTTTTGGGCGGTAACTCCCAGCAAGTGATCAGCGAGGACACCAGTGCAAAATGAGTTTCCCCAAGAAGTCAGATGATGCCCACCCTCCCTTTCCAGGCCTAGACAGCCTGAGCCCAAAGCTGACAAATGAAGTATTCCCTCAGACAGATCTGGGATCTGAACTCAGGTTCAGAAATGAAGTGAGGGAAAATGTCACGCCATCACAGATAACCCATGAAGATGGCGGTCAGAAGTCCTATGGGCAACGCTTTAGATGAGAAGCTGAGAACAGTCCTGAAGAGGAAGGCATTTGATAACTTCACACACACAAATCATGACTTCTATCATTTTATTTTGACCATGCTGGGAATTGGCTCTGAGAGTCCCCAGCAAGTTTCTGCCACTGAGCTACATCCCCAGTCTTCGTCATAGCTAAACGCAATAATAAGGCTGTAGAAAAAGATGAACTGCTCTATACTTTAACAGATTCTAGTAAGACTAGGGAGAGCAAACATGAGAATTATGCATCAACTAGGAAAGTTATGCATTAAAGAAATGATAAAGAATACTCAGGGAAGATGAGGCAAAATTTCAGACCGTCGCGCTTGTTTACCGAGAGACATTATTCTCTGTTCATGGTACTGCGAATCCCCTCCCTTGGCATCATTGTTTTAAATGAGCACATCTCTGTACCTCTGTACAACAAGGTGATTTAGTCCCACTCACAGCAGGGGCTGTTAGCTGTTATTTTTCTCACAGTGAGATGGAGACCCTGTGTGCACTGAGATTAGCCTGCCCAGGTCATTCAAATTCAAATCCTGTTTTTGAAACTTACTAGCAGTTCATGGTGGGGACATTACCCAAGTTCTCTAGGCTAATTTCTGACATGAAGCTAATAATACAGCATCCATTGACTGCTGTGAGGACTGAAGGGTAAATATAGAATGCACACTGCTTAATGTCCGGGCCCTTGTTAGCCTCAATAAATGGTGGCTTTTATTCTAATGGTGATGATTTGTATTGCTTGTCCAGAAAGCACTTACAGAAAAGGTCCTGGATTCTCTGGGTCAAACTAATTATGAACCCATCAAGCTGAGCAGCATCTGGTCACAACTGTGAGCAAAATGGCCAAACACCTGATTGCCATCCCTATAGCTACACGCCCTGTATCATTTTGCAAAAAAGTCATAAAACTTGTGCTTATTGAGGAACCCCAGTGGGTCAGAAGAGTGAAGGGAAAGGTTCAGATGATGGGTAGCAAGAGGTCTGAAATAACAAGCAGAACAAAGGAATTTACCTAGAGGCAGGAGAGAATAGATGTATGGACTTCATGCTGGGGCCCTGCTGACCAAGTTGGGCAGAGATGCCATGGATACCACACTGTGGCTTGACCTTCTGCCACAGTCTGGAGGCTAAATGAACCTAATTAAACAAGCGAGCAAGCAAACATGACAACCTGGGGTAACTGCAAGGGAACAGGAGGGCTGCTCATTGATCAGGACAATGACTTTGGCCTTTACTAGTAGGGATTGTACATTCTTCAGTATCAAGAGTGATGGGGGGGGGCTGGGGAGATGGCTAGGGGTAAAGCCTTTGCCTCATAAGCAGAAGAAATTGAGTTTGGATCCCCAGATCCTACATAAAAACACTGGGTGGAAATGGCAGTGGTCTGTAATTCTGGCCCAGAGCAAAGCAGTAAGGAGGTAGAACAATCTAGGATGATTCCTGAAGTCACCTTGAGCCTTCACAGGCACACACGCTCAAGTGTCCTCTTCACACACACACACACACACACACACACACACACACATGAGTGATAGAGCAGGGAAATGGAAACTCAGTCCATGATGGATAGCCCACACTAGGGACACTGGTAGAGGCTTCAGCCGGGCCCTACAAGGAGCGACTCTGGTCCAGTGTGAGAGAGGTGCTGGGGAAGGCTGAGATCTAAACAGAACTGTCAATTGCCTTTTCATCAAATGTCTTTGTGATTCACATAGCCACTGTGCTTGCAAAGGGGGAAGGTGCTGCCAACTCACTAGACTGTCGCATATACAGAAGTTCCCGAATTGGTCTTAAAACATGAAAATGCTGAGCTGGCTGCTGAAAGATTCTCCAAGGACTAAGTACAAACATCAGAGGAGTCGGGCTTTTAAAAAATGCAGAGATGATCCTGCTCGAGAGCTCATTTGAGCTGAGCACTTGGGCCAAACAGAAAGAAAAGAATATAAAACAAATAGAGGAAGAGTCTCCTTCCTCTACTTAGAAGCAAGTTACATACTCCTGGTTCAAACAAAGGTGATCTAAAGAATGACTCTGGCTTCGGAATGCACCGAGCCTCTCTCAGAGCAGTCCTGGGTTTCTGGACAGTTTTTGTTTGCCCTGCCTTCTCTCCTATTCTCTCTGCTTGAAGCTCTGAGAGGCATTCTTTTTTTTAATTTTTTTTATTATTATTTATTCAACTGTGTGCATATGCGTGTGTATGTGCACGTGCACGTGTGTGTCTGTGTGTGTGTGTGTCTGTGTATGTGTAGAACCATGGACGAATTCGCGAACCACTATGGACGCCTCCACCTCCTTCTGCCCCGGGATTCACAGGCTCTGCCCTACCAGGACCAGAAACGCAGGCCGCCCCCGCTTCCGCCTGGCGTCTATACGTGGGATCTGGGATCCGAACTCAGGACCTTCCGCCTGCAAGGCGGAGGCTTAACCCCTGAGCCACCTCTCCAGCCCCTCCGAGAGGCATTCTTGGACAGAGCGCATCCGGGCACCGCCTCCTCTGATTCATTTGGTCAGTGAAGAGAATCAGCAAGGGAATTTGCAGGATCCCATGCTCCTGTACCAACTCACAGTGCCCAGGCATCAGTTAGTTGGGCTTCTCACTAAAGCTTCTACCTGGTGGTCATCTGCTTTAGTTTGTAGCTGCAAGAGTCTACAATGACTGTATGTGAAAGGCTTGCTCTTTAGCTTGGGGCTATTAGAAGTAATGGAATCTTTTAAGAGGAAGGCCCAGTGTTGGTATCTTAGGTCACTGGGAACAGACCCTCAAAAAGAGTAGCATGATTCTTAGCTTCTTCCTGTCTGTTTTTTACTTCCTGGCTGCCATGAAGTGAGCATTTAACTCAGCTCAAACACCTTGCCAATTTGTCTAGCTTTGCCACAGCCCCAAAGGAATGGGGTCAATCGGTGATGAAGAGAAACCTCCCAAACTACCAAGGAAAGCAAGATTTTCCAGCTGGGTGTGGTGACACATTGTTATCCCAGCACTCGGGAAGAAGTAGACACAGGTAGATTAGGAGTTCAAAGTCAGTGTCAGCTGCATAATGAGTTTGAGGTAAGCCTGGGTTACATGAGACCTGGACTTAAAGAAAAAGAAACGAAAACAAAATAAAGCTTTCCTCTTTTTAAGTTCATGATCTCAGACAATTTGTTACAGAAACAAAAAGCTGACTAACAGAACTTCTCTTCCATCTACAACTACAGACAACCATTTCCTGAGCCCCCCAAAGAAGGTGGCTGTAGATTTCTTCTATTCAGTAGGCTTTCCTGTGCTCCAGAGGAACCAGAGTATTATTGTACCTGCTTCATTTTGCCTCAGTTCTTTCACTGAAATAGTAGTGTCTTTCCTGAGATCTGACTGGATGCTCTCAACTCAACCTCAGTGTCCTTCTGGTGAAGCCTGGGGCCCTGGCTTGCCAGCCTTCCCTCTCTGTCCTCTGCCTTCTCCACTCTTCAGTTCTCTGCCTCTTTTCTTCCTTCCCACTGTCTTTCCGAACCTGTGTCATCAACGACACTGCCCACGTCTCCCTTGTCTCAGGCAGAGCTGCAGTAAGGAGCTGACTTCTAGAAGTTTCCATTTGAAAGGTACAAGTCAAGCAAGAGCTTCCATCTAGCAAAAAGTGACTTCTGAAATGGTGTGTTCAGCTGCACAGCTAACTGACCATTCTCAAAAATCTGAAACCTCTTCCAGAGAGCCAAGCATTTTGGTATAATACCAATGTGTCTGATGTATCTTCCCAAAATGTACAGAACTGGATAAAACTCTAGTGTTTGATAAGCATTCGCTCCTTAGGGCAGCGTGATGGCATGCTCTTAGCTGTGCAGACTAACAAGGCAGAATGATGACCTGCTCTTATAAGGAGCATCGACTCACCAAACCGTCAGCCATCCCCTCCACCTACCTACCTTGCTGAGTGGAGTAGGTCTCCAGTGCAGCCTTTGCTTTCTGCCATTTACTCTCTGAATGTCTCTAACCCCAGCTGGTTGATACAGAGACAGTGAAGACAAGTTGTGTACTACAGCAAAGAAATGCAAGAGGAATAATGTTCTGGGTGTTTGTGGTAGAAAAAAAATTTCAAGGAAGAGATCAAGGAAAAGAGTGGGTAGAGAAGAGCAATGACTGAAGTGTGGGTGGAAGACCTTGGACAGCTTGAGGAGCCTTATGAACTTCCCTGAAGCCCATTGGACTGTCTGAAGTAACAGTGTGACAGGTGGAAGCCACGAGGCAGGAGGCCTGATGCAACTTGAAGGGAGTCGAGGAGAACGGAGAAGGTGTTCATGTGGGGCTGGTGTTTGCTGAGACTGTACCTGGCTCTCCTGCAGGCCCGCTTCCAGTAACATCCCCGCCGTCTGTGCTAAAAGGGCTCCAGGAGCTATTTCTTGATGGCTCTATGTGAAAATGCCATGATAAACAAGACAAAAAGAAGACATAGAAAATTGAATTTTTCACCTGAATCTTTTCAAATAATGCTAACTATGGTTTTGCAAAAGATGCTAAAAATAAGCAGCTGTCCTGTATTCATCAAATTCAGGACTCTCCCAAATATTAAATTGTTCTTGCCACAGAAGCTTGCTTGTTGGTGGATGGATGGCTTAAAGCAGATACAAAGCTGTAAAGGGGCTCCCCAGGTGAAGTGGGAAACCTGCCCGAAGGCCCAGCAACTTGGGGCCATTGCTTTAGAGCCCTAAAATATTTACTGGATAGATTCCAAGTCTGCCATTCCAGGGGGGTACCCAATAGAAATGAGCTGCTTTGAGAGCATTCTAGTTTTCATGCACTCAAGTCAAATTCAGAATATTTTCATGATTCTGGTGCATTGCCAAGCATCGAGTCACCCATCATGAATATTCAGATCCATCATGAATATTCAGATCCAAGCTTATTCCAATAGCCTTTTGATGACTGGAACAGAAAGAATAGTGTCTGGGTTTAACTGTTTGATAAAAAAAACCCATCTTATTATTTAGTTAGCAAACTAACTCTTTAAGCTTGAATGGCATATTGGACTCACTCATCATTATTGTGATAGTTAATCCTTGGTGTCAGTTTGACACAACTGGCACTAACTAAGATCAGGTGCATCACCTGAAGAGATTATCTAGGTCAACATATTTACAATACAAAGACCAGCCCTAGATAGCAATCGGAACCTCCCAGTAATGGACCAGATAAAAGGAACCACAGGACAGAACACTGGGAAGAAGAGAGACTCCAGGAATAATCCAGCCTTTAGCCACATGACTAGGAGTGACTTAGCCTGGCAGCTTTAGCTACCGGCCATGTCTCCTGTGCTGTTAAAGATTGTATCTCCTCTCTGGAATCCTAAGGTGAGTAAATTTCCTTTTCTCCCTTAAGTTGATTGACTCTTAATGCTCTCTCACAGCAACAGTTAAGAGTACCATAACAATTGTTTAGTGCTGAAATTTAAGTTGGGGCAAATGAAAGAAATCTGACTCTTCATGGAGGGCACCATGAAGCAGGAGCTCTTGTTACTTCATGGAAATATGACAAGTTTACCTTCATTGACTTACATTCAGTCACCTGATCATCATGCTTGTGTGGTAAGGGTCTGAGGCTTGTGAATGTGGAGCACATGAGAAATAGCCTCTTTTAACCTCTTAAGTAGAGCACAGCGGCTTAATTGAGCTAAACAACTACAAAGAGCTGTACCGCCATGTTTTTGACTTTCTGTTTTCTTTTTCCAGCGGTATATTTTAATAAATAACACACATGACTAAGCAGGGTTATCCTTGACTTTGGGTGTCTCCAGGAGAGAACACTGTAGTATTTAGCAAACTTAGAACAGATATTCAGCCAGTCAAGAACAGTTAGAGTGATTACATCCTTTTATGGTAACTTTCTCTTTTGCCTTTTGAAATGGCAACAAACATGCTTTGCCAAGGAAATTTAATAGGACACAGGTGGACGTCTCCACTGCAGCGAGTATCCCCAGCACATGTGTCCATTGTGGAGATGACTCTTGAAGAGAGTGAATTTGGTAACCATGGAAGCATACGCTGTTCAGATTTACTAGTAAAGACCAGTAGTATTAAAAATGAGCTTCAATGAGGTTTTTCTCATTGGAGAAGGTGGTAGACATAAAAATGGCTTGCTTTGGAAAATTATAGAGCCTTTAAAAAAATCAGTCTAGGGGCTGGAGAGGTGGCTCAGGGGTTAAGCCTCTGCCTTGCAGGCAGAAGGTCCTGAGTTCGGATCCTAGATCCCACGTATAGACACCGGGCAGAAGCGGGGGCGGCCTGAGTTTCCAGTCCTGGTAGGGCGCAGCCTGTGAATCCCTGGGCAGAGTAAACAAGGAGGAGGTGGAGGCGTCCATGGTGGTTCCTGAATTTGTCCGTGGTTCTACACACACATACATACACACACGCACACAACATGCATACGCGGACAATTGAATAAAATAAAAAATTAAAAAAAGAATACCTTTAAAAAAATCAGTCTATTACCCTTTTTGGTTCATAAACATAAAAGGTTGGGGCAGCATTTTGCTTTTTTCCCCCTCTCCTCCCCTCCCCTCCTCTCCCCTCCCTCCCTTTCCCTCCCTCCCCTCACCCTTCCCTCCCCTCCCCTCCCTCCCTTCCCCCTTCCCTTCCCTTCCGTCCCTTCCCCCTTCCCTTCCCTCCCTTCCCTCCCCTCCCTCCCCATCTCTCTCCCTTCCCCCTTCCCTTCCCTCCCCTCCCGTCCCCCCTCCCTCCCCTCCCCCTCCTCCCTCCTTCTCCTCCCCTCCCCTCTTCCCTCCCACTCCCCTCTCCCATCTCCTCTCCCTTCTTCCCCCTCCCTTCCCCTCCCCTTCCCTTCCCTTTTCCCTCCCCTTCTTCCTCCCCTCCCCCCTCCACTCCCCTCTCCTCCCTCCTCTCCCTCCCTTCCCATCCCCCCTTCCCTTTTCCTCAATGAAAGAGTTTTCCTAACTCAATTAAAGCAATCAAGACAATCTCCAACTTGTGCACTCAGAGGCCAACTTTAATCTAGAGAATCACCCCTCTCATCTATCTATATGTATTATCTATCTATAAATTACTTACCTATAATTATCTAATTTTAATTTATCATTATCTGTGTATTATGTGTCATCCATCCATCCATCTATCTATCTATCTATCTATCTATCTATCTATCTATCTATCTATCTATCTATCTTCCATCTGTAATCTCAAGAGTCCATTGAATTCAAAGAGGCTGTTACAGGAATTGTTGAGAATGGTTTCATGGAAACCCTAATAATAAACTCATTGGCTTGTCAATTCGTACCTTGGGGTAATTGTTCCTTTGGTCTGTTGTCAAATTCCTATCTGGGGTGAGTAGATAGATTTTTGTGTAATATCTTCCCAGGAAAAGTGTTACACAATAGGAGTCTACCCTGAGAATCTCTTAGGGTCTTCTAAGTATCTTTAATCTATATTAAGGGTAAACCGTGAAATCGGTTTGGACACAGTTCTCAGTAGTCTGTTACAAACATACTTTAGTGGAGAAATCACTTATTTTAAAACCAAAAACGTTCTCATTAAAGGTATCTGACATAATTGATGAGAACGATCCTCCAAATTACTCTGTGTTGGAGCCGTACTATACAGACCTAAATCCCCCAAGAACATGTTTATGCAGAGAAGAGCAGCAATGGCCTACCATACCCATAATCTTCATTTAAAGAGGCCCGTGGCACACATTTGCATAGCAGACCACGGCCTGAGTTCAACGGCAATGAGGTGTGGACTGAATCTCATTGAGAGCTACCAGGCATGGCCCCTCCCCATGTGGTAGTAATAGCTCCAGTGGAACCTTTACACACTTAAGAGCTTAGAGTAACAAGCAGAATGGAATGAATGCATTTTAACATTTATTTCCACTAAGTGCCTTCCCTCCCCTCTTTTAAAGGTTCATTTCTATTGACATAATAAAATAAACAGAGGTTCTCTCTCTCTTCAGAAATCTAAATTCAGAGAATTTTTTTTAAATTCAGAGAATTTAAATTCATACTAACAATGTTATTTGGAGTTGAATCATGTTCTAATATACCATATATCATATATTGCCAAATACTGCTTTGGTTTGCAGACATAATTAATATAAGCTAGCCATTAATAGTATGATGTATGATCCAGGAACCTTCAATACAACAAAAGCCAAACAATATTTATCTCTAATGTGCTATAATCTTTTTCACATCACATGGCATTAACAAAGGGTATATTCTTTAATGTTACACTCCCATGAGTTTATTTGAACTTTTTTTCTGGTTTAATTAGCTTATTCATTTTAATTAAACCACAGTGCAACATTTACATGGTGTTTAATCTGAAAGTTAATCCTGTTTTCTTAAAAGATTAAATACAGCAATAAATATAAAATAATGTTAGCTGTTTCTCATAGGACTGGTACCTGTGCCACATGGACAACTTCTGGAAATAGCAGAAACATAAACATTCCCAAGGCCTCTTTCAGGAAAACTTGATCACCACAAAATAGTGAAAACTACATTACCCGACCCGTGGATGTTCACATTTTTTGAATCTGGGGGGCCAGAACCACGTAACCTGATGCTGAGGCTTTAGTGTGTTTGTGTTCTGTGGGCTCCCAAGACCCTTCACCTCCCGTGCCTCCTTTTTCTTGACCAGTCAGTGAGTCTGATTTTTAACTAGAGACAAGCGTGCTGGCTGTTAGCATCTTCTCCCTAGCTCTAGTCTTTGCTGCGGCCACTTCAGTGCCTCTGTGGATGAGCTACATAGGAAACCTGTACTCTTTCAGCCTCACCTCTGGCGTAGTTATTCATCGCTTGGTCGTGCTCTAGAGCAAGCTGCGCTCACGCCAGTGCTTCCCGGCTCTGCTGCAGCAGCGCTTTGTGGTGACGCTCATTCACTGCCTCTCCGTCTCTTTTTGTCTGTTTGTTCTTGGATAGTTTCATGCATGAATACAATGAATTTAAATCATTCTCAGCTTGTAATTCCCAATCTGATCCCTCTTCCTTTTTTTCCTTCTCCCATTGAAACCTTTTTCTCCCCAACCTAATCTCCCTTTCACTTTCATGACTTTTCTTTTCACATGTGTAGCTCACTGAGTTGTCTATATTGCTATGTGCCTGAGCACTTGCTGAAAAAATGATGGGAAAGTAGCTCTTCTTCCCACAGTCTGCATTAACCCTTGATGGTCTTTCAGAGGTGTGTGGTGCTTCTGGAGTTCTTCCTGCTTCCACAGGGAAATGTTGATAGGTCAAGTCTTGTGCAGGTCTTGTGGGAGTAAACACGACTGCAGAGAGCGCATGAGTGAAGCAGCCCTGTCATGTCTAGAAGACATGGTTTGCTTTTGCCTGGGCTTTTGAATTTATTTGTGTGTTTGCGTGCCTGTGCATGTGCCTGTGGGTGTGCGTGTGTGTGTGTGTGGTGTGTGTGTGTGTGTGTGTGTGTGTATCACAGGGCACTGTGGCCACAACAAAGACTCTGGGAGTCATTCTGGATTGTTCTACTGCCTCTGGGGTTTCCCAGGCTCTGCCTTCCATAGCTGGAACTGGAGGCTGCTGCCATTTCTGCCTAGAAGTTTTTTTAAAAGATGGGATCCAGGATCTGAACTTGGTTCACCTGCTTTCGAGGCAGAGTCGTAACCCCTGAGCCATCTTCCAGCCCCTTTTTGCCTGGTTTTTATTTTCCAAAATCCATTTACATTTTTTGCTCATTTAGTTTTCTTGCAAACGTACTCAAGTTCCCTTGGCTTCCTCATTCCACGACAAGACTCCCATGTCCTAGAACCCAGTCATTCTTCCACCCAGTTTTCCCCAAGTTGCATCTTCATTATGCGAATGTGCTTTTGCGTCTCCCATTGAAAAGCACTTCCTGTCTCTATCTTCCCTGAACTTGCCTCTGTCATAGTCAATGTTCTAAGGAAGCATGCATACATACATTTCCTTTGCTTTCTCACAACTTATTTGCTCTTTGACCAATTCCAGTGAAGTTTCACCTCCACCTTGCCACGAAGATTGGTCTTGCTAAGGTTGTCAATTATCTTCATGGCATCAAGTGTCATGGATACTTTCTGTCTGCATCGGCATGGCATTCCTTAGAGTTGTCAGTTCCTACCATTCTGAAGTGCTTCTCCTCTTGCCCTCAGTGATGTTGCACTTCAAGAGCTCCACTTCTTTGTTGGTGTTTCTTTTAACTCCTTCTTGGGGTCCTTGCTATCCATACTCCAAGTAGAATAACTCAGAGCTTGTCCTGGGCTCTTTTATCAATCCACCTATCTGGTAAGCACAAATACACAAAGGCTTGTGTGAACGTGCATAATGGTTTCATTCAGCATGTCCCCACACTGGAAATAACACAAAATCCATCAATAGATACAAAGATAGATTAAAATTTATGGTGTCTACTCAATTGAGCACTACTCAGCAGCCAAAAGGAATAACCTACTGAGCTGTATAATGGAGGAATGATTCTCAAGTGAATGATGTTAAGACTCATATGAAATAGCGTGCATGGACTAGTTGACTCCATTTATTTAAAATTCTAGAAGATGAAAGCCAATATATGGTTTGAGAGAGAGAGAGAGAGAGAGAGCAAGCGAGCGAGCAACATTCTTAGAGACTAGGCCAAAGACAGGGATAGAACATCTGGTGTTGCCGAATCCCCCGCCCGGCCAGCCAGGGGGAAGAGGGGAAACAGCGGGCCTCGTGGGGACGAGGTGAATGGGGGAGCCCGCGACAGGGTCACGACCCAGACCCCGGGATTCAGGCGAGAAGCAGCACACAGACGAGGAGTTGGCTGCTGGGAGCACAGGAAGAGTCTCAGCGGGGATAAGACTGTTCTGTGTGTTTATCATGACGGTGGCTCCACAGGTGTAGTTGATACTACATGAAATTAACCATACTGAGCTGTATGGTATTGTTGATTAAAATATAGTTGATTAAATATAGTTGATTAAAATTTGTATGCTGACTCTTCTTGCATTCATGACTTTAACATAGATCTCTTATGAACTTCAGCCTGTGGATCCTGCCAATCATCTGATAACAGTTATTTTGATATTTCACAGGAATTTCAAACTTAGAAAGTCTAACATTATCTCTGGATTTAGTCTCCATGGACTTTTTTTTCTGTTTTTTTTTTTTTAATTCACTCATCTCAGTAAATTTATGTCTCACAGGGATCTCAGAAAACAGTGGCCCAGGTAAAATAAAGGACTCTTTTTTCTGTATCATTAGGCAATATACGGACACATGGATCAGAGCTCGTGGGATGACTCTCTCTCTCAAACGTTTGGGATAGCCAGTGTCATGGCTTGAATGTGAATTGTCCCTGTAGTCTCAAGTGTTTGAACACTTGGCCCCCAGATGGTAGCACTGTGTGGAAAGTAATAAGACTCCAGGAGGTGAAATTTTGCTGAGGGAAAGCATGTCACTATGGGCTGATTCTTGAGTTTGACTTCTGGTCCTGTTTGGCTGCTATGACTTGAATCAGCCTCTTACTTTGGCTACTGTGCCTTTACTATGTGTTCACTGCCATAAATGCACTCTCTCCCCTCTGATACAGTGAGCCAAACAATCCCTTCTTCATCAAGTCACTTGGGTCAGATGTATGGTTGTCGTAGCAACAGAAGAGTAACTGCAGCATCCCAGCTTTAAGAATGCTTCATTTCTTTTCACATTCCATCCAACAGGAACAATGAAAGGGTCAAGAAAATTCCCGAACATTTCTTTTTTGAGGTAAAACCCAGAAACATCATTATAGAGGGTCATATCTTGAAAGCTGGAATGATTATCTTTACATAGCTATGTATTCAGCTAAAATTTTATTGAAATTTTATTGAAAACAAGAGACCAAGCTTTTGCTTACTTAAGGGTGGATAAACTTGGGAAAGCTTGTTTTGGTGGAACTTCTATTCCATCCATGCAATTTGATTAAAATGTTTCTAAAATTCATGGGATAAGTAAAAAATTTACTAATGAAGAAGTAAGAGAATGGGTCCAAAAGTCTCTTGTAATTATATATTGTCTAGTAGATGCCCAGGTCCAGCATCTCTTCAGTATTCTTATTGCCAGTTGAATAGTTTTTTTTTTTGCTAGTTTAGTAGTTTATACATACAAGAAAAATGTCATCATTAGTTATTACAAGGTTCTTCAGAACTTTTTGTGTTGAAACAGTACAGCTCCTTCAGCCATACCAGTACCTTAATGCCACTTAACACCATTTATTAAATCATTACTCATGACATTATATTGTTATCTACCTTGCTACCAGTGACTACTGGCTTCCCATAACTCTCAAATTGTCACTGTGCTTCATTGATGATGATTATAAAAGCAAGTCTTTTTTTTTTATTTCAGCTCATACAAACTTATTAGGTACACCAGTTCCCTCCCTTCCTCCTCCTCCCCCCGTACCCCCTGCTCCCCCTCCCCACCCCTCGCCCTCCCCATCCCCCAGTACCTCCTGCCCCAATTCCCAGAGAGTCCTTTCTTGTGCATGTCTGATTTTCCTCTGGGCCCTCCTCTCCGATGACATACAAGGACCCAGTGGCCTTTCCCTGAACCCTTTCCCGTGTTCCCCTTAGGTATAGGAACACTGCTGTGGCTGCCAATCCTTTACCTCCAAGGCTCTTAGTGCCTTTAGCAGATGCTAGACTTTGTGAGGTCAACAGTGTGTTGGACAATGCGCAGGGCATGCAAAGTCCAATTATGATTGCTTCCAGCCCTAACTAGTATAGAGTATCTTATATATCATTGCTCCTCCCATCCTTTTGCTCTTACACTCTTACCGCCCCCTCTTCCGCAAATTTCCCTGAGCTTCAAGATGTGGAGAGACTAAGCTGGCCTAGTTCTAGGTGGTTGATATAGAGTCTCTGAAGTTCTGGATTGTGGTTTGTTGATTTTCTTTTGCAGTTTTGCTGCTCCTGCAATGCCCTTCACTCCATCCTGGTGGGCATTGTATGTTACCCCCTGGCCAGAGACAAAAAGCTGTTAGAGTCTTGTGATAAAAGCACATTCAAAGGTAGATGTAATAAAAGTGGGAAACCACAGTGAGGGAGGGGTCTATCACCCATTTGCAAAATGGTTACTTATAAAAGCAAGTCTTATCTAGGGCACACAGGAAAAACAAACATCATTGTTGGTTTAAAATTTCTTGTTCCTAACTTGGCATGTATGTAGAAGGGCATTTTCCTTCTGAAATGTTTCCTGAAAAAAAAGTATCTTTTCTTGAATTCTTAAGGCTAGGAATCACGCTATCTTTGCACAATGCTTTTTTCCCCAATGTTAACTATGTTGACTACATCCTTGCAGAGCACAAGGTTGAATGAATGGGGTCATTTGCCTGAGGCATGTCATTTTAGTACAACTCGGGAGTGACTGCATGTATGTCTCTGTCTACTGGGACAGGAGAAGGCATCCACTGGAATGGCTTGTTGCCATGGGGGGTGGGTATAGTATGACTTCAAAGTTCTCAGGATAGGCCTTTCTCCTGGTAGGGACTGAAGTTGCCTTTTTTTCCTTCCCTGGTGCATGTCCAGGGATACAGACTGCTTTCTTCTGCTTGTAGAAATAGGCAGCAGACATCGTTTATGCTGTTCCCTCCCTCCCACCCCCCATACTGTAAACCATGTTAAGAACCTGTAGAAGGGGGGTATAAGTCACAAGGGCAAACAAATTACTGAAGTTTATCTGTAAGGACATGATATCAAACTGCCATCTAAACATTTATCATTATACCCGTAGATTAGAACAGTCCTCAGCACTCGACCTAGAAGCTTCCTTTTGCAAATCACAACTGACCAAAGTACAGAAAAGACAGCCTGTTGAGAGGGACATGGCAGTCTCAGCCTCCTAACTCCCAGCTGCCCCTGAAGATAAACATCCAGTCTTTAATTAAAGGTAGTGGATTATAAGACAGACAAACCAGAAGAAGCTACAAATTACCATAAAGGTTCACTAAATTCCCACAGTCGTGACTCCCGGACTAAGTTATGGCAATTGGTTCTTATTCTGGATTCTTATTCTCAATTCTAATTGCTGAAAGTAGAGTTTATCAAGCCACTTGAATCACAAAAGACTTCTTCATGTTCCTGAAGGAAGGAACATTCAGACCTGGACATCCAACCTGGGCAGAATCATGACTGTCATTTTTTTTCTACCACCACACTAGGTCTCAATACTTACACTCACACAGTTTTGAGTATAAAAGAGTCTAAATGTGTCAATTCCACAAGATTGATGAACTCTGTTACCTACTGTCGCAGTTATTCTGTATGGTTGCTGATAAAATGATGACAAAACCGCTTAAAGGAAAACAAGAGACTTTATATTTTTTCTTAATATTTTCTAGTTATAGTTCTTTATCCATCTAGCCTGGAAAGCCTCCTGCCAATACCAAAGGCTGAGTGAACTGGTCACACCATATCCACTAATGATTGAGAGGGATGATCCTTGCTTGTTAGACATGGTCATATACACAGAAGGAGGCCAACTTTCCCAATCAGTTCCCTCCATCTTATTCACTTGCCGAGGATCTAGTACAACCTACCATGGGTTGGTCCTTCACCATCAGCTAGAACAACTCCTGCAGGTTTGCTCTGGGCTTAGTTCAACTATGAATTCTCTACAAATGTGACCGGATCTCAGATCCTGAACTGTCAAGTTGACACCTGCATCTAACTATGACACCTACTGTGCTTCACAGATACAGGTCATAATATCTCATAGCTGGAATGATGGCTTTTCCCTTTTAAAGATGAGTAGCAGGGCTGGAGATAGGGGTCAGGGGTTAAGTCTCTGTCTCACAAGCAGAAAGTTCTGACTTTGGATCCCATATCCTATGTATAAACACCAGGTGGAAATGAATGGCACCAGTCTGCACTTCTGGCTTTGGAGGGCAGAGCCTGGGAAATTCTAGAGCCAAGTAAAAAAGGAAGTAGAAGCAATCCAGGATAGTTTCCAAAATCACCTTTGGCCCTCAACAGGGACATACAGTACCCTCTGATAAATACACACACAGCGACGACAACAACAACAACAACAAATAAAAATTGAAAAAAAGATGAACATCAAGAAGCCATAAGCATTTAAACAAACATATAAGTATATGTTACCTCCTGATGCTGTGGGTCAGAGAAGTCTCAAAAGGCCCCCAAACAACGTAAGATTTTGCTAGAGCCCTTGGTTGCCTCCCAGAAACAGAGTGTAAGACACTATTGCTGAAGGTGCCACAATTGATCACAGGGCATGAGAAAAACAAGCTGGAACTGATATGGTAGCTTCTCCCCTGCTGACCAGCTTACATAGTTTGAGAAGTTACTATGCAAGTTGTTGAAGGAGAAAAACAGCTTATTTTTTCAATAGTCTCAGTTAAGACAGCTAACAGAATCCTAGTTTCATCCATCATTTTGTTCTGCCTTTAGTGAGTAGAATTAGCCCTCAAGTAAGCTGTACTCAAGGACAGAAACCATAGCAACATTCCAGGTCACCTCTTCTTTAAAAAAAAAAAAAAAGGAAAAAAAAAAGGAAACTTTCTCAAAAGCTTTCCAGTTCATTTCCCTATCATCTGCCTTAACTGGATGCCTCAGCCATGGAGCATCCTGAGCTTTAGGTTGTTAGAGATGTTCCTCATTGTGAGCCAGTTGAGTTAGAGTTTCCATTATTTGCATCTGCAAACATAACCAGAGTTATCCAGGAAGGAGAGTCAGTGGGGCGGTCCAGACACTGGAAATAGAAATTAAAGATATTAAATAGTAATTAGATAAGTAAATAATGTTCTTGACTTGTGTAGCTGCTAAGTGATTTCAGGTTCCAAAATCTGAGCTCCTAAACACACACACCACATTGAGAAGCTGGGTCTAGTATTTGTCAGAAATCCCTCCAGAGTGGACTCCCCTGCTACAAACACAGACAGCCAGGGGCGCCTTGGGGTCAGAGGAAGTGATGAGAAGCAGTGGGAGGACCAAGAGGATACTGGAAAACTGGTAGAGGTAAGATAGCATCACTCTTGGGCATTAGCTGATAACTTATATTTGGTTTTTCTACATACATATTTAAGCTTATAACCTTTCATTTGTTCTGAGTTGTTTCAACAGAGTGTTAAGTAATTCTGTATTTCTATGTAGCGGAGAATAGAAATGACTATGGATCTTGACAATCTACAACATGAATCAGATCCATCAATATCCACTCCCTTCTTTGACTGGCTTCTGTGTGGTTTCTATGATTCAGTGTTACTGCTCTGGGCTTGCTGTCCAGTGGAACTGCCTTGAAGGTCATTCAGTCTCAGTAGCAGTTGAAGGACTCTTGAACATTTAGCCATGTTGGGTGATAGATTAGAGTAATTATAACTGTTGTGTTTGCTATAATGAAGTTGGAGATCGCTCTAGGAATCTGAGAATCCCAACAAGGAACAAGGACTAAAGTTCTCCAGCTCTTGGAAAAGGGAACATATTTAGTCCTAAGACAGACTCAGGGAACTAGTGGGTCTAAGATGTAGCTTTTGGCTGTGTGGCTTTCAATAAACTGCATTAATTTAGGCAGGAGACCCTCTGCTCAGTTCTACCTTGTCTCTTGCTTTGTGCTCTTTGGCACATGTAGGGTCTTTGCTCATTTCCTATCAGGTTCCCCTGGGTGTCTCTGGCAGGGGAGCCCACGCTGGAGGGATTCCTGCCAAACGCTAACCTGACTTCCCAACACAACATGGTGTTGAAATCATTTAGCAGTTATATGAAGTTGAGCACGTTGTTTAACTTCTCCAAGCTATATTTTTTCTAATCCATGAAATGGAAACGATAATAGAAGTTCACTTATAGGAATGTCACGAAGCTCAATGAAGTGATTCAGGCTGGCGCTCAGTGTGAAGATGCTGAACTCCCGATAATTATCATTTAAACATCATTACTGCTCGTCATCACTGTCACTGGTATTTGTGGGCTGAGTCCTGATCCCTCTGGGAATGCAAAGCCGAAGACCCTGTCACCTTTCCCTTATCATGGTTAATACAATGGCACAAGACAGCTATTTATTGAGCCCCGGGCACCCTACCTGAGCCAGAGAATTCAAGAAAGAACAAATACAAAGAAACAAAAAACCACAACTGAAGAAAACCAAAGAAACCTCAAACCCCACAGTTTCCTAAGAGCTTGGCTTAACCAAGGCATTTCATTTCTCACACAAGATCTAATTGGAGAAACTGAATGTGGTTCTTGTCTGACTTGTATTACAAATTCCAAAGTATAACTTTTTAAAAGTTATCTTGCTAAATGAGTTCACAGTTTGACTTGGGTTCTTCAGTAGACTGGCTAAGCTGCCCAAATGTAGAGATTCATTTCAAGTGCTTCTTATTCAGAAAGTGATTTTTTTTTTAAAGCGTGTGTGGAACCTTCTGTGATGTCTCTGGCATGAACACAGAGCTGAGCGAACCCGTTTTGTAAAACCAGTTATTTGTTTTACTTCTGCCAGATTATTGAAAGTTTGCCTGGTGAACACTCCCTGGAATCAAAAGGACTTCTTCTCAGCCTTCCTTTGCTTTTGATCCTGCTGCAGGATGGTGTGTTTTCCTAATGATGCAGAATCTCTCGTTAAGTTCAGGAAACAGGATATAGGGCTAAGTCAATTGACTCAATTTATGGACATAATAAAATGGTCCCTATTACCTTCAGCAGTCAAGGCAAGACAAGGTGAAACACAGTGTTGTAAAGTTATTATGACAAAATAGTTTAGTATTTACCTGACCAAATAAAGTGAAAATACTGCATTTATTTTTGAAGCGGCATTTCAGACATTATGACCTAAAATTAATAGTGGGAGACGATCATTTATCCCGTTGCACGGGGATATTGCAGAGTTCACCCAAAGCCAGGAATATCTGCTATTAAATCATGGCAAACTAAAAAAATTTTTTTTGAAGTATTTCCTTGTGTCTGCTCTATGTCTACTGCTGGCCCCACTGAGCCAGTGTTAACAGCTAAGGCATTTCTTTTTCCATCTTGTAATATAATTAAAAACAAATTTAGAAGCAGAATAGATGTTTTGTATGTTACAGCCCTGTTGGTTTGGGGGAAGGCGTTGGCAATATGTAGCTGTTTCTGACGATTATAAACTCAGAAAAGAAAGAAAAAAAGAAGAAAGAGAGAGAGAGAGAGAGAGAAAGAGAGAGAGAGAAAGAGAGAGAGAGAGATAAAGGGGGAAAAAAGAAAAAAACAAACTAACCAAACATGGACATAGGAAAAAATAGATGTAAATCAAACATTTCTAATTAGCTCCTTGTCAAAAGAGAGGGATGTGAAAGTGAGAGGACTGTGGAAGGTTTCCAGGGTTCCAGGCATTTGGTGGGTACAGATGATATTAGTAACTTAGGAAAATCATCCAAGTTAAAGCTGAATTTTAGTTTTATTTCTGGCTTTGGTTATTCTCCCTACTCTATAGAGAGTTGAGTGTTTTTAAGTTCCTGAATTAGAATGGGACTCTACCTTCAAGTTAGACAAGCAAGATTTGATGGGTAAAGAACTTCTGCTCTGAATATCTCAACATGCATCTGCACAGATTGACTTGGAGTCGCAGAGTGGCCCTTTGAGTCTTCT